>OY970803.1:4822500-6022500 GCA_963853775.1 Xanthia togata
TGGCTGTTAGTCTGGCAAGACCCTTTCTACAATCTCTCGATAACCATTCAGTAAGGGCTGTAATCCACTTGCCATCACCACGACACTCTCAATTTCTACGTTACTCTACTTACAAAATACTACAAACCAGAATACAGAATTGCTTCCTCATTGTTCAAATGACTATTATACTTAGGTCCTTATTCGCCCCCTCTATCTCCCTACCTACTTGACCTCAATTGTGGGTTTGAAACGAAAGATATGCAAATCTACGTAATGAATTGTCTACAGACTATGATTAGCGATAGTTATGCTCTTATTTCACTATGGCGACACCTAACAAAAAAATAATTACCTATTCAAAATATGTTCTGTGTCGCGTACTAAGAGAATTGTTGAATTCTATTAATTTGCTAGCAAATCAGGTCCCAAGGCCTAGGTTGAACACTGTTGAAATAATTTGGCCAAATTGGATATCCTCGATCTATCCAAATACAGTACCAGTGTGGAGACCCTTCACATTCTAGTCGGATAAAATTTGAGTTAAATAGACACGTAAAGATGAAGAAGCTAGCAAATCTTATCATAATAGGGATGTTGATTAAATATTTTTTTGTCCGTCTGTTATGTTATTCAAAAATACTGGACACGTATTTTTTCTTTTTTTACGTAATCAAAAGAAGATTACGGCAATGCATTGAGTAGGCAATACGGCATGTTTTCTGGACTTATCGAGGGCATTTGACCTGGTGTCATATGATATCTTGTGGGAAAAACTGCGAAAAGAAAACAGCGTTGACTGTAGTGTTATTTCTTTATTTAAGTTTTGGTACGAAAATCAGACGAACTATGTCAGGTGGGGTGGAATTCTGTCTGATATGTATCGGTTGAGGTTAAAGAGACGAGGTGAGGCAATACCCCCTGCCTCACCTCGTCTCTTTAACCTTTACATTAATCAGCTGATTGTTGAACTCAGCAGCACCCGTATAGGCTGTCACGTTGATGGAGTTTGCATTAACAATATAAGTTACGCGGATGACATGGTGCTGCTGAGTCCATCAATAAGCGCACTCGGGTGTCTTGTTAAGATATGTGAAGACTACGCGGTTACTCAGGGACTCAGGTACAATGCGAAAAAATGTGAATTAATGGTATTCAAGCCGGGCACCAAATGTTACACTAACGTGCCAGATGTGATCATAAATCATACTCAGTTAACTAGAGTAACAAAAGTTAAGTACCTGGGTCACTCATGACCTGAATGATGACCTGGACATAGAAAGAGAACGCAGGGCGATGGCTGTCCGAGGTAACATGCTGATCCGCAGATTTGCACGTTGTACGACTTAAGTCAAAATAACCCTTTTCAGAGCATACTGCCAGACTTTTTACACGTGCAGTCTGTGGGTCAGGTATACGCTGAGGGCATACAACGCCCTGCGTGTCTAGTATAACAATATATTCAGGATGCTGTTGGGTCTACCACGCTTTTGTAGCGCTTCCGGGATGTTCACCGAGGCCCGGGTTGATGGTTTTCATGCCATTATACGGAAACGGTGCGTTTCTATTCTCGGTAGAGTACGTGCTAGCTCCCACAGCATCCTGAGTGTATTGTGTGATAGGTGGGACAGCCCCATGCTGGCTCACTGGATACGGCTGCACACGTAGGTGTCAGTCGTGTCAATTTTGTATGTAGTGTGGTTTTTACTAACATTAGGCTAAGACCTTTACTAACAAACAACATATTATGGATCTTGTAAGTCCGAAATAAAATGTTTACTATAATACGTTAAAATATGGTATGACGTCACTCCCCGGTAGATTTATACTGACTTGAGACGTCAAAGTCAAAGTCGAATAATTTATTTCAATTAGGCACAAAAAAGGCACTTTTAAACGTCAAAATTTACAAAAAATAATAATAACTGACTCTCAAAATTCAAAATTCAAAAGTCATTTATTCAAACTAGGCTGAGAATCAGCACTTTTCGAACGTCAAAATTACATAAGACAGTCCCCCAAAACGCCCACCCTTCACCACTTCCTAGTGCTTTTGCTGGGAAGAAGAAGTGGCGCAACAAACTCCCCAGCAGCACAGCTGTCTGTTCAGTTAGAAAAAAAATAAAAAATGATTCTTTACAACAGTATGCAAGACAATTTACAATATGCAAAAAATAATTTAAATTATAAATTAAATAGCTATAGCATTCTAGTTGCCCATTCCAAAAGGTGGTTTTCATATGGAGAAGAATGGGCAAGAAACTCCACCATTACTCTTTTAAAATGTTTTCATAATATCTTGTATACACTAATTATATAATTATATGTGAAGTCAATTCACCTAGAATAAGATTTACTATACCACGATATGTGAAAAGAATGAAAAATGAAGGAATGACATAAATTAATTATGTGATAGATGCATGGTGCTCACGTATAACTTACAAATATTGTAAAATTATATACGATATTCCTAACATTTTAACAAGTAATACTAATAATTACGTCAGTGTGTGAGTTTAAGTAATCACAGAATATAAAATAAATGTTATAAAAAATAATATTATACAATTAAATTGGCAACCAGTTCAATTTAGTCTAGATTCTGAATTGTCCTATGGAGCAGGACCAGGATGTTTCCAAGCATTTTATCATAGATATAATCCTCTAATTTCTAATATGCTTGTTTACAAAGTGTACTTTTTATATGAGTTTTACGTAGCGAGCCGCACTCCCCAATTTTAATGCGTTTTATCTAAACCATTTTTTATTAATATGATAAAGCAAAAAACCGGCCAAGTGCGAGTCGGACTCGCGCACCGAGGTTTCCGTAAAAACTTGCAGGTATATAAGTAAAAGTTCACACATCACGACAATCGAGTCATACTCGTAGTTATGGTATTTTTATTGCAAAATTAAAACCACAACATTATGACAGAAATTAGAGACAAAGGTCTCCTTATCGTTTCAGTAATCCTTTATTTTAAATTAACACATATCATTTATTTTATAATATAACTGAAATATCTACACTAGCCTTGCAACAGCCTTGCAAAAGTCTGTTGATGAATGATGGGAAGTTTTTTTTCAACTTGATATCTATATGCGTTTATGAGGAAAAGGGTAATAAGTTTATAGTTATTAAAAAAATATATGTGATGTAACTATTTTTTTTTTTTTTTTTTTTTTCGGAATTTTTTCTATGTGCTCTATAACATTGATTCATGCCAAATTTCAAGATTCTGAATTTACGGGAAGTACCCTGTAGGTTTTGATTCCCTTGCGAGTGTCAAAAGTTTGCGGAATTTTGCGGCATAAACGGCTTTATCTTTTGATTGCGTTGGTTTAGAAGTTAGATTTTTTCACAGCTTTAAGAGACAGTAGATTTGAGTATTCCACATAAATTCCAGCTTGATACCTCCACGCGTTTCTGAGAAAAAGGGTCTTGACAGACAGACAGACGGACGGACGGACAACATAGTGATCCTATAAGGGTTCCGTTTTTTCCTATCGAGGTACGGAATCCTAAAAATACGTGTCTTATATTTTTTTTACTATCTGACTGACGGACTAAATAGTTTTTTTTCCCAGGCAACATCCCTATAATTGGTTAAATAGTTTAATCAATGAATGGACTACATTCCTGCTAGTACCATGCAACGCAGTTTTACACTTTTTATTTTGTATTCTTTCATTTATCTTATTTTTTTCTCTTTCTACTTGTGTGCCTTTTAGTCTGTGCCAAATACATGTATTTTCTTTCATTCTTTTCTTAAACCATAAAATCATGCCAGAAAGTAAAACTTATATTCACGTCCAAAGAAATTGATTATTACAAAAGATATTTTACGAAATAGTGATATTCTGGTAGCATAACCAATTTCAAAATCAGACATTTTTACAACCTTGCATCTTTAACAGTACAAGATTAACTAGTCTTGTTTTCATTCCCATAATCTCCTCATCGTACCAAGACACAAACAAAAAACACATGTACCTAAAACCTTCTTTACAAGTGTTTGTATTGGCCATGGCTTTAAGATCCCCTAGAACTTCAGACCCTCAGTTTGTGTTCCCCTCAAAGGACCCTCCACTGTTTGACGAGGGAGTTAAGGGCCCAGTCTGTTGTGTTTATATTTGGAACTATCGGATACTACAGGCGAAGGAGGTCACTTCCTTTTGATCTTAGGAGGAAAACTCGTATCGGCTATAAGGAAATTTGCTGTGTTTTGTAAACAATAAATGGCTTTGGTTTGTTTATTTATATAAAAGAATAATTGGTTATTTTGGTTATGAATAGAAATATCCTCTTACATTGTTGTAGAAATTGAAGATTTGGTATTAAGAGAATCAATCTGCCTAGCCTTTTCCCAACTAATATTGTGCTTCCAATTGTAGTTTATTTTATTATTTACGTACTCTTTTGACTTTTTGACATGTAAATTGTGAGCAATTTGCCTATCATAGAAAGTAGGCACGAGCATGGTCGTGCCTACTTTCTATGCAAATGGGTTTTAATTCTACATATTCACTCAGCCTGGCCTTTACCCAACTATGTTGGGTTCGGTTTCCAGTCTACCCGGATGCAGCTGAATATTTTACATGAAGCGACTGCCTATCTGACCTCCTCAATCCAGTAACTGGGTAATACGATACCCCTTGGTAAGACTGGTTGTCAGACTTTCGGGCTTCTGATAACCCGTAACGACTGTTAAAAATCCACGAATGTTAGCCTGGACGAACGGCGTAACGTGCTTTACGAGGCACGGAGGAGTCTCGGTATGTGAAGATGGTCCCATCCATGAACCAACCCCGGCAAGCGTAGATTAACCTGATGGATCGACCCGTGCGGTTGTTATTCCTAGTTGGTCTTAAGAGAATAGGGTGACAATTCTGGTTAATTTCAAAATAAAAATGCCAGGTACCAGGCACCTGATTGTTAGCCACGTACGAGTATTATCATAAAAAAATTCTGTGTGCTACCTAATCATGAATATATAATATAAGCCTATCTATTATCTACCTTTATAATGTCTGCTGCCGAACATGACTAGTAAAAGACTACTCCAAAGGTCAACGGTCAGCGGTCGTCTTGCTGATGGCGCGTTGGCGACAAATGAGTGATGATCTTAGCAAAATAAACAAATTTTCTTTTTTTCTTTCTTTTCTTTATTAAGGGTGCTTTGAGTCAATAATTTCCGTCATTGCCATGCAGGCAGTATAACGCAGTAAGTAGGTATGTTGTTATTTGCAAACTAAAGTACGAAGCTGCTCATAACCTTCGGGATCACCTAGTCATTTTTATGAAAATCTTGCATCACGCAAGCAAAAATATCCACGCGACTAGCATATGTACCTCCCGACATCAATCGTCGAGCAGCTGTTGCCCACCAGACACGACATCCATCCGGTCGGAGGATCCTCCCTTTTCTATGGAGGATGAGTGAACTTTACACCATGTTCCAAATACCTATATAACACCAACGTGTAAATTAATAGTAAATAGCAAGACACTTATTTCTGAAATCAAACTCCTAATGAGAATATAAATAAAATGTTAATAAAGCAAGTATAAACACTTACACCGCAAAATTATACTCAAACAATATCGAGAAGTGGTAGTTAGAAGTTTTAATTTTATTTTTGTTCTAAAAGTAAGCTAAAGTATTTATTATTTTGAAGAAATGTTTTCGCTGTAAGACGCGATTCCCTACAGACTTCTGCCCTAGTTTAAGTTCATTTGTAGGTGCTTGAATTTTATTTAGGTTTTTTCTTTCTTCCAAGACGAGAAGCATCATAAAAAATGTTTGAGATGAGAATTTTTTGTTTTATTTATGATGAGAATCTTACATTGATAACTTGGTTTCGTGATTGTACGCATTTTTTATGAGACGGTACTTTCATTTATTTTTAAACTACTGAAATAAACATTATTTGTACTAAAGCCAAGGCACCAAGTTTTAATTTTATAGGAACAAAATCACATTATTAAATATTTATATTTGTGTTTTAGGGATATTTTTATTTTTGTGATTGGGACAAAATATTATAACATAGCGTAGGTATTACCAATTATTTTCAAGGGGTCCGTTTTTTTTTAATACGACTGTCGTCTGTGTGTGTTTGGGCTACGACAGTCGTGGCTGTTTGTATGTGAGCAATAGCAACCAAAATTTAAACAATATCCATGAAGAAATAAAATGAAAAGAAACCTGAATATATCTTAATAAACGAATATTATATAATAAACATAAACAACAAAGTAAGTTATTAATATTATTGTGGAAAATGTTAATTTTTACTTTGATCTTTTGTCACAAAGCGTAGACTAAACTAAATTACAAAAAAAGGAAAAAAAATATAATTATTAAAATTAATTACCTAATTAATAAATTTTAGAATAAGTTTTAGTTTTAGAAATTTACTGTTTACTTAAGGTCTGCACAAAATAGATTGGCGGTCAGCCATTTGATGACTCCTGACATAGTGGATACATTCTTTGACAGCTTCACCATAGTTCGCATAGAAAGAAAAGTAAGCTTTTTTTTTGTTAGATTTGCAACAACATATTTTTCCGTTCCCTCCCATTTAAAACTGAGCTAAAATTGATTCCCTTTCTTCCTTCATTCATTCACTCATTCAACTCCCATATCTAGAGAAAACAAAAAGAAACGTTTTGTTCATTCATCACTACAATGCAGAGGAAGAGAAATGAATGAGACCCAATTTGAAACTCGAATAATACGTGAGTCACTTGTGGCACGAACTTTCTGGATTTACACTTTACCATTTACTTGTGCAACTATGTGTAAGTTATTTGTAGTGTAGGTACATATTCTGAAGCATTCTAATATTTTGTCGTTTTTTAGAGTATACCTATCTGCCATCTCAAACAAAACAATGTCGACAATTCAGATACTCCGATAATTTTAAGAATTTGATTAATTTCTGACTACTCAACTGACTGATTGCCATAGGTCTAAACTGCAGGTTTAACCGTTCAAAGTCAAAGTCAAATAATTGATTTCAAATAGGCACATAAAGGCACCTTTGAACGTCAAAATTTACGGAAAATAGAATTGATTCTAGGCGTTTCTCTTTACAAGCTTTAACTCACCGAAAATAACAAAATACTCAATAATACGCTACACTACAGCTCTGCCTACTCGTTTTGAGAACACAGGTGTGATGTACCATAAGGGATACCGGGAGACGTCATTTGATGATTTCCCAACAAAAAAAAAAAAAAAAAGGTGTGATGTAATGCTATGTTTTAGATTCTGTCTCCTAGTCTCAGACCATCAAGCAGGCAGGGTATCTGAACGTAAATGGTGACTGGTGCCTATCATCATCATCATCATGTCTGCCGAAAAACGTCCACTGTCGGACCTCGCCAAGCACCGCCATTTCAATGTGCTTCCCCCATCCAGTGATTTTCTGTGGCCTTTACAAGGTCGTCGGCCAATCTTTTAGGCGGCCTTCCGCGGTCGTCACTCCAGAACCTTTCGGCCCCATTAGCCATCTCTCATCAGCTCGCAGAACATCAAGCCCTGCCGCTGCCTAAGGACATCTGCAATGCCGAATGCAAAGCCGAAATGACTTATGTGCCTGTAATTACAGTGTTCTGATTACAAAGCAAAATGGTCTAACATAACTCTAGATTAGATCTAACTTCGACCTAGTTTTGCTGGCTGTATCTTCGTTATTATGATTGAGCGTGTATAAGTTGATGCCAAGTGCCAAGTCAGAGCTAAGTATGCATTATTTATGTTGATTAGAAATCGTATTTAGACTTCTAGAATTTGATTTATCACCAAGGTGGACTGATGACCTGGTGAAGGCCGCTGGAATTCGATGAATGCGAGAAGCACAGAACCGGTCGAAGTGACAGTGCTTATGTACAGCAGTGGACGTCTTTTGGCTGAAATGATGATGATGACCATCGGATGATTAGAATTCTAGAAGTCTAACAAACAGTGAAGACGTTTATTGACGCCATGACACGACATAAACTATAAAGGCATTGTAAGTAAAGTAAGGAAAATTAATTTTTAACCAAATTGTATACCAACTTGACTGTCAATTCAAATCACAACTGCCATTCTTTGACAGTTGTATGAAATGGCTATAAACACGGCTTAAGTTATCAATATTATAAGCAAAGTAAATATTTTTTCTGACTGAAATGAAAAGATTTTTACTACTAATACTACTCTCAGAATAAAGGCCAACCAAAAACTCAGAGGTCACAGTCTCTTTTAAAGTCCATACATAATCTTGCTCAGGCCATAGGACCATATAGATTAGGGTCTGAAATGGTATTTTGGGGAAAAAATTACACGGATTTGAGTGGATCTGTCCAGACAGTACCAAGTAAATAAACAAGAGCCAATAATCATAGATTTCACGAGTAAAAGTGCACGTGCTAAAAGCACAAAATAAGCATAATTAAAATACTAGTTTCATAGCATAAACATAACATCACGCCTTGTTTCCCCGAAGGGTTGGGCAGAGGTGTACCTGTAGTACACCCACATTTTGCCAGTTATGTTTAAGTCCCATGTAATTGGGGGCGAGCCTATTGCCATCAGCCGGGCACAAATCCAGACTTCGGGCTGCTACTGAGAAATTCGGATAGAAAAACCCAATAACACTTTGCCCGACCTGGGAATCGAACCCAAGACCTCATGCTCAGCAGTAGCGCATGCGACCACTAGACCAACGAGGCAGTTTCATCTTTATAAATATTACGTTATCTAGAAGCTAGGAGAAAATTTTAATAGTTCACGTAGCTCTGAACCGTCTCCACGTCATCACTTAGAGAGTTGATTAAATTTTCAAGAGAACATGTTACTCAGAAAAATATTCTCACGTAACGTACGGTACATTTTATAGTGGATCGTAGATTAGATCTTATTACTGATATTTGAGCTTGTAAAGGTAGGAAGAATGGCGTTGTCATTGTTAAGTATTATACATATATTCTTACTAATGAACCGACCCTGTATCGCATGGTTTTCACGACTTGACGAAACATGAAGACTTCGTTATTCGTATTCGTCTTCGTTATGTCCAAGTCAAATTAATTTATTGTGCACATAAACCTTTCAGAATTAATTCTTTAAAATCATACCTGCGCTTAAATAGTGTCACAAATCAAAAAAAAAAAAAAAAACTCTTTTATTGTACCATTCTTTATCTCAGACCAATACATTTAATTATTTATCCCTAGATGGCACTAGTGTCATTAAATGTTCAATGTTAAATGAAAGTTATGTCATACCAAATATAATCAGTGTCACATCACGGCTTGCGCGAGGTTTTTCGCAGTTAAACGTTTTTTGTTTGTCGTGTTATGACGGTATACATGTGATTAGGGCTAGTCGACAATCTTTTTTTTTCTTCGTAATTGTAGTTTTTGGGTTCTAATTAATTTATGATTAGTAAAGTTGATTTATATTAAGTATCAGTTGCAAATGAGAGTTCTGACTCTCATCAAGAGTTACAAGTTGTTTCTAATTGTATTTCTTATCAAGAAAGTATTTTTGAATTATTTTAGTTAAACAATATTTCGTAAATTATTCGTTATTTTTATCTCGTGTCATATTTTTTTTCATGTTTTCAGGACACCTAGTACATAATTGTGTAGAGTATCAAAAACCATTGTAACTCGCTAAACAACTTATTGCGCTGATTTTGCTACTTTTCGGTATAAGACCCGAAAAGAGAAAAAAAAAGTTTGAATAAATTTCAAACGCCGTTTTCTAATTTGCTTTTGTCTAGTTTCCAAGTTTGCTTTTTTGAACACTGACACTATTTGAGTGGAGGTGCGTAAGTGATGAATGATGATGCAAACTGAATCAAAATCCGTAGTGTAGATTAGAACAACCAGACAGACACGAAAAGCGACTTGAATTTATTATGTATAGATTATTCATGTAGTCTGGGGTGTTGGGGTGCCTTGTTCAGCCCTGCGACTTCCTTGAAGCACGACCTAAGATGGCTGTTAGGCGTCCTTTTGGTTTTTATTGAAACTCGTAAATTTATGCGACGAGTGTGTGTGAGGTGGAGGAAAATGAATAAGGTTTACAAAGTACTCCGATTATAAAATAAAATATTGTATTGATTAAAAGTCTCAATACAATTATAAAATATTGTATTGAGACTTTCAATGGCTTTACAAAAGGTTTTTACGAGACAATAACTTCTATTATAACTAGTTCCACCAGGAACGGTGATCCACCATGACAGTCGAAAAAATTTTCGTACGCACTTCACTTCACTGTACCTATACATTTTCCGGCGGTACCGTCCGCCAAGGAGGGCGCCACCATCAGCGCCGCATTCCGCCCGGTTCAAACCCCACACCACCCTCGCTGGACGGCGTTGGCAGATTTATACATTCGTTATTTGTGGCGATAAACGCTTTAAATTAATACACAATTAGGTATTCCTGTTTAATGAGTTCTATTTTAAATTGAAAAGAGTCTTAGATGGTTATAGATTGTTAAAACTCATTTCTCATTGCAATCTGTGTCCTTTTTGGAAAAATTCAAAATCAAATATGATTCCAAATTTTAATACCTCGAAAACTCTTGATAGGAAATTGAAATTTTTATATAAAACTAGCTGCCCGCCCCGGCTTCACACGGGTAGCACTAAGTACTTATCTACGGCGCACCCACCTACCTACCCTACCTACCCTATCTACCCTGCCCTACCCTACCTACCCTACCCTACCTACTCTACCTACCTACCTACCTACCCTTTCTACCTACCCTACCTACCTACATACCTACCCGACCGGGATAAAAAGTATCCTATGTCCATCTCCTGCTTTCTAATTACGCAACATATTTTCGTAAACGATAAAGACTAATCTGTTTCATTTTGACAGTTCAACAACATTCATTGCGTTATTTACGTTGCTCTGCAGTTTTTTTTTCGAACTTACGGAGCAATGGATTAGCAATCTCTTTCAAAACGATTCAGATTCGAATTGATTTTGCATTGCGTAATTAGGGTACTGGTTCTAAGCTACCCCACCAATTTTCAGCCAAATCGGTTTAGCCGTTCTTGAGTTATAAATAGTGTAAATAACACGACTTTCTTTTATATATATAGATTTTGATAATCCGTAAAAACAGTTGGTAGAAGTATCATTTGTTGGAAACAATCTTGTCAAGTTATTAGTACGATTTATGTTTCTTTGTACAACAATATCATTTTCCTAGAGGTAATGCAATTTTCAGAGTAAAAGTTCCTAGAAACAGCCTATTGATAAGGTAATTTCATAACGCAAAATGAAAATAATGCATCGTTGATAGCTGTTCATCAACTACATGGTATCTTCTTTCAAAGAATCAATCACAGGCCTATTGATTTCAAATATTTCAGTAGTATCGAATACATTATGTAATTATCGCTCGATTTAACTGCTCTCAAATGACAATTATGAACTGAAATTAATTCCTGATTTCGGAATTCGGAACGGATATTGTTCCACGGACTTCGATTGGCTATTCATTCTACATTGCATTCGTGTTTCCGTTCTATCGTTAAATTTCGTCTTTTTGGTAAGTGCTTTCACTAGTTCAATATCGGAGGGCACGGCAGAGCCCCCGCCAAGACGAGCCAAAAACAAAAATTATACCTTTTTTCGAAGCGTTTCGACATATTTTGAAACCCTCATAGCTAAGTATGGCCTGGATAGCATTAACTAGGGAACTCAAATTCTCAGGATAAGATGTAGTTAGCTGATTTATAAAACATACTAAGGTTCATTTGTCTATCTATTATACTTTGGATTTTATTCATTCCTAAAATACGTCGATTTGGTCACTGACTGACTCACTCACTCATCACAACCTAAAGGGCGCTTATCGAAGTCCTAGAAAGCTGTTAGGTATGCAAGCTAGGATTAGCAGAAAAAACCCTTAAAGGGAGGTGCAAGTATGACTGTTGCGGCATCTAAATCGCCACATGCAAACTACGCATCATACTGACGTCATGCGAAATCCTGCATCGCGCAAGCAAAGTTTACCGCGCAATCAGTATAGATTTAACGGAGGAGGTTATTTGTCTCTTTCGTTATTATCAGGCATATTTTAACAACTGTGGGCGTACTATGGGTATGGGTTATGTTGTAGAGTATATTGAGTGCCGCTAGGTGGCGCTGGCGTCCCGATAGGTCAACTCAGTAAAGTTTTTGCGACATATATAACTTCCCGACATAAATCGTCTGGCCAGTTGCCCACCAGACACGACACCCATCTGGTCAGAGGGTCCTCCCTTTACTTTTCCCTCGAGGATGAGTGGATCATACACCCTGTTCCTCATATCCCTATGTGTATTTCTTACGGATAATAGATCAGTATAATATCACCGCAAAATGATAAAGAAATAGAGCACCTTACAAAAATAAATGAAATCCCACCAAAAACATTTCATGTAAAATGTCTACATTAGACCAAGCCCCTAACTCTACGAGGCCTAACTCTACAAAGCTTACATCTTGGTCAAATTAATGTAATATGGCTTGACCATGTTTCGCGGCCAAGCCATACTTTAATCAATAAAAATGAGTGGTCGAATTTGCTGATACAGGTGGTGTTTATTGTTAGTTCATTTTTAGTTTAGTTGACCACCTTTTCTTTTCTTAAGTCTAGCATGTTAGTTTCTCAGGGTTAATACAGGCATATTGAAAAAAAATAATAACCAAAAATATCATCTGGCCCAGTTATTCATTATTTTTGCAATAAAAGCCCTCAACTTTAAAACTTTTATCAACAAGAAGCATTTGTTTCGTCAAATCATTAGCCAAACCAACTTTAATAAGCGGTTTAATAACTTAATTTACGCCTTAATTGATTGCGTCAGTGATTGATTATAATTGAAGGGCTATTTACTTAGTTGATTGATCACGTTCTAATCGATTGGTTTCGTTACAAATTGCACATTGCTATGTCTTCGATGTAGTTTATTTGTGGTTGATTATGAATAGACAGATATATAAATTACCCTTTGCCTCCCTTATTAATGAACGCACAATAAAGTGACAATAAGTATAAACTTCAGATTAAGTACACATTTTTCGAGTTGTAAGTTGGACATAACTTCACTCCACGACAAAATGTGGGGAAGCAGTGGTGAAAAGTACATGTGAAAAGTGTCGTCGCAGCTTCTTGCAGAGCAGCTGTGTTGTGGTGACTACAAAATTTTAATGTGGGTGCGTTATTGCTAGTAGTTGCGATGTGGCTACGTTGTGGCCAGTGTTTGCAGATAGACAGATCGATCCCGGTTTTCATAGAAGAAGCACGCTTAGACTCAACGAATTCATCGACCTCGGAGAGTGAATCTTTGTTGTTGCTATTTCTGTTATGGCTTTTATTAATAACTGAAGAATGTTTTCGCACCAATGCAACGTTGTGGCTGTGACGTGGCCTTGATGTAGTCGGTATCGAACACACGGTTGAATTTGACGGTCAAATATGGTCACTGTGAATAAACTATTCATTGTCATACAAATTAGCGTCCGTCCACTTTTTGTCGTTGTGGTGAGGTTGTGTTTGTGGTTATTGCGTGGTTGTGATACATGTGATCGGGCCCTTAGGAGGTACGAATATTGCATAGCGAAAATACAAAATAGTTTTTTCATCCCACCATCTCGGAAAGAGTATTTTTAATCTTCAGTATCTGAGTGGAAAAGCCGTTTTTATTCTCTAGAGGATAAAGTAAATTGAATTTAGAACATCGTGTGCACTAAGTTTGTGAATTAAAAAATACATTAAACCTATTTACTGCTACCTCTATGGTGCCGAATATATCATACAACTTTTTTTTAATTTGTTAAAAACTCAGACTCGGAACCTTCTTGGTGTTCTTTTTTCAATTTGCTTTGTACGCGGTTCTTTACGCGGCATTTTTTCACGTCATTGTTAAACCTTAGGTATATTAAAAACAAGAAACTTGAAAACAAGTGAAAAAACTAAAATGAGTGATTCTAGCGACGAGGAAGTTTGCTTGACGCCAACAGAATTGACTGAAACTGTTAATAATGCGCAAATGAGCTTTCTCCCTCAACAATCACGCGAGAAGTATTTAAAACAGTACGATATGTTCAACACGTGGCGACTAGCAAAAGGAGCCAAAACTTTCTCAGAAAACGTTTTGCTGGCATATTTTATAGAATTATCCGAGAACAAGAAAGCAAGCACTCTATGGAGTACGTATTCGATGCTAAAAGCAACAATAAAGATGAAAAAAGACAAACATATCGATACCTATCCTAAATTAGTGGCATTTTTAAAAAGAGCCTCATCTGGTCATCAACCAAAAAAATCGAAGGTTTTCACAGTATCTGATATTGAAAAGTTTCTTAACGAAGCACCCGATTCCGTATATTTGGCGGCAAAAGTAAGTCAGTTGCACATTCAGTATCTACTTAAGTATATTAATCTCAATTAAATAGTATACTTAGTAGATGTTGATAGGCATAATTATGCGTTCATATCAATTTTATTCATTTATCTACTACAATACTCTTTACGTTACAGGTTGTTCTTATTATTGGAATAAACGGAGCATGTCGAACTAATGAACTAACACAACTTAATGTCAAAAACATTGAGAAACATTCAGATGACTTACTATTAATTAATTTACCTAATACAAAGACAAAAAGAGACCGCAACTTCGTCATTCGCAAGGAATACGTAACGATTGTTGAGAAATATCAAGCCTTACGCCCGCCTAACACTCCAATCAATCGATTTTTTCTACAGTATCGCAATGGAAAGTGTGTTAGACAGCCTATGGGTACTAATAAAATTGGCAGTATCCCACGAGAAATAGCAACATTTCTTGAACTTCCAGAACCCCTGTTGTACACGGGTCATTGTTTCCGACGAACTTCAGCCACACTTTTGGCTGATTCCGGAGCTGATCTGCTGTCCCTTAAGCGCCACGGAGGCTGGAAGTCCAATGCAGTTGTAGAGGGATACATAGAGGATTCCATCCAAAATAAGTCTAAAATATGTGAAGGCATCGTAGGAGCCATTACACTGAAAGAGCCTCAATCGGATCCTTGTACTGGCCCTTCTACATCAAAAATAAGCCGTTATGAAACACCTAACCATCTCCCTCTCTCTCCAACATTCACGCCAAGGGAATCCGATGAATCGGTACAACTATTAAGTATGACAGATAGTTTACCGAAAAACAGTACACAAGTGACTAACACCAATATTACAGTACCAAACAAAAATATTACACTCAATTTAAATAACTGTAGCAACGTTACTTTAAAATTTTCTTAATTATACCTTAGTATTATTTTGTTATAATTTAAAGATTATTCTGTAATACTTACCTGTCATAATGTAGTAATTAATACCTAAACTGAAATAAAAGTGTACCTATCTTGTGATTGTAAACGTTTTTTTTTTTTGCATTTAGTCATTTCCTCGCTGAGGTGGAATGAAAAGTTACGTGTTGCACTCGAGTGCAAAGATTTTTCACCTCGTGCTCTTTTGATTCCCTCGCTAACGCTCAGGATTCTAATTTTGAATCACTCGCTGCGCTCGTGATTCAATTTTAGAATCCTTCGCTTGCTCGGTCATCAAAATTGAACACGCGGTTAAAAAGCAACTTTGCACTCTTGTATAACAAATAACTATTAAAGAGGGTGAAACAATGGATGCAAAACAATGTTGTTTATGACACTTTTAGCTTTAACATGTAGAGGATATGAGATAAAAAGATTCTTTTCATCGTACAAATATTACATGGCATAAAAGAGTACACAACGCATATAAAACTTTGCTAACATGCACTTAGACTAGCACTTTGATCTCAAAACCTTTTACATTTTCCAGTAGAAACGAGAAAATAATAAGTTTTTTCTTGGTTATTTTTCTTTTTGCTCAGCGCCTATATGGGTCCTAGCGTCATGTAATCCTCAAGAATTGAGAGAAGATTAGCACGTTCGAACATACAAAAAATCTCTTCTGCATCTGTCACAGCACCATGCTGAGATAGGAGCCTTTTGGCCTCGCACAGGTCTTTCTGTTATATTTTAAGCTTACTTGTGTGTTAGCTATATTGATATCTCTTATGCTTGTCCCAATAAATACTTTTTCTTTCTTTCTTTCTTTCAGCTTTATTATTAGCATAGAAAATAAGAAACGATTACCATTAATTTTTGAACAACCTAGTATGCACCTTGCCATCTAAAGCTGCTAAGCTAATATGATATGATGTGACGCAATATAACCTCCATGAGGTACGGTACTGTAAAATAATAAGTCTTTCAGACCGAAATTTGGCCGTGGCGACCAATCTCAGCGGAGAACAAACAGCCTTTGGCGCGGGAGATTATAATGCACCAGTCTGCCCTCACTCTCATAGTCAGATGGGGCGGCAATCTGGCACGACCGGAGAGAGATCAGGCGCAGGTCGTTGGCCCTGCGTCAGATCTCTCTCCTCTCCGGACCGGTAACCCGTTGGGCTTAACGTGCTTTCCGGGGCACTGGGGCAGTATGCAGGCTGGTAGATAAATGACCCTGGTTGCATTCGATCACTCAAGTGAACTTAGAATTCGTTTCAAAACTGAATAATATGCGGTAGTTTTCATAAAACAACAGTTATGTGAAAGGTGCGTAAAAGTGAGCACGTCCTCTTGAAATAAATAGCGCAAATTAGTTTTGCTTCATATTTTCCTATGCCTACCCACATACAGATTTCGACTACTAAGCGTTTATCTAGAGCACCCTGGGTTACCAACCTCTTTCATTCGTCGCTAAGTAATCTGACCGACTGACCGATTCAGTAAACCAATAATAGCAGTTGACAATTTGTAAGCTAATTGAATTCTTGTGTTCCATAAACCGGGTTCCGACATGAAGGTAGGCAATACTAGATCCCAGCATTATGGCAATTTCATACATCATTTCAGCCGGAAGACGTCCACTGCTGGACATAAGCCTCCCCAAAGCATAGCCACTTCGACCGGTTTTGTGCTTCCCGCATCCAGCGGATTTTTCCGGTCTTCACATTGTCCGCCTTGTGGGAGGCCTTCCAACGTTACGTCTTCCGGTACGTGGTCGCCACTCCAGAACCTTTCGGCACCATCAGTCATATGTTCTGCTAGAAATGTCCACTGCCTAATCGGTTACCTTTATTCTCCTGTCGATGTTTATTTCTGAATCGATCACGTAAGAAAATTCCAATTCCACAGCCGTTCCCAATTGAATGCAACAAAACTATACCCACACATAACTCAATATTTACAACGTAGAGGCAATATATTTTCTAGCCACAAAAAAGCTTTCCTTATCCCAAAGCGATATTATCCCTCAGTATCACATCCCTTGCCTTAAAAATATGGCCCGGAAATTTCATTTAGGTCACAGTAGCCCAGGCTATTGTGTGAAAATGGCCGCTCAATTTACGCGTCACCTATTTCTAGTGTACTATGATCTAGTGAAACACCGCCCAACCACACTGGTTACCCGAAGATCAAAGGATAATGAAGCACAGAAGGTTAGGTCTACAAATGAATTGATTTAAATGACTTACTAAGCTATTGTTAATCACGTTTATAATTGCATGAAACTGTATTCTAAATGTAAAATGTCAATTTTCCTTATTATATTATTTCGATTTAATATTTGCACATAGTGTAACATAAAAACTGTATAACATCTAATGTACATCCTATATTCTAGCAAATAAAGATATCATTCATTAATTCAAAATATATTATCTACAAATTAAACCTTCTTCTATATGTATAACTTAGAATAGCTAATGTACATAGTTTAGTTTTCTGTTTGTCCTATCCATGTTACAATATTCTTTTTATATTGTTTCATATTTTACACCCTACAGGTATGTTGTACCACCTGCAGCAACAATATACAATATTCTATTCTCTATCTTAAATTGGGTAAAATTAGAGGAGTCGGTTGGTTCGAAAAATAAACAGATAATTCTAAAAAAGACATAGGATCACTTCGACCACATCCTTAAAGAGCTTAGGTAGGTACTTATTTCTCAAAAGTACCCTTATCCCATCCCAAGATCGTTGTCGCCATACAGAGTAGGCAATTAGGCCCGGTACAACTGCTTACAATTTCATTTACTTTGAGTTAAGTATTCCTATATTACCGACGTACCATTGAACTTCCTTCCAAGGAACACACTAACCTAACCTCACATTAATTTATTTTTTTAAACACTCAGTGACCGTTTCCTTGTTTTTATTTATAACACCAGAATTAAAGCGGCCTTTACTTCGATGTAACTTACACAATGACCCTTCCCCCCCTCCTACCCCATTCCACATACCCCTTCGTTCTTTTCAAGACTAGATATCGTTAATCCTGTCCCGTATAGTGTGGACATGAAACAAATTGCTTCATTAATGTTTTTCATTGTTTCTTTTGTTCTTCCCCTCTGCTGGTAGCGTTGTGTTCCTTTTTGAGTACGTTGTGAATTGTGGCATCGGTTTCTGCTGTTTAGATGGGGCTATTGTTTTGTTTTATTTTGGTATTTGGTTTGCAATGTGAATGTGATTTATTTTAGAATTGATGGTGGTGGAATTGATATTGTTGCAACCTGCGGGGTAATTGCGTAACATATTCACAATAGGGTATTTTACTCTATGTATATGAGAAAAAATCTAAAAATATATTATTGAGATAGCTTAGGCAAAAAGCAGTCGGAAAACGTTAGTTATAGTTCATAAAATAGCAAATTTTAAAATTCAATTCAATCGTTTCAGCTTTTTTAATCTGTTTCATAACACCATTAGATAGTAGTCGCCATATTATTACGTCATACGGCTATGCAAACTTAGAAAGTGTTAACTGTCAACTATCAGCGTACCTCTATACAGGCTTTTTATTATTTTCGTAACCAATAAAAATATTAATATTTCGTAAAAAAATATCAATCCATTTGTTTACACAGCCAACTGACGTCATGACCGCAGAGCATCAAGGCGTCCACTGCGTCCAGCGTTTTCGTCAAATTACGCGCGAAATTTGAAAATGCAAAATTTTTATGGCACTTAACGATTGAATAAAAAAATTGTGAATTTTTTGTGGTTCATTAGCACTATAGAATCTAGTTGAGACACTTTTCAAAAATGGGTGTAATAACCTATTGCAATGCGTTTCATTTTTACAATGAAATGGCAGCAGCACCAGTGATAGTCTAGTTGTGTGACCGTTGGACTACCAAGTCATAGGTCTCGAGTTCAAACCCAGGTACCTCTAATTTATTGTATTTATGTGCGTATTGTATAATTATCAATTGCTTCAAAAACGGTGAAAGAAAACAACGTGAGGAAACCGCCATGAGAGATATTTCTCGACGGCATGTGAAGCCAAGTCAGAGGCCCACGGGTGGCTTTAAAACTCTGACACCAGGTTAGTCTTCAAAAGAAGAAGATTTTGACCATTCGATAACATTCATTGCGTTATCTATGTCGTCGAGCAGACGAAGTTTTTAAACATAATTATGAAGCAAAGGATTAGAAATTTCATTGTAAAATGTTTTACGCAATTGAGGTTCTGTATCATAACGTACCATTGATGAAGTTCATATTATCTGTCAATCGTAAGCACTATTTCTGCTTGCAGCGCTCGGCCGCTATAGAACCGGGGCAGTAACAGATGTGGTCATCGTGTTCACGGCATTTTATTTTCTAACTGCTTAGATATGAAGTTCTTCGATAGTACCTAATTAAAAGGGATATTGTAATGCAATTACGGAAATCGCAAAATGAAAAAAAAAAGGTACATGATGAAGATATTATAACTTCCAAATGAACACAGTACAGTCAACTTAGTATAATGTTGAGTCGGTAAAACAGATTCTATCGTGGACTGAGCAGACAAAAAAAGCCCTTATGGTGACGAACATTTTGCCTGTGACTGTACTTCTATAGAAATATACAATTGGCTTGCGTATTAAAATTACTAGTGGTATGTTTTGTGAAAGTGAGTTTTTTGTGAATAAAAAACACAGGAAAAAAATCACATAAAGTTGACCTGCAGTAATATCTGTTTATACTCGTAAAACATACCGCTACAAAATTAAATTACAGGTTGCACGCAAGAGTAAAAACACACTTTCTTTTAAGTGAAAATTACTTAAGATTTTCGCTACGGTGAATAATAGGGATGTCGACTGGGGAAAAAATTAATTATTTAGTCCGTCAGTCAGATAATAAAAAAAATATTAGACATGTATTTTTGGCTTTATCATATTAATAAAAAAATGGTTTAGATGAAACACATTAAAGTTGGGGAGTGGGGGCTCGTTAGTCACAAGTCAGTATAAAATCTACCGGGGAGTGACGTCAAGCCACATTTTAACGTGTTGCCTACTCAATGTATTGCCGTAATCTTTTGATTACGTCTCCAACATTTTTTAATAATATACCAGTCGAACAAAAAAAACACGCGGGGCCATTGATGTATTAAAAGAGGTAGATACGGGACTTAGTCACAGCGCCTGGTCCTACTCAACTACGGGATTGCCCGTAGTTGAGTAGGACCAGCACTCAGTCGCGCACGGAACATCGTAGATTACACAGCTCAATAATTTCAGTTTTTTTGTAATAAATACGCATTAAAATGACTTCTTGTGCAGCTAAACAGTGTTTTAATAATGCAAGAAAGAAAAATAAGATACATGGGATTACCTACCACTCGTAAGTACAGCCAAAAATGTTAATTTGTTGAAAATTACAATAATATTTTGAAATTTGCTTCGCCATATTTGTGAGAGCGAGATAGATATTAAAAACATGCGTAAAAGACACGATACGCACACAATGCGCGAGGTGCTAACGCGATTTCGCTCACACGTTAGCGTCGTCTCCTATCTCTATCCTCGACTATCGGTAACTGTAGCTTTGCGACTATGAGATGACACTGATCACAGATGTGTGAGTTTCGGTGCATGTAGTCGTGCGCCGAGCCCAAGTTTACTGATTGCGGTGTTAGCGCGTAACATAATCTTCCTCCTTTTAATACATCAATGCGCGGGGTAGTTTTTGGGGACTGTCGATAGAAGTGAAAACTACCGAGACGTGTGACCGGTGACGATGACGCGAGTTCCATGATATTTGTTCACCCAAAAAGTTTTTTGTCAACATCCCTATTACATCTATGAGAAGTCTTTGCAGGTGAGAAGTCTTACAGCGGCTCAGATTTCCCTTCCTTACCGAATTATGGAACCGTGAAGAAATAAACAGACAAGTAGGAAGTCTTAATTATATAAGTACCACTATTCAGATACATTTTTATTTTCTATAAATACTCTGAAGCCATATACTCGTGTATAAAAAATATAATTAACACGGTCGTTCTGAAGAATTTATACGGGCCATGTTATCCTCATGGCTTAATAAGAGATCATTAAAGTTCACGGCTCGAGTGTTACAGCTCTAAGAGGCTAACAGTCAGCGTTTCTTTTTTAAATTGATATTTCTGTTGAGTATGCTGTCTTAATTTTACTGGTATTTTAAAGTCGTTTTGTTTTTATGTGACTTTCGTGTTTTTTGGCACCAGGTGTACGCAAAATTAATTCCTAATATAAGGGAAAAAATATGACTGCCTCGTTGGTCTAGTGGTCGCAAGTGCTACCGCTGTGCATGGGGTTCTGAGTTCGATTCCCCGGTCGGGGAAAGTGTTATTGGGTTTTTCTAACTGGAATTTTTCAGTAGCAGCCAGGTGTCTGAATTGGTGCCCGGTTGATGGCAATAGGCTCGCCCCTTATTACATGGGACTATAACATATCTGCCGAAATGTGGGTGTACTATAGGTACACCTCTGCCCAACCCTTCGGGAAAACAAGGTGTGATATTATGAAGCTATGATTTTTTTTTATTGAAGATCTGATTAAAGAAAGAAAGAAAAAATAATATTTATTTGGACACAGTTCGTGAAATACAATAACAAAATAAAAAGGTAAAATAATCATAAAGCAATAATAGTGTGTGCCTCACGGCTGCGCCAAAAAAGTTCATTTCAGCATTAATGACAAATGCTGTCTGACGCTGGTTTTCTAATGAATTTGGTACTCCCCGTCACTTGTCCATGGGGGGACAAGTGACGGGGAGTACCAATAGTCTCAACATATCTTATACATAATTTGTATACATTTAAATAAATAAGTAAACTACATAAGGTCTATTCAAATAATTGTTTCCAATTTATGTTATTTCCACTTAATCAAACATCAACTTTATCCTAGTGTAAATAAAATTGATTTTAGACTAACAAGTAGTAGAATATTTGCTTTAGCTATGAGGAAACCGTTTGCCCTATTGAGGAGCCTTTAAGTAGGTGCAATACGAGTAATAATAATATTATATTTCTGATCTAAACATAACATAACATCACGTTTCCCCGGAGGGTTGGGCAGAGGTGTATCTGTAGTAGGTACACCCACATTTCGCCAGTTATGTTTATTTCTGATCTGTCTGTAGTAAATGTTTTTTAAGAGTTGTTTTCCAGTATAGAAAATAATGAAGTTATTATAATAAAATTAATCACACAGGTAGATCCTTCAAAAACCGCTTCAGAAAAAAAAAGATCAAATTAAACTACGCTGCAGGTAAAATGACGCAGTTGACGCTTATCATAGACTGACCATAATCAAGACGACCCAATTAGGCCCAAAATGTCATCAAGATAAAACAAAACACAAGTCCCTAACAAGTAGTAAATTGGACAAAAAATCCTCTTAGTTGAAACCTTGAGGGTGAAATTTTCTTGAGCGCCGCCGGTTGGCCCCCAAAAAACGTAATAGCGACATAATCTTAGACCTTCAATAACAATGGTGACATACGGACTAGAAAGGTATCGAACTGTGAAAAAGAGCTCAGTAAAATAGCGTGAGTAGTAGTTATTACTTTTCTGCTAGGGTGTTTATTTGCTGAAATACGCAGTACCTAAAGCTTGAGTAAAACTTAATCCATTGGAAAATAGTTGATTTGATCTGAACATAAATGTGACGATGCTTTTGTGAAGTCAAGAATTTTAGCATTATTACCCGAATTTTGACCGCGATGTGACATGAATTTTGCCAATTCAAAAGTCATTTATTCAAACTAGGCTGAGAATCAGCACTTTTCGAACGTCAAAATTGCATAAGACAGTCCCCCAAAACGCCCACCCTTCACCACTTCCTAGTGCTTTTGCTGGGAAGAAGAAGTGGCGCAACAAACTCCCCAGCAGCACAGCTGACTGTTCAGTTAGGAAAAAAAAAATGATTCTATACAATACTGCTTGCAGGCAAAATTATGTCTTCTACTTTCTTCATATCAACTCTTTTTGGCAGCTACTAAGATAATTTATTCTGAAGAGACTGATTCCAATGTATTACTTCGATTATGTGGCCAAACCGCCTTAGTTTTGGAGATTCTCAGTCGCTCACTTTCCCCCATAATGTGGTCATCCTAAGTTACATGAATACCTTCAAGGGTGGACCAAAACCTACCGCTTAACTGGGACGGTGCGTGAGGTGCGGGAGGAGTGCGGTGACGTGTTATGACCCCTCCCAATTTGAAAAATAGGTATTTGAAAAAGCTATTGCCGTCGCGTCGTCTTACCTCAAGTCTGCCTCCGCAGAGTGCGATAGGAACAGCTGCAGCTCAAACCAATTATTATCACAAAAAAAAATTAAAAAAATTGACAGTTCTTATTCCCCTTTTTTCTCCTCTAAAACTGAGCCGAGAGAATTATTTTTTATTAATTTATTTATTTGGAAACTCAACAGCTTATAATTAAAATTACATGAGTTATGAATGTTCACCCCACTATCAATGAACAGCTCAATGCAGTTGCGTCAAAGTTACACCATCATACAGTCTGCATACACTGCTCAGCGATAGCGAGATGATGACAGTTATCACTTAAGCCAATAATAGAGTTTTACATTCAAATTTTAAGGAAGAGTATGTCTAGGTTCCTATCATTTTCTTTTATGTTAAAAACTTTTCAAATTTGTCTAGGTAGTCCTATAGTCACAGCGGTAAAAATAAGGCTTTTTTTTTTTCATAACCTCAGAAAAAAAGGAAATAATAGGGACGTGTATAAAGCAGACCTTGATTTTAAGAAGAAAAAAAAAAGATTGCTGTAGAAGCATTATTCAGGAAGAAAAAAAGGGCAATACATTTATAATATGGAAAATCGTAGGCCCTGTTCCCTCTTAACTGTGTACTTTATATTTCTTTATTCACACACTATCATTTTCTAAACGGAAAAAATAGAATGACTGGCGTCATTGGTCGAGACTACTTCGTTGATCTAGTGGTAGCAAGCGCTACTGCTGAGCATGAGGTTCTGGGTTCTATTCTCACGTCGGGCAAAGAGTTATTGGGTGTTTATATCCGGAATTTCTCATTAGCACCCTGGAGTCACGATTTGTGGAAATAGGCTCGCCCCCTATTACATGGCACTTAAACATAACTGGCGAAACGTGAGTGTACTATAGCTACACCTCAGCTAGCCCTTCACGGCCTACATGGCTGATGTTATATAAATAGAAAGACCTTAAATTCTGCTCTTTGTAATTTTCGCCTGTATATTCGCACCTTCAGTTCTGCGACATAAGCGCCCTGTCATGGTGATTTTCTCCAAATCTGACGACGGAATCGGCTGATAGTGCCTCTTTCGCGTATATAATCCCTGCTAATACCTTCAAGGCGACGCCTTGAGTGCGTTCCCTTGCACGGCACAGATAATACCTACCTTTTTTATAGGACTTAACTTTCTTTGTTTGACTTTTGCTTGGTTTTTTGCATCTTTGAAGGTTTGTTTATTTTCATCTATAATCGTGCACGATACTAAGATGCATACTTTGCTCAATAACACCATTGACTGCCCACAATTGGTATGTAGGTTCAATTTCAGAGTACCCCGCAGACCACCTCGCAAACCTATAACACCCTTAGCTCCACCTTTTCGCCGTACAGTGTTTGGTTCTAATTCCCCTATACCCCGCATGTGCAAACTCATATACGAACGCAGCGACCTGGTTGACGTCCACGCAGACTCAATATCGACGTTTGTCAGACAAAATTATTACTAGTATTTAATATAATTATCTAGAATTTAAGTACATTAAGTCTTTAAAATTAAATTTATAATTACAAAGAGCATTTTGCATGTGGTGTTTGCCTGTAATTGGTTGTGCAGTTTGATTTAAGACACAATTACTTTTATGTTCCTATCTCTTTATTATCTGTAACAACTGTTGGTGAACCTTAATTAAATAAGTAAAAATAAAAAAAATACCTAAATATTATGAATGTGTTAAGGCTCGAGCAGACTAGCGCGACTTGTCGCGCGAATTCCCTAAATCCCTGTCAAAATAAAATGGCCCTAAGCCATGCATAATATTAATACATGTTTCGCGATTTTACCCCAAAATTCTCTAAATCCCTGTCAAAATAAAATAACACTAAGCCATGCATAATAGTATTCGTTTTACCCTAAAAAAGGGAAAAAAAGTGGTAACACTGGCTGAATCTGCTGTACAGCAAGCATGTAGGTACACGATCCAGCACGCACGATGCACGATGCGGAGCGCTTGCTGGATGCAAAATAGTGTCGTGCAAATTCAACAAGCATTTAATAATAATAATTGACGTACGTCAAGACTATTTACTGTCGTTTTGCGCCGTGCATCGTACGTGGCCTTGGCGGGACGTCCAACAAGATAGATGGTGAATAAGGCGCTTCAGAAATTGTTTTTTTTGAGTCGCGTCGCGCCGGTATGCACGACGCATTACTTTCCTACACACAGTGTAGTATTGTAAATTTAGTTCATAATAATAAGAAGTGAGGAAGGTTGCCATTTTATTGTAATAGGTAATTCGAATTGACATAGAACCTTAATGGTTTGAGATTTTTGAGTGAAACTTTTTTTCACATGGTACCTATGAAGTTCTTCTTTTAAAAAATGTGCAAAATTCGATTATCAACTTTCAGTTGTTCTTTTATTCAGCTTAGACAAGAAAGATGGATACTTCGACATTTCGAGTTATTTTTGAAAACGAGTTCCGACGCGGAACTAACGCGGCAGAAACAGCTCGCAATATTAATGTTGCGTTTGGAGAGGGGACTGCTAATGAACGCACCGTGCGATTATGGTTTAAACGCTTTCGTGATGGAAACTTTGATTTGAAGAACGAACCACGTGGAAGACCTCCTATATAGGTACATAACAATGAATTGAAAGAGATGGTGGAAGTCGATCCGAGCCAAACTACCCAGGAATTAGCGGCATGGTTTAACGTTACCTTACAAACAATATTGACTCATTTACGCCATATCAATAAAATAAAATAAAAAATGAGAAATGGGTGCCTCATGATTTGACTGACCTGTAGAAAGAAACGCGTGTCGAAAATTGTGTCGCCTTGTTGAATCGATACAGAAATGAAGGAATATTGGTTAGAATTATGACATATGATGAAAAGTGGATTCTTTACGATAACAAGGCAATGGTAACTGTTTGGTGATCTCAGCATGGTGCTATTCACTATAGCTTTCTCCGATCTGGTCAAGCAATAACGGCAGATGTCATGTTGGCACAGGATCAGATATATTGTAAAACAAAAGAGGTTCTTTAAATAATAAGAATTTAGATTTTCTTATAAATTATTTAATCAATTAATTTTACACGAAACTACACTTAATCAGTTTCAAGACACAAATAGCCATGACACCCAGTAATAGCTTAGTTTACACAAAATAGTAACAATGTACAGAGAGGCAGAGTAACAATAATTGAGAGCAATACAACCTGTGCACCGGGCAACGCCTGAAGGGGCGTGTCAGACTTACTGACTAAAACCCACCCGTGTTCCTTCTGTTGCCTGTGCAATGCCAGGGGGCCACGGTATCCCTTTCGGACTTTCCCGCAACCCCGGCAGGCAATGGTCTCATCGGACCCCTTCACTCGCTGACATCTCTTTGAGGCGCGCGTGGAACACAACGCGCCGTCGACCCGGGCTTGGTCCTTACCGGACGGCGAACCGTCCGCAAGCCCGCGATACTTTACCCCTAATGATTATGATGTTGACATTATTGTAATGATTTTCACATTATCAGTTATTATTACCAACATTTGCCAAATGTATGTACTAACACTAGTTATAAGATGTGTATGTAACAAATCATCTTATAGTTAACAAAAATATAATGTTCTGCCATACCTTTTCCCAACTCCGTTTGGGTTGGAAGAGCTCTTGGCTTAGTAATAACAGCCACATGGTTCGATCCATCAGGTTAAGCTACGCTTGTCGGGGTTAGTCCGTGGAGCTGGCTGAGCTACACACAGATCACATAAACTTAGCCGACCAGTACAGACATTTACAAAATCAAGTGTCAACATTTCAAGAGTGCAGTGACACCCATGAACTGGCTTTGAACCATATTTCAGAACTTAAACAGAAGTTATGTGAAGCCCATAAGGCCTTATCTATCTCAGAGTCTGTCAAAGTCAGTGAACAGGTTGCTACCACCAATAACCTATTTTATGAATTGGTAGGCAGTAAATCAAAATCAGTGTGTGAGCCAGCTATAAGAATAGATTTGACTGGTGACGATACCATACCATTGTGTCCTATTGTTGTGAGTCATAATAAATTAAAGAAATACATTAAATTTAGGAAAATAATTAAACGGTCACAGAGGGCTATTAAAAAACAAAAACTCTTAAAATTAAATCTTTCCCTTAGAAAAGAACGTCTTATCCTTTCAAAAAGTTTATATATATAGTTTATAAAAGTTTATAAAAGTTATTATATTAATGCAATGAAAAAGAGGATTGCTTGAGATTACTTTTAATTTATTGGTTTTATAAACGGAGTACAACTTTGTCAGTAATGTTCACAGAGTAGAAGAAAGTATAGACAACATATGAAAAGGCGCGAAGTTTGACACAGACTATAAATATTTTAACACTCCTACCAAATTCGAGCCTTCACTCTAAGCTTAAAAAGTTTAAATTAACATTTATTATTAGTACAATAAAAACAGTTTATATAACAAGCACTCTAGTATACAAACTATACACTACTGCATGAATACAAACTACAATCCAAATTAGATATCTAGTTTTGACATACCAATGTTATTTCTTAGAAATCTGAATTTGTCTCTAGGCAGAGCCTTTGTAAAAATATCAGCAAACTGATTATCAGTGTGTACATAGTTCAAACTAATAATATTTTCATGGTATTTTTCTTTAACAAAATTGTACTTAATATCTATGTGTTTACATCGTTTATGAAATTCGCTATTTTTAATCACATTTATGGCACTTTGATTGTCAATGTTTATGCACACAGATTTTTGTTTAAATTCACCTATATCACTGAGTAACTGTTTTAACCACATAGCTTCCTTAGTAGCTGCACAGGCAGCCATAAATTCGGCCTCTGTCGTGGATAAAGCCACAGTTTGCTGTCGTTGAGATGACCAAGTGACAGCAGCTCCATTTTTAAGGAATGCATAGCCAGTTATTGAACGTCGGGTAACTATGTCATTTGCAAAATCAGCATCGCTGTATCCAATTAAATCAGTACTGTCAGAGTTAGATGTGTAGCATAATCCATAACTTTTTGTCTCTTTCAGGTATTTTAATATTTTCTTTACAGCGTTCCAGTGGGGGTCATCATAAGAATGTAAGTATCGACTCACCTGGCTCACGGCAAACATAATGTCAGGTCTGCTTACAGTAGCTGCATGGATTAGTGATCCTACTGCTTCTCGGTAAGGATAGTTTTTCTTCAGTTCATCATCAGCCTTCTGCAACTTCACATTTGGATCAGCAGGAACACAGTTGGGGTTGGCATCCTGCATGTTGAATTTCCTCAACAAATGATCTATGTATTTGGTCTGATGTACTAAAATACAGTTATCATACTTTTCAATTTGCATACCAACAAAATTAGTTAATACAGGACATACTTTTAGATCAAAATTTGCTTGCAGATCATTAATTATTTCCATCATTGTAGATTTATCTTTACACAGCAAAAGACCATCATCAACATAGAGGCACAGATAACATTTGAAACCATTTATTATTCCAATGTAAACACACTGGTCTGCTTTACTTTTCTCAAAACCAAATTTATTAAGGACTGAACTAAATTTTGTGTTCCAACACCTGGGTGCCTGTTTTAGGCCATATAAAGATTTAACAAGTTTACATACCATGTTAGACTTGCAGTCTAGTCCTTCAGGTACTGTCATCAATATGTTTTCCTTTAATTCACCATACAGAAAAGCAGTGGTTATATCAAATTGTATTATTTCTAAATTTTCTTGTGCTGAAATGGACAATAAAACGCGAATAGAGTCGTACCTTACTGTTGGTGAGAATGTCTCATCATAGTCAATTCCTTCTTTTTGTGCATAACCTTTTGCACACAGTCGCGCTTTGTAACGAGGACCTGTTGGCTCGTCTTTAATCCGGAAAACCCATTTGCTTCCAATTGGCTTTGCATTCTGAGGTTTTTCTACCAATATCCAAGTTCCATTTTTATGATGAGATTCCAGTTCTTTCTCTATTGATATTTTCCATTTTTCAGAATCAGCTGATGTGGTTGCCTCAGTATAATTCAGTGGCACAGAAATATCTTCACTGCAGCACAGTTAACTTTTTCCTTGATTATCTTTAGATTTGTCTTTATTTCTAGGTCTCAGAGTTCTGCTTGAGGGAGATGGTGTTTTACTGTTTTCAGTTGGTAAGTATTCACTGTCTGTACTGTTATCTGGTTCAGAGTAATTTTCAGTGTTTGTGGATTGGAATGTGTCATTAGCATCAGAGCTCTCAGATGTATGCTTGTCAATTGGTACAGTTGATGAGTCACACATTGAACTTTCTTGTATCAAGTCCACCGGAACATAATTTCTTTTTACTGTAGATTCAAGGAAGACTGCATCTCTACTCTTTATTACTGTTCTGGAACCAGAAATAACAAATCTGAATCCTTTTGTGTGATCACAATAGCCAATGAATATTGCTTTCTGTGCTTTTGCATCCCATTTTCTTCTCTTTTCTTTGGGAAGATGTATCATTGCTTCGCAACCAAATACTCTTAAGTGATTGACATTTGGTTTCTGCCCGGACCACATCTCTTCTGGTGTCTTGTATTTCAGTGATCGAGTTGGAGTTCTGTTGATAAGATAAGCAGCAGTGTGTACAGATTCAGCCCAGTATTGTTTAGATAAGTTGGCATTAATTAACAGACACTTTGCTTTTTCTACCAATGTTCTGTTCATTCGTTCGGCAACTCCATTTTGTTCGGGAGTGTATGGAGTGGTGGTTTGATGAACTATTCCAGCAGTTTTTAATAACTCAGAAAAATTGGAGTTAACATACTCAAGGCCATTATCAGAGCGAAGACACTTTATTTTGCATTCCAGTTGTTTCTCCACTAGGTTTTTGTATTCTTTGAATTTTTTCAGAGCATCAGATTTCTTCTGTAAAAAGTAAACAAAAACTTTCTTTGAGTAGTCATCAATCAGAGTCATGAAATATTTTGCACCACCCAGAGAACTTGTCTCCATTGGACCGCAGATATCAGAATGCACCAGTTCGAGTAACTTAGAAGATTTAGTTACACTTTGTTTTAGAGGTAAGCGCGTTTGTTTACCTTGTAAGCATGTCACGCATGTTAATTTATCATTTTTCTTTGATAATTTTACACCTTCAGTGTTATCTGCTAATTTTTCTAGATCTTGAAAATTCAAATGGCCCATGCGTTGATGCCAGAGGTAGACATCTTCCTTATCAACATCAGTTATGTATGCTTGTTCACATTTCACATCCAGCCTGTACATATTGTTGACTAAGCTTGCCATTGCAACAACCAGATTATTTTTATTTAATATCACACAGCCTTTACTGTTGAATTTTACCTGACCTCCATTTTTGATGATCTGACTGACTGATAGCAGATTTGTTGCCAGCTCTGGTACATAGAGTACATTTTGAAACAGAATTTTATTGTACTGACCTTTATCATTGCACACATCTAAACTCAACTGTCCAGTACTATGAACTGATAGTGACTTGTCATTTGCTACCTTGATTGTCTTAATAAGTGGCACTTTCTCATCTTGCAATAAACTCTTATGTTTAGTCATGTGCACTGAAGCACCTGAGTCTATGTACCATGGATCTTCATAAGGGTTCGGTGTAGAAGCTATGAAAGCAGCCGCATAACTTGAACTCTCTTGATTCTTCTTTTTATTAGGATTTGACTTGCACTCAGCAGCAACATGACCATATTTATTACAGCTATAGCAACGGGGTCCCTTTTTAACCTGTTTCTTGAAACCTTTATTCCCTTTATTTTTATAGTTTGCAGCAAAAGCAGATGTGTCACTTTCACACTTTTTGACATCTTGTAGGATTTTCGACTTAACTGAGTCTGCACTTATTTTCATGCCTGAACTTTCAATTGCAATGATCATAGGTTTGTATTCTTCAGGTAGACCAGAGAGGAGCAGAGTTTCAAGCCACTCATCGTCTACTTTGAAGCCGATATTGCGAAGTTTGTGAGCCGTGGTCATGATCTATGGTCATATTCTTCCACATTTGAACATCCAGCGAGATTTGTTGTACATAAGTCTCGAAGCAATCCCACACGGCGTGTAAGCCCCGAGTCGTCGAAAGCGTTTGCCAAGCAGTCCCACACCTCCTTTGCAGACGTTGCATCCTGTATGTGAACATAGTTTACAGAGTCCACAAGCAAAATAATTTTCGATTTTGCTTTAATGTCACGTTTTGAGTCGACAGCTACGCCGGGCACCGGTTCAACACAGTCCCACAGTTCCTCGTGTTGGAGATATGTTTTGAGTGCGAATCTCCATGTGGAATAGTTTTCCCGACCAGTTAACTTTTCGATCATGACGAGAGGATTGCTTGACGACATGTTTTATGCTATAATTTGACGAACTGAATGTTATTTCACAGTCTGTAAAACCGACGCTCACTTTCGAGTTTACGTTTAAACCGGCATGTAATGTTTTTACATAATACACTGTTTTTACACTGTGTCCACATTTAACAGGCTTCCTGGGCGCATAACCTATTATATTAATGCAATGAAAAAGAGGATTGCTTGAGATTACTTTTAATTTATTGGTTTTATAAACGGAGTACAACTTTGTCAGTAATGTTCACAGAGTAGAAGAAAGTATAGACAACGAAAAGGCGCGAAGTTTGACACAGACTATAAATATTTTAACAGTGACGATACCATACCATTGTGTCCTATTGTTGTGAGTCATAATAAATTAAAGAAATACATTAAATTTAGGAAAATAATTAAACGGTCACAGAGGGCTATTAAAAAACAAAAACTCTTAAAATTAAATCTTTCCCTTAGAAAAGAACGTCTTATCCTTTCAAAAAGTTTAAATAGTTGTACTGTTGAGTTAGATGAATGTAGGGAAAAGTATGATATTGATACTAAGCTCCTTTATAATGATATAATACACAAGGAGCGCTTGCTGAAGGATATTTTTGAGAAATATGAAAATTCACAGCTGCAACTAAGTGAGCGCTTGTTTGAGGCTGGGGAACTACTGGGTTTGGTGAAGTGCAATGCTGAGAGGTATGAGTCTTTGACTAATAATATCTCATACAGCTGTGCCTATGAACCACCACCTCCTCAGCCTCAGCCTGACTTGCCTCCTCCAGTGTTGGCTCTTCCAGCAGAGAACTGTGTTAATACACAGATTAAAAATAAATCTATATTTTTCTGTGACGAATTAGGTTCGGGCTTTGGGAAAATGTTACTCAATTACCTTAGCCATAGTTTTACCAATCATAGTTATCATAACATAACTTTCAAACAAATCATTAAAAGAATTGCAAACACAAACCTAGATAATTATTCTACAATGGTTTTGCTATTAGGTAATAGTACTGGTATTACCAGAAAGGACATAGTGGATGGTGTGGACACCTTATTAAAGTTAAATATAGGAAAGCTAATGTTGTGTGCTTTACCTTACTCTGATACTTTATCAGTTTATGAAAATAATTATATTTATAAGTTGAATAGTACTATTCACAGGCTGACATGTTGTCATAGTGACAAATTATTGTTTTTTGACACTAACAAGTTTGTTAGTGGTTTTAAGTTAACTCAGAGAACTTTATCTCTGTCTTGGGAATGTAGACATATGATTGCTATGTTAATAGCATATAATATTAACGAGGTTATAGCTAATATAACAAATTGTAGTATTAGTGACGAGTCTGTGTTGTCTAGCTATACTAACAACATAGTGATTAATTATGAGTCATCATGTACGAAGGAGGATCCACCTATAATACCAACATCTTTGGAGGCCACTACCAGTCAGATAGGGTATTTACTTCCTGCTGGAATTCATACAGACATTCTAGACTCTTCCATTGTAGTTGTGGAGGTCACTCCGGATAACTTTTTAAACTAGTTAGTAAGACAACAGAAGTTACCCCTTCAAATAACCAATTATTATTAGAGAATAATAAAAAGGTATCTTCTGGCAATATTACACATAAGAAAAAACCAAAAGGGGGGCAACATACTTTAAAATTATTCAATCAAAATATCCAAGGTTGCTCTTCCAAATTACTGGAAATAGAATTGTTTTTAGAAAATACTAAGTTTGATGTTGTTTGTTTAACAGAACATTGGTTAAAAGATCATCAAGTAATGTCAATTAACTATGATAATTATTATGTAGTTAGCCATTTCAGCCGAAAACGTATGATACATGGCGGATCATTAATATTAGTAAAAAATTCTATTCAATCGAAAGAACGAAAAGACATAATCGGGCTGTCTGTTGAACACACCATTGAATTGTCCTGTGTTGAGCTAGATAAGCATGTTATAGTATGTGTATACAGACCTCCAAGTTACCAGAATCTATCTATGTTTGATTCTGTAATGGAAGATGTGTTAAATAAACTAAATGGTAGTAGTAAGTCAATAATCATATGTGGTGATTTTAATAATAATATATTAGAAAATAACGTTAATACTGTCAAACTATTAAGTCTTTTCAGGTCATTTGACTTGTCAAATGTTTTTAATGAACCAACCCGAGTGACAGCTTCTTCTGCCACTTGTATAGATAATATTTTCTGTAATTGTGATTACTTACATAAACAAATTGTAAATAAGTTGCCATCTGATCACAGTGGACAAACAATAACATTTTGCTCCTACATGCCTTTACAAAAAATTCAAATAAGGTTTAGGCCAATTACATGTAGAAATCTAGAGAAATTAAATAATGTTTTGGCAAGTAAATTATGTATTCAGAGTTTTGATAATATATGTGACCCAAATGAGTTCTACACAGAGTTCTTTTCACTATTAAACAAACAATTCATTGACACTTTTCCACTAAAGACTAAAACTATTTACACAAAATTCTTATTTAGTGATTGGGCGACTCCATGTATTCGTAAAAGCAGGGAAAAACTTTTTGAACTTTATGGCCTAAAGCAACATATGAATAATACAAGCTTTCATCAGTATGTTGCAAAATATTCTAAAACTTTTAAAAGTGTGTGCAAAATGGCTAAAGCTCTTCACATTAGCAATAAAATAAAATCAGCTGATGATAAAATAAAAACTACCTGGCAAATAATTAATAATGAAACCGGTAGGAAAAAACAGCGTAATACTGAATTTAATTTAGAGACTGCACATGGTCCCATCAACTCAGATGTAGCTCAGGAATTTGAAAACTTTTTTGCTAATATTCCCTATAAAACCACTGAAGCTTTAAATTCCTCACCCGCGCTTTCTGCTGCCTTACTTAGAAAGAATGTAAAGGCATGCCCTTTGGAGTTTAGGTTTCAGCATACAGACCCCCAGGCTGTTATAAAAGCTTTTAAAGATCTTAAAATTAAATCAACAGAAGATCTGTGGGGAATGTCTGTAAAAGTATGTAGATCAGTAATCGAAACCATTGCGCCTTATCTAGCTTTCATATTTAACACTAGTGTAGACCAAGGCGTCTTTCCGGATCTCATGAAACACAGTAAAGTAGTTCCTTTGTTCAAATCCGGTGATAGTAAGGAACCCAACAATTATAGGCCTGTGTCAATTCTGCCAGTTCTCAGTAAGGTGTTTGAAAAGTTGATACTCAATCAAATGTTACGTCACTTTAATAAAAATTCCATCTTTCATGACCAACAGTACGGTTTCACCAAAGGGCGCTGTACCACTGACGCCGGTGTCACCCTAATAAAGAACATTTTTAACGCTTGGGAAGAAGCACAAGATGCCATTGGAATCTTCTGCGACCTCTCGAAGGCGTTCGATTGCGTACACCATGAGACACTTCTGCTGAAACTGGACCACTATGGGATTAGGAACACAGCTCATGATTTGTTAAGATCATACCTGAAAGATAGAAAGGTTAAAGTTCAAGTCAACGGCACAAACTCATTAGGGTCTGAAATGGTAATGGGCGTTCCTCAAGGTTCGATATTGGGTCCATTCCTCTTTTTAGTTTATATTAATGATTTACCCCAAATATTTCTAAATCAGCCAAAGATGGTGTTATTTGCAGATGACACATCATTGATCTTTAAAATAAACCGATGGTCACCAAATCTTGACGACGTGAATAGCTCTATTGTTCAGGTCCAAGATTGGTTTACGGTAAATAATTTGGTACTAAATAATAAAAAAACCAAATGCATTAGATTTAAATTACCAAATGTTAGAAGTAGCGAATGTGACATCGTATTGAATGGAGAAAAACTGGAATTTATTAATCAAACAGTTTTCCTTGGAATCACGCTAGACGAGAAATTACAATGGGGACCCCATATAACATCTCTCACGGGGCGGCTAAGCTCGGCCGCTTATGCTGTTAGAAAGATAAGACAGTTAACAGATGTAGAAACCGCGCGTTTGGTCTATTTTAGCTACTTCCACAGTATTATGTCGTATGGCATTTTACTGTGGGGTCGGGCTGCTGACATTGAATCCATCTTTGTTTTACAAAAAAGAGCTGTCAGAGCCATTTATAATCTACGTCGTCGCGAATCTGTCAGGGAACTATTTAAAAAGATTAATATTATGACGGTACCTTGCCAATTCATTTATTCAAATATTATGTATGTGAGAAAAAATCTACATCTTTTTAATAAAATAAGTGATAGACATAATTTTAATACTAGAAATAAAGATAAAATAGATCAACCATTTTTCAGACTATCTAAAGTAAATACATCTTTTATGGGGTACTGTGTTAAATGTTACAACAGAATACCTTGTGATATATTAGAATTAAATGAAAGAAAATTTAAAAATCATATAAAAAGTACACTTTGTAAACAAGCATATTACAAATTAGAGGATTATATCCAAGATAAAAATGCTTGGAAACATGCTGGTCCTGCTCCATAGGACAATTCAGAATCTAGACAAAATCGAACCGGTTGCTAATTTAGTTGTATAATTTTTTTTATTTTTTTAAACATTTATTTTATTTTATTTTTTGTGATTATTTGAACTCACACACTGACTTATTATTATTAGTATTACTTATTATAATGTTAGAAATATAGTATAATTTTACAATGTTTGTAAGTATGTGAGCACCTGCATGCATCTATCACATAATTATGTCATTCCTTCATTTTTCATTCTTTTTACCTATCGTGGTATAGTAATCTTATTCTAGGTGCATTGTCTTCACATATAATTATATAATAAGTGTATACAAGATATAATGATTTTTTTTAAAAGAGTAACGGTGGAGTTTCTTGCCCATTCTTCTCCATACGAAAACTACCTTTTGGAATGGGCGACTAGAATCAGTTTTATTATTTTTTGTAAAGTTTGACGTTCAAAAGTACCTTTTTTGTGCCTAATTGAAATAAATTATTTGACTTTGACTTTGACTTTTGATGGGTAACCATCTTTACATACCGAGTATCTTCCGTGCCTGGGAAACCACGAAGGAACTTTGACAGTCGTTACCGGTCGTCAAAAGCCCAAAGTCTGACAACCAATTTACCAAAGCGTATATTACCCAGTTACTGGGCTGTGGATGTCAGATAGGTAGTCGGTCTATGTAAAATTCTAGTATTCAGCTACATTTGGTTAGACTGGACGCTGACCCCAACATAGTTGATTGTCCTCCAGTCTCAGTCCGGACGCAGCTAAATATCAGTATTTTACATGGAGCGACTTCCTTAAATGATGTCCACAACCCAGTTATTGGGTGAGTTAAATAAATAATATCATAAGAAGTGAAAGAAGTTCGCTCTTGTAAGAGCATGCTTGCAATGTATAATAAAAGATAAGATATTTTTAATTTTTGTAAAAATTATCTAGGTATTATGTACAATAAGTACGTAGATACTTCTATAAATCTTTTCTTTCCTTGTTCTTAAAGGATGTTTCAAAAGTTATTGTTCCGGCTGTTCCCCTGAACTTTATATACAAAATCGATAAAATAAATAATAACAGAGCATTTCTTTCATAATTTATTTTTGTATAGATTTTGCGACAACCCAAATTGCTTTTCAAATTTACTTTAAAGGTCGGTGATTTTAATAATGGGATGTTTTTGTTATTCACTGTTTGAAACTTTGGTTTTATCAACGTGGGAAATTTAATGACTGTATCACTTACTGGTAATTTCATTTTTATATCGTTGTAAAACAAGTCGAAGAAGGACACTAATCGTGTGTTAATATGTAGTATCTACCGTAGCCAGGAACAGCGGGGCTACCGGAGACTGGGGGCCTGGTTTTCTTTGGACTTGGCATTGAGAGGTTTTTGCCAATACGCGCCACGCGTGGCAGGCGGGTTGGCGAGCGCAGTTTTTTATAAGCTTTCGCACGCAGACGCTGCTGCCCGCCGCGTGCTACAGGAATTAGTCGCCTCTTACGACACGCCCCCTGTTGGCGGTGGGGAAATGTATTCTTTACGGCCGTCCCCGATACGGCTCATTTCTAACTTCATTTTTTATTACTAACTTCTTAGTGCAAACAGATTGATGGAAAAAAAGACCATAATTTTTATGACAATACATCAACTGCTTAGTTATTCAAATCTTCTCAGAAAAATATAACAACCTTTCTAATTGATTACATAAACCTTGTCTATTTCAAAAACTATGTATCTACAGTACCTACCTACCTGCTCAATCAAAGAACATGAAAGATAAAGAAACCAGGAAAAGTTTAGTGTAATCAATCATTTTGCTTGAACTCTATATGGAAAACGTCAAGTTAGTTCCAAGCCAGCGGCATGTTCTAAAGAGCTTAGGTCAGGACCAATTAATATTCTATTAATTAACTTTAGCGGATTTTTTCTTGTAGTATATAATGGTAATGCTAAGGTTGAGGATTTGAGTTGAATCCTAGACTTAAAGTGTGCTTATTTCTGGTATTCAATCCAATACTGCCTCGTTGGTCTAGTGGTCGCAAGCTCTACTGCTGAGCATGAGGTCTTGGGTTCGATTCCCGGGTGCGTAAAGTCAATTAATTCCTGTTTATGAACCAACACTTGATAGTGCTGAATAGTACACAGACATTTTCCAGCCCAATTTTGAAAACAATCATACAAATCTGTTTCGAGCCAGTACATTAGTTGATTGGTTTTTACCGCACAGAGTTGACCCAAATATATGATGTTTGCCACAGATAAGGACAATCATGTTCGCTCTCAACAGCTTTCTAAAGCTACGCGCGATACCGCAACTTGATTGTCCCTTAAAGAAAGTAAGGCATCTAGGAATAAATCTGTGCCGAACATGGAGTGAGTTAGAGCGAGACAAGTGTATTACACCATAGTTTATCTTCGTTTGTAATTATTCGAATTTTCGCAAAATCCCTAGGGACACAGCGGGATGTAGCGCTCGCCGGACGGCGAGCACCGCTTCCAAGTTACTTGTCTAATTATCCGTGTTTTCGCAATGTCCCTAGGGTTTTTACGAAAATTCGAATTATCAAATCATCCTACGACATATACCTAATATCAGAAAGGAAATGCAACTAACATGCGCCAAACCCCTTTAAATAAGATTTTCAGTAACCATGAGTTAATTCGTAACCGACAAATTGGTTACGAATTAACTCATGCCTTCAACTGTTACGCCCATACTTAAACATAACTACCGAAATGTGGGTTTAGTATAGGTACACCTCTGCCTAACTCTTTGAGGAATACAGGTGTTATGTTATGTGTGTTATGACACAGATTACGTAATGTCGCAACAGTAATTACGCAATATTTTCTTTAGTCTGAGGCCTTGACATCAACCAATGAACAACATTTTAAAACATTTTTTGTTGGTTGAATACACAGCACCTCAGTTCCTGTCGCAGGTGCTGATTGTTGTTGTCATGAAAAGGACACCCTTATGCACTTCTCTACCAAGAAAATCAAAGGAGTCATACAGGGAATGACATGGGGCAGGTCTCGCGGTCATGATGGACTCAGCATTGAGCACTTAAAATACGCAGGTGTCCACGTGCCGAGGGTCTTGTCTCTGTTCTATTAGATGTTTGTTAGCCATTCTTACCTGCCAGACAATTCAATGAAAACTATTGTGGTTCCCATTGTTAAAAACAGGGTAGGAGACATATCTAGTAAAGCGAATTATCGCCCGATTTCCTTGGCAACGATCATGGTTAAGGTGTTGGACAGTATGCTTGACTCATATTTGAAAAATATTTTAATTCTTCATGAAGCACAGTTCGGGTTTCAGCCAGTACTATCAACTGAAACTGCTATTTTGAGTCTCAAGCATACTGTTCAATACTATACGGATCGTAAGACGCCGTGTACGCCTGTTTCCTTTACCTCTCAAAGGCCTTCGATCTTGTTTCATATGATGTGCTTTGGGACAAGTTGAGGGACAGGGGTGCACCTGCTGAAATACTGAAAATATTTCGGTACTGGTATGCCAATAAAAAAAAACAGGTAAAGTGGTCTAACACTCTCTCTTCGGCATATAGATTGGAATGTGGTGTGAGACAGGGGGGTTTAACATCCCCTAGGCTTTTCAATCTTTATGTTGATGGCCTCATCACTGAGCTCGAAAAAACGGTTTTCCTGGGAATCACGCTTGACTCAAAACTACAGTGGGGTCCTCACTTAACATCACTTGCAGGGCGGCTAAGTTCAGCCGCTTACGCTGTTTGGAAAATCCGCCAACTAACAGACGTGGATACCGCGAGACTGGTCTATTTTAGTTACTTTCATAGCATCATGTCTTACGGTATTTTGCTGTGGGGACGGGCCGCAGATATTGACTCTATATTTATTCTGCAAAAGAGGGCTGTTAGAGCCATCTACAACCTCCGCAGACGCGAATCTCTTAGGGAACTGTTTAAGAAAATTAATATCATGACGGTACCTTGTCAGTATATATATGAAAACATTAGGTACCTATGTTCGAAAAAATCTACATCTCTATAGTAAGATAAGTGACAGGCATAATTTTAACACAAGAAATAGGAACAAATTAGATCAACCACGTTTCAGATTGTCTAAAGTACACACTTCTTTTATGGGGTACTGTGTAAAATGTTATAATAAAATACCACTCGATATTCTTCAACTAAATGAGAAGAAATTTAAAACTTGCATTAAACGCACACTATATAGACAAGCATACTATACGCTGGATGATTATATCGTAGATAAAAATGCTTGGCTAAATGCTGGTCCTGCTCCACAGCCACTTGGGCTCACTAGTTAAAAATGAAAAAATTGGTAGAGTTGCTTCCCCTTTTTTATTTTTTCTGACTACGAACTTATTGTTAATTTTGTTTTTTTTATTAAACTAAGTTTTAATTATTGAATACTCCAATAGATAATATTGATTTTCTTTCTTTTGGTGGTAAAATTCTTGCAAACTATAGTTTTGCATAACTTAGACGCATTTATATTTTCAATTTTTGTAAATGTGAGTACCATGGAGTCGTTTTACTATTGTTGATTTTGACTTGAAAGAGCAGGGTAGTTGAGAGTATGTCATGCTCACTTAAATGTCTCGCTGATGGTGGCGAGTGTGTTGGATCATTCGGTTCCCTACAAAATGGTTGAGCTGGATGGTGCTGATCCACGCGTCATGTTCGTGAACGGGCGCCGTCAGTTGAGACTCCGGTCATCTCTTATCTGCCAGGGCTTGTTTTTAATCGTTTTAGTTTTTTTTTTTTTTACGTTGTTCTCACATATAGAATCAACAAGAGTAATGTACCCAGGATTTTGTAATTTCTATATTTAAAAGAGTGTCCTTGGAGTTTCTTGCCCGTTCTTCTCCATAGAGATCTACGTTTTGGAATGGCAAACTAGCTTCAACTTTCTGACTAACTGACTCTTTGACAATTCAAAAGCCTATAAAGGGTTTAATTGAAATAAATGGTTTGAGTTTGAGTTAGCTCAGTAGCATGAGTATTGGATGCCGAGTTGATGGAACGAGCGTAAATAACATCAGCTACGCGGACGATATGGTGCTGCTGGGCCCAACTGCTGGGGCTATCAGAGAATTGCTCAAAGTGTGTGAGACTTATGCTGCCTCACACGGACTTATTTATAATGTCACCAAGAGTGAATATGTGGTCTTTAAGGCCGCTGGTAGGTGTCCGGACTCTGTTCCGGAAATAATAAGGCTGAATGGGCTCCCGTTGAACAGAGTTTCAAAATTCTAATATCTTGGACATTTCATCACCGACGACCTTAAAGATGACATAGACATTGAGCGGGAGCGTAGTGCACTAGCGGTCAGAGGAAACATGTTGGCCCGTAGATTTGCTCGATGCTCTGACCAAGTAAAAATTACTCTTTTCAAGGCCTACTGTCAGAGCTTTTACACGAGCAATCTATGGGCCAACTACACTAAGAGTTTGCTGGATGTCCTGCGCGTACAATATAATAACGCTTTCAGGGTGTTGTTGCGCCTCAGAAATGTTTGCTGAGACTCACACCGATGGCTTTCAAGCCATAATACGCAAAAAAACTGTGTCGCTGCTGAGCAGAGTGCGGGGTAGTCGCAGCTATATCCTGAGAGCTGTGGCGGAGAGTTATACTCCTAATATTAGGCATTTTATGCGGAGGTTGATCAGGTAGGAAATATGTGTGTTTTGTTGTCTGGTCGATCTCTGCGTGCCCTGTGCTAATTTTGTTTTAAACAAACTTAACTACTTTGTAATTGCTACTAACACTAGAATATAAGTTGTATTGTCATACTAACACAATATGGATCACTGTTGTCCGAAATAAATGAATAATTTTAATTTAATACGAGGCTTTTGGCTACTTTTGTATTTTTCTTTGAATGTGCGTTTTGTTTGTGCAGAATAAACATATTTTCTTTCTTTTCTTTTTTTTTCTATTCCAATAACTGCCCAGCTGTCTTTGGAGTCTAAATACCTGGGTAATGTTAGGTAAGTTTAGTGTATTTTTACCACAGTTTATAAAAGTAGTGTTTATTCGCTGCATCTCATATTAAGTGCAGCGCGAGGTCCCTCATAAGGTGAAACTATGACCTAGCACAGTAGTGGAGACGCTTGGGGTAGGCCTATGTCCAGCATTGTCATCAGTCGATTGAAATTATGGTTAACTAGCTGTTGCAAGTGACTTCGTCTGCAATCCAGGTTGAAAAGTAACTTATGTCCTTCTCCAGGTCAAGATCTAACCCTGAATCAAATTTCATCAAAATCTGTTCTTCCGTTTTAGCGTGAAAGCGTAACAAATAAACAAACAAACAAACACACTTTCAACTCGATGAGATTCCATGCCAAGATTATTAATATTATTTACTAAGAAAACCTTGGTAAACAGTTCTTGTTTATGTATCTATTAATCCTTTTCATCTTTCTCTGAAGTTTCACTTCACTTTATAAAGTTCTCTGTAAAACCTGTAGCTTCAAAATAATACCTACTTTACAAAAATTAAATTAAGTAACTAAATACCAATCAACACAATCTGGTAAAAAAACACTTCCTCTCTCTTTAAACATCATCATTACATTTAGTTCCTTGCTCTTGTTTCATGTTTATAGATTTATATTATAAGTATATCTATGTATATAAATTTATATTAATAAGTTTATGCTTTATGTATTTATGTACATATTTATTGTATATGTAGATGGTACACCGATGACTACCTGCAGTATTGTCTCTCCTGTTACCTTTAATCCATCCAAAGGTTGTCTGTAAAAGATCGCTAAGACTGCCCATTGTGTCACCCTATATAAAAAATTTAAATTTATATCTGTGATTTTTATGGTGTACAATAAAGAGTATTCTATCTATCTACGTGGAACCCTACCTTAATTATTAATTTATTTATTCAAGTAACAAGATTCATACACAAATATTCAATATATCACACACAACAGACAATGCATTAACATAACTTTACAATACAAAACAAAAACTAAAACCACACTATCAGCACTTACACATTATTTAGTTGACGACAAGGTGACGTGCTAGTCACTGCACCTTCTAACGTATGGACGAGGCTGTCCACTATCATTATCAGCACGCTGTTGGGGCAGCCGCGGACCCTGCGCACCAGAGACGCGCTCCGTTAATCTTATCTATAATATTAGAAATGCGTATGAGGTTCTTTAAATAGTAAGAAATTAGAATTTCTTATAAATGATTTAATCAATTAATACACGAAACTACACTTAATCAGTTTCAAGACACAAATAGTCATGACATCCAGTAATAGCTTAGTTTACACAAAATAGTGACAATGTACAGAGAGGCAGAGTAACAATAATTGAGAGCAATACAACCTGTACACCAGGCAACCCCTGAAGCCAGAATGCCATTTCGCCGCGGTGTGGACTCTTTTATACGGTAGTATTATAGGTGAGGCAACGACGTAGCGCGCTATGACATAGCGATCACTAACTCCGCTCAGCAGCGAGGAGGTGGGAGAATGTCGTAGCGCGCTACGGCGCCATAGCGCTACCGCGTAGCCAGATGCACGTATTGTTTACAATGTGACGCCGACACGTATAATATTATAAATTCAATTCAAAACAAATAATTCACAAAAAAAAAAGAAAAAAAGTTCATTTACACATATTGGTCTGTCCCGTATCTGATGAAAATGTAAAAAAATTGGTTAGAAAACTTCCAGTACAACTATTTTCTCAATGTCCTTTCGCAAACGTCGTGTTTCGTCAGTCGTCCTCGTCGGATTTCCCGCCGCACCTTAACCTAATCCAATAGAGTAATTCCCAAATTATTATAAATAATGTTGATATTTATGGCTCATGATGAAGAAATAATGTCTTAAAAATGTATGCAACTCCAAATTTTGCCAAAACAAATTAGCTCACAAGATAATTTATGTCAACATAAACTACATCCGTCCGCAAACGAACTAAAGTCACTGACATAACCCAACGGATTAGCAAGCTGAAGTGGCAGTGGGCGGGGCACATAGCGCGCAGAACTGACGGCCGATGGGGCAGAAAGGTTCTGGAATGGATGCCACGTACCGGCAAGCGCAGCGTAGGACGTCCACCCACAAGGTGGACAGACGACCTAATAAAGGTCGCAGGAAGCCGCTGGATGCCAAAACATATTAGGAAAAAAAAAAATTATGTGAAAAGAAGGGATCCCGTACTGTACCTTTTTTTTTTTTTTTTGGGATGGGAAATCATCAAATTACGTCTCCCGCTCTGGGTGGAGCGGGAGGGCGTGTCAGACTCTTACTGACTAAAACCCACCCGTGTTCCTTCTCTTGCCTGTGCAATGCCAGGGGGCCACGGTATCCCTTTCGGACTTTCCCGCAACCCCGGCAGGCAATGGTCTCATCGGACCCCTTCACTCGCTGACACTCTTTGAGGCGCGCGTGGAACACAACGCGCCGTCGACCCGGGCTTGGTCCTTACCGGACGGCGAGCTACCCATTGCTCACCGTCCGCAAGCCCGCGCCTACGGTGGCCGGGAATCCGCAATCGATTCCCGACGCCCGGGGCGTCTCCTCCTGCGGCGGCTAGGGGCGTGAGGGCGCGAAATTTGCCTCTCCCTCACGCGCTCCGCCTCCTCCTTCGCGAGCATTACTGCTTCGCAGAAGGAGGTGACGGCCTCCCATGCCCTCTCGCTCCGTACCATGGCCTGGACCAGGGCCGGACGCGAGAGATCCCCGCTACCGATCGCCTCCACGAGGACACGGCGGTGCTCTGCCCAAGCCGGGCATACCTCCACCGTATGCTCCACCGTGTCCTCCGGGCGATCCACGCAGTGATGACACCCGGGCGTTTCCTCCCGCCTTATCCGAAACAGGTACCTCCCGAAACAGCCGTGTCCGGTGAGGACCTGCGTCAGGCGGAAGGTGAGGACGCCGTGGCGCCTCTCCAGCCAATCCTCGTACTGTACCTGTGGATGCCATTTTGTAGTGCTACTTACAAATTGAGCACTTTAATTTGTTTATTTGAATACTTAATCCCGAAATTCTGATTAAAAATCACCTTAGATGTTTTTAATTTAATAATTTGAGGTTTATTTTACAACTTTTATTTTTCACCAATGACTTATCAATTGAAAAAAAGGTGGTGAGATATAAAGTTGTAACCTTCTACTTATAGATGAATGTGTTTCTAATTCCATTTAGTGAGTGATTGAGTAAGAATGTAACCTAAATAAAGTTTATTTACATCAGATACTATAATTAGTGAATTGTTTTTTGATTTATGTATTTTGTTGTCTCTTCTATTCTTTCACACGTTGTCTACATCTCTTTTATATACTTTCCTATAGCAGGTATGCTGGAAGAGAATTCTTTAAAAAAACTTTTTCACAAAAAATAAAACCGACTTCCAAAAATAACACTACAAAGTGAAAAATAACTTTGATTTCGAAAGTCGGTGTCTTTGGGGTTTTATTTTTGTTTTTTTGCCACCGACTTCCGAAATCAAAGTTATTTTTCACTTTGTAGTGTTATTTTTGGAAGTCGGTTTTATTTTTTGTGAAAAAGTTTTTATTTTTCACTTTTTAGTTGTGGTACCTACACAAAACCCCCACAAAAATTTGAATACCCATTACCTGCTATGTAAATTAGAGAGATAGGAACTATTAGAATATCGTCCACATATACTAGATGGGAAAAATACGTATTATTGAAGCTAAATCAAAAACCCCTCATCAGATCTTGACCAAATTTATATGGGACCACTTCTGAAGTATGCCCTACCAAACACAAAAAGAATTATCAAAATCAATTCATAATTGGCGGAGTAATCGCGTAACAAACATACAAAAAAAAAAAAACATACAATCGAATTGAGAACCTCCTCCTTTTTGAAGTCGGTTGAAAATAAGCATCACTTTTGTACGTATTTTTCTGTTCCTTTCTTCTTGTATGTTAATATGTGTGTGCTTATGGTTAAATAAATAAATACTTTTGAAACAGACATTAACTTTTCATAGTAAACCTACCGTGCCTTTCAATACAATATTATTAATTATGACCAAGTAAACATGAAAATAAATAATTCTATGAAACCCTTGTTCTGTCATAAGACCATCAAGTATCAGAAGCTTCTAAGTTATCCTAGGCATTCAAAATCAATTACAATATTCCTATGTATTATAAGCCTCTAACAAAGTTTTAGCACCGGCCAACAAGCTTACTAATAGAAATATTCACAACCACTTAACCTAGACCCCTGAAAATTTTAACTTGAACTTTATCATAATAATAATAAGGTGTATTTTAGAATGAGTGGTAAGTTGTCTTATAATGGACATGACGATGACACCCGGTCAAGTTAGCGCTGTGCTGTTCACTTGTGTTCCTTCTACTGTCCGGAGTAACTCCTTAATTAGGTCAAGAAATGTAAGGGAACCGAGTGTTCCCTTGTAGGGTGACGCTTCCTTTGGGATGAGTCCTGGTTTGAATCATTTTGGGCAAGACTAATGACGCAGTTCAGGTTTTTTGTTCTGTCAGGAAAATTAGAGTGTAAAGATTTGCTTTTCTAAGAAAGAGGTGAACGATTACACTTTAGCAGCAAAATGACAGATGTTCATGACAGCCTTTATAATATGACGGAACTGCTCTTCAAGGAAACCGTAGCTTTAGTTTTTATGTATTTTGGTGAGATTTTAATAGTTAGCTAAAACTGAAAGTAAATGGTCGATAACTGTATGTGTGTGTGCATCTATCGTCAGATAATGAATGATTAATGAAGGTACATCAGTCTCTGACAAATGCTTGCACTGACTGGACAGGTCCACTCAAATCTGTGTGGTGCTTTTAATTTATTAATTAATTTTAAATTAAAAAAACGCACCCACGATAAAGGAGAAATTCATTAATTTAAGTAAAAAAAAAAAATAGATAAATACAGTGTCATTGAAATGTATCATTTTTGTACGTATTTTCTGTTCCGTTTCTCTTGTCTGTTTATAATTATGTGTACATAAATGGTCTTCTTTTTCGTGTGGTTAGTGAAAAACCTAGTGTCAGAGTTTTTATGTCGTCTATGGGCCTCAGACTTGGCTTCACATGCCGTCGAGAAATATCTCTCAGGCATTCCGGTTTCCTCACAATGTTTTCCTTCACCGTAGATACACGGTTGAATAAATAAATAAACTAATGTGGGGAACAGCTGAGAAGGAGGCTAGCAGAAGAATTCAGCTGGGCTGGGCAGCATTTGGGAAGCTCCGTTGAGTCTTTTCGTCGCATTTTCCGCAGAGCCTAAAGACCAATGTCCAGTGTGTGACCAGTCTTTGATCAGTGCATCCTGCCTGTTATGACTCACGGAGCCGACACGTGGCTACTCACAGAACGTCTGGTCGATATATTCAAGGTCGCTCAGCGAGGTATGGAACGACTTATACTTGGAATATCTCTAGGGGATAAAATCCGGAAGGAGGTAATCCGGCAGAGAACCAAAGTGGTCGACATAGCTCACAGGATAAGCAAGCTGAAGCGGCAATGGGCCGGCCATATTAGCTGTAGAACCGAAAACCGTTGGGGTAGACGTGTTCTTGAGTGGAGACCGCGAATCGGCAAATCGTAAGGTGGGACGCCCTCAGGCTAGGTGGTGCGACGATCTTCGCAGGATGGCTGAGAGCACCAGCTAACAGGCAGCTGGGTGAGGGTGAGAGTTGCCGAGAATCGAGCTGAATGGCATACTATTATAGAGGCCTATGTTCAGCAGTGGACTGCTTTAGGCTTATGAAGATGAGGGAACAGCTGATTTTTATCGCAATTATAGTTTTGATTTCATGGTAAAAGTAATTTCAATTCCTCCCCATAAAACCATGCATATCAAGTTTGTATGATTGGTAAGTGAATATTAAAATACAAACTTAAGTGATATTACACGTCATTCTTACACTCACTATGATCGGTTGTTCCTCTGGGATACGTCGGGAACAAAATATTATTTCTCGTCTGCGTCTGGTTTCTGTCTTGAGAGACTCGAGGTACTAGAAAATGTTATGAATATAATATCACTTGAAGATAGATTCATACTGAACCTTTCATATTTCCGAGACTTTGATAGAGGGAAAAAGAGGTTTTATCGCAATCAAGCCCAAGAAATGTAACCTAACATAACATCTTTAGGGTTCATTAGAAAACCAGCGTCAGACAGCATTTGTTTGACATTAATACTGAAATGAACATTTTTGGCGCAGCCGTGAGGCACACACTATTATTGCTACAAGATTATTTTCAGTTTTTATGTGTTTCACGAACTGGGTCCAAATAAATATTATTTATTTATTTAAACTTTTCACACTTATAAAAAGTTCAAAGGCGAACTTAATGCCTTAGGCATTCTCTACCAGTCAACCAAGGGTGGTGAAGAGATTTGATGGCAGGTGCTCTGTTTGAGAGGAACAAAGAAAAATCATTTTTTTATTAAAATATATCATTATAAATAATTATATTACACACACATACATACATATTTAATCAAATATATACCTATATTATTCTTTCTTTATCTCTTTATATCTTACCTGTATTCTCAAAAGAGTTAGACAGTAGGCTCCTACCTAATAGTAGGTATACCCACATTCAGCCCGTTGTGTTTAAGTCCCATGTAATAGCTTGGGGCAAGTCTACTGCCATCAACCGGGCACAAATCCAGCTCTGGACTGTTATTGAGAAATTCCTGATGTATGATCCCAAAAACACTTTGCCTGACCTTGGAATTGAACTCAGGACCTCATGCTCAGTAGCAGTGATTACCACTAGACAACGAGGCAGTCTAATGCACCAATCGACTTCAGTAGCCAGTTATTTCATATCTCCTGTCCACACACGGATTTTGACATAGCGATAAATCGGATGTCTGCATCTGTGTGTGGACTTTGATTTTGAAATAAATAGCGAGGCGCTGGCGACGAGTATCGTTGCATGTGTACCTAGCAGACGTTCAAGAAGTGTAAGGCCGTTTTTCCACCGGCACCGTTAACGAGACGTCAACGAAAACGAGATGAGGGCGCTGAAGTAAGCATACACACATTTTCTATGGCCGCTTGTCGTCCACCGCACACCACCAGACGTCACGTTTGTTTCGAATAACCTCGTTTCTCGTTGACGTCCCGTTAACGGGGGTGGTGGATACACAGTGTATTTCTAAGATCTTCGATTCTTTGAATTCGTTCATGTATGTAATAGCTTGGCTTAAGAACTTTATTTTAATCCATCGCTCAGTCAAATCAGATTAAAGATGAACGCGAGTTCAAAGAAAGATAAAGTTTTTCCGTCGAAGTATAATAAAAAGTTTCAGAAATCCCCTTTAACTTTTGATCCTTTGTTGGAGAACCACTATGATTTTTAAAACCAAACTTTATTTTGCGAAAGAAAATGTCTGCAATCCGTTTTGGTCACTATAAATTAGACCAACGTCCAAAATCTTGGGAAACAAAAACTCTTTTATGCATCGTGTATACCTTCTTATCTCAGAAAAAACTACTAAAGTGCATTAATACTTGTAGGCAGTGCCTTAAATCACTCACTCAGCATCATTAATCGCCTTTGTGGTCTAGTGGTTAGACTACCAGTCTTCATATTTCTGACTGACTGACTCCTTGACAATCAAAAGTGCCTGTAAATGGTTTAATTGAAATAAATGCTTTGAGTTTGAGTTTGAGTCTCAGACCCACAGGTTCCGGGTTCAAATTTTCTGCTCGGTTTGGTTGGTGGTAGGGGTTGTTCGCCCGGCTACCACCATCTTATCTAAGTCTATCGCCATAGCAACAATGTTAACAGCATTGTTGTGTTTCAGCAGTTAGAGGTAAGATTCCAGTTCCTCTGTGGTTGAGGATTCCAGGTGAAGCTCGCTTCTACTTTCGGCCTGATCATCACTTACCATCAAGTGAGATGAAGGCCAAGAGCAACTCCGTTGTGAAAAAATAAATACAATTAGTCGTCATTTCAGCTGAAAGATGTTCACTACTGGACATAGTTCTCTCCAAAGCTCATCATTCTTTATCGTAGGTAACAAGAAAATTTAACTCACACACATGCATAAACTCACCCCTTACTCCCAAAAACAGGTAGGCAGAACCTACAGTACGCCATCTGCTACGATCCTTACATACTCCGTTTGCCTCGTTTACGGTCATACATGCACGCCAGTTGTGAGTACTACACACCTGACTTTTCTGAAGAACATCGCCATTATGGTCACTATATGTCCTCCTAGGGCGTCCTCTCCAGCCGTCTCCAGTCATATCTGCCTTGTAAATACATTTTGTTAGTCGCCTTTCATTCATCCTATCAACATGATCAAACCATCTAAGCATACTCGTTTAAATTTTTCTAAGCTCAGCACAATTTACATTATATCCTTATTTCTTCGAACAAAATTGGCATCCCTCATCACAGCTACTTCTTGATATTTGTCGACAATTCCTTTTGAGTTTTATTGATTAATAAATGAACTGAAACTGTAGTAAAAGGCAGGCTTTATTACAGTTTGGACTCCACAGTCACTTCGGCTGAAAACTTCAGGAGTTTGTGGACGAAATATGATTACGTGGTGAGAGTGAACTATTGCTATTAAGTGCCGGTTTGTTTTTAATGTTACTTGTAGCATTTTGGGTCTTATTTTAGTTTATTCAAATATACCTACGCACTACTAATAATAATTCTGGTAATCAAGCTGCAAAAGCAGTAGGTTTCGCTTTAGATGTTTTACATTAAAAATACAAAAAAATAATATAAAAATAGAAGATACTAATGAATTTGTTTTTTAATTTAATTCAAATTCCTAGGTATACATTACTCATTATTTATTTTATGTACGGGTCTTTACTTACAAATTTTCATAAAATTATTCAAATATAAAACGAACATCAGCTGTGAACTAAATTAAAATTAAAATCAAAGAATAAAAGTTTTCCATCTACGAAAACTGCTCACAGTATAAATCACCCAAATTAAATTGATACATAGCCCCGCTATTTACTCACATTCTCAACTTGTTTGCTCCAACAAATAGCCGACGGTAGCCAACTTAAATATAAAAGTTATCCTCACAGTAGGCATTGACACGCTCGATGGCAGGTTGCCAAACCGTACGCTGATAAGTTCAAATAAACGCCTTCGTTACTATGAACATTAAACATGGAGTACGGAGAAAATGGAGTGTTGCTAGGTCTTAACTTATTGGTGGTGTGGTCCTCAGACCACACCACCAATAGCCACAAACACACTTAAATTATAAGTAATTTAAGTGTGTTTATGGCTAATCATTTATCAAAACTTAGCAACGGTAGGTGCCTTAGAATAGCTTTCAAAAGTTTTGATATAATATTTTATAATAATAGTCGTGGTGGTAAAGCCTAACTTGGCTTTACCACCACGACTATTATTATAAAATTACGACCTATTCTCGTGTGTGTAAATTATATATTTAAAAGTCCACCCTCTTCCCATAATTATATAGTCATTTATTTATTTTAGTCTCAAGGACATAAACACAGTATTCAATACATTACTTAGACAACAAACAATATAATACATATATTAAAATACAAAACAAAACCAACGTACTAACAACACTTACATTAATGGGTGACGTGCAAAACACTGCAGCGTCGTATATATGGACGATCGAGCCTGTCTACTATCATCATCAGTACTCTGTGATAATACTTCACTCTTCCATTATACCCATGATACCCTTGAATAAGCGTCCAAAACAAAATATTTGGGTGATAACTTAATTATGGGCGCCGTCTATAACAAAGTAATATTCTGTAGCGGATACACCGCCACATACGAACTACGCATCAAAGACATGACGCATGACGCATCAAAGAGTTTACCGCGCGAACGACATATATAAGACTATCCGACATCAACACACGGGCAGTCGGCCCGCCAGACATAACACCCGTCTGGTCGGAGGATCTTCCCTTTTCTATGGTGGATGAGTTTACAAAAATTTACACCCTGTTCATCATGCCCCTAAAATTCGTCAGTAGTTGGTCGCTTGTGTCATATTTTTATGGACCTTTTATTTATTTATTTGCATCGCATTACATCGCACATTTTACAATATATTAATGTCGGTTTCTTTACATGAACCCTGTCAGGGCACTGAAAAGCACAATGTTGGTTTGTTGTTGAGTTTATGAAAATTAAATTAAAAAAAAAAAAAAAAGTTTTAATTTAAATTTTCTTGTTTCGACTTTTCTACACACTGTGTCTACATATCTAATCCTACTTTCCTCTCACAGGTCTGCTGGAAGAAATTTCTTAAGAAATAAGCAGTACCTTTGTGCTCTTTTATGTTAATATTTTGTTAAGTTTCTTTAAGTGTTTTGTGTGTACATAAATAAATAAAAAATAAAATAAACTAACACATTGAGACAAAACTTGATATATTTTGACTGACAATACATTTCAGAAATTATTAAAATTATTTTCTTATTGATGATTGTTAATATATCATAACGATGAACGCTAATGTCAAACACGTTTGGTTTCCGCACGTGTGAACTCCATTTCCTCTTAATCTGTGTCTGAACATTAACAGCCCGGGGCTAATGTGCCACTAGCAACTTTAATTGCCAGTTTATAACATCGTTGTCTTTAGTAGAATTCGGAGTATTAAGCTGATGAGAAAAATAAGAAATTAGTGTCTGAAACAGTAGTAAGGTTAATGAGAGGATGGTCGTAAAAAAACCATCTGTTTCCTTAATGGAAGCGATTCTTTTGTTTTAGAAGTTCTAAGGTCAATATAACAAACATAACTTGCAGAAGAAAGTCTTATTTAACTTAGGAATAACTGCCAGTTATCATTTTACTACTGGATTTTCGTATAATTTACTAGTTTCTGAAATTTCTTGGTTTAAATATATTTATAATATAAAGTATATTTGTAATATAAAATAATTATATCCTACTAGGTGCGGCCCGCGGTTTCACCCGCGTAAGTCTCAATCCCGTTGAAATATCGGAATGAGAAGGATCCTATTTCCTAACCTAGGTCATGGTCTACCCATGTGTCCAAATTCATCCACATCTGCTCAGTCGTTTTAGTATGAAAGCATAACATACAACAAAACTCACTTTCGCATTTATAATATTAGTTTGGATTAGGATGACACTCGCCGATACTGTAAGATCCCATCAGTGAAAAACTTTTTTTTTGTTTTTTTACAAATTGTACATTTTTATAATATTGTATAGATAGATTAAGCCTCCTAGAAGATCACTCAGAACTACATAGGTTTAGTAATTCATTATGTTGACAAATAAATAAATGCGAATCCTACCGCCTAGCTCATATTATGGTCCATTTTATCTTATTGTTTTACTTACACGTGCCTACACAAATTGATAGGAAAAAATAATACAAAAAGGCCGAAAAAATATCTCATCTGTTTGTGATAGGACCTTTTTACTCGAAGTAAGATTGAATCTAGATTGATAACAACATAAATACTGTTGCTAGACATACTTATTTTCTTTTTAACGGTATTCTGAAATCTTTTAAAAATAGAACAGTTCTCGAGACCAAAAGATTGTAGCTCCCGTGTACAATCGTGTAAAGGAGAAACTTATATTATTAGTTGATCGCTGACTGTTCGCATCATCGGCGAGTATTCGTTTGTCGTAGCGACAAGAGCTATCATAACAGAGTACTCGCTCAGTTACGCTCGCTTGGCGGGTAAAACACTCGCTGAGAAACTCACGCTTGGTACATACGCATTCCACTATATTATATAATTATTATATTGAATATTATGTATTTTATTATATAATTGCATAGCACAGGTGTGAGTACTATGTACTAAAGAGCTATCATTTATCGGGTAATATGTATTTCATTAATTTGAATGTTAATGAAATAACATGGCGGCTATGAGTATGTCATGCTCACTCAGATGTCTCACTGATGGTGGCGCGTGTGTTGTATCATTTAGCACCCTTCAAAATGGTTGAGCTGAATGGTGCTGATACATGCGTCATGTTCGTGAACGGGTGCCGTCAGTTGGGACTGGTCGTGGTCATCTCTTAGCTGCCATGGCTTATTTTAAGTTTTTGAATGGTTCTTATTGTTTTTTTTTTTTGTGCGGACGCTTTTACGGACGTGCATGTCTCTCTACATTGTTCTGACATGTTTAATTTCAAAATGAATGATGTAAACAATAATTTGTATCAAATATTTATTTAAAAGAGTGTCCGTGGAGTTTCTTGCCCGTTCTTCTACATAGGTACCTACTACGCTTTGGAATGGGCAACTAGCTTCATATTTCTGACTGACCGAATTCATGACAGTTCAAAAGTGCCTGTAAATGGTTTAATTGAAATAAATGCTTTGAGTTTGAGTTGAGTTTGACCAGCGAGTAATCGATCGTCACCGTCGCGCACTCGTTGTTCGTTACTCCCCAACTTTTTTTTTGTTGCTAGCTCTACTCGCGTCTCGATAATCGTCGGGTGGATCGACGGTGGGGCAGGTGCCTAAGAGTGCCTTTTCGTGGTATCTGGCAGTATAAAATATGAACACCTTTTTTACCTTTAAAATGGTAAAAGAGCCATCAGTAACTTTGAAGACGTAAGCAGTATAAAAAGGGACCTTAGAAACAAGAATCGCAAAATTATGTGAATAGTAAACAGTTTCGAGGGACTAATTGACTGAAGTTAAGGCACAGCTTCGACTGCAAAAAATATCCATTAAATTTAAAAGCTACAAGGAATTATAATAATGATTTAAGATTTTAATTGAAAGGAAAAATGTAAACAAAAAGGTAAAAATATAAATAAAATGAAAAAACCAGTCTAGTGCGAGTCGGACTCGCTCACGAAGAGTTCTGTACTACCATACAATATTCAACACTACTTTAAAAAAAATAGTTTATAAAAACACAATTCTTGTAAAAATCAATAAAATAGAATAAAATATAAATCAATAAAAGCGGCAATAGAAATCAAAATCAATCAACAATCTGTGAAAATTTTAACTATCTACCTATTACAGTTCATGAGATACAGCCCGCTAACAGAGAGACGGACGGACAGTGGATGCTTTGTAATAGGGTTCCATTTGGCACCCTTTGGGGACGGAACCCTAAAAACTGATCATATTCTCTTTCACTTCAATTCTCATTTCACTTCCTAAATTGCCTCTATAGGCCATGGATACCCAGGGTGGTGGGGAAATAAGATCACTTTACACATTTTCATTTAGTTCTACTTGACCCTAAGAGCGTCAATTTCCGAACGGGTTCAAAAGCAATTGACTGCCTCAAATTGTGAGATAAATATCACTGGGTAAATTCTCTTTACCAACTGATCATATTCGCAGAATAACATAAAATATAATCATTATGATTAACTTGTACAGTATTTGTGCGTTAAAAGTTTAGAGACTGATTTTTATTACGTGTGATAGTCGTTTATAAGAAGCTACTATTTTTGGGGCTAAGTATTATTAAGTTTACTAAGATCGTAGACTCGTGACTTAATAATATCAGCCGCACTGTTCGATTGAGTTTAGGCTACGCTTGCCGCTGTCAATGTCGGTCCGTGGATGGGTGACCATCTTTGCATACCAAGAGGATGGGTGACCATCTTCGCATACCGCGGCATGGAGGGTCCATGCCTTGGGAAGTACATTAAGCTATTGGTCCCGTATGTCATTTGTAGATCTTTGACAGTCGTTACTACAGGTCGTCAGAAGCCCAAAGTCTGTCAACAAATCTTACCAAGGGATATTGTTTTACCCAGTCACTGGATCGTGGAGGTCAGACAGGCATTCGCTCCGTGTAAAATACTGTTATTCAGCAGCTGCACCTGGTTGGTTTGAACTATGATAGTATTTTAGTACTCGTAAAGCGTGTTTTGCTAGGAGTGGTGCGGATTTCACCAAGGAAATTGGACGCGTTCAGCACATCTAAACGCGTTCAAGAACTGTCAGTGTACAATATTGCATAACAATTTTGACACTGACAGCTTTTGAACTCGTTTTAGAAATAATATGTAATCAGCCCATCTAAAAGTTAGGTTCCATAGTCAACAAGGAACCCTTATAGTTTCGCCATGTCCGTCTGTCTGTCTGTCTGTCCGCGGTTTAACTCAAAAACTATTGGTACTAAAAAGTTGTAATTTAGTATGAGTAAACACGTTAATGACGCCAAAAAAGTAGTAAAATAAAATTTAGAAAAAAACTATTATTTAGGGTACCTCCCCTACATGTAAAGTGGGGATGATATTTATTTTTTCGTCCTTTTCATAGTATGGGATATCGTTGGATAGGTCTTTCAAAAATATTAGGGGTTTGTGAAAACCGTTTTTTGATTAAGTAAACCGTTCGTGACTTATCAAGCTTTAAAGTACCAATTTTCGTTAGAGTCAAGTGTCCCCCCCCTCTACCAACAAAACGGTTGTAGTTAGAAATTCAAATGTTACGGGAGTAGTACTTATATATAACGAAGTTTAAAGGAAAACTATCACTTAAGTGGGCTTTACAAATTTACGAGTAATAATCGACCAACTTAAATTTGCGGTTACAAAAACATGTTCTCACATATATTCCGTATGGGAGAACATGTTTTTCAATTACAATGTTAAGTTTGTTCTTACGATTCATTCATTCCAACCTACAGGAATGCAACTACAGAACCCTTCATTATGCGTAGTCCGACACGCACTTGGCCACAGGATTTTTTTTGGCACATGGTTTTTCAAATAAATTGCCTAAAACGCCTCCGTATCGTCAAGCACTTTCGAAATGACTGAGCGAAGTCAATGAACCCAAAATGTGCCACTAAAGAAAGATTAATGTACCACCATTTGTTCTCTTCCCAACAAAAGACAAACCAAACTAATCACAGAACATATCCCAATTCCATTACTTACACCAATATCCAGAAATATGACCTTCATAAACCCAATCAAAAATAAACGCAGGAATTCGCGCAATTTCTTACAGTCCCAGTATCGGATAACAATGACCATAATTCACGTTTACGCGTGATGTCCACGATGGGCAAGCCGGCTTCGGCTTTCGGCTTTCGGCTTTCGTCATGATTTATGAGCGGTCAGAAGATTGTGGGCAGAGAAATAAATCTAGAGATATTAATACCCTTCGGTCGATAGAGGTTACGAAGAAAATTATGAATCGTCTCGTGTCGCCTTTGATTCTTCTGGTGTGAATGATTGACAGTGAAGTGGCGGAGTTGAGATTGGATTTTTATTTGTTTTCGTTAGAGGGAATATGATACAGCTTGGTTATATGACAACTGTTGGCTGTTTACACTGTTTACTATTTATATAATATAATTTCAATATTATTATAGCATTTAGATTGCCAAACGTAATTGCATTAGTAAAGTTATTACAAAATGTCACGAGCGCTTATCATATGACTTTAATGTCTTTGACATTGAGTTTAAATTGATATATATTGACTATTAATTTGATATGTGACTGTGAGCAGATACCAGTATCTATACGACACTCTTAGTAAATCATTTTTCAATGATATATCTAGTCTTGCCATAAATATTGTCACGAAGAATTATTTTTTTTATTGCTAATAATATTTATTACTTTTACAGTGTGTTAGTTTAATACATAAATATAAAACAATTAGAAATATAAAAAGCTTATTCGAAGTGGTCTCCATCAACCATTTTTCAGACTATCTAAAGTAAATACATCTTTTATGGGGTACTGTGCTAAATGTTACAACAGAATACCTTGTGATATATTAGAATTAAATGAAAGTAAATTTAAAAATCATATCAAAAGTACGCTTTGTAAACAAGCATATTAAAAATTAGAGGATTATATTCAAGATAAAAATGCTTAGAAACATGCTGGTCCTGCTCCATAAGACAATTCAGAATCTAGACAAAATCGAACTGGTTGCTAATTTAATTGTATAATATTTTTTAAAACATTTATTTTATTTTTTGTGATTACTTGAACTCACACACTGACTTATTATTAGTATTACTTATTATAATGTTAGAAATATAGTATAATTTTACAATGTTTGTAGGTATGTGAGCACCATGCATCTATCACATAATTAATTTATGTCATTCCTTCATTTTTCATTATTTTTACCTATCGTGGTATAGTAATCTTATTCTAGGTGCATTGTCTTCACATATAATTATATAATTAGTTAGAAGACAAAACGTTAGTTATTAGTTACAAGATATAATGATTTTTTTAAAAGAGTAACGGTGGAGTTTCATGCCCATTCTTCTCCATACGAAAACTACCTTTTGGAATGGGCGACTAGAATCAGTTATTATTATTTTTTGTAAAGTTTGACGTTCAAAAGTGCTTTTTTTATGCCTAATTGAAATAAATTATTTGACTTTGACCTTGACTTTACATTTATTTTTACAGGTCGGAACCCAATACATCAATGTAGTCATATTTCCACACTCAGAGATGTCACCCAAAAACCGATTAGACACCACCACGACTCTGAGTACAGTTATAGTTATATACTAGTTATACAGAGGACAATATGGTTAAGCAGAAGTTAATCATTACTTAACTTTAAGCAACATTTATTAAAAAAACACAATATTACACCACAAATTAATGTAACACGTTAAGTTCGGCTTTCAGTCCAATTAAATGCGACTGCATCAGTCAAAACCAGTATTATACGCCAAAACAACAGTCATCAGAAGTTTGGCAATAATTCTTTCTTCACATGTGGCTTCCCTGGTACCTCATTAACGCAAAATTATGTATTAACTGCTCCCAAATTACCAGTTTTTTTTTTTTTACATTGATCTTCCTTGACATTATCATCCTATTATTTGAAAGAAAGAAAGAACATGGACATGATAATTATTCAGATTTTAAACAGTTGTAATGGCAATCATGTCATTTCGTTTAAATCAGGTTTTTATTTATATTAATTTATTTATCTTTATATGACTCTTTTCTATTTTGTGAATGTGAGAATGCTGTAGGCTCAGTGGACTGGTAGATTTCAAACTTCAACTGAATCTCAAAGCATTTATTTCAATTAAACCGTCTTTTGAATTGTCAAGGGATCAATCAGTCAGAAATATGAACCTAGTTGCCCATTCCAAAGCGTAGGTTCCTATGGAGAAGAACGGGCAAGATACTCCACGGACACTCTTTTAAATCATAATATTCTCACAAAATATTGGTAACATCATTCATGTTCAAATTATACATGTAAGAACAATTTAGAAAGAGGTGCACGTAAAAAGGATCCGTAATAAAAAGAAAAAACAATTCAAAAATTAAAATAAGCCGTGGCAGATAAGAGATGACTAGTCCCTACTGACGGCGCCCGTTCACAAACATGACGCATTGATCAGCACCGTTTAGCTCAACCAATAAGTAGTTAATTGTGTAATAGTCTATTAACTGCTCCCAAATTACCATGTTTATATATATATACATATGTTTTATATTTTTATTTTACATTCTTCCTTGACATAATCACGCTATTATTTGATATTATATACCTACAATTTAACTCTTCAACTCTTTATTAGTGGCTTTTGTGAACATGATAATTATTCAGAATTGTCATAGCTGTAACAGCAATCACGTCATTTCGTTTATAATACGTTTTTATTTTTAATAATTTATTCATCTTTAAATAGATTATTTTCTATTTTGTGAATGTGAGAACGCTGTAGGCTTAGTGGACTGTATATTTGCTGACCAGAATTATTTTGTTAAGTACCTGGTACTTGTTGAAAGACCTACACTGTCCTCCCATACCTAATAACACTGTTATTTGAAAATAATGTAAAAACCAATTATTTTTAAAAGGGTAACCGTGGAGTTTCTTCCCGGCTCTTCTCCATAGGAACCGACCAATTGGAACCGTGCACCTAGCTTCTGACGTTTCATAAGTGCCCATGTAGGTTTATGTGAAATAAAATATTTTGAATTTGAACACACATGCCACCACTAGCGAGACATTTGAGTGAGCAAGACATACTCTCAGATGCCAGGGCACATCAAGTCAATGAAAGACGTACCCAGTAAATGGTAGCTTTATAGAAGGTAATACATGGTCACAGTGTTCACACATGTGCTACGATACGATTGAAGTTATACAATTCAAAGATAGTTTTTGCAATCTTCAGCAGCTCCAACAATATTTTCGAATGCTAATCAATTATTTTATGCGCCCTTGTGGAGATACCAGCGTTGAGACAAGCATTTTTTCACCTCAGCACCTCAAACAAGCAGGATTTGCGGTCTAAAGAGTGAGCAAAATTCGATTTTGAGACAATGTAACTTTTTTATTTTTTTATCAGGTCTAGCCCCATTGTTTGACATTGAGTTGACATGGAGCGGTTTAAATATTTTCTGAATTTTTCGGTGTTACCTGTATTTTTTTGATTATGTTTAGTCTAATTGACGAGAATATCCGTAAGACCATACGTTAAAACAGCCCACAGACGATAATAGCCATAATTTTGCAGTAAAAATAGTGATTTTAAACTGTAAAAGCAGACTGTCACCAATTGGTGACACCGGGAAAAGTTAATATTTTTACTGCCTCTCCGTGGGCTGTTTTAACCAACCTATGACTTATATTCTCGCCAATTAGACCAAAAATAATCAAAAAATTACAGGTATCACTGAATAATTCAGAAAAATGTTTATAATGACGTAAACTTATTCAAAACAGAACTTAAGAAATTACTTACTAAAAAATGTTACTATTATGTTAAAGATTTTTTAAATGATAGTTTCTAATCTATTTGTGTTATATTTGAATGTTGTTATGCTTTTATTTTATTTTTATTTCTTACTTGTCAAGTGGCTATAATTTATTTTGTACGCCAATGGTGGCAAAACATGTTGAAACTCACAGATTTCCACTTTTACATCCACATTTACATTTATATGTATAATGTTACACATGTTTACAAATAAATATATATTTATCATTATCTTTACCGCGCGTCAATGTCAAATTCTGGGGCTAGTGTGTGCTGGCTCTACTCACAAAATTCTAAAGATTTGAACTTCACTTAGTTTTGTCACTTTCACTTCGATACGAAAAAAGCGAGAGATAGAAACAAGTCGATTCGAAGTTCGATTTCAAAATTCCATTCCTAGTAGGCCCAAAACAAAACAAATAATAACACGTTCGGATACACATAAAACCTTAAAATTGCAAATCATCTGTTAGGGTATTATTTAAATTCTGTTTTATTACATTTTTGGAACGAAGTTCTTTAAGCAGCTTGCGGTAAGAGTGAACTGGTAGAAATCGTCATGTGAAAAGGCGTTTGCCACTGTCTTCATCTAATTCAAAGAGAAAGAAAGACGGAGAAAGATACAAAGTATGAATTTGGTCAAAATGAAAATCCAAGATGGCGGTTGCGAAAATTTTCACATTTTTCGTCATGGGAGTCGTTTTCATAGTTTTCGAGGGTGGTTTTGTTTCTGTTTTAAATCATACGTGAGAAGGAACTTTGTGCCTGAAGGTCCGACCGCACTTTTTTTTTCAAAATACTTGAACTATAATTTTTTTATTTTCGTAATCAAATAAAGAATGTTGAAGTAAAAAATACGAAGTGACGAAGATTTACGAAAAAAAAAACCTTGTCCGATCCGAAAAGAGCATAATATGGTACTCCAGTAACTTTACCAAAGTATTTTTTTTACTATTATTATTGATAATAAAAAAGTTATCGGTATTTAAAATTCACATATTTAGTTCTAAAATTAACCCAAATCCAAAAAAAAAATTGCAAATTTTTAACAGGGGTATAACTCATAAGTAATGACTTTTAGACAACCGCTAAACAACAGCCAACCCAACGTAATAGTTCGGTAAAATTCACCATTGAAAAAAAATGTGGGGATTCCTTTTTCTTTTTTCCTGAAAATTTCCACCTAAATATGCTCACAGTACGATACCTAACAACACCCTCACGGATCGGACAGGGTTTTTTTACATGTTGTAGGTATGTTCTCGCTGCTGAGGAGAAAAGTTGTATGTGTTACACGAGAGCAAAGTTATATATGCATCTCGTGTCTTTGAATCACGAGATGGTTGGCGCAGTGGTTAAGGGATGGGCTGCTGCGCTGTGTATCGCGGGTTTGATTCCCGCACGGAACAAATATTTGTATGACCTACAATTAGTTGTTCCGGGTCTGGCTGTGTCACTCGCTACGCTAGTGATTCAATTATATACCTAATCCTTCGCTTACTCGGGATTCAACAACACTCGCAGCAATAAACAACAGTACTTTGCTCTCTTGTTGCACAAATAACTGTTGTCAGCGATATAATCCCCCAGCTTATAATATGCTTGGGCAGCATAGTGTGCGTTTTAAACAAGATTTAAATTTCGTTTCATAAAGTTGCAGTATGTGGGGAGGTATTTTATTGTAACCTTTTAAACAGTACCCCATGAAGCATGTGTCTACTTTAGTCAGTCTGAAACCCGGTTGAACTAATTGGTCCCTATTTCAAGAACTATAATTGTGTCTTTCACCTCTTTTACTGAAAAGATTACGATTTTTCCTGACGTTTCGACGATTATGACGTTATGACGATTTACTGACCATCTTCTATTTTATTAAGTACCTGGTACTTGTTGAAAGACCTACACTGTTTTCCCATACCTATGAACACTGTTATTTGAAAATATTGTAAAAGCCAATAATTTTTAAAAGAGTAACCGTGGAGTAACTGACGGCCGATGGGGCAGAAAGGTTCTGGAATGGAGGCCACGTACCGGCAAGCGCAGCGTAGAACGTCCACCCACAAGGTGGACCGACGACCTAATAAAGGTCGCAGGAAGCCGCTGGATGCAGGTCGCTTCTAACCGGCCGATTTGGAAATCATTGGGGGAGGCCTATGTTCAGCAGTGGACGTCCTATAGTTGAAATGATGAACCGTGGAGTTTCTTGCCGGCTCTTGTCCATAATAGGGAAAAGACCAATTGGAACCGTGCACCTAGCTTTTGACGTTTCATAAGTGCCCATGTAAGTTTATGTGAAATAAAATATTTTGAATTTAATTTGAAATTGAAAAATGAAACTGGTGACCATACCAGTTCGCCACAAATTAATAATCAACATAAACAAAAGCTCTAATAAATATTCATTTATTCGTAATCCATAAATTAAATTAAAATTAAATTAAATTTCATTTATTTCAGGTCATTGACCCATATTAAATACAAAGCATACAATTTAAATACAAAACTCCGGTCACATTTTACTGCCAACTGAAGAAATAAAATAATGAAAACATTAAAAATTACATGTCAGATCAGATCAATTAATGTCAGATATAAATAAAAATTAAATAAAACAATGAATTAAATTAACAAAAATTAAGTTGATGTCAGAAGCAAACAAATGAAATATTATATTATTTATCATTAAAACATTAAAGCTGTAGGTATAAAATGACAAATTAAGCACCAGCAATATGCCTGCTACAACAATGCCCAACGTAGGGGCAATCAAGTCGCTCAGCAACCATCGCCAGGACAGTATTGGAGCTAGCCCGCACCCTGCGCACCAAGGACGCGCACCGCTTGCGCATGGTGGTGTGGAAACAGTCGGTGCGCGCTTCCGCAAACATGCCCGAGGCACTGCAGAAGCGGGGTAGCCGCAAAACCGCCCTGAACGCGTTGTTGTATTGGACACGAAGGGCACTGTAAGCAGCTTGTGAGTAAGATGCCCATAGGCTGCACAAGCTAAGCTAAGTGTCATTACAATATTGGCGCTGCAGCTTGGCCAAACCTTTATGACCAAGTTTAATGTGAACATATGCACATAACAATATTTAGCTTGTGGACAGTTATGGCAAATATCATTGACCTGATTCATCTATAGTGGGCTTAATTTGGATTTAACTTCACGGAAATATAATTACTGCAGTCATCACTTTTAGTATCAAGTTGTGAAGAAAAATATCTGTGACTAGCACTTTGCCCGCGGCTTCGCTCCCGTGGTCTTTCCCGCGGGACCCGTTATTTTTCCCGGGATAAAAAGTAGCCTATGTTACTCCCTGAAAACTAAGCTTTCTGATGGTATAAGAATTTTTCAAATCGGTCCAGCAGTTTCGAAGCCTATTCAATACAAACTAACAATCAAATCTTTCCTGTTTATAATATTATAGTATAGATTATATTTCTTTGAAGACTAACGTACTCTCTAGGCACATTTAGATATCACTTTATTAATTTCTAACTGCTCCCCACGGTTTCGCCCGCATAAGTCTCGATCCCTTAGGACTATCGAGATAAAAAAACTTTTTCACAAAAAATTAAACCGACTTCCAAAAAAAACACTACAAAGTGAAAAATAACTTTGATTTCGGAAGTCGGTGTCTTGGGTGTTTTATTTTCGTTTTGTTGCCACCGACTTCCGAAATCAAAGTTATTTTTCACTTTGTAGTGTTTTTTTTGGAAGTCGGTTTAATTTTTTGTGAAAAAGTTTTTATTTTTCACTTTTTAGTTGTGGTACCTACACAAAACCCCCACAAAAATTTGAATATCAAGTAAATTACAGTGACAGGAACTATTAGAATATCATCCACATATACTAGGTGGGAAAAATATGTAATATTGAAGCTAACTCAAAAACCCCTCATCAGATCTTGACCAAATTTATATGGGACCACTTCTGAAGTATGCCCTACCAAACAAAAAAAGAATCATCAAAATCAATTCATAAATGGCGGAGTAATCGCGTAACAAACATACAAAAAAAAAAAAAACATACAATCGAATTGAGAACCTCCTCCTTTTTGAAGTCGGTAGAAAATATCCTGTAGCTCAATCTAGGTCATGGTCTACCCATGTTCTAAATCTCATCCAAATCCGTTTAACCGTTTTAGCGTGAAAGCGCATTGCCGGGGCCACATCTGCGTCTGTCGTGAAGAAGCTTCGCACAGTGATACGATAGACGCAGATGTGATCAACCATTATCGGTTATCGTCGCGATAGTTCGGGTTGCGTAACACTTATTGCCCGGGGGGCGGTACTAATAAGCGTGGCGCGTGGTCGGACTAACGTTGGTCATTTCAACTGTTGTTGGTATGTAGTACGCATTGCTCTGTCACGATAGACGCAGATGCGGCCGGGGCAACAAACGAAAAGACAAAAAATAAATAAACAAACTAACTTTCGCATTTATAATATTATTATAGTTAGGATTAGGATGGGTGGGATTAAATATTGTTATTTTATAGCAAATACTAAAAGAAAGAATACCTTTACATAGGTATACCATTATTATTTTTAATATTTTTCTGTACAGTGTACATCTCAGAAACAGTGTTTAGAAAAATGTTCAATTCAATTCAATGTAAAAGAAAAACATTATAGCTTTATATTAATAAAACCTACACCAACATCACAAAAACTCTAAAACGAATCTAACAAAATTAAATTCTTTCCAAAAAATCTATTGCTCCCTAAGCTCCTCACATAAAGAGAGTCCCCATGAGATATTGCTGGAACATATATCACGGCCCTATTTTCAATTGAACCCGAAAAAGACCTGACCTCATTAACCCGGTACCATATGTGGGGAATGCTGGGAATAAAAAAGTTCCGATTGACCGGCTCCGTCGTAAAAACATGATGTCTAAATGTGGTGGAAAGTGAGAGAATTGGGTACTTTATTTTGTTTTGGGAGATTACTTAACTCAAACTCAAAGCATTTATTTCAATTAAACCATTTACAGGCACATTTGAACTGTCATGAATTCGGTCAGTCAGAAATATGAAGCTAGTTGCCCATTCCAAAGCGTAGTAGGTACCTATGGAGAAGAACGCGCAAGAAACTCCACGGACACTCTTTTAAATCAAAAATTTGATAAAAAATATTGGTTACATCATTCATTTTGAAATTATGCATGTGAGAACAATGTAGAAAGACGTGCACGTTCGTAAAAGCGTCCGTAATGAAATAATAAAAATAAAGAATCATTCAAAAACTTAAAATAAATTAAAATAAGCCATGGCAGCTAAGAGATGACCAGTCCCAACTGACGGCGCCCGTTCACGAACATGATGCATGGATCAGCACCATTCAGCTCCACCACCCGCCGCTTAAAACACAAGATTTCAAATAGTGTCAATTCTGTTGTAATTATGTGTAAGTAAAAAAACCTATAAATTTATTGCCTGTTTCAATACCACCACACAAGTATGATTTGGTAACTTTGACTGGCCTATAATTTTTTAAAGACTCCTGTACCAGAAATAGCATAATCAGCCTATAATGTTCCTGACTGATAGTACCCAGACCTCCGCTCTTCGAAAGGGAGTAATCTACTACGCCGGCCCAGTGCGGGTTGGTTTATGTCACATGTGTTCAAATTTTAGGTTCTAGGACTTGCCGGTTTCCTCACGATAATCCAGAAATAATGTCATTTTTCTAGTAGATCATCTTTTTAGTGACTTTGTAAAACAAGTCCTCAATGAGAGAAAGTTTTTGTTAATTACGGTGAATATATTATAGTGTTATCAATCTAAGAAGTCGGATTTAACGTTTCTCATTTGACTTGCCGCGATAACTTTGTATGAACGTCTATCTGTGTAAGAAATTGAAAAATCAAATTTATAATCCTATTTAATTACTATGTTAACCTTAAGCTATCACAACGCGTATCATTGGCAAGGCTGTCATTTGTGGATCTTTGACAGTCGTTACGGGTCGTCATAAGCCCAAAAATCTGATAACCAGTCTTACCAAGGGGTATCGTATTACCCAGTTACTGGGTTGTCGAGGTCAGATAGGCAGTCGCTCCATGAAAATACTGGTATTCAGCTGCATCCGGTTAGACTAGAAGCCGACCCCAATATAGTTGGGAAAAGGCTAGGCAGATTTTTTTTTACATGGTTAAATGCCAATCATAGTGTACACAGTCTTGGACGGATACGTCTCAATAGGAAAAGGTGATCGCCTCATTATTTGTCATGCTGGATCTGTCGGGGAAGGTTTTATTAAAAATTGCTTGTTGGCATTAAACTCAAAAAGTACAAAAGAGTACCACGAAGAAATGAATGCCGAAAATATTAAAGAGTGGTTTATGACCCTTATGCAAAATCTTCCAGAAGAGTTTATAGTAATTATGGACAATGCTCCCCTTTCACTCAATTCAAATAGACAAACGTCCCACACAAGCTAACAAAAAGGCAGATCTAGTGGCATGGCTACAAAGTCATGGTGTGTATGCCAAAATGAGTTTACTGAAAGCGGAACTGTTACAATTAGTAAAACAAAATAAACCTGTGAGGCCACGATATGCCATCGATGTGTTGGCACAGGAACATGGCCACAAAATTATAAGGACCCCACCATACCACTGCCAATACAATGTTAAAAATATGATTTGGGCTCAAGTTAAAGGCTAGTATTAAATGTGTGTTTTCAATATTTTAATAAAATTTATTTTTTATTTTTTTATATGTAATTATTTTAAATCGATATGTCTCAAGAATCGGTTTTTAAAGCATCCGATTTTTTTGCCCCTCACTACACAAAGTATTTTTATAGCTGTAATATCCGAAATCTTAGATTGCGACGATTATAATCAGAAATTTCTAATTAACTAACTAAAGGAAATCAACGAGGTGACTAGCTGCCCAACCTTGGCATAAGGGTTATGTCTGCCAGCAAGCAATCAATGTTTGATACAAAATTTAACAAAACCAATCACAGTGATTCCCATACGCAATAGGGATCATAACGAAACATAATCAGAGGCCTGGGGTCATTTTTTCTAAACGATTTTGCAATGTGAGTACCTCCTGCGAAAATCAATACTCTTGACTTAATACGAAAGTCACCTTTTACGACACTTACAAGAAAAGGGTAGGTACCCAATTCTAACCCTTGACCCCTTCAAAGGACATTACAACTATCGGCACTATATTCTATAATTTAATTCTAGCCTTAATGACTTTTGGATCACAGCAATTAACAGTAGGCTATCAGCATTGAATATAAAACAAAGATGGAACTCTAATGTATTTAATACATGAGGTTCTGAATACTAAATTGATTCATTTATAAACTAATTCATATTTAATTGATTAGGGGAATGGTTCGCAGAATTGGTATGTTTTTGGTACCAATTGCACTGTGATGTCGTGATGAGTGAAACTTTTATTGATACATAGTTTGTGGTTTTCTTTTATGGAGGTTTTCACTGGAAAATAGCTCACTCACAGTTATCCGTACTAATTATACTAATTATTAATATTTAATGCGAAAGTGCTTTGTTTGTTTATTTGTTACGCTTTCACGCTAACATTTTTAAACGGATTTGAATTAAATTTGGTACCTGGGTAGACCATGATCTAGGTTAGGATATGAAATACTTTTAATCCTAATATTCCTACGGAATCGAGACTTATGCGTGTGAAACCGCAGGGCCCAGCTAATTTAGCATAAAAGTTTGGCAATTTTAAGGTAAGTAAAAGGTAGTTCAGATCCGTTATGTTCTGAAGAACGGTTTTTATCTTTACTGCCCTTTCCTCCAGTAGCTTGGGTCCTGTTCCTAGTGTTACTATTAATTACATATTTTTTTTATAATTCATAAAATTGTATCATGTTCAAAATATCAATCTGCCTAGCTATTTCCAAGCTATGACTAAAAGCCGAGACTAATCGGATGCAGCTAGCTATTTTAAATGGAGCGACTGCCTATCTGACCTCCAAAACCCAGTTACTGGGTAAAACGATACCCCTTGGCAAGACTGGTTGTCAGACTTTCGGGCTAAATATAAAATTGTATCATGTTATTATAAGTATATAATGTATTAATTATATAATAATAATACAGTAATTCCTGGCCTAATGAATGTGCATAACAACCATATTGTCCAAAAAATTTATTGGGAGCTATTATATTATATATTTGAGCCGTTGAGGGTTGAAACACTAGGGCCGAGTGCCCATCGAGTAATTCGGGAAAACGAAACGTGGTTGTTCAACTCTTCGCGTGACCAAGCAGACCTATTTTTAGGCCAAAGCATCAACTAGCATTGCCATTCAACGTGGCAACTCTGCCAGCTTTTCGGGTATTTTTCCCATTGATAGCGATGCGGAAGAATTTCTTGTTGCCCAATGTGCTTTTCCCTTTTTATTTTTCCTTTAAATACTTGTACATAATAAAACTGTTATCAATCAGGTTGCTAATATGTATAAAACTGCGTTCAACAGACTTCCTTGTTGAAATTAACATTTACAAATTGGTAAAATTATTTTCAATAAACTTGTTATGAAAAACTAAAATATGTTAGTGCATCAGCTGTTTTTTGTAGCCTTGATACTTGTTACCAATAATCCGCTAGGTCATTACTGTTGCAATATTCGAAAACGTTGATCGTAAACGTAAAATAAATTCTACAATATAACATCAAAAACTACATTTTATATTTTTTTATATTTGAGCTTAAAATTCGCAAATAAATTTTTGGACAGTGTTAAAAATTTAAACGATAATATTTTAAAATGTTATTACTAGAGATCAGATATTCGGATGCATATTTACCTAAAGTTAATTTTTGGATAAGAAATTATGGAAGTGGCTTCTTAATTATTTTTTTTCTTAACTTAAATCCCGGAATTCAATAAAATCCGGGAATGCAAAACTAATCGGATACATGGTATGGAAACGACTTATCAGCCCTCTTATGAAGGTTATTTTTGCGATGTTAACATACAAATTTATATACTTACTGTAAACATTTTTTAATGAAACTCAAGGCACCAAGTTGTTTGTCACTGTGTGCTGTGCCAATTTGGCAACCTACTTTACAACAGTAGCTAGCATTTTTATAGTAAAAAAGTACAAAAATTATCAATTCTGGAATCGCGAGATTACGCAATCGCGATACAAAAGTGCATTCCATTATAGCCAACACCTGAACGTTAGTAAATATAGATTGAATTCTATAATCAGAACTCTAAATCTGTCGATCCCGGAATCTCGGGATTTTTTCGATACAAAAGTGATTTCCATAATAGCCAACACCTCAACTTCAGGTAAATATGCATCCGAATATCCGATCTCTAGTTATTACTGACATCGTGGATTTGTTTAGAAGCTATTACCAAAAACACATTCAGCATTTAGAAATAGAAACTATCGTAGTTTTTCTCAATATATCTAGTTTTAGCATATCATAATCAGCCTATAATGTCCTGACGGATTAGCAGAAAGAGGAATCCGAGTCCGAGATTAGCTGGAACAAAAAAGACTGTCAGAGAGACATACAAAATTTAAATATTTGTAATTCTTTTATTGATAATAATAATAAGTATTTACTTTCATAATTATGCATTTATTAAAACGCCCGTTGACATAACAAACAAACACTAAAATTTTATTTATTTGTGTAGATTTTACCTATAGGTACCTATTAATTTTAATTATTTTCATTCTAAATAAAAATCACAGCTTTTCCAATAAAATCAAATTACTAGCAAACGAATGACTACTTAGAGTGAACAAAGCAAATCCTATTTTTTTCTGGAAAAATACTATTTTAAACTAATGAAAAGGCACTTACTTGTAAGTACATACTTATCTCGTACCAATTAAAAAAAAAACAGACGGATTTCTAAGAAATCGGAATAATCTAGGATTCAGGCTATCAAAGTGAATTCAAATAGGTTTACCTACTGTCTGAACGTACTGTATCAATATAACCTATCTTTAAAAGCGAAGTCAAGTCAACAAGAAAAAAAAAACAAAATGGTGACATTATTATTATAGCTTTATTCTTTAAGAAAGTCTTAAAATTATACGCTTTATGAGTAATCGCTAAAGTAAATAAATTTTGTAAAAAATAAACCCGCATAAATAAAATTCAAAGAATTTGATTAAAACATATTTATTGCATTGAATATCAAAGATAAACGCTACGGCGTAGCTTCGTAGCCCCGTAGCAATATTCGTAGCCGCGTAGCGGAAAGCGGTAATCCGTAGCAGTTCGCTTAACTGTTTACTTATTATTACTGGTTGTAATTGCAGATTGGTATTAAATATTGACTGTCAGCTTTTAAAACTGCATTTTATAGGTTTTATCTGTACTATTATTATAAAGAGAGAAAGTGAATTTTGTGAGTTTGTGTTTATGGGGAGAGTAATCTCCAGAAACAGCCCACAGCTCTTATTAGAAAAAATATTTCACGGTTTGAAAGTTACATTATTCCAGGTGGACATAGGCAATATAGGTATAATATATATTATGTACTAATTAAATACTATACTATATTGAATTCATGCAAGCCTAGTACTTTTTGTCACGTATACTGCTCAGAACTTGTGCAACGGTCGTGATCAGAATTAGTATATATGTAAGGTATATATTTTATGATATATGTATGTAAGTGTGTGTATTATAATTATTTCTAATAAAATAAAAATAAATTGTTCCTCTCAAACAGAGCACCTGCCATCTAATCTCTTCACCACCCTTGGTTAACTGGTAGAGAATGCATTAAGTCCGCCTTTGTACTTTTTACTAGTGTGAAAAGTTTAAATAAATAAATAAATAAATCATCACTGAGTAATATAGGTAAAAAAGGAAAAAAAAGAAAGGTAAATATATCACGCGGGCGAAGCCGCTGGTCGAAGTTAATGTTAAATAACTAGGTCACTTTTCTAGTGTCAACAAAACTCCTTTAAAATTTTGATTAAAAAAACAAAGCTTTTTCTCCGCTGAAAACCCCAATCAACTAATCACTTATTTACGTCCCCCACACAGTACAGAAACTGAGCCATGCCATGTTTTCAGTCCAACAGAACACGCAAACAGGAAAACAAAGTTAGTTTGAGTCAGGAACTGGGGCCAAGTTTGTGTGTGTTCTCGCCACAATATCGTAGACTATCGATCGAAGTTGATCCCGGAATTAAAAGACAATAAAGTGAGCTTAACTTGGCAAGCGAAGTTGTAAAAGTGCAGCGTTGACTTGAACTACATAGGATTGGAAATGTATGGGATTTGAATTGAATTAGATTTGAAAGCTTACGTGGTTGTTTGTGTCTCGGATGTTGAAAGCGGTTGCCAAGTGTCATGGCTATTTCAGGTTGCATAATAACGCGTATTATTGTAGAAGGCTGGAACTAAGGCAAACATGCTTGTAGTAAGAGTCTGTTCAATTACGCACACACAACATGGCGCCTGTACTGCTCATAGGGTTAGGTAGAGGTATACCTACACTCACATTTCGATAGCTATGGTTGTCTTTAACCGGGCATGTGGGCAGTGGGCAGTGCTAGTGCTGGTCCTGCTCCACAACTAATTGACATACACACTGATTAACATTTTGAAAATACTGATGGAGCTGCTGAAGATTGTAAGACCATTTTTGTATTGTATAAACTCAATTTCCTTTGTATTATATAATTGCATAGCACAGGTGTGAGTACTATGTACTAAAGAGCTACCATTTACCGGGTAATATGTAGTATTTCATTGACTTGAATGTGCCCTGGCGGCTGTGAGTATGTCATGCTCACTCAAATGTCTCGCTGATGGTGGCGCGTGTGTTGGATCATTTAGCTCCCTTCAAAATGGTTGAGCTGAATGGTGCTGATCCATGCGTCATGTTCGTGAACGGGCGCCGTCAGTTGGGACTGGTCATCTCTTAGCTTCCATGGCTTATTTTAATTTATTTTAAGTTTTTGAATGATTCTTTTTTTCTTTTTATTACGGACGCTTTTACAAACTTGCACGTTTTATTACATTGTTCTCACATGCATAATTTCAAAATGAATGATGTAACCAATATTTTGTATCAATTTTATATTTTATTTAAAAGAGTGTCCGTGGAGTTTCTTGCCCGTTCTTCTCCATAGGTACCTACTACGCTTTGGAATGGGCAACTAGCTTCATATTTTTGACTGACCGACCCCTTGACAATTCAAAAGTGCCTGTAAATGGTTTAATTGAAATAAATGCTTTGAGTTTGAGTTGAGTTTGAGACACAAATCCAGACTCCGGGTTTTTTTTTTTTTTTTGGTTGGGAAATCATCAAATGACGTCTCCCGCTCTGGGTGAAGCGGGAGGGCGTGTCAGACTCTTACTGACTAAAACCCACCCGTGTTCCTTCTGTTGCCTGTGCAATGCCAGGGGGCCACGGTATCCCTGCTACTGAGAAATTTCTGATGGAAAACGCAATAACACTTTGCCCAACCTGGGAAATAAACAATGCACTGTCGCTTTCATTTTTTAGGGTTCCCTACCAAAATGGTAAAAAGGAACCCATATGGTGTGACTCCGTCTGTCTGTCCATCTGTCTGTCACAGCTGGATATCTCAAGAACTACTAATGCTGTCAACTTGAAATTTGGAAAAGTTTTAGACGTTATATACCCAACTATTTTGCAAATAAGCTATTTTTTTCAATCAAGGACTGAACGGGGTCTTAAAAATTCCAAGTGGGGCTACGAGGGTATATCCATATGAAAGAACGCTATTTGCACATTTTTTTTAGGCCGCATAGTTTTTGTATTTTGACCATAAATGTACACAAAAATAGCGTTCCCCCCTTATCTCCGAAGTTTGCATACAGAAAAATCTGAAATTATTCTATGTGATAGAAGTTTATGTAAAGATAACAGGAAAAATAAAACCATGTCGAATCTTTGAAAATCTTACGTGTGCTATTTAGATAGCACTCGTAAGATTCGACATGGTTTTATTTTTCTTACTTTTCCAGAAATCATTAGCAAAAATTACATTAGTTTCACTATTAGTCAAGAGATAGCGCTGACTTAAAACTGCAATATTCTACACCGCAGTGTTAAAATTCTCTGGCGAATATAGGCCTCGCCGATAAAAATTTAAGAACATTTCACAACCAAAATTTCCTCTTTCCTACCAGAAGGTAGTTTGCTTTGGGTACCCAAAGTCGTAAAGTACGTCACGCTGCGAGACGTGGCGTTGGATGAAGCACAGTAGTATTTTTTTCTGGGCACAGAACTATTTAGGTACCTATACGAATGAAACTAATAGTAAAGTACTGTCCACCTGTCCACCCATCCACCTGTCCGCCTGTCCATCTATCCTACTTTTGAAGGCCTGTACGTAAAGTAACACATCCAAAATATTTATATATGATGGAACGGATCCCTCGATGCACGAGTCCGACTCGCTCATGACCAAACCTTTTTTTATTTTAGTTTATTTTGTTAGGGTAAACAAACAGTAGTTATTAAAAATAAACAGAAATAACTTAACAATAAACTTAATAAATAAATAATAAATAGTAGTAATCGGTGGAAAATGTGGGTTACTACCCACCACATTTTCCACCGATTACTACTATTTTTACAAACTGATGGCAAACGTAGTGTAGTCAGGGCAAAAATAAAAAATAAACTAAAACTAACAAAACAAAACTCTTGTTTGTGTATTCTTTACTACGGATCCTATAAAAATAATTATATTTTTTTTAAACATACGGACTCTACCGCTGGTCCCTCAGAATTTTAGATAGTTATATTACTTTTAAAAGTATTTCGGTTAAGAAATAGTATGTCGATATCACTAAATCGCTTATTGTATGTGTCGACTAAGCGGTGTAGCGGTGATCGCACACCAGCATTGAATTAACAGAAGCTGGTAGCGAACAGTCTTTTCGAGGATCCAGGTATCTCAAACTGTTAAACTGTTAAGCTGAACCAAGTCAGGGCAATCAAACTTATTTCGGGCACACACTGAATAGAGTCATTGTCTAAAGCAGCAAACGACTTGACTGTAACGTAAGTAGGTCATATTTTTTAGGAAGCGAATGGTAAGATACTTTTTTCCTTAGCGAAAGTTAGACTTTATTTTACTGGACTTTCTCATCACTGAGGGATTAGAAGCTACCCAAACTAAATAACCGCCTCTGTGGTGTGGTTCCTGCCTCAGACCCGGAGGTCCCGGGTTCGATTCCCAGGGGGGGGCAACATATTTTCACGGTATCCCTTTCGGACTTTCCTGCCGGGGTTGCGGGAAAGTCCGAAAGGGATACCGTGGCCCCCTGGCATTGCACAGGCAAGAGAAGGAACACGGGTGGGTTTTAGTCAGTAAGAGTCTGACACGCCCTCCCGCTCCACCCAGAGCGGGAGGAGTCATTTGATGATTTCCCACCCAAAAAAAAAAAAAAAAAGGGGGGGGCAACATTTTCTGCTCGGTTTGGTTGGTGGTACGGCTTGTTCTAAGTCTGTCTGGCTAGCATCTACTATCTTATCTAAGTTTGTCACCATAACAACAATCTTAACAGCATTGTTGTGTTTCGGCAGTTGGAAGAAAGATAACCAGTTCCTCTGTGGTTGAGGATTCCCGGTGAAGCTTGCTTCCACCTTCAAACTGATCATCACTTACCATCAGGTGAGATCAAAATCGTCCAGTGATCATAACTTGACCATTCATTGGATGTTTTCTTTCTCTAAAACTTATTCCTGATTAATTAAACAAATAAGCTACAGAGGCTTTTTGTAAAGTACAATAAAACTTCCACTTTATTTCAACAAAACCTTGTAAATCTTCCATACCTAATCTAATTAGGCATTTAAGTACCTACTTAACAGGTACTTATTTACTTTTAAGTATTTTCATAGCCCCTATTTTGTTAACAGTATTATATGCGTAAATCTTCTTAAAACAAAACGAGTCTGACTACCGTTAGCTTGATAGATCGTTCTGTTTGTTTCTTTCTTACGATATATTACTGGAGTTAAAATAATCGGTTTTTATTAGATGTAGGCGTTTAGGGCTGTTTGGGGCATTTATAGCAATTTAGGAGACGTTTGAGGAAGTGTAGTAGTGAATTATGTAGGGATTTTATTTTGTGGAAAATCAGAAATGTATGATAAACAAAAAAATATATTTCAATACTTTTTTTCTGTTCACAATTTTAATTAATACCAAGGTTTTTTATATATCGTTGGTACGAGTATAGGTAGTAGTCGCAAGCGCTAATGCTAAGCATGAGTTCCTGGATTCCATTCCCAGGTCAGGCAAAATGTTATTGAGATTATCCATCTTGAATTTCTTTGAAGACCCGGTGTCTGGATTTGTGACCGGTTGATGACATTAGGCCCACCCCCTATTACATAGGACTCAAGCATTTCTGGCAAGATGTGGGTATAACTATAGGTACACCTCTGCCTAACCTTTTGGGGAACACAGGCGTGACGTTTATGATTTTTTATTTTATTTTCCCGGAAAATAGGGTAGTCGGAAATGTATGATCACAAACAAACAATAACTTTTTCACCTCAGCACCTCAAACAAGCAGGTTTTGCTGTCTAAAGACAGTGAGCAAAATTCGATTTTGCTGCGAGCAACAGTGCGGGGTCTACTCACAAAATTCTAAAGATTTGAACTTCACTTAGTTTTATCACTTTCACTTCGATACGAAAAAAGCGAGAGATAGAAACAAGTCGATTCGAAGTTCGATTTCAAAATTCCATACCTACTAGGCCCAAAAAAGAAACAAACAATAAAACGTTCGGATTCACATAAAACCTTCAAATCATCTGTTAAGATTTTATTTAAATTCTGTTTTATTACATTATTTGGAACGAAGTTCTCTAAGCGGATTGCGGTAAGAGTGCACTGGCAGAAATAGTCATGCGAAAAGGCGCTTGCGACTGTATTCTTCTAATTCAAAGAGAAAGAAAGACGGAGAGAGATAAAAAGTCTGAATTTGGTCAAAATCAAAATGATGGCGGTTGCGAGAATATTCACATTTTTCGTCATGGGTGTCGTTTTCATAGTTTTCAAGGCTGCTAAAGCCGATCGTGATTTCAAAATGTAAATAAATAATAATAAATAATAAATCGTTTATTTATAAAAAGGGGCACATTGAGAATAAGTATCTTAATAATTAAAATAGAGCACATTTGCTTAATTGCCTGAACTAGGTTGAACCTGTGCTTCAGGCTAGGAAGTGCATAAATACTTTATGTAATAAATTAACATGGAGTTTAAAGTATATAAACTAAAATAAAATTAGGTCAATCAAAGTAAAATGGCATGTTAGCGATTCTATTTGCAGACAACAAGTAGATCTTCAGTCTTTGCATAGTCTATGGTTAGTAAATATTCAAGTATATTTTTTTTACAGTTAAAGTAATTTAAATTATAAATACTAAGTTTTCTATTTAATCTATTGTACAGAAATGGGCCTAAGAATGTAAAAAATCTTTCTACAAAGACATGTTTTGAGGTTGCATTTGATGTGCATACTATATCATTCCGTCTCTTGTTAGTATTGTCAGCGGTGTAGGTAAGCATGGTGTGCTGTTTTAATACTAAGTGCATAATAAAAAGTTGGCGAAGAGTCAGCACGTTGCAGGATTTATATAGCAGATCTGTGGGAAAGAAAAAGGGATGGAAGTTTGCTACCTTTAAAATTGATCTCTGAGCTCTTTCAAGAGGAAGTAGATTGGTTTTTGGTGCGCCACCCCATGAAGTGATGCAGTATTGAATTATAGATTGACATAGTGCCAAATAAACTTGTGTGATTAATTTTGAATCTGCAAATGTTCGCAATTTTTTAAAAACATATAATAATTTGCGCACTCTTTTAACTAGACTTTCAATATGTTTTCTGAAAGACAGTGTGTCATCCATTATTACCCCGAGGTATTTTATGCTGCAAATCCAAGATAAAAAAAGATATTAAATCCAAGATGGCGGCTGCGAAAATTATCAATTTTTTTTTCATGGGTATCGTTTCTATGGTTTTCAAGGTTGCTAAAGCCGATATTGACGTCAAAATAAAAATCCAAGATCGTGGCTGCGAAAATTTTCACATTTTTCGTCATGGGTGTCGTTTTCATAGTTTTTGAGGGTGCTAAAGCCGATAATGACATCAAAATGTAAATCCAAGATGGCGACTAAAAAAAATCAAGATTTTATCATGGGTATCGTTTTCATAGTTTTGAGGGTGCTTAAGTCAAACTCAAACTCAAAGCATTTATTTCAATTAAACCATTTACAGGCACTTTTGAATTGTCAAGGGGTCGGTCAGTCAAAAATATGAAGCTAGTTGCCCATTCCAAAGCGTAGTAGGTACGTATGTAGAAGAACGGACAAGAAACTCCACGGACACTCTTTTAAATCAAAAATTTGATACAAAATATTGGTTCATCATTCATTTTGAAAGTATGCATTATGCATATATTAGTCGATAGTGAGGTCAAAATGTAAATGCAAGATGGTGGCTGCAAAAATTTTGTTTCTGTTTTAAATCATACGTGAGAAGGAAGCTCGTGCCTGACGGGGGTCCCCGATCGCACGTTTCTTTTTTCGAAGTAATCAGACTATATTTTTTTATTTAAAATCAAATACAGACAATGTTGAAGTAAAACATACGAAGCGATGAAGATTATGTAAAAAAAAACTTGTCCGATCCAAAAAAAGGCTTACGGTACTGCAGTTACATTACCAGAGTATTTTTTAATTATTATTATTATTTATATCAAGTAATTGGTATTTAAAATTCACATTTTTTGCTCCAATATTAATAACCCCAAATCCATTAAAAATTTGCAAATTTTCAACAGGGGTCATCTCATAAGTTATAACTTTTAGATACCCTCTAAAAGACGCGCGACGGCCGCCCGCACCCAACGTAATAACCCGGTAAAATTCACTATTGAAAAAAAAAATGCGGATTCTTTTATCCTGAAATTTCTACATAAATATGCTCACAGTACGATATCTAACAACACCCTCACGGATCGGACAGGGTTTTTTTTTTACATGTTGTATGTTCTCGCTGCTGAGGTGAAAATTTGTATGTGTTACACGAAAGCAAAGTTATTTACATCTCGTGTCTTTGAATCCCTCGCCGCGCTCAGGATTCTAACCTAGAATCACTCGCTACGCTCGTGATTCAATTATAGAATCCTTCGCTTACTCGAGATTCAAAATCAACACTCGCAGCAAAAAACAACTGCTCTCATATTGCACAAATAACTATTTATTACATTTTTTTTTTCTGTGCATGCCAAGCATTTTTTTATCCCTTACTGAAAATAATACACCATTCACACGATCAAACCATTTTCTTAGACCATCCAAGTTAAATATTTTCGAAACAACAACATTTTTTAAAGCATGCACCACGTTCATAGCGTGTGAAATATAACGTCGCTTCCGTTCATGCACGCCCCCTATTTCCGCTAACAAGTGCAAACTTAGTTGGAACTGAAAGGGGACTGAAAAGTGAAGTTAGAAAAATAATAGTAAGTCATAGTAATAGTAGGTCACGGACTTGTTACTTACTTACTTTTGTAGGTACAAACTGAATTCATATAATTTTTAAATGTTAAGAACGACTGCACACGCAGCTATAATATATTATATTTCTATGACTTCACCAACCTATACTGTAATTTACATTATTGTATAGGCCACTAGGCCGACCATCAACGAAATGTAGGCAAAACATAAATGTTATATCATCGTCTTCAAGTGTGGTAGCTTGCTATAATAGCACAGCATATTATTAATATCTGTTATAGCTACGTCTGTGATGAGCTAAATACCGTGATATTATTTCTTATAAAAATGTTAGGTGATAAATGTGATGGAAAGTGTTTGAGTAGTAAATTCCAGTGAAAGTTCAAGAGCTACTTATAATAGTGAGCTAGATATATTGTATACACTGTCTATTTTTAAATCTTAAAAACAAAACAACAGTTTATTGCTATCAGGAAATCATTAAAAAACAATTTCAAAGGAAAGACAAATTACTCTTTTTAAACGTCGTAATATTGTTTATTATCCCTTTTAATTAACTTGGAAATAAAAATGTAGGTAGGGACGAGTTTTTCTATGTTAATTGGTATCCTTAAAGGCAACAGTACAGTATTTTTTTCCTATTCTGCAAGGCGATTAGAAAAACTCAATGCCTTTCATTTTGACAGTTTGACAGCATTCATTGCGTTATTTACGTTGTTGACCAGACGAATTTTTCAATCCATTTCTGAAGCAATGGATTAGAAATTTCCTTTAAAATCACATTTATTTTTTTATTCTCAAGCATAGGTACATTGTTTGTTCTTTTACAAATCGACTCGCCAAACTTTCAAGTTTGATGGCGAGAAGCGGTTGTTACATACCTACAGTAAAAAATTGCCTTAAAACTATCAACTAAGCACTATTTCACTCAAGGAGATATATTACCATTCGTGATTGCAAGTAAAGCCCGAAAAGCGCGTCTGTCGCAACTTGTACACACGAAAGTAGACCTTTTCATACCATGACTGCACATATAATGTTCAGAGACAACACTTTGGTATCACACAGTCGACACGCGCTTCGTCTGGCTTGTTGCCACGTGTTTGTAACGCGAACTAGGTACTCATGTTGTTTACGATGCTAGTTGGTTGTTACATTTTCATAAGGCAACTAACTAACATAACTTAATTTAAAAAAATTGGGTGAGAAATTATCGAATAACTTCTCCCGCTCTGGGCGAAGAAGGTGGGCGTGTCAGACTCTTACTGACAAAAAACCACGGTAGCGGGGGCCACGGCACCACGTGGCCACGGCACCATGGGGCCACGGCACCATGGGGCCACGGTATCCCTTTCAGACTCTCGCTCCGTACCATGGCCTGGACCAAGGCCTGACGCGAGAGATCCCCACCACCAATCGCTTCCACGAGAACACGACGATGCTCTGCTCAAGCCGGGCAGACCTCCACCGTGTCCTCCGGGCGATCCACGCAGTGACCCGGGCGTTTCCTCCCGCCTGATACGACAAAGGCCCCCGAAACAACTGTGTCTGGTGAGGACCTGCGTCAGGCGGAAGGTGAGGACACCGTGGCGCCTCTCTAGCCACTCCTCAAAGAGGGGATTTATCGCCGCAATAGTGGCGTGCTCAAGTAGTAGGTACGCCCGTGTATCCTTTGTTTCAATAATATGAATTGACCATTAATTGATTTATTTCACCCTCGAATATTTTAGCTTTGTGTTTGGATCATTATAAGATTTATGTTTAGTTATTCAAACGACAGGATTATTTTTAATATGGAAGGAAATATTAGGATTTATGAAATGTGTACTTTAGTTTAAGGCAATTAGCATTTAAAAGCTATTGAGTCAGTATAGCTTTTCCACTCTAAAATGACGCGCTCCACTACCGCATTACCGCGTGACAAAGTGGACAAGCTTCACCTAGGTACTTAGCTGTATTCAACTTCTGAGCTCACTCGATCCTTTCAGATGCTAGCCTTGTGAAATGCTAATTTTAAATATCTCGTTTAATAACTAAAACTTATTAAGCTGTATCACCGTTGGAGGGCTTCGGGTAATATTCGATTGAATTCTAACCATGTCATATGTTTTGGTTTCTCAATTTTATTTGAATTGTAACTACTGAAGTTTGAATTGGTTTATAACACAAATTATTCCTTGTCAGAATCAGGGTTGGGTTGCAGCATTTTTTTATTGCTGAATGGGCTTGCTCGTGACCTCTCGCCATAGTTTATTAATTAAGTAGTTTGGAATGTTACTCATGATGGATGTGATCTAAATAAATCTTTGCTGTAGTGTCCTTTGGGTAAGGCGTGTACATCTTCACCCCAGGAAAATGCTTTGAAACGTAATAATCAGAAACACAATATCCACTAAAACCAAATTATTCAATCATCCGTTTACAACCGACCCATTAATTTGTCACAGCAAATTAACGAAAATTCCACAAAACAGAACTATAAATCAAATGGAGCGAGATATCAAGCACGTGTCGAATTCCACATATTATGTTTGGCATAAAGCAGCAGGATGCCAGCCGGTCTGGCATGCCATTTTATTTCCAAATTGGCGCGAGCTTATTGAGATCATTGCTTAACTTTGTGGCACATCCTAGCTCGTATGAGGCTATAAATTCAGCGGGCAGTGTTTTAGACCATCTGCGTGTTGTGGCGGCCTTTGAAGACTTTATTGGATAGTTTTCTGTGGATCTATCATTATTAAGTCTGATGCAGTTTAGAGTAGACCTACGCTATGGATAAATGGATATACCTAGGAAAATATATAAAATAAAATCATTTATTTCAAATAATTATTGTGTACCATCAGATTGATTTATAAAAAAAATGTACTTAATTAACTAGCCATACAGAAAAAAAAAACAGAAAAAAATTAAAATAACAACGAGACATCGATCCATAATAACGAGTATCACTGTTTTAACTTTCATATTATTACTCTTCTTTTTCTTGTTTATCCCCATGTTGAGGTCATACGGTCAAATATTCGAAAAAGCGAATTAAATTCAACAGAAGTCATAGACATTAAAAGAATTCCACAGCGACACAAAGCAAAGATAAAAAACCCGTAAATACTTTCATCGTACTTGCAATTTTGAAGTACTTACAACAGGGTACCAGAGAGTACCACCACATAAGTGCAGCTTTAATCTCTTCACGTTAGGAAGGACATGAATATTTATGAAATATTAACGCCACAGCACAATAGCTCGTTTTCCTTCGTTTTTTAAACTTGCATGAGTGGCGTCATTTGATAGTTCATTAATTTTGCCGTGTCACTGATGTCATGTCGTATAAAAGTAATTTGATATTTTTATTTCGTATCGTATATTTTAACATCAGGGTTGTCAACCTCCCTGGTCCAGGCCATGGCACGGAGCGAGAGGGCATGGGAGGCCATCACCTCCTTCTGCGAAGCAGTAATGCTCGCGAAGGAGGAGGCGGAGCGCGAGAGGGAGAGGCAAATTTCGCGCCCTCACGCCCCTAGCCGCCGCAGGAGGAGACGCCCCGGGCGTCGGGAATCGATTGCGGATTCCCGGCCACCGTAGGCGCGGGCTTGCGGACGGTGAGCAATGGGTAGCTCGCCGTCCGGTAAGGACCAAGCCCGGGTCGACGGCGCGTTGTGTTCCACGCGCGCCTCAAAGAGATGTCAGCAAATGAAGGGGTCCGATGAGACCATTGCCTGCCGGGGTTGCGGGAAAGTCCGAAAGGGATACCGTGGCCCCCTGGCATTGCACGGGCAAGAGAAGGAACACGGGTGGGTTTTAGTCAGTAAGAGTCTGACACCCCTCCCGCTCCACCCAGAGCGGAAGACGTCATTTGATGATTTCCCACCCAAAAAAAAAAAAAGGGTTTTCAACCTGTAGATTGCAGTTAAAATAAAAATAAATTAGTCAGATAGTAAGTTAGTTAGAATAACATTCGATTTTGTTTTTTTCTTGACGTTCCTCTCACTAGGATTTCTAGTATATTTACAGTGTATTTACGAGTACAAATAAAAATGTTACGGCACAAACATCCAAATCCGAAAATCTAACTGCGGGCTATTTTTTGTACCAAACGGAAATCGAAAACGAGACCCGTAGCGTGCAAGCGTCAATCTCAGCATGACACATCGAGACTGTTACTGAACTATGATTTGTGATCATAAAATGTACTAATTGATAGGAACTAAATTCTATAAGTAGGTACATATTATTTTACTATAGTTCACAAAAATAACTACATATTTTCTTTACAAGTGTTTACAAAATAATGCAGTCTGAACTAATTCCTGTTCTTAATTATTCCTGTTCTTAATTTTATTGTTCATTTTCAAATTAATTGCAATAAACCAACAACAACAATATATCATCACGCCTGTATTCCCCGAAGGGTTAGGCAGAGGTAGCTCGCCGTCCGATAAGGACCAGGCCCAAGTCGACGGCGCGTTATGTTCCACGCGTGCCTCAAAGAGATGTCAGCAACTGAAAGGGTCCGATAAGACCGATGCCTGCCGGGGTTGCGGGAAAGTCTGAAAATGATACCGTGGCCCCTGGCAACGTACAGGCAACTGAAGGAACACAAGTGGGTTTTAATCAGTAAGAGTCTGACACGCCCTCCCGCTCCGCCCAGAGCTGGAGAAGTTATTTGATAATTTTCCAACCAAAAAAAAAAAAATAGGGTTAGGCAGAGCTGTGCCTATTGTATACCCACATTTCGCCAGTTATGTTTAAGTCCCATGTAATATGGGGCGAGCCTATTAACATCAACTGGGTACTTCTCCAGACTCCGGGCTACTACTGAGCAATTCCACAAAAAAACAGTAATATTGCCTAACCTGCCCTGTGAATCGAACCCAGGACCACCCAGCAGTAGCGCTTGCGACCACTAGACCAACGAGGCAGTCCAATTCAATATAAGTATGCTCAATTTCCAATGAATGAATTATAGACGTATTGTGATTTAATGCACACCACATTCAACCCGGTGTGTACTAGTCTGTATTTTAATCAAATTCAACAACTATTTACATTTTCCACTTCAATTGCGTCAAACTGTTAGCAAATGCATGATTACGAACGTTAATTACCGTTAGTATAATTTAAGTAGTTACACATACATACTATGAATAGTGGAACTTAGAACTCATATTATAATTAAGGGATGATGACAATTTTTTTTTGTCCGTCATGTAGATTATTAAAAAAAAAAATTGGACACGTATTTTTCCTTTTTTTGGCGTAATCATAAGATTACGGCAATACATTCAGTTAAAATGTGCCATGACGTCACGAGTATCTAGATTTTATACTTACTTGTGACGTAGAGACCCCCACTCCCCAACTTTAATGCATTTTATCTAAGTATTTTTTTATTAATATGATAAAGCAAAAAATATGTGGCTAATATTTTTTTGTTATCTGACGGAGGGACTAAATATAATTTATTTTATTTTACCCAGACACCATCCTTAGTATAATGTTTATTTATCCAAAAACAATACATAGACAAAGTTTGAACACAGTAGTATGTAGATATACTAAAATTATACATAAATCTTTGTACAAACGTTGAAAGGCTACAAAAATCTATATTACAAAATATAAACCCTGTCTCTCAAACTAGGAGGCCTGTATCTCAAGAGACAGTGTCCGGTCAGATGGTTACGTAAATGAAGTTGTACCATTTCAAAGTGAAATAGTGTCGATTTCTAATCCGTGCGAGCAGAAGTTTTAATAAACTGTATATAAGTGAACATGATTTGGATATATTCAATACCAGTGTTTCTCGGCTTAAGCATTTGTTGGTGAAAAGCTTCTTTACGGAAAAGTTATTGGTAGCAACGACCTTTTTTTTGTTTTTATTTTAAGTGTTTATCAGTGGAAACTTGTAAATGGCCTTCAGTTTTATATTGTTTAAGAACACTGTGTAAGTTAGCTGTAAGTTTCCCGAAAATAATAAAATAAAATAAATAAATAAAATCTATTTATCATTACATGGTGAACAACATTATCTGTAAATTTAACATTTTAAGTGAACACTTCCTGCAGTTGTGATTCAATTTAATTAAATCTGTTTTGTAGTGTGCTGTCACAAACACACAAATTAATTTACTTAAATCAATGGATGCAAACGCACAAACGCGGGCTTGCGAGCACCCTTACGCCGCCTTACCAACCAATATAATAAGATCTTTGACGACATCGAGTTTTTTCAAAAATTTTGAAACTGACAAACAAAATAATTTTAGAATACAATAGTTAGTTTTGTTATTTAGTTCAATATTTGCTCATTCTCTCTCTCTTTTTCTGTTGTTTGCATGCTTGTCTATGCTAAGTTCACTTTTAACTACTTTTCTGTTTTAAAATCTTAAAATAGCGCGCTTTAGATATAACTTTTAATATGTTGTGGAAAATATCGTAGGTTACATTTATAAACCTTGTATATTTATAATTTAGTGTAAGATTTTAATGTATAACTGTTTATTTTCCCGAATAAAAAAAAAAATAAAAAAAATTAAGGTTTGGAGAAAGTGCGAGTATTATGATTTTAACATGATATGTATGTATGTTCATTTGTGTCATCGACTCCTAAACTACTCGTCGTATTTTGACCATCGAGGTATCGGTAAAGGGGTAATTTTTTACACGGATTATTATTTGGGCTAAATGACGTCACATAAAATCCAACATGGCGGCGTATAGTAGATATAGATGTAAGATGTAAAAAAAATGAGTTAGATGCCTCAGCCCGTGACACGCGTCACATGCGTCGTGGCTTACCATTCGAAGCATATGCCTCGAAGTGTCTGGATGCACCATAATATATATATAGCAAACATAGATGTGTTTACAGCGAGGTCTTAAGACGGAAAAGGGCTTGAAGGAATAGGTATTTGAAGAAACTATTGCTGTCGCTCTACCTCAAGCCTGCCCCCTTAGAGTGCGATATCCAGGACAGTTGCAGCTCAGACCGATTACATCACAAAAAAAAACGCGATCGACGTTTCGTATTCCCCTTTTTCTCTGCGAAAACACAAAAAACAATCATTCAAATATTTTTTTGATATATTTTTTTAGAAAGAGTATGTTCTATCATTTTAGATAGACTACGTTCCTATCTTTTTCTTTTATGTTAAAATCTTTTCGAATTTGTGTGGTAGTTTAGAGGACTACCACACAAATTCGAAAAGTATCCACGGCGGTAAAAATGGGGTATATTTGTAATTCTTGGAGGATCATACTTTGTTTACCAAAAAGTTATTGAAAAAAAAAAACAAGGACGTTTCTACAGCAGACCTTGATTTTATAAAACAAAAATGATTGAAGTAGAATTATTGAGAAAAAATAAAAAAATGTTTTGTCAGTATCTTGTCACTAGATACTGACAAAACATTTTATTAAGCGTGCCTTTTGATAGTGGGCCACGACGAAATAGATTTGAAATATTTCGCTGTATTGATTAATTTGGCAATATTACTGTATGGAAATATAAAATATGGCTAACTAGTGAACTGAAATATTGATTATAAAATGCAATAATTAATATCGTAACACCAATTATTTATGTTAGTTATTTTTTGATTTACTAAAATAGGCAGAGAACCAGTATTATATCGGTGCTTTGACAGATTTCAATAAATATACATATTTCTATGCAATTCAATAAGTAATTGCATTGAATCGTTGATGATTACATCGGTTTCGAACTAAAAATCCCACTTCAGATTAATTAGATCAAATTATAACTATATGGGGGTTATATGATATTAATGGTCTGTGGTTTTTAAAATAAACCAAAACGTAACTGATAGCCGAGTTAATACATTAAATGAATAAAATATTTCGTTTATCATTCAGTACCTATGTTATTGAATTCATAGACTGTTTACCTTATTGTGGTTAGATGTATGATTTAAAATAATCTTTGTTCGTGACAATAATTGAAAAACTTTTGATTAATAATCAAATTAAAATGTGTTATACAATACATCGCAAAACTTTTATAATTCAATGGATAATGTAGTAGTTATAATTAGGTATACTCGTATGTTATATTACGTGGGTCTCTCAAATTATGTTAAGGTAATACGTAATTATTAAACAATAATTTTACTTACGAAGTTACGACGCTATAATAAACTTTAAGCAATTAGCTTGAACTTTATTGAATAAGAAACGTTACTGAATATTCAATAATAAGAAATTTGTCTTTTGGAAGGCCAGTCTGACCTTCCAAGTGACAAGTTTTTTATTCTCTATTATACTGCATATTGTATCAGAAAAGTGTTATTATATTTTAAGGGTGTGCTAAACAGACCATCAAACTGAACATGGGACCAACAACAAAATCACAAACATATTATCTATTGTCCCATACAAAAGTTCAATACCTATTAACCACACCTTTCTGATATATGCTGTAGAGATTATTCTAATAAAATTACGACACAAATATATTAATATAAATATTATATTACAGTATATTAATATAATACAATATTAATGTAAAAAATATTAATATAGAGAGCAGCGGTGACCCAGTGGTGGCGGCCCCGACTTACGAGCAGTAAGTCGTGGGTTCGAACCCAGACAGGCGCATTACTTTGTGTAATTTATTTCATCACCACGCGTCATCACGTTAGAGGCTCATGATGATGATGATATTAATATAATAATATATTTCTCGACGGCATGTGAAGCAAAGTCAGAGGCCCATGGGCGGCTTTAAAACTGTGACACCACTAACCACACGATAAGAAGAAGACACAAATTAATAAACTTAATGCTAATTACTTCCAAAAAAGCAATCTCACTTGAAAAGACAATATATATTTAATAAGGGACCGCAAGTGTTGCGAAGAACAAACTCGTTAAGTACATTCATTAAAACTTTATAACTATTCAAGTAATACTAGAGGTGTGGCTAAGCGTTTGGTAAGGAAATGCAGGACGGAAAATATCGTGATTAACAACCAAAAAGTAGATCAATTTACCCATCTACTGACACTAATATTTTAAAGCGAAAATATTTCATATTTTTGTTTGTAACGAAAAACTTAAAAACTAGGGCGCTGATTTTGAAAATTATTTCTGCTATAGTATCACTGAGTAACATAAGTGATAATTTATAAAGATATGACGCGGGCGAAGCCACTGGCGATATGCTATTATTTATAATTTTATACCCATTCTTTTAAACTGCTCAACTCCACTCTACTTTAGATTATACAATTAAGTTATAGTAAGAAAATGCTGTATTTACATGTAATTGTTTGTTGCAGAAAAATAAACAAATATAGGTAAATACAGCATTTTAGAAAGCATAGAGTAAAAGTTTTATATTTTGTGTTTTTTTAGTAAATCTTAATAACATAATATCACGTCAATATTTCCCAAAGAATTAGGCAGAGGTGTACCTATAGTAGACCCGATAGTATATCGTATCGTATTCACCCAGTTTTACTACTGAGAAATTCCAGATGACAAAAACCCAATAACACTTTGCCCATCCTGGGAATCGAACCCAGGACCTCATGCTCAGCGGTAGCGCTTGCGACTACTTGACCAAAGAGGCAGGAAATAATTAAATTTAAATAAAAAATGACCTTGCTCTAACCATAGAAAAAGTACTCTGGAAATCCGGACTATCCGAACTGAATCCGTCCTTCTGGCAACCCTGGTAAAGCTCACTGTTTGCGGACACTTTTGCTTGGTAATCATGATTCTATGACACGGAGAAAATTAACTTGACTCAACTATTTAGTCTTATTATCAAAGTGAGCAAGTAATGGCGCTCGTTAATTGTGTTTTCTTATCACATTGATTTGTAGGCAAAAAGGTTTGAGTATACTGCTTTACCTTGTAAACTTTAGGGCTGGTCGGTTTTAGATTGCTATGTACACAGTCCTTCGAATTTCTTCGACAAACTATTTAAGGAGGGTGAAAAAGAGGCAAAAGATTTTTTTTGGTAGCTTATCTATCTTCTTATCTGATATTTGACTATTTAAACTCGTTAATAGAACATCTTGGGAGAAGGTTGTAGGTAACAGTAGGTAAGGAGCTGTAATAACATAACATCACGGCTGTTATTCCCGAAGTGTTAGGCAGAAGTATACCTATAGTGCACCCACATTTCGTCAGTTATGTTAAGCAGTTATGTTTTTATTTATATTGTGAGTATTATTAGTTTGATCGTCACCATTTATCATTAAATATCATATTTCAGTCTGCCTAGACTTGTAGAATGCTTGACCTTTTGTAATTTGAATTATTTTTACTACCGATACGATAGACTGTCTCGTTGGTCTAGTGGTCACAAGCGCTACTGCTGAGCATGAGTTCCTGGGTTCGATTCCCAGGTCGGGCAAAGTGTTATTGGGTTTTTCTATATGGAATTTCTCAGTAGCAGTCCGTTCTGGATTTGAACCCGGTTGATGGCAATAGGCTCGCCCCCTATTACATGGGACTGAAACATAACCGAAATGTGGGTGTACCTACTACAGGTACACTTCTGCCCAACCCTTCGGGGAAACAAGACGTGATGTTATGTTTATTATTTACTACCGATACGCCCCAAAATACGTTGTGGCGACATGAAATTTTATACCGAGATACCTGTCCTATATCCAAGTTAAATATTATTCACATAAATCTTGTGAAATAAATGCTGTACCTGATAGTGAAAACCGTATCAAAATCCATTGTGTAGTTCAGAAGAACTAAGTGGTCACATAGGTATATAAGAGAAGTGTCTTTGGTTTATGCTATTTTTTCACAGTAATTTAGAGAATTTATTCCGGAACTTATTAACTTAAGTGGCAGTGGGCTGATGGGGCCGAAAGGTTCTGGAGTGGACAAGGTGGACCGATGACCCTGTGAAGACTGCAGGCATCCGATAGATGCGAGAAGCACAGAACCAGAGTGGCTGTGCTTGGGGGAGGCCTTTGTCTAGTAGTGGCCAACTCTCGGCTGAAATGATAGATATAGATTATTACACAACATATAAATTGTCAGCAATAGATAAAAAAATGGCTTAGCACAACCTTTTTCAGTATAAGAGATATTTTATAAGCGCTATAAAAACTCTTATTCAGGAGAGTGGCAAATCGCTTAGTTATCGTCTTCTACTTTAATAAATGGTTAACTTCAAATTTAGCCAAAAATCATAAAACTGTATGTGTTTATGAATTGTGCTAAACTTGAAGTTTAGTAAATTCTGTAACTTCAAATAGAATTCAGCACTGCTGGTCTAAGCAAGATAGTCTTATGATTTTATAGCCATTGAAACAATTTATTAAAAACTAAGTTTTCAACGCGGTTTTGGTTCCTTTTGTTGGATTTTTCAGGGATAACAAGTTAAATTATATTAAAATTAAAAAAAAAACCCGGCACAAATATTTCCTTATTTCTCTTTCCTACTCCATCACCAGACCCTGTTCATCATCTATCTATATCCTATTTATTGAGACCATTCCAATAAGCCCAAACAGGATACCTGTTCTGTAAGTTGGTAAGGGAGTTGGGTATCCTGCAAATTCCAGATGATGCTGCAGCATTCGTTCAAGGTTAATACGTTCTTCTATTATCATTGAAGTCACAGAATACCAAATTTCAAATCGATCAGACCTGTGGAAGACGCTCACATCCATTCATCAATTAGAAAAGAGCTGATAATCTTCAAACGGCTAAACTGATTTCGATAAAACATGTCTAAGAACCATTGCTAGAAACCCTGCTTTCAAATAAAACAAAACCGCATTCAAATCGGTTCACGCGTTTAAGAGCTATGGTACCATACGCATAGCGGTCAAACTTAGAACACCCCCCTTTTTGCGACAGGGGTTAAAAAAGACGGCACTCTCTGGTTCACAAACTATATATGTATATATCTCTTAGAAAACTCTGTCTTCTTGCGGCTGTAAGCAGTACTATGCAGGTTTCTCTGTATTGACGGCCAGCTTGACCCCCTGGTATATTACTAATCATAAGTCAATCAATCTGCCTTTTTCCAATTATGTTGGGGTCGGCTTCCAGTCTACGCCCCACAAAACCGCAGAAGTGGTTTGACCGTGGGGTCTGGCGAGTCTATATACACTAACTTAAGACTTAGTTATGTAGCACTTAAAGTGCTACATAACTAAGTCTTAAGTTAGTGTATTCAAATTAAAAATATTTTTAATTTATTTTTAAAACCCGTTAAACTTAAGACTTACGAGTAGGTAGGTGTAGCACTTTAACAATATATTCAAACTAAAAATATTTTTAATTTATTTTTAAAATTGGATGCAGCTGAATACGAGTATTTTACATGGAGTGACTGCCTATCTGACCTCCACAACCCAGTAACTGGGTAATACGATACCCCTTGGTAAGACTGGTTGTCAAACTTTCGGGTTTCTGACGACCCATAACGACTGTCAAAGATCCACGAATGACAGCCGGGACCAACGGCTTAACGTGCTATACGAGACACGGAGGAGTCTCGGTATGTAAAGATGGTCACCCATCCACAGACCAACCCCGGCAAGTTTAGCTTAACCCGATGGATCGACCCGTGCGGCAGTTATTATTTAGCCACGAGCTCCTCCTTACGGATTACGGATCGTAAGTAAGTATTAATTTATTATATCCATTGTAACCATGCATACATATTTAGGCACCAATTCAATCAATCCAAATTTCTTCCAAACTAATCTCCGCTGTACACGATCGATCAATAAACTGACAAAAACCAATGGCTAAACAAGAAACTAATCTTGTATCAATTCGTAACGGGAACCACAATAGGTATTATGAACTCGTCCAGTTCTTTGTTAGCTGATAGATAGAATTACACTGGCTATTGACAGGCGACTGCGATATTGTTATTGAGAGTAAATCTAGCATAGTAGTCTATTTCAGGGTTAGGAAGAATACGGGCTGGCTACCTTGGGCCCTGAGAGATGTTTTGAACGAGGTAAAAAATTGAAGGGAATGAATGATCACAACGAGTTCTTGTACATTTTGTTTATTTTCAAGATTCTGCTAAAAAAAGAAAGCTGAAGTTTATCAAAAGGAATTTGTCATAATGACAACAGCAGGAACCTTATGTAAAAACAGGATTGTATAAATCTCCCGTTGAACAGCAGGATAATAAATTCAAAGTCTGTTTAATCTCATGCTGCTGTGTCGCCTTGCGAATCTCAATTCCTCATCGAAGCATAAAAATATGATGTAAGGAATGAAATATTAAAATCTTGTTCAATTTGTTTTACAGATCCGCTTTTAAACCGAAGAATAGGCCAGCCCTCACATAATTTTGTGGAAAAAGAACGACTTTTTCGATGCCCTATGATTCTTTCCCCTCATTTTTAACCGACTCCAAAAGGAGAAGGTTGTCAATTCAGATGTTTATATTATATATATTGTTATATAAATATATGTACATATTATTATTACAATTATTTTAAGATGGTTAGCTTGTATATTATGTAAATATTATCTTAAATTTTGTAAATATAAATATACAGTAATACTTGTGTAAAATAAATATACTTAATATTTTAGCTCCCTTCAAAATGGCTGAGCTGAATAGTGCTGATCCATGCGTCATGTTCCTGAACCGGCGCCGGCGCTATCAGTTGGGACTGGTCATCTCTTAGCTGCCATGCTTATTTAAATTTTTGAATGATTCGTTGTTTTTTTTCTATTTATTACGGACACTTTTACTAACGTGCACGTCTTTCTACATTGTTCTCACATGCATAATTTCACCATGAATATTTTGTTAAAAATTTTTATTTATTTAAAACAGTGCCCATGGAGTTTCTTGCCTGTTCTTCTCCATAGGTACCTACTACGCTTTCAAATGGGCCTCTGACTTTGCTTCACATGCCGTCGAGAAATATCTCTCAGGCATGCCGGTTTCTTCACGATGTTTTTGAAGCAAGTGATAATTATACAATACGCACATGAATCCCAAAAGTCAGAGGTGCCTTGGGTTTGAACTCGAGTTTCTATTTCGTGCGATGAAAATTGTAAGAAACCCTCCATTAGCAGTATGAATGCTTACCAAATCCCATTATTTATCATGCCCATTAGAGCCATTAAGTGGAGAAAATTTATACATTTTAAAGTATTCCAACAAAAACCTGGCCAAAAGTTGTTAAGCCACACAAACTTTTTCAAAAATACTAAGTCAGTCACTAAGCTTCAACCAAGTACTCTATTTTTTACTGATTATACATTTTCTAGTTCAAAAGTTGAAGAAACAACTTCAGCTGGCTTTCAACTCGGTTCTAAAAACTTTACAGTATTGTTTATTTTTATTTTGAAAGTTCCACTGAGCAATGGCGAAGGCTTTCACAACTTTCCATTGTTTCTGACCTATCCAATTAATTTATAACTTTTTGTTAATTTTTATGGACTTATTTTTACACTTTGAAAGTAGATTCATTTGTTTTTTTAATGAATAAAGATGCTATTAAAAATTGCAATACAATATCATTATGATATAACGGTGAGTTTCATATGGTGTATAAAAGTAGAATATCACCATTTTTCCGAATTTCGTGTGAAGCTCAAGTGGTTACCAATTCGCCTTCGCCGGAATGTTCATATTCTTTCGCTTTTGTATGATGTGATTTTTTCCCCTTCCACCCCTCTCTATCTCAAGAATCGTTTCCAGTTTCTTTGCGACTCCCACACGAAAATTTTAGGGTCATCAGATAACTTGAAGCTTAAAATGCCTATGCATTCCACAACTTTCCTCGACAAGTCCTTTACTGTCCAGGCCGCTCGTTTGTGGAATGCATTGCCAGTTCAAATAAAACGCGCGCAATCGTTACCAGTATTTAAGAGACTCGTGAAGGAACATTACTTGTCGTTGTGATCTTGTTCTCGTAACTGTAATTATCTATAGTCTTCATTTATTTTTGATCTTTATATATTTAGTAAGTATGTATGTATTTATGTATCTATTATTTAGGATATGTATATATATCTGTGTATCTATTCTAGTATAAATTTTATACTTATTATTTGCACCAACGACATCCCCATTTTATGACCACGCAAATCACTGTCCATTCCAAGGTTGCCTGGAAGAGATCGCGGAAAGCGATAAGGCCGCCCATTGTATATTTTGTAGTATTTAATTTTTTTTTTGTTATGTATTTTTGTGGTGTACGATAAAGTATATATAAATAAATAAATAATAATAACCACTGAACAAAGGAAATATTTTTTTCTATAAATTTAAAAACAATGTATTAAACATTCTGATACGAAGTTTAGAATCGCACTTTATCCTTAGTAATAGACGTAACAAGCAGGCACAGCACAGCATATACTATTCACTATTTAAATATTAAATTAAGTCGGTAAAAAAGGAATAGAATAGAAAGCGGGCAAAAGCTATAAAATATCACAATTTTGTGTATATACTCATATTACCTCGACCATCAAAAGCGCTACCATCATAATAATAAAAGGCTCGTTAAACTTTATCCAGTACAAATGTTGATAAACTATCAAATTACAACGAACCGGTGTAACTTAAGAAATAAAGTGTATCATGTTTTCTTAACGTTCTATCCTAGTTATAAAGGGTGGAAATCCTCATGGATTTCCTCCGCCCTGTGGCGCATGGAGGGATCTGTCAGACTTCTACTGACTTAAACCATCCCGTGTTCCCTCGCAAACTTACACCGAGGGCTACGAGAGCATTCAGGCACTCTTCAACGCAGCCTCCGACTGGTGCCGGCACACCTCTGCGGACTTAGTCTGGTCAAACGAAGGGAGTGGGATGTTTGAAAAAAATTAACCTACGTTAACCTACGCTTACTGAGGTTGGTCCGTAAATGGGTGACGATACATATCCAGAAATGCCTTGCCCGTGTCGATAAGGCGTACTCAATCTTTGGCCACTTTCTCTATCCTTAAACATACAGACATATCGTTCCTTGATCTTGTTTCATGTTTATAATTGTATATACATTTATTTATTGTATAATATGTAAAGTTACACCACTAACTACCTGTCTCTCCTGTTACCTTTAATCCATCCAAAGGTTGTCTGCAAAAGATAACTTTAAGCGATAAGACCGCCTATTGTGTCACCCTATGTAAACTTTCTAACGAGTATGTCCGTAATTTGTATGGTGTACAATAGAGAGTATTCTATCTATCTATCCCTCGGAAAACACGTTGAGCTGTCATTTGTAGATCTTTGACAGTCGTGACAGTCAGAAACCCGAATGTCTGACCAGCAGCCTTAGGTTACGTAACGTTGTGAGTTCAACATTAGCTCCATGTAAAATATTCAGTAGGAGAAAGCACCTCATGAATAAATCCCATAGTAAATATCTTATCTATCTATATAAAAGAAAGAAAAGAAAGAAAAATGCGTTTATTGGCATTACAAAAAAAAAATACACCTTAAAACTATAAAAACAGAAAACAAATTAGTATAATGCCAAAAGGGCCTCAGCTCAGCATAATGGTATAATGATGATGATATATAATATCTTAATCTCATAATAAATATTGTATGTGCACATGCAGTGCAATTAATAAAACCACGCAAATACTTACGTCATGAATTGATTGTACATCTCTCAGTTTCATTCTGTCAACAATTGTATACCTACCTAGCTACCCGTTTACGTTCATTTTTGACATTCTTATGTCGTTCTAAGCAATCTCATGTCAGCGACTAAAACCGACTAGATTTTGAACGTTTTTATCTACGGGAGTTGTCCTTCAGGTTTAAGATTTATCATCATCATCATCATTTATTTTCAGCCACAGGACGTCCACTTCTGAACATAGGCCTCCCACAATGATTTAAGATTTACGATTTTTGGTTTAAGATTAACCAACTTTATTTTAAATAAAGCCTTATCCACCTACAGATTAAAGGCTCGTTGCATGAGTTAACCTAACACGCGCGAACATGTCGTTTTACTACCGAGCCTACGGATATGTCGTGATAGGCACTAACGCCATTACCCGTGTGTTGTGTTGTTATCACTTGGAAAGCAAAGAAGGGATTTTAAACTCTATTGACTTGTGAAATAATGTTTATTATTAATAAGTACCTAGCTAAGAAGTTTCAAACCTGATTCTTGCTCAGAAACATTAACGACTTACGAGTAACAATATGCTATTGTTTTACAATAATTACCACTTACATCTTAACGTTTATCTAGAGGTATATTATAATACCAAAATAAAACAGTAACTCAATATCCATGAACAGCAACAAACTTCAAAAATATCTTACAGTTATGTAAAATCGTAATATTTCTATGACGCAAAACCTTCTACCGACTTGAAAACGTCTAGCCTAGACAGTTTCTATAGGTGCTGAACAAAATTATAGGCAACACGTTCACATCATAAATACACAAGAACTCAGATTTAGTAGGCTTTCATCGTGGAATGTATAGAAAATCCAATAATAAATATTAGTGGGAGAAATCGGTTGGACGATGCTAAGAATATTGCTGGAAGTGCTATTTTCTTGGATAACAGTTTTCTTTTAGATGTATATGTAGTAAATATAAGTGAATAGATTTGTAGGTAAACAAATTAATAATGATTCTAAAGAGAATTTAAGGGATTTTCAAATTGCAAAAGAATTCGATCGACTAGGCGTATTCACGTCAATTGCAACGTTATTTAACATCAGACGAGATAGCGAAATTTATACTGATTAGCATGTATTTCATTAATTTTCATCAAACACAGACCGTTTCTAATTCAATCAGCTTCAGATAGTGCAATCCACGACGACGCGCCCCACTCCGCGATTACTGTACTGTAAGCTGTACTTTAGTACGGAGCGGAGTGGGGCGCGTTGTCGTGGATTGCACTATTTCTAATCAGTAATCTAATTTTCAACAGCTTTCCAGAAAGCACAAACTCTGAAATCATAATTACAATACCCAACACTATCAGTTTCCGCGAATCGAAACCTCTATCCTATCCAATCTTCTGTTTCAGACATTGTAAAACGGAATCTGTTAATACCGTTTGACATTGTCTGATACAGACTAATGCCAATTCTAGGCGTTTGTGCCTCTTCTGCCATAAGTAGGTGGTTGTCTGTATTCCTAGCACGCACGCTACCATCGTAATTGGAATTCCCTTCGAGATTGTGATCTTATGAGCGAAGATCTGCGTCAAATAAATCACGTTGTGGATGCCTTTAAAATTGTAATGACAGTAATGCTTGATTATGAATTTTTGGGTAGGAATTTTCCTTTGAAATACCTATATTATTTTGTTGTTAACTTTATCAATATTTGCTTCTAAATGATATTGGTCACCTAAATTTGTTTTGGATTTAAAAGTGTAGATATTGATGTCTAGTGTAACTATAGTTTATGACATTAGTAGTCTTCTATATCTGTATTGTTTTTATTTCATTCATTTTGTTTATTTATGTTTATATCAATCAATGGATATTCATCTTTAGATTCAAAGACTTACCAACCATGTTAATCTCCTTTTCCTTGCCCAAAAACTAAGTTCAAACTCAAAGCATTTATTTCAATTAAACCGTTTAGAGGCACTTTTGAACTGTCGTTGCGTCATCGTTAAGGTCGGTCAGTCAAAAATATGAAGCTAGTTGCCCATTCCAAAGCGTAGTAGGTACCTATGGAGAAGAACGGGCAAAAAACTCCACGGACACTCTTTTAAATAAAAAAAATGATTTTGTTACATCATTCATTTTGAAATTATGCATGTGAGAAAAAGAATCATTCAAACACTTAAAATAAATTAAAATAAGCCATGGCAGCTAAGAAATGACCAGCCCCAACTGACGGCGCCCATTCACGAACATGACGCATGGATCAGCACCATTCAGCTCAACCATTTTGAAGGGAGCTAAATGATCCAACACACGCGCCACCATCAGCGAGACATTTGAGTGAGAATGACATAGTCACAGCCGCCAGGGCACATTAAAGTCAATGAAATACTACATATTACCCGGTAAATGGTAGCTCTTTAGTACATAGTACTCACACCTGCACCTGTGCTATGCAATTATATAATACAAAGGAAATTGAGTTTATACAATACAAAGATGGTTTTACAATCTTCAGCAGCTCCAACAGTATTTTCAAAATGTTAATCAGTGTGTATGTCAATTAGTTGAGGAGCAGGACCAGCAATGAGCCAAGCATTTTTATCAGTGATGTATTCCCCCAACTTATAATATGCCTGCCTACATAGTGTGCGTTTTATGAAAGATTTTAATTTCGTCTCATTAAGTTGAAGTAGTTGTTTCTAAAGTCAACTCAATCTCACATTTACGTTTTTTGTCTTGTTTCTCAGTAGTGCTTGCTAATGTTATTGCTTGTTGGGAGTTATACTCACCTCTAATAGCCTAAATAAATATCGCTCGTTCAATTTCTTTACCAACCCTTACATTGTTTTCTTTGCATAGAAAAACGTGATCAGTGTTTTTTTGTTGTGACTAAGGCCCGCTTGAACCACAAATTACTAAATGCTTTATACGTACCTATTTAAAACATCGTTCTGTTTCTGTCAATCGTTTGAAGATGAAAGAGACAAAATTATGTTTTAAATGTGTTTAACACATTTTAGTGATTTGTGGTACAAGTGAGTTTTATTGTCTTAAAGCTACATTTTTATTCTAGACTAGTTGTTGCCTGCGGCATCGCCCGCGTGGATGTCGGTAAATATCCCACTGCAACGTACTACCAGAATTAGAAGTTAAAGTACCCTATATGTTAATTCGGGATACAAACTGTCTGTGTGCCAAATTTCATACAAATCCGTTCAGCCGCTTTTGCGCTAATCTGGAACATATAGACAATCGGACAAAAATTCTAAAAAAATATTTTCGGCATCAGACTCGTTCCCACACCTTAAACCATACTTTTGTTCAAAATATTCAACGTACAGTTTTGATTTCGTTACTATTTTATTATTGTCTAGATATATTATGTAGATGAAAATTTCTATTAATATCGTTGGTAAAATTACTTACTTGAATGTTGTTTTTCTGCTTGTGGATATTTTTGGGGACAATACTATGTGCATCCAAAATCGATAATAGAACAGTGCGGGGGAATTAAAACAATGAATTCGTAACGCAATAACATTTTTTTTACATCTATTACAAATTCATCTATGTAGTTCAATGACTGCTCTATTGATCTCTTTGGTTATAAGTCGACGGCTTGAACTCGTTGGTGGGCGTGATAAATATGCATGTTAATTAGTCAATTTATGAATGTAGTTAGTTTTATTTATTTAGTATTTATTTATCTAGTTTTTATTTATTTATTTACATAATATGTTCATTTGTTTAGTGAAATAGACGATAATTTATAACGAAAACGAGCTCCTAAAATTTCATGAACTTTTACGAGCTCTTTTGGGTATAGATATCATGAAAAAACTACTGTATGTATTTACTTAAAGTATAATTATTTGAACTATTGAATAAATTATCTATCCCTGTACGGTTTCTGTTTTGCTATTTTCTTAATACATAAGTTATTTATTTACGCTCAAAGACGAAAATTACATAACATAACATCACGCCTTGTTGTAGGTTTGGGCAGAGGTGTACCTGTAGTACACCGACATTTCGCCAGTTATGTTTTCAAGTCCCATGTAATAGGGGGCGAGCCTATTGTCATCAACCGGGCACAATTCCAGACTCCGGGCTACTACTGAGAAATTCCTGTTGGAAAAACCCAATAATACTTTGCCCGACCTGGGAATTGAACCCAGGACCTCATGCTCAGCAGTAGCGCTTGCGTACACTAGACCAATGACATTCAAGACAAAGTTAAAATTAGTGTTGAAATATGGATGTTTCGACGCTCATAACTTCCAAAACAATTTTTTTTTTTCAATTCTGCTTCCATACAGGGCTCTAACAAGACAAACTGATATAATTTTTAGTTTTGATCGTACACCGTCAAACAGACAAGTAATCACCATACTACGTTTGTATGGCAGAATGATCGACTAGGGTAGGTACCGTTTATTCTGAAAGTGGGCAACGTCGCCAATAGATGTCAAATATTTCGCTGTTTTGATTAATTTGGCAATATGGAAATAAGAAATGTGCTAACTAGCGAACTAGAATATTAATAATGAATTGCAATTATAACATTTAATTTGATGTTGTAACCGGGTTAGGTGTAAAAAAGGCATTTTATTCAACTTGTAATGTTTCTTAGTTAGTTTGTTTAGGGTAAATCTTGCAAGCCGAATTAAAACCACTTCTCCGGAGTTGACATTGTACATGTTCGTTCAGTTCCAGTGACAATGCATTTTTATTATAAGAATGACCTGATTGGCCACCCAGGATTGGCTCCAAGCGAAGTAACTTCTCAACGGTCAACAGTGCAGACACAACATTTTATAGACGCTTTAATTATGATAGCCCGTTCTAAAGTCCACCTTGATTTGGCTGATGCATCCAAGCTTGGCTTCAGACGAGGGAACTCCTGAATGGTCAATGGTACAGATACGAAATTTAATATACGCTATAATCATGATGGTCCGTTCTAAATTCCTAGAGTGGGGCAACGTTCAAAATATAAAATAAATAAATATATCATATTCTGGCTGCTGCAACAAGGATTGGCTTCAGATGAGGGAACTCCTCAACGGTACACAGTACACACACACAGAAATTTAATAAAAAAAACACGAGACTGTGACCATCGAGTTTGGACTCATTGGCTTTGTCTTGACAAGTACGTTAGCCCAAAGTAGTATCCAGGGTCTGGTGACGGACCTACCGTAAGGTGATTATAGTAACTTCTCAACCAAACATAATAGTATTGTGTTGTTGCGTAATTTATATGATCTTGCATACTATTCATAGTTTTTTTTTTCTTTTCTAATTGAGCAGATAGCTGTGCTGCTGGGGAGTTTGTTGCGCCACTTCTTCTTCCCAGCTAAAGTACTAGGAAGTGGTGAAGGGTGGGCGTTTTGGGGGACTGTCTTATGTAATTTTGACGTTCGAAAAGTGCTGATTCTCAGCCTTTTTTTTTTTTTTTTTTTTTTTTTTGGGTGGGAAATCATCAAATGACGTCTCCCGCTCTGGGTGGAGTGGGAGGGCGTGTCAGACTCTTACTGACTAAAACCCACCCGTGTTCCTTCTGTTGCCTGTGCAATGCCAGGGGGCCACGGTATCCCTTTCGGACTAATCCCGCAACCCCGGCAGGCAATGGTCTCATCGGACCCCTTCACTTGCTGACATCTCTTTGAGGCGCGCGTGGAACACAACGCGCCGTCGACCCGGGCCTGGTCCTTACCGGACGGCGAGCTACCCATTGCTCACCGTCCGCAAGCCCGCGCCTACGGTGGCCGGGAATCGGCAATCGATTCCCGACGCCCAGGGCGTCTCCTCCTGCGGTGGCTAGGGGCGTGAGGGCGCGAAATTTGCCTCTCCCTCACGCGTTCCGCCTCCTCCTTTGCGAGCATTACTGCTTCGCAGAAGGAGGTGACGGCCTCCCATGCCCTCTCGCTCCGTACCATGGCCTGGACCAGGGCCGGACGCGAGAGATCCCCGCCACCGATCGCCTCCACGAGGACACGGCGGTGCTCTGCCCAAGCCGGGCATACCTCCACCGTATGCTCCACCGTGTCCTCCGGGCGATCCACGCAGTGATGACACCCGGGCGTTTCCTCCCGCCTTATCCGAAACAGGTACCTCCCGAAACAGCCGTGTCCGGTGAGGACCTGCGTCAGGCGGAAGGTGAGGACGCCGTGGCGCCTCTCCAGCCACTCCTCAAAGAGGGGACTTATCGCCGCAATAGTGGCGTGCCCAGCACTGGGTTGCGACAATCGCACTCTCCATGCCGCCATGAGATCCCGTCGGAGCTCTGTCCGCTGTGCCGCGATTTCTCGCGGCATCGGAGTCAAGCCCCGGCGTTTCGCCTCCTCGCGCCACTCCCAAATATGCGCGAGGACTTTTGCCTCCAGATCCCATGGCTGATTCTCAGCCTAGTTTGAATGAATGACTTTTTAATCTTGCTTTTTTGAATTTAGACTTACTAGCCCCATTGTGTTTTGGCCGTTTGGATTCGGTTTGACCAGTAGTCTACTTGTACGTAACGTACCTAGGTACGTTAGTCCAAGATTTAGTCTAGAATCTAATGATGGAGCCAGATAGTTGCTATAGGGACTTTTCAACTAAACAACATAGCCCCGTTGTCTTCAGGCTATTTGGATATTTCTTGCCAAGTAGGTACTTTAGCCCAAGGTGGAGTCTAGGACATGATGAAGGAGCCGGGAGCACACCCTAGAAAATCTCACAGAAACAAGATAGCTCCATTGTCTCTCGGCTATATTGATTTGCCTTAAAAAGTACTTTAGCCCTGCATGAAGTCTATAGTGATGGAGGAGCCAGAAGGTGGCCACAGAAAATGCTGAACTAAATAAGGTAGCCCTGATGTATTTCGGCTCGTTAGTTTTCTCGTGACAAAAACTTAAAGCCCAAAGTGTAGTCTAGGGTCTGATGATAGTGCCGGAAGGTGGGCACAGGAACACCTCAACTTTACAACGTAGCCCTATTGTGTTGGACTCGTTGGATTTGTCTTGACAAATACCTTACTAGTGAAGGTGATAGAACAGATATTTTATCAAATTCTAATGCTAAAAACACAAAATGACAGACATAACTTTATGTTTAGAAAGTACGTTCATGCCTGAAGCTTTTAAGAAAACATTAAAGTTCTCTGTTTACGTAAGTTTTATTTTGTACTTTTTAGTTCAATAAAGCTTGTTTAAAAAAATATTTTTACTTATATTTTATTATACATCTAAAACGAAATATTCGGTGTTACGATATTAATTACTGCATTTCTTAATCAATATTTTAGTTTACTAGCTAGCCACACACAAAAAAAAAAAATTGTTAAAGGAGGATGTCTAGATTGGACCCACATTATTTATAAATTACCGAAGTGTGGTAGATGGGAATTAAAAGTTAGAAAAGATTATTATTTACTAAAAAATTTGTCATGATGCAGTTATGAAACGCACCGTGTTTAGTATCCATTCCAACCTACTTATTACATGACTTACATTCTTAGATTTATAGACGTTTAGGCGTGTTAATTTTTTTTATATAATCAAATCTTCTATATATGAAAAAAATAGTTAAGTTCATATTAAAAATACACTTAAATGTACAATATTATAATTATTACCATTATATTTTGTGATAACTTAGAACGGAACGTTATGCTGTCAATAGGGGTTGGCTGTCAGTGTCAATAACATTAAGTCATTATGTGTTATTTCATTGTTTGTTTTTAACGACTAACGTGGGATTTATATTATTTTCTATGCAATTTTGTGGATTCTTGACGACTTGGCTTTGGCCTTTGGACTGAATATTCTATATACCGCTTGTACCTTTGGATTCCGATTTTCAAGTGGTTTGGACTATAGGCATAACGGACCGTCCTCTGTGCAGGGTGTGCATGGAGGCTGAGGAGACAGTTGCGGGCGTGCTTTTTGAATGCACGGGCGTCACCCAGATTAGAACAGAAACCCTCGGGTCACCCAGATCATTCACAGATGTTGACCCCATAACATAGAACATACAGGTTATGTAGGAACGAACAGTAACAAGATAGAATGAAGATACAATTATTGTATCTGCTTTTATAATAATCATCATCCTCCTGCCCTTATCCTATATGTTATCTCAACCTGTATTTTATGATCACAAACAAAATATTTTTTTCTTTTAATATAAATATTGTTTTGTTCAACCAACCTCTGGTTTAAAAATCCAGAAAAATTAAAAAAAAATGGAAATTCACATTATCAGCCCGAAGTTTGAATGTATGCCTGGTTAGTGACAATTGGCTCACACCTCTTATATCAGAATTAAAAGTATGTAACTGGCAAAATGTGGGTGTAACGTGTAATATCGCTGCCGAATCCTCACCACACGCAGGTGCGACCCGAATTTCGCAACTAGACTTGTCGCGCCTATGGGAGCCTTAAAAATACAGAATTATTCAGCTAGATATTTACGCTTGTTTCTGCTAAGTTTTCCTATATTAATCTAGTTTATGCTAACAGTATTTCATATCTCGTTTTGTTCCTAGCTCCCAGACGTATTTTTTATTTTTAATAGGTAGGATATAATATATATATCTGGCCAGAGAGATGCAGATCCTCGATGGCAGTGATGGTAAATATTAATATTCTGATTGAACACCTTTTTGAAAGTACATGATAGACTTAAAAAAATATTAATAAGCGCTATTAGATTCGTTTTAGGTTATAATCTTCTACCTTGCATATTTTTTTTCTCCCATCTTCTACGACTTACTGTCCATTTGCTGTTTTGCTAGTTTTATATAGTTCTAAAACTAGTTATAAGTTTCCATACTGTACGATACTTCTATCAGTGGGTCCCATTGTACATGCAACCTCGCCATCCTCCTTTAAAATTAATCATAACATGTAAATATTTGGCGATTTGCAACGTTGCCGACTTTTAGGATAGACGCTCTTAAAAGCTCTGGCATTTAAATATTCATTCAGTTTTAATTTCATCTATTCTTACATGACGTTCACAAATAGCTCGAAATCCTATTTCTAGTGCTCAACAATTTTGAAGTATCCTAATTAGGATTGGCGTCTTCATCCCAAGTGAGGTAAAATGGATTCGGTTCAATTTTTTTTAGAACAAAGACTGCGGGAATTTTGCTTCCACAAAATAGATTATATTTTAAACAATCGCTGAAGAATTTTGGTTGAGCTGTATATATTACACTACCATAATTATATCTGTGATCAATATCTATGACTCATAGATATACATGACAGTGATATTATAGACATATGATTCATTTATGAGAGGAAAATAGAAGAAGAGAAAAAGAGCTTAAGCATAGATCAATTATTATGATAGTGTAATACAACACCTTGAATAAAAAATTGTAATGAAATAAAATCAATTGCAAAGGGTATCACGAAGGTTTTCGTCTCAGGAAAATGGCATTTAGGCTTATCTTTTTTTTAAATTAATTGTCATCCTTTGCACTTTTTATTTATTTATTTATTTTATTTTAACACAAAACGGCCAAGGCTAATTACATTCGTTAAATACAAAGGCTAAGACAAACACATTATTAAAGTACAGTAAATAAATTTAAACAACTACACCACGCTATAGATTTATCTAGTCATAATCAATACGCAACAAAATTTGATTTAGTGTGGAAATATCGGAAGTGTATATTGGTGCTACGGTAAATTGGCACTTACTGTTAGTAGAAATATTTCAGACAGTATTTATATTTCCTTACTTACCTGTAAGTTGTGAAAATAATGTATCAATTTCACTAGTATTCTCTAAAATGTTTCTACTGTCCTGTGTCCTGTACTGTGCAAGACTTTTTTTAAATAAAAAATTGCAGTTTTTTTAAAAAAAAACCCTGTCTTTTTTTAACAAAGCTTCGAAGGAATGAGATTGTTCTCGTAAATTTTCATCATTTTTAATTTAATGCCAAGTTGGTGGAAGGTTTTTTTTTCAATGTAAGTTACATTTCTCATGTAATTTACATTGAAAAATATTTTCATTCTACAGATAAAAACAATATAATAAAAAAATATGTCAGATATTCTTTAATTAATTTCTGGTAGAATATTTATGTGTGTTTTCTCCCTTCATAAGAAAATTCCTTACGTAATATTATGCTTTCAAAATCATTTATCTACAAGATGCGTGAACATCTTATTTGATAAAATTAAGGAATTTGATTAAAACGCCACACATGTATAATCTTCTTTATTTCATTATCCAAGAGAAATATAAACAGTTCCTTTCATAACATTACACAGTTTATTTTAAACAATAAAATATTTCATACATGTAAATTAATGAGATCAACTGATTTGCTATAAATGATATCTCAAAATCAATGTCATAACATTATTTAATTACAATTATTATTGAATGTCACTATCAAAGAGTTTATTTACAACTTTAGGCCAGCTAATGTAAGAAACGCTATTATCTCAAAGGCTATATTCTATTACAGTTATATCTATTTCATTACTATATCGTGTCATGTAAATTAATATACACACATTATTTATCATAAAATTACGTAAAACACTACGGTATTAAAACAAATACTGTCTCCTTAAACTCACCAAGTTAAAAAAAAAACCATTGAAACAATTGAAACTTTATTCAATTGATTTTAAAGTTGCTTTGAATGATTATTACGTATGAAAAAAGTTACCGCACATATAGAAAATAATAAGGAAAACCGTTACCGTACCGTTAACGAAACAGGTTTGTCAAAAATTCGTAAGCATAAAGAAATCTAATTTACAATTTTGCCAAAATACAATTAGCTTTCTTTCTATATATACCTAAGTGTTTAACCAAATCTTCTTTATCATAGCAGTTCACATGTAATTTATTTAGTCTATACAGCGTTATTATGGTCCTAATTTATACAATACTTTATTCCATATTTATTGAGCTTACTATTATATATTATTGATTTTTTGTTACATCCAAAATTATGGGTACATTATTTTATTCTTCGCAAAAATTTCAACGCCCCTCGCAGTTTTAATGAAAAAGGGCCATTGTTCATGTGAGGTATGTGCTTATGGAAACGACCGTACCGTACCGTATCATAAAATTAAAACGGTAAATTTTAATAAGGTTCCATTTGATCAACGCTCGTTGGATGAATGTGTTGCAATACTGAAGGCCGTTACCATAATTCTTGCGTACATGGTTGGGCATGGAAATGAAGACCGGCCCTTATTTGGTTCCATATATTTTATTCTGTTTTTGTATCAGATTCCTACGTCCCAAAAGGTACATTATTGGTAAAACAATTAACCCTTCCATTCGAAAAATGTACACATCCGTACATAAATATTTTTAATCAAACATTTTTCTCAAGATGTTAGCCACAAAATTCCTTGAAAATCGTGCTCTTACATTATTGTGTTCCTGCTCCAATTTCCAGGTTGAGATAATATTCTAACTCCCAGTTACGTTTCGTGTATTGTGACATAAGGCGTAGAGATGCCAGCCACTTGGCTGGAACACTGCTTCTGAGCTTGGCCAGCTTTTGGCACCAACACCAACTGTTCCAGATCGCCCTGTCAGCAGAACATTGTGTTATAATCAGATAAGACATTGCAAGTTATAGTTGAGAAAGTCTGTGTTATTATTTTGTGCTTGTAGAATGTTGATTTGTTGAAGGTCTGTTAAAGTAGAATAATTAAATTATTACGGACAATTTGAAGATTCATTATTTTGTGTTCTTAAAAAAGAAAAATAAAGAAAACAGTAGGCAAATTACCAGGAATAAAAAATAATAATAAAAAATCTCTCACATTGGTTGTGTAGGACTTACAGTTTTGACGAATATGAATTCACATTGTGAGATGATGTAGGCTTACGAAAACCTGTGTTACAGATCACCAGGCCCCACTTAGTGGCCTCATAGAAATTAACAAGCAGGTAACATGTATTTCTACTAAACAAGACAAAAAGTTATATAAATGAAAAGAAAAGTAACAACAAAAGCAGTCAAAGGGTGTGTGGTGAATGTGTATGTGATTGGGTTTTTTTTTTTTAAATAAACATCGGACATGTAACACAGGAAGACACAATTTAAGGCTGACGCATACTTGGGCGGGCCACGATGCATAGCAATTAATCATCCTACATCATTTTCGTAAATTTATTATGAACCATCGCACAGTACAAGGCGGGTCATATCGCACTTATTTCTATCTAGATTTAATTTAGTAAACGGCATACTTACAGAGAAGAGATAGCCGATAATGAGATCGGCGTCCCTGGGAGTATCAAGCGCATCTTTCTCGAGGACATCGGTCCTTAGCCAGCGACAGTCGACGTACGCGCGGACTGTGTTGTCGTCGTGAACACTAGGGATAAAGATGGCGTTAGTCTATGTGATATAGTCTGCATTGCAATGTCAATACAATGTATCTTAAGATTATGTAATGTTTGATAAGGTACAGTGTTTTGTCATAACACGTATAAATTCATAGTTAAAGTTCCGAATAATTCTTGAATCCTAACTAATATTATAAATACGAAAGTGAGTTTGTATATTGGTTTGTTACGCTTCACACTAAAACGACTGAACAGATTTGGATGAACATGGGTAGACCATGACCTGGATTAAGTCATAGGATACTTTTTATCCAGATATTCCCACTGGATCGAGACTCATGTGGGTGATACCGTAGGGCACAGCTGGTAAAGTAATAAAAGATCATCCGAAAATAATATCATACAGTTACTTTGCTATGAATTGAAGCGATCCGTAGGAGAACTAAGGTAACAGACATTGCCCGAAGAATCACCAAACTTAAGGGGCAGTGGGCAGGGCACATTGCTCGCAGAACCGATGACCGATGGGGCCCAAAGGTTCTGGAGTGTTAACCGCGTATGAAGACGAAGCATTGGAAGGCCTCCCATAAAGCGGACCGATGACCTGGTGAAAGTCGCAGGAATCCGCTGAATAGGTCGCAAGAATCCACTTTGTCCAGCAGTAGACGTCTTTCGCCTGAAATGATGACTATAATTTTCGGGTGATTTTTCGTTTATTACTTTTCGTTGCGGTTAGTAAACACAATTCAAAATAATAAAAAGCTTGTCATTAAATCACTATTTGAGGACATAATTATTAATCGCTTGTGTGTTTCATAACCTCGGATTTGACAATGTGACATTTAAAATTGAAAATTAGTTAAACATTGACTTAGTTTAGATTTAAACATTGTAAGTAAATGGTCTGAAGTCGCTAACACGCAATGAGCAAGCATGGTGGTCAATAATATGCTCGTTCCTTCTATGTTTAAGAAGAAGCCTTTGCCTTGTGGTAGCACAATTACAGTGAAAAATGTTCCATATCGTAAGAGAACGTCACCCACGTACTCTTATGTGATTTTAAAATCTTACACCTGATAATTTTCAGTAAACATAAACCACCTTTTTCAATTTTAAATGTTTTATATTTCAAATTCATTTAAACCTTACCTATTCAATTGAAAATTCCCAGGATTTAAACCCAAACAGATTGCAAGCCTTAGCAAAAAAGTAATTTCAACGATGTAAAAACTCAGACGGTTTTGTACATTAATTCTTTTGGGATTTACTTTGGTGCCTAAATGTAGTAGTCCTAGTTTAAGCTCGTATTTCTCGTTATTTTAAAATCTTATGTCGGATTTATTTTTTGATGGACTCAGACTCGATTTTATTTCATACAATGCATTCAAATTCGCGTTGGAAAAACATTTTGTGTTGATTACACCTTATCGCTATTGAGAATTATTACCGCTCGGTGATTCCCTTTTTAAAAAAACGTTCATATTCTAATCTCTGTCTCAATCTGTCAATAAACTTCTAATTTATCATCTAAGCAACATAGATGGTCGCTTAGATGATATTACGACTTGGATTGGTATTGTAATGCGGTCAGCGGCGACCACATACGGCAATCAAGTGGGGTTATGCCCAGTTTGCCAACTCACGATTATTCAACCTTTATGTATAAAAATAATAAAAAATGTCTTGACGAAGTGCTCACTGAACTTCTACTCTTGCCCCGCTTATCTAAAAACCCTTTTAAGACCACAAAACTAAAGCATTTACCATTTATTACGTATTTTCCAATACCGTACAAAACGAAGTTATTCGATTCCTCTGCTACCCTTATCGAACTATTCCTGTTACCAACGTTATGGCTGATAGGGTTATACCTCCCGTGGGTATTATAGCTTCGCTGTTCAGGTCCCTATAGTGTGATTCTATCTGTGTACTATCTCAGTGTGATTCGGGCCTTTTTTATAGAAACAAGAGACTCGTAGCTTCGGTTTGTCATTAAAACTATTTTGTTTGGTTTTGCTTGAGAATGTTGAAGAATTCTTAATAGACCTACTTAAGTGAAAAAAAAAGTTATTTATGGATTTACTTTATTGTATTTCATTGTTTTATATGACTAGAAAGTAACTTAAATATAACCCCTAATCAGGAGCAAAAAGTAACAATATAATAATAAAAACCGGCCAACTGCGAGTCGGACTATCAAAACGGCAAAAAAGTCATGTCTATTGTATGGGAGCCCCCCTAAATATTTATTTTATTCGGTTTTTAGTATTTGTTGTTATAACGGCAACAGAAATACATCATCTGTGAAAATTTCAACAGTTTAACAATCACGGTTCATGAGATACAGACTGGTGACTGACGGTCGGACGGACGGACAGCGAAGTCTCAGTAATTATAGGGTTCCGTTTTTACCCTTTGGGTACGAAAAGGTTGAGAAAGTGCAGTAGGAAAATCATTTAAATGATGTGTGTTTTAAATAAACAGTAACTACATTATAATGGCTCAACAAAGTAAAGATTAATTACTTCAAACTGTTAATTTCTGCCGCAAGACAGGTAACCGCAGTTCACATAAAGCTTTAATTACACGGTAATTTAATATTGTTCAATCGAAAATGAAATAATTAGTTGAAATAATTGTCAGAATAAATATTGAACGTAATTCACGTCCAATTAGTGCTGCCAATTTTAAAGAACTGTCATTCCTGTCCTGAATTAAATTTCAACGTATTTATAAAAGCGGATTTCAGAAATGAAATGTATTTTCATTTTCATAATATTTTAAGTAAATTGGGAACTGTAGTGAGAAACAAGTAGGTAAGTATGTTTCTGAGTAGTTTTTACAATAATGTAAGTATTGTGTTAGCACAAAATAAAATATGAATATGTACCTACGTTGATGTCACCATTCCTAGGCATTATCTAATTATATTATTACCTATCATTAATCGGTTCTTAATCGGTCTTATGTAATTTTGACGTTCGAAAAGTGCTGATTCTCAGCCTAATTTGAATAAATGACTTTTGATTTTGATTTTGTTCAAGGACCCTGAATGAGACATAATAGAAGTTTTATTGTTATTACGTTTAGTGTCTCGCAAAGTGTTAATTAAATTTCTCTTCAACAACTTTTCATAATAATTAAGCGGCTTTCTGTCACTACCTTTAGACTAAAACAATAGCTCTAAACTCTAGGATATTTTTAATTAACCCAACCCTTAAAAACATTTGACTATAATCACCTATTTCATTAAAAAAAACATAATAAAATATTTAATTAAACGTCTGAAACAGTAAAATTGCCTTGAAGTTTTCATTTCGTAGCTACACACAAAATTAAATAAGTGTCATGGCTGCTCCGTAATGGGGTAACGAGATTTTCTAACTGGGGCTCTATTTATTTAAGCTACGTCGTTGTCGCCATGTTTGTCTGGCGTTTCTGTGTTAGTCCTTAACTTTATTTTCTTTTAGAGAACTAATTTTAACAGCGATATTTGTTAAAGGTGTTTAGTTATCGTAAATAGCTATAAGACTTATCTACGATAACAAGCCTTAGTAATACAGGGTGTAAGGGACATCGACGTGAAAACTATTACCATGAATCCAGTACATAATTCTTACCCCAGCGTAGTTCGTCAGTTATTAAAAAAACTCAGCTGTTCCATACATTTTGAGCGTGTAGGTATTGTACTTTTGTATGAAACAGCAGTTTTTTTTTTTGATAACCGACGAAAAGATTCAATGTATTTTGTGCTGAATTCATTGTATCAGTTTGTACGTGGATGTCCCTTACACCGTGTATAAGTATGTACCACTTGAATATTCTGTAACCTGCAAGACGGAATCGTCTTGCAGGTTACAGAATATTCAAGTGGTACATACTTTTACACAATAATACACAGAATAATTCTGAATATTTCTGTTTACGAAACCTCCTGAAAACGCTTGAATGAACAGTAAAAAATATAATTATCAAAAACTAGGTGCGCCCTGCAACTTTACCCGCATTAAGTTTCGATCTCGTAGAATTATCGAAATAAAATCCTACGTCCTAATCCAGGTGATAGTCGACCCATGTGCCAAATTTCATCCAAATCCGTTCATCCATTTTAGCGTGCAAGCGTAACAAACAAAAAAACTCACTTAGACATTTATAATATTAGTTAGGATATCGTAGGAATATTTAATTTCCAATAAATATGTATAGAACTAATACCAAGAAACATAATCATGGTTATGGAACAAAACTCCGCATGAAACCAGATATTGCAGTTACCTCCTGTACCCTAATTACGTTATACACGATCAATCGGAATTTGAATCGTTTTGAAACAAATTGCTAATCCATTGCTTCTTAAGTTCGAAAAAAAAATCTGCTCAACAACGCAAATAACGCAATGAATGTTATTGAACTGTCAAAATGAAACAGATTTGTCGTAATCGTTTACAAAAATGTGTTGCGTAATTAGAATGGCTTCTCTTAAACGTAACTTAATAAAGGGTCTTGAGTACTAGAATTACTAGAATTTAACAATATCGAAAGTTGGCAATAAGCTGAATTTAATTATGATCGTAACGTGATAATTTCTATCAATTTTACCAAGAATCTTGAAGTAAGCTTTCACGCTAAGTTACGCTAAGCGGTATAATTAATGAATATATAGGGTATCCGGTAAAGGATGAGTTCCTAACCTTGAAATAGCAAATAATACATCTTTTTCCATTATAAAAAAATACAAATAAAATATCCCAAGTAGTACAATTTTATAAGGTTTTTTTTTAATACTGTCCAATTTCTAGTTGTATTATTTACTTCCTGTCTGCTGGCATAGTCAACGTACAATGTCGTATTGTTGGTCGTAGTGAAGAAGAATTTAGAAAAAAGTTAGATTAAAATCTTAGGTACATTTTTTTGTTTTTTTTAGTACGGCCGTAAGGGGTGTGTAATGTTTGGTATAATAACAGATAGTCTAATTTCATTTGACATAACTTTCATATAATATAATTTTCATATGCTATAAAAACATTTAACCTAATTTCATATGATCTAATGTTATATTTGATATAATTTTCATTTACTCTAATTTCATTTAGTATAACGTTCATTTCATATAATTTTCAAATTGTATAATGCTCTTTTTATATAATATTCATTTGACCTAACTTTCATATTAACTAATTTTCTAAGGTAACGCATCGTTCTTGAGAAAAGCAAATTATATTGTAACCTAACCTCAAAACAATAAAGTTGCTTCTGCATCGTCTCCGGCGCTGCGGGAAGTGCAACCCCTTCGCCCTTACGTAACAAAGGATAGGCACCCTATGCTTTAATTGTTACAGCGGGCGGGGGTTGCTCTCCTTCCTCGCCTCCGGTTTTTATATACACTCTAGGGGTAGGAGCCAAAAGACTACGTAAAGTCGGAGTGGCCCGATTCGGTTTTAAAATAAAAATAGACATTTCCAAATTATATTAAACGTTACTTATAGATTTTGAATATTAGAGCAACTGAATATTATATTAATTGAATATTATTTCAAATGTGCATTATATAAACAGTTCATTATACTATATGAAAATATGTAAAATGAAATTATATCAATAATTCATTATATTATTTGATATTAAAAAAATAAATGAAATTAGGTCTTATGATCATTATAACTTTTGTTATTATTTCAAACGTTACACACCCGGCCGTAAGGTCTATTTATGCTATTTCAAGGTTATCCATTCTTTACCAGACACCTAGTATATGGATAATTCTGATCCAATATCTTCTGACTGTTCTAGGAAAACTGAGGCTCATCTAGGTACAGCAAGCAAGCCGCAGTTGTAACAGAACCGGTATAAGCTGGCCTCGCATTTAATTGTAACTCCGTACTACGCTAGACTAGCTCTAATTCAAAGTACTACCACCGGCCACGGCGTACAGTCTACTATGTCAGTAGTCAAGCAAGCTTCAGATTCCTTATAAGAAAAAAAAAAAGGATCGTAGGAGCAAAACTTAAAAATATTAGCTATACATATGCAGCTGACTTTGAGTTCATTGGCAATCTTTCTTTTTTTACTGTTTTTCTCATTTTTATTGGTTATGAATTTCCCATTGCACAATTGGCTTAGTTATGAAATCCATTACCTAGTACTTACACCCCCAGAAAGATTGCCAATTAATGCAAAATCAGGCTATAAAATAGACAGATTAGATCAAGAAACCATAATATACAGTAGGCTAAGATAACATACCTGATAGCAATATGATGCCAGCGGAAGTCATACAAAGGTACAGCTAAGTATATGGAGCGTGATGTCCCCGAGCCAGCATGGACCAGCCTGGCCGCCCCTCGGCCAGCCAGCTCCAGAGATAGGAAAGATCCTGTGCGTCTTCGTGACCGCAACGAGAACAAGGTTCCTTGCCCGTAGCCACCGCTCTGAGGAAAAAAAAATGGGTAAGTGATTTATTTTTTCTTGTGCGTTCGTTTCTTCATGAATAATATTTTTTCATGAGGAGCTTGTGGCTAAGTAAAAACAACCGCTTGGATCGATCAATCAGATTAAGCTACGCTTGCCGGGGTTGGTCCGTGTTTGTCAACCGTTTTTTACATATCAAGACTCCTCCGTGCCTCGGAAAGCACGTTATGCCATTGGTCCCGGCTGATGTCATTCGTGGATCTTTGTCAGCCGATACGGGTCGTCAGAAGCTCGAAAGTCTGACAGTCTTACCAACGGTTATCGTATTATAAAGTATAAAGAAAATACTCGTTCAGTGACCCTCGCTTTGCGGGCAGAACACTATCTGTTTGTTCCGGCTAATCACCGAAACGGCTGGACCGATTTTGATTCATTGGCAGACAGCTGATGTTATACTTAGGCTAATTTTACTTGAAACAAATTTAAGGGTTCATTCGTGACCAGCTGCGGGCAGCAACTAGTTATTTTAATATTTCTGCACCCACATCTAAATATTATTTTGCAAAGAAAGAAAAGAAGAAAGAAATATGTTTATTCTGCACATTAAAAGAAAAAATACACAAATACAAAAGTTGCCAAAAGCCTTGTATTCAACCAAAAAAAAAACGTTTGGAAATGTTGTTCATTGGTTGATGTCAAGACCTCGGACCAAAGACAATATTGCGTAATTACTGTAGCAACATTTCACATTACGTACTCTGTGGTTACGACTTTGGAAAATGACAACAAAAACAATAAAACAAAATGTCGATTGCAGAGTTAACTACATTTATAAGAAATAATAAGAGAAATAAAGCTGTGTTTCGTATCTGTGCAAGAACAGGGCATTGCTCAGCGAAATGCTGTGACGTCGGGCCAACCTAACGTCAACAGTGCTGGTTTTCAGCAATTACCTATAAAACTGATAGTTTTAAGTAAGTGGATACTTACTAGGCTTATTCTAAACCCTCAGTGAAATATTTATTAAAAACCCGTGAAGGTTTTTGTAGTTTGAAAATTATGACTCCCCTCTTCAAAAATGTACTTAAACTCGAAATTTCATTAAATATTTAGTTTAATCTTTCCAATAATACGACCCTGCTTACACCAGTCAGGCAGTAACCCTTGATTACTTTTTTCGTGAAATAAGACTTTATTCAAAGTCCGCTTCCAAAAGTTAAGGCTGGTTTTTAACCACAATTTTCCTGAAGATGCTAAGTGATTAAGGTGGATCCGCAATTGTAGCCCGCGAAATTAAAAAAATTCTTGGATAGATATAAGTTCCATAAGAACAAATCTCTTATGGAAAAGTTGTTATGGAATAAATCTAACTTAGAGAGATGTATAAATGATTCTAATGATTATAATTCTGTGAATACATATCTGTTTTAGTCGCGAATCATATTTCGATCAAGATACAACCTGAGACTGGCCTGCAAATTGCAAAAAACTTAAGAATATTTGAATTTCCAGCATGGATCAACCTTATGTCAATAATGTCTGACATTTACTTAAATACAATATTTTAAGTTTAAGATAACGATTGTACTCTATCTTGATTTAACAATGAATAATAACCTTGCAATAATATTAAACCTAAAACCATATTATTCCATTAAACCAAAGGTAAAGTAGCAGTTTGAAACAACGATATTTTTACTCTTCAAGTGTTTTTTCTTATAACGTTCTAAATGTTTTATAAATTTATCATATCAATTCTTTGAGCAATTTACTTGGAAGTCAGCAAAGCAATTTATTATAAAGTATTTGCCTCCCTAAAGAAATAGCTTTATTTCCATGAAAGCAATGCCAGTATTTTTATTTCTCTCTTTGGAAAAGAGGATTTATTTAAATTTCATCATTCCTTTTGACCAATGAACTTCGGTAGCTTCGAATCGGAATATAATTACATTCATCAATGCAAATTGTACGGTAATATTGAAAAAGTAGATATATCCATTGTTTGACATGAATGATAAATTAAAATTATCCAATAACAGCTCGTTTCACTCCTCATAATTCAATTAATTTTGATTCATATTCAACTTACCTCGGGCCGTAATCTCAATGAGATGAATAATGTGAATTCTCTGGGGAAAGTCTTCCCTGCTGAGAATAGTTCCGATGACGCAATCCAGATGTAAGAATTAGGCCTGAGGCTGAAGGCATGCGGTCGATCAGCTACTGGCCCCCACCGTGCCTGGGCAGGGTGGAAATTGCGCCTAGCTCCCGGCGCCAACGGGTTTATTGTACCTGAGAAGAATTACATTATAATGTACGTTGACGTTATTGCTTTCCAGGTGAATAAGGTTTTAATTTAATCTTGCTTTGTGTTGGGTAATTAATTTTCGTAAATTAATATAGTAGGTGTACCGTCGTTTATTGTACAGCCAGTGAACTACATTGTTAAAATAAATGACCCCCTACGTCAATTTGACGTGCTATAGCAATTTCAAACAACTATCAAATAACGACAATTGTGATTTGTATAGATAGTGCAATCCACGACGACGCGCCACACTCTACGATTACTGTACTGTAAGCTGTACTTTATTTCGGAGCGGAGCGGAGTGGGGCGCGTCGTCGTGGATTGCACTATCTATTTATAAGGACAATTCAAGTTGGTAGTTAATTTGCTTTGCAATTAATTTTTTACATCACGAGTTGGAATCAGAAATAGTAGGACACAATTTTCAACTGCAGCTGTTACACATTGTTCATTCATTACACTCGTCAATCATAAACACATGTACCACGTCAAAGTCAATTAAAAAATAATTCTGCAACAAGCTCTTTTGACGCTAAAATCACTTTATCAAAATGTCACCTACATCCTGCATGCTTGATCGGTAGTAGTTGGGCAACTCCAGTCGACCTATCGATTTCATGCTGTTACGATGTCAGTTAACGAGCTAGTCTGGAAATAATTTAAAATCCAATATTCGTTTACGTTTAGACGGAGAACAGTTTCCTAGTGATGTGGAACGCTTACTAAAATGTTTGCTTTTAAGGTTTCAGAATTGAGTGGAGGTTTGCGGAATAGAACTCAAATTGAAATTGCTTTTTAGTAGACCATGTATGGTGGGTTTGAAGGTTTTTGAATGTATGAATTACTTATATTTGTTCGTGATGTAGGAAAATCTTTATGCAGGGGAGCAAAAGCAGTACCTATTCTTTTACCATCGCTCAAGCTTCTAAGTAAATATGTAGTAGGTACTCGTATTAGTTAAATAACGTAACCCAAAAGGGTTTAGAACAGGGGAAAAATAATACAATAAACGAGATTTAATCCATGAACTCGCATTTCAAAGTAAGTTTGCATTCCGTTGCCGTAATTACGGCGGAAATCTACTTACCTTCACAGTCGAAAGAGTTACATGCCCTTCCTTGTTCCCCGTACCCCTCGCAGGTCGGTTTCGAGCAGTATCTCCTGCGGGTCTGTCGCCCCCCTCCGCAGGTCCTGCTGCAAGCGCCCCACTCCCCCCAACCCGCCCAGCCTGCAATATTGATAGATGAACTCTCTTTCGCGAGTTATTGCAAGAGTTTTACGTAGTTTTATTTGTGGAGAACTTTCGTAGCGGTAGCTATGAAATTTCGTTTGTAAAACTCTTTAAGGTGGAGTTCATTCTGTTTTTGATAGGTGGTTAGAAGTTGAGTAGAGAAATGTTCGGTCGGTTACACTTTTAAGTCTGGTTTTGGAGCGAATTAAACAAGTTTGTTAATGTGAATTTTGTCTAACTTTACATAGTCCAAAGGAGTTTTTGATTAAAAACATGAGTGCTGAACTATCAGGATTTATGTTTTGATACATTAAAACTCTAAATCAACATGACTCTCAGAGTCGTTGTTTCTTTAAACCTATTTCCATATTTACTCAACAGAATATCCAAACAAAAATATCAAATCATTAAAAGTTCCTCATAACAATCCGAGGTTCGTAAATTTTCATAGTGTTTGTTATAAATGGCGATTCCAGATCTGAAAATACAAACTCATTTCTCTTAGTTACTCTTCAAACTTCAGCCGTAAATTGTGAACTTCGTTCATCTATTTCTTTTACTTCGCTGTGTAATTAACAGGTAAATTTCAGTATTCATTAACGGAATTTAGGTAATGGCGTTCTGTCTCCGGCTGGGATTGAATTTGTGGCTACGAAATGATGTTATTTGAATGGTAGCAGTTCCTTTACACAATAATAATAATTGTACCAAGAAACTTTTGCATCCCTTAACATTGCTGGATTTAGACAAATGGTACTTTCTACTTGGAGCTCGTGGCTGAATAACAACAGCCGTACGGGTCGATCCATCTTGTTATGCTATGTGACCGTTTTTAAATACCGGGACTCCTCCGTGCTTCGGAAAACGCGTTAAGCCGTTGGTTCCGGCTGTCATTCGTGGATCTTTGACAGTCGTTACGGCTTACCAGGCTTACCAAGGGCTCGTATTACCCAGTTACTGGGTTGTGGAGGTCAGATAGGCAGTCGCTCCATGTAAAATACGGGTAGGTATTCAGCTGCATCCAGTCAGACTGGAAGCGGCCCCCACAACGTTGGGAAAAGGATGGGCAGATTGATATTATTTACTTCCTACTTAGACACGATAATCGCAATGTCGTGTAAGTTATAACTCGTCCTTTAGATAACAAAGAAGATTTCATACACCATTGTAATGACTTTAAAATTAACAGAATAAAGCCTGTTTTACACCATGCGATTTAATTGCCAGTGGTATAATACCATAAGTCGAAGCAACAAAAAAATTTGCGTGTTTTGCTTCAATTTGGCAAGAAACTAGCTTCATGTAAATGGGACTTTAAGTAAAACTGATCTTATTACTGATCAGAAACAGATCCTATACTATTTAATGAGCAATATTTGTATATATATTTGCAATCACGTTGTTCTTTAGAACAGCTCTAACGATTTCGATGAAAGTTGCAGTATAGGGGTTTACGGGGGCGAAAATTCGATCTAGCTAGGTCTCATATCTGGGAAAAATCGTTTTATTTTCACCCAAGCACCAGAGCTTGGTCGCCCAAATCTTTGAACAAGATGGCAACCTTAGAATTAATTAATTTAGACTGCATGGTTAGGTGCAGTGGTTTTGCGACTGACTGCTGCGCTGCGTGTCGCGGGTTCGATTCCCGCACGGAACAAATATTTGTATGACCTACATGTAGTTGTTCCGGGTCTGGCTGTTTGTGTATGTGAGTTTAAATTTTTGTAAGCGCACCTACTATACAGGAGAAATTCCTGGTGTGGCGCAAAGTTTAAAAAAATAATAATAATAATGAAATTAACGAACATATAGACACCAACTCCATCATGTCTGCCTCTCAAAATGGATGTAGGACCAGGGCCCGCGGTACTAAGGAGCTGCTCCTCATCGATATGGCCATTAGCCAGCAGGTTCGTCGTTCCCGAAAGGATCTGTCGACATGTTGGATAGATTATAAGAAGGCCTATGACTCGGTGCCACATACATGGCTCATGAGGGTGCTGGAGTTGTATAAAGTAGATGCAACTCTGCGCACCTTCCTGATGTCGTGTATGGGGCAGTGGAGGATGGTCCTTCGCTATCCAGGATGTCGAAATATCCAGAGGAATAGCGAACCGATAAGGATCGAGCGAGGCATATTTCAGGGCGATAGTCTAAGTCCACTTTGGTTCTGCTTAGCCCTGAATCCTCTTAGCACACTGCTGGAGTATTCAGGCCTAGGCTATCGGCTGAGGAGAGGTGGTCAGGTTATATCTCACCTCCTCTACATGGATGACCTAAAACTCTTTGCCCCCAACAACTTGCAACTGATGGAGCTACTGAAAGTAACTGAAACTTTCAGTAGAGCCATCAGGATGGAATTTGGTGTGGACAAATGTGCGGTCATGCATGTAAAGCGAGGGGAGATTATGGAATCCGTGGGAACCCAACTCTCGGATTCCTTAAACCTTAGAGCCCTCTCCGCATCCGAAACCTATAAGTATTTGGGTATGTCGGAAGCGTTAGGTATCAACGCTACTGACATGAAACAATCGCTGAGGGAGCGCTTCTTTGGCCGCCTGAATAAAGTATTCAATAGTCTTTTATCAGGCGGAAACAAGGTGCGCGCCTTCAACGGTTGGGTCATGCCAGTTTTGATGTACTCTTTCGGCATACTCAAATGGACTCAGACGGAACTCGATGCCCTGGATAGGAGGGTCCGCACACTGCTGACCGCAAATCGGATGCATCACCCACGAGCATCGGTGATGAGACTGTATATCCCGCGGAAGTGCGGAGGTCGAGGCTTGTTAAATGCTAAGACCCTGCACAACCGTGAGGTATGCAGTCTCAGGGAATACTTCCTAGAAGTCGACGTGGGGATGCACCGAGATGTGGTATCAGTGGACAAGGGCCTTACCCCGCTATCCTTGGCTAACAAGAACTGGCGCAAACCTATAGTATTAGATACTAATGATCGCAAGGAGGTATGGCAGACCAAAGAGCTTCACGGACGCTTTTACCGGGCCTTACATGGGCCCGATGTAGACCTGTTAGCGTCTGTATCCTGGTTGCGATTCGGTGATCTCTTTGGGGAAACCGAAGGTTTTGTCTTTGCGATTATGGACGAAGTTATGATGACGAACAACTACCGGAAATATATTGTGAAGGACGGCACGGTTGACATCTGTCGGGCATGCCACCGTCCGGGGGAATCAATTCGACACATTATTTCTGGCTGTTCTCGTCTGGCTAACGGAGACTACTTGCATAGGCATAACCTTGTAGCCAGGATTATCCACCAGCAACTTGCTCTGAAATACAGTCTTGTGGGATCGGAAGTACCGTACTATAGGTATGTGCCCGACCCAGTTCTCGAAAATGGCAATATCACGTTGTATTGGGATCGATCTATCATCACTGACAGGACTATTGTTGCCAATAAGCCAGACATAGTGGTGATAGATCGATTAGAGCGTCGCACAATGATTATTGATATAGCGGTCCCGCATGACGAGAACCTCGTGAAAGCTGAAAAAGATAAGCAGATTAAGTATCTTGACCTGGCTCGCGAGGTTGTCGACATGTGGGATATGGATACAGCAGTCATTGTGCCGATAGTCGTGACAGCCAATGGCATAATAGCCAAGAGCCTCGACCAACACCTGAGGAGGCTCTCGTTAGGCAGCTGGATCAAAGGCTTGATCCAGAAAGCGGTACTCCTGGACACGGCGCGTATAGTTAGGAGATTCCTCTCTCAGGAGCCCTGACCATCGATAGCTTGGACCCTGTTCCCGATACCGGTGGGCTACTATTTTTTATATTTTTAAATGTTTTTGTTTTTTTTTTGTTTTTATAAAAATATTTAAAAATGTAAATTATATGTATATATATTATATTAAATAAAGGAAATAATAATGACATGGGAACTTAAAATGAGTAAGAACTTTATATGCTATTAAATGAGCATTCTCTATTTTCACCAGAGCAGAGCTCGCTCACCTAGGTACTGTAATGTGATAAACGAATAAAGTGTAGAAATATTCAAAAGTCTTACTTACCAACAGCATTCCATATGGCTATATCAACGCCTAGGCTCCATGGTACTGCAGAAGCAGTCGCTTCTAACCACGGACCATCAGGAGGCGTCGTCTCCAAGTCTACAGCAGGATCACTGATCCTGGCGAAGACCACCAGCTCACTTTGCGAAGGCATCATGCTCCAATTGAAGCAGTCACCAAGTTGTGGACTTATTTTTAGATTCACCTGCCTGTTGACAAAGTAAAATAAATAAATAATCATCGTCTATTCTCCAACGGCACCGCGGAAGATCCAAGCGTTGATGATGGGGTGAGATTGAAGCTTATAGGAATTAGTTCATATTGGCTCAGGATGAAGCTGAGTGAAAAACAAAATAATATTTTTTTTTAAATACCGGCCGAGTGCGTGGCGGACGCACAGTGAAGGTTTCCGTAGTTGAGATGAATTTAACCCAAGAACAAACTTGACATTGTAATTGAACAACAGATTCTCCCATACATTCCAACTGCAAATGTAAGTTTGTACGCACAATATTGGGAGATTAACTATGTTATTTTAAGACTATAGTCTTCTGATAGGTATTCCTGTAATCTATAAGTATAGAACTATTTAATGCATTATTTTTTTTCAAATTTTTAGTTTAGTAGTTCGAAGATAGGGGTGGCCCTATCTTCGAACTACTAAACTAAAAATTAAAAAAAAAATACCAATTCACCAATTTTTTGAAAGTTTACCAATCCCACCCCCATCTTCATTCCACATGAAGATGGGGGGTGGGATTGGTAAATTTTCATGTATTTTCCTTAATATCTTGCAAATTATTTATTTTAAAATGATAAAAAAGGGGTTCCTCTTAAAGCTCTTTCATTTCATATGTCACACAGTAAAGTTTGCAAAACTTTTTTTTAAATTTTCCAATTTTTTCTCGAAAAGTGACCCCCATATTCAAAATTTATTTATTTACGTTACAGGTCCGTGTTTGGGTCACAGAAATTTAAATGTTTACCAAATTTCAACTAAATTGGTCCTGTAGATTCGGAGCAAATTGACTGTCACAGACGGATATACAGACACACAAGTGATCGTATAAGGTTTCCGTTTCTTCCTTTTGATGTACGGAACCCTAAAAATAATTAAAATGGAGGTTGACAAAATAGGTAATCTTAAATGTGTTCACGCTTCTCAAAGGTAAGCTCAATAATGTAGTACTCGTATGATCTTAAAAAAACAGATCTTAAAAATTATATATGTCGCATGAGATAGGGCACTTTGAATTTACCTAGCTCACATACATTTTCTTTATCGTATAGGTTGCTATGACGAAATACTTCGCCAATATTATAATTTTGTGATATTGTTATTATTTTTGCTATTTTCATGGTACAAAATTGCTCAAAGTGATACGAGAAGACTAAGAATATGTATATATCATTGGTATATTCATATATTTTACGTTTATTTTAAAGTGTATCTTGCAGTGCTTCTGATTAAGAGCTCAATTTTAGTGCCTATACAAATTCTGCCAGCAAAATCATATATTTTGTTTTCTTGCAGTACAAGCCATGTAACCGGAGGAATTTCAAATCGGCAATAATTACGAAATTGTATTAAAAAAAAACATCCACTATTTTACCCATTTATTTATATTTATATATATGTAGGAACGGAATGTTACTATAGATAGTGAAATGAAACGTAAAGATCAATGACAATGAAAGAGATGACAGTATGAAATAGTCTAGGAGTGAAAGAGATAGCAAGTGAATGTTAAAAAAGGTGAAAGGAAGGAGACTGGAATACGGAGAGAAAGATGAAGGACGATTTGCTACAAAGACGTTATAAAATAAAATTCAAGTTTAAAAAGAAAATCAGTACTTTATTTTGGCCTACATCGAACAAATCCCACATAATATACTTTATTGTACACCACAAAAATACATAACAAAAAAATAATTAAACACTACAAAATATACAATGGGCGGCCGTATCGCTTTCCGCGATCTCTTCCAGGCAAGCTTAGTGTAGTTCTCTTCCTGGCCCTTTAGTGGGTTATTAATGGTTATAATGGTACAAATTTTCAAAAATCCTTTTTATTGCACACCTTAGTCATAATAAGGAACTCTTGTGGAAAACTCAATTATTCTGGACTCAGTGAATGAAATTAATATATATTTTTAATAAGTAGATTAACCGTTTGAACTTTCATCGTGTTCTTTTCATTTAGTAGTGATAAGCAAGCGAATGTTGTTCTAAGTTTCTCCATTTGCCGCTTTCCCCTCTGACAGTAGTAGGTTAAGCAGTGGCACAGTTTAGCTCGAACTTGACTGTACTCGTAATAGAAAAGACGGTCAAGAAATGTCTTAGAAAACTCCATAAAAGTGTGCCAAGCATTCTTGAAAATGAAAACTTAAATACAGTCGCTAATGCTGTTTCTGAAAATACAAGTGAAGATGTTATTTTTGTAAGAGCAAATTCTTTCTCCATGTCTCCTTCTTTATACTATAAACGTTACCAGCAGCTTCAATGTATTCGACATTATATTAAAAACGCGGGTTTTGAATGACATAAAAATGTCTTTAGTTATTGTTATATCATGTTATGAAGAACATGTAATGTTTTTGTCTTTACTGTGGTCTTTTAACAAACAGACTGTGTAGAAAGGAAAGTTTGGTAAATGCTTCCTTAAATTAATAATACTAGTGGAGGTATAGTAAAATATCTTCGCTATGGTGATTAGTTTTTAGTCAAGAGATTAAAATCTACCTTTTTAAGCCATTGAATGGAAAAGCTTAGTTAAACTGATAAAGTAACAAAGTGCAACAAGTTTTCCGTTTCTCGTTTAACACAAAATAAAAGAACAAATTCTGTTTCACTACTTCTCCGTTATTTGCAAGAATGTAAAAAGAAAATGAACTCAAAACTTTTATTCGCAACAATCTCGCTGGCGGTTCATTGTTTTATTTATAGTTAAAAAAAGGAACTAATCATTTGATAATGCTTAAAAATGATACAATTTTACTTTCATACAAAAGCCATTAATTAAGGCTCAAACGTGAACGTAGTAAGTTATTCAGAGACACAATCCTCGACATAATGTTCATTTGTCTGGTAATTACTGAGTCAGAACTTTGTACAACTTGTACATTAAAATTGCTCTTTTTGTTATTAATGTATTCATTAAGGACGTTACCGGATGCTTTGGTATGATAATACAATAAAAATGGTAGAAATATTTTACCATATATTTAAAATGGGAATTTTGGAAGTTGATTATCATGATTAATGTTTAAAATGTAAGGAATTATAGAAAAGTAGTTTTAGTGACCATATTAAAATTAACAAGGTTTTTGTATTACTTCCTTTACATTATCATTTTTATGACTTCATTACACGTCAAATTTTAATTTTTCCCTTTTTGGGCGTTAACAACGAACAGGACAGATAGGTAAATAAAGTTATAACGCGAAACTATTTGCAACTGCTCCCGCGCATCTGGCGGAAACGCCTTTGGTACCCGCTCGGCAAATAAGAGCGAGTTGAAGCTTCTAGAATATTCTAGGAGATTCCCTAAATAAACGACGAGCAGCCTTCTTTTTGACATTAGTCGTCTGACGTCCGTCACCTGGGCTGCGCACCAAAAAAGGGAATTTTAGATACAACTTACGAAACTTTATCTTCGTCCCGAACCCTATTGTTTTTATATCATACACTATTAAATGACCAATATTTGTAAATATATTATATACATATGAAATTAAATGGAATTGTTTATTCTGTAAATAAGATATTGCAATCACTTCTACACGTAATAGTAAAAAAATAATTTAAAAAAATAGCTAGATGAGTTTGGCGTTTCCTATCTGACTACTCTGAGAAGAACGACCGAAACAAACTCAGAGGTCATAGTCTCTTTTAAAGTCGATACATAATGTTGGTCAGGTAATATGAGAACCATGTAGATTAGTGTCTGAAATGGTCTTTTGAGGAATGAACCACACAGATTTGAGTGGACCTACCCAGTCAGTGCAAGCATTTGAGAAGAACTTAAGGAGCTCAACTATATATATTTCTAATCACGTTCTCAAAAACGGTTCTAACGATTTCGATAAAAGTTGCATTACAGGGGTTTAGGGGGGCGAAAAATCGATCTAGCTAGGTCCCATATCTGGGAAAATTAGTTTTCTCTATTTTGGCTAAGAGCTCAGTCGCTCAGGTACTTTATTATGATCTATGCATGTTAAAAGGTATATTTTATTAAATATACTAGATAATAGAGTTTCAGATAGAAACATAAGGATGTCACGGTTCAAAATTTCGCTGTTACTCCCTTAGAAATCAAATGAATGTCCGTGTTATTTGAGCAAAATCTCGAGCAGATCATGCTTAAACAAACAAACTGAGAGTTCCGAAATGGATTGCTGATGCAAGATTTTAAAGCTTATTTTATTTGTGTACTTTCCTGGTGCCTTTGGGTAATCCTTTCTAAGCCCATAGTTTTTTTACAATAAAGCGTCTATAATTTAATTACTATGCAATATAGATTTGTTTTGATAGTTTAACCATCAGAATTCAAAAGACATTCCCATAGACATTGTGGGATTACTTTTATGAATGTTCTGGACATTCATAAAAGTAATCCCACAATGTCTTTAGGAAATCACTTGAGACTGTTGGAAAAGCAAAAGTTCAAATATAGTTTAATACTAGCTGCTGCAAGCGGCTTTACCCGCGTGCCTTTTCCTAAAATAAAGTATCCGCAGTTGCTCCTTATAACATCAGCTATCTAACATCGGAAGACCCGTCAATATCGGTCCAGCCGTTTGGAAGATTAGTCGGAAATAACAGACAGACAGATATAATTTTAAAAAAAATGTGTTTTTTTTTTGTTATAAGCTCAAGCTCAAAGTATTTATTGCCATTTAACCATTTACAGGCACTTTTTAACTGTCAATAAGTACTTTAATATTATTATGCATTTAGTAAAAAGATGTAATTTTGACATTACAAACAGTCACTTTAATTTTATTTATTTGTATACATGTATAGATTAAACAACCAAAGTGCATTTAAACAAACACATTTACAACTTAAGGGGACGGGGAGCTCGGCTCGAAACTGGAATTCGAGATGCGCGCAAACTTCGTTAGGAATATTGCTATCTCTGTTTGACAAAAGAAGGCGGGGCGGACACGCTGCGTAGCCGTGTGTGTTTGTGTGAGTGGATAGATACTATAGTTTTTATTAGCAGTACTTGCCGTTCATTCATAACGAGTCGACAGCGTTTATATTTATTATTAGTAAGTAGGTATGTTCATTATTTGTTTTATTTTTGTTGACTTCTTTGGGGAATCGTTAGTGAATGTACAGACTAGTAATGGGTTTTTTGGAAATTTCTTTACCATGCCGATATCTCAACATAATGGGGATATCTCGACTAATCTCGAGATCTAGGATTTGTAGAGCAAACCTATCTGATCTAGTAGATACGTCATATTTTACACGTTATACGTATCGAGCGTGGGCTTGGGGGCAAATCCCGACAAACGGTGCTAGAGTTGTCACACACGTCACGTAAATATAAATTATTGGGATATTTATTATTATTGTCTTTATTTATTTTAATCTGTTTATGTTTATTTATTTCCTTCAGGGTTGTCTCATATTTAAAAAACTAAGGCTTTTTTGTCTTATTTCAGTAAGTACCTATTCCTTTTTACTGAACTTCAAATATTGTTAAATTTACTAAATAATGAATACAAGTCAAATAATAAAAGTGTTATGCAAAGTACCTATTAGTAAAACACAAATATTCCAATTAGGTTTACGCAATGTCCGTAAATTCAGATAAATAACAGCGTTCCCAGCTCAGAATAATAAAAAACAAGGATTTTGAATTACCATTTATTTAGTTATATGTATGAGTCTAAACGTAATAAATTCGTGTAGGGTGACCATAATATTAGCGACCTCGTTCCAATTACAAAAAATACAATTATGATAATCAGAATACATAGTGTGCACGATACACACTAAATACGCTGATTTATAAGATTTGCTTGTTACCATAGGTTATCTGCAGACTCTAAATTAAAAAAACCCACATAGTTCTCACATTCACAACATAATGTACTGCGTTGTGAAATAAATAAACACACTAAATTCTGTCTCTGATAGGCAGATTTCTAGGCAAACGGGGATCTATTAATTCAGGCAATATACATTTGAAATAAAATTCTTCTAATTTTATGACTATAGAATTCCAGAATACGTTGTCTTTTTCAATTTTTTCATATGCCAGTCCTTTTGGCGTCATTCCTTGATAAATACAAATCCGTTTCCTAGTTACAATTCGCCATCTTAGATCTTGCCTATATTTTACCCTAATTTGGTAATACACGATCAATCGGAATTTGAATCGTTTTAAAACAAATTGCTAATCTATTGCTTCATAAGTTCGAAAAAAAAATCTGCTCAAAAACGCAAATATTTTGAGCAGATTTTTTATCTGTTCAAAAACGTAATTTAACGCAATGCAACAAAATTAATGCATTGCGTTATTTCATAGCATCGGACAGCAAAATAAAAAATGTCCTCCTGACCGATTTCTGTCACCACGGCCAATCTCAACTTAGAGTAAGTAACATGTATGGTGTGATATCATGTTCACAAAAATATTTTATATTTATTTTAATTCAGTACCTACGTGATAATAAAGTGTAAATAATTATGAGGTATTTTTATATAGGTACCTACTCTAAAATTCACAATCAGTTTTGACTACGCTCGATTACTCACCTCAAAGATCGCTTATTTTCTTTATTTTTAGTTACGTATTTCCGTCTGCGAACTGATGGCCATAAGCGTGTTTTAGTTGATCGCCGTGGCTCTGTAAATATTTATGCAGTTTATAATGAAGTTGATTTACCAGTTCTTCTTGTCGACACGAGCTGTATACGAATAGCTTCTGTCGTTTAAAAAATATTAGCCAGTTAGTTATCAAGTTATTGTTGGAGCTGCCACCCCAAGGTAACGGACACCAAAGTCCAGATAAAAATCGCATAATTATTAAATAAACTAGAACGACTTTGAACTTTTCATTGTAGTTTAATCAATGTTTTATGTAATAGGAATTTCATAAAAAATTCCGAGCAAAAACCGGACCGAGGCCATAAAGGCGCACTTGTCCATAAAAATCCGGTTGTATGGTCACCCTACCCCGAGTACGCTGGATAAACATCACAGTACAAGTGGCCTTTTCTGATTTGTCGGTGCAGCAGCGGTGCGATATTAGCATGCTGGGATACCGAAAACATACCGCGTCGCCTGCACTTACGTAGTAGGTACATGTCGGTAAAAAGTTATGCAGAGCTACTTGTGCCGTTGCATTCTGCCGAGTCACAAGTGTAACAAGCTAAAGTATCTTCATCACTCGAACTAGAAGACGACATTATTTCGCGACGGCTAAGCGGCGCTGCATAATTTTTTACCGACATGTGCGTAAGTGCAGGCGACGCGGTATATTTTCGGCATCCGAACATGCTGATGTCGCACAGCTGCTGCGCCAACAAATCAGCAAAGGCCCTAGAGCGAGCAATGTTCTCAGTAGTGTCCTTGAGATAATTATAATTACGCCCGCTCTGTCACAAAAGTAAAGAATCGGAACAGTGACATGACAAAGCTTCATACAAGTGCGCTATGATAGGTAGGTAGAGGTACACTACTACAACCATCACGTGGCGGCTTCGTCGCGTAGGTACGTAGAGTAACTAGCATATACCGGCTCGGCCAATACTCACGCTAAGGCTCAATTTACATTGCCACGGAACGGAATAAAAGCGAGTTTTTGTCACGAAATTGGGTCAAAGTATAATGAACTTTATGTCAATTGTATAACGTACAAACTACAAAATACTCACTGAGGCCACAGCTGACACTCTTTACTTTAGACACATAAGTAGGTAGGTACTTATCGAATAATATTAGTAATGAAACGGATTACGGATATCTACTCGTTTGTCCGTAGGTATACAGATGTAAACACACTTCAATTTAGATCTAAATGTTATCTAAATATAGGTAGGTAAATACTCATTTATACAAAATATAGGTACTTAGGTACTATCGAAAAACTTCATATCTAAGCAGTTTGAAAACAAAATCCCGTGAACACAACGACTACATCTATTCCCGCCCCGGTTGTATAGCGGCCGAGCGCTGCAAGCCAAAATAGTCCTTATGGTGTATAGATATGAACTTCTTCGATGGTACCTACTAGTATAAAACTCGGGCCAAGAAAACAACGTCTTTGTTTTCTTGGGCTGGGTTTAAAATAATTTTAACAATTAGTAGCTAAAAAATAGTAGATAGGTACTCGTCATTTATAAAGTTATAATATCATTGAGTAATACTTACTGTGAGATACATCCCAACGTTCAGAGTCCATGTCTTCAACCAAATCAAAATCGAACCTAAATAATATTCCAGGTCCGTAAACAAAACAAAGGTCGTAAAATGTAAGTTACTCTATACCAAATCAAAAGGCAAATCAAAATCCAAGTTCATAGCATAGGTCAATAGTGTCAGAAATATTACAATTTAGCAAACAAATAAGTACGCACGCACAGCAGTGTAAAGTAATTGTCTAACACTGACAACAACAACAAACACCTGGGGGCCAATTCTCGATTTTCGCCATTTATCTCGAGTTCGAGATCGTAAGTCTATCTCTATGTCTATTAAAAATATCTCTATCTCTACCAAAAAATGTCTAATTGAGCAGAATTCCGTATTCTCAGTCAAAATAGAAATAAATGTCACGAAAATGTCGAGTCGAGTGAAGATAATGTTACCATTATGAAGAATCGCACGTTCCGTTTTAGGTAGCTATGAATTAATGAATGATTTTGTTTTAAAACGCTGACTAAATCTAATTATTTAAGTATAAAACGAAACGTTTAGTGTAAAAATAATCAGTTTGACAAATTGACAGTTGACTGTCTGTCAGTGTCAGAATTTGCGCCTTTTTGCGGTTCCTTCAAAACTTTTGTTATGTTTACATGTACTCTGTGTTACATCATTATTGGGTGCTGTTTTACATTTCAACATTTTTATTTTAACATGGAGGGGAAAAAATACCCCAGTTCACAACAAAAAACATTTACTGATTCAACTCGTTGAAGCAGACCCGGAATTGAGGGGAGGTAAATTCTCCTCCAGTGCATAGGACCTGAAATCATATAACCAAGTGTTAGGTAGGAAGGTAAATGATAAAGTTCTTTATTTTAAAATAAAAATAGTCATACAAAAAATCAATTATACCTAATAAAATCGGTTATAATTTGTGCACTCAGCAAATACCAACTTTTTTGTACTCTAAAAATTCCATTGTACACCAAAGAATAGAAAGAATTTGGTGCACATAAGTAATTTAGGTATTTTAGGGTGTGCAATTAGTATTTTTGGTGGGTAAGGTTAGTTTAGTGAACAGTTATAAATGACTAATAAAATTATAAAGCAGACGATTATTTACCTTCGTTTTCAGGTCTATTTTCGTGGTATCCTGAATTACAGGAGCCAATAGATCTATTAGAACCCTTATTAAATCTTTATCTAATCTGAAGTTTTTAATGACTTCTGTTTCGCTCAAGTCGTAAATATCGACGGTGGGATAAGTGCGCTGTTGTCGCCGTGTATTGGCCAGTTGCTCGCCACTTTCCAACAACTCCGAGATAAAAATGCTAATAAACTCGTCCATCTTTCAGTGGTTTCAAGTCCAATCGTGGGTACACAAATTACAGAGTCTGTTATTTGCGCGAAGGCCGTCGTTTCAAGAAAACACAATGCACAAATAAAAGAGTATAAATCGAATTTCCAGTAGGTATGAGATGCCAAGCCGTATTTTATTTAAAAATTAAAGAAAAGAAAACACAGTGTACAATCCAAAACTCAACGAATTCACTCAGAAATGACGTATCTCTACAATCGACATGACATCTCTACTGCTCAGAAGCACTCGACATGAACTCTAACGTTAGCCTTCAACAAATGTCGAATTCGACATCCCCAGAATAGCAACTTTTAAAATTTGTCGAAAAAATGACGTCATTAGAAATTTTTGTCGAGTTCGACACCATCTCTAAAATCGAGAATTGGCCCCCTGATGAAATATCCTGAACGAACCCCACCCAACCCCCGGCGCCCGGCGCGTGTTCAAGTACGTTGCGTTAGTGTGAGCACACACGGCTACCGTGAGCATAACGACCACCCATGCACACATTGACAATCGCTTGACGCGATAGCACTACTAGCCATTGAAAATGTATGATAAATTTGGATGTGTTCCGTAATACCCAAAATGATGAATGAAAACTTAATGTTTTTCCTTTTTTTTTTCGATAATTTGTAATTTGACAATATAAGCTATGCCTATGCTGAAACAATATAACAAATATTGTTGTTTATAATACAGAAAAAACAATATGAAAACATGTCATTTACGCAGTAAAAATTTGCGAAATTCAATTCACTTAAACTTCTTTTTAGGTAAGGTTTTTGAAAAAAAAAAGACGTACAAGCCTAGATAAATACTGTCTTAATCCGAATATCAATATAATATGGTAGAAATATGCTCAAATTGTAAATGATTTGGGTATTACGTTTGTATGGACAATTCATGCGTCGCCCCGCTCTTAATTAGAAACAGCATGTTTTTGTCTAATTTCAGTTGTGCAATAACAGTTTCCACTGCACTTTCACAAGTTGCTTGAGCGTGCAGAAAACGGTACATAAAATAACTTTTCATGGATAAACCGAGCTGATATTTTCTGGGGACTTCATTTTAAATTCAGTGATAAAAGTCACAATTAACTCGTAAAACAGTAATAAACACAAAAACGTGTGCATCACAATCTTATAATGATACTATATACACTATTGCTGCATAAAACCTTAACGAGTTTTTCAGCGTAGAAAGACAAAGGATCTGTCTCACAATAGAAAAATGCACTTCTGTTGATAACCAACTTTGTACTATTATTATGTTTTTGACATTTCTCGGGACCCTAGGGTCCCGAACCTTTGGAAGGCGTACGAGGCACCGAAGCCAATTCGCAGAGGCCTGTTAGACGTGTTTAATGAAACGAGGCACCAACCTACGATTATCCCTGTACGCACTATGCTAGTGCACCCATTTTTTTTTTTTTTTTTTTTTGATCTCGGGGTGGAAAATCCTCATGGATGTCCTCCGCCTGGGGCGAGCGGAGGGGTCTGTCAGACTCTTACTGACTAAAAACCACCCCGGTGTTCCGTCTCACACCTACGCCGGGGGTCGCGGGAACGAAAAAATCCTCCGCAACCCCCGACTGGTGCCAGCCCGCCGCAGCGGGCCCCTCCTCCTTCATCACCGGCGCACCAGAACACATGGCACGCCGTGACCAACCCAGGGACCAAACCAGCACATGGGCGCCAGACAGCCCCTTGTCTAGGCGCCCTTGGCCCCTCTTCGGCGGGTCAGGACATTGGCCCCGCCGTCTACCAATTTTCGGCCGCAGAGGATAGGGAGAGCGGCCTACACTATACCGACACTCCTCTTCCCCTGCGGCCCCACCGCGTTCGCCATTGGACGGTGGCGACCCAGTCAAGGCCGCGGCAGGGAGGGAGAGCGCTGTACCGCAATACACCTCTCCAGCCGCGGCCCCGAAACCGCAGCCGCGATGTCTCCGATACACGACATCGCGGCCCGCCTCACTGGCCGCTACGTCATGGGCTTTTATCAAAAAGCCCTGACGAGCGGCCCCTCCTCGGGTTCCTCTTAGCTTCACCGTGGGTGCCCAACCCACGGCTACTGAGCCCCCCCGCAACGACGATGCGGGAACCCTTCGGGGGGGATGCTAGTGCACCCAAGGACAACCCCCGGTTGGTGCAGGACTATTGCAAGATATTGGATTATGGGTTTGGGTAGCTACATAAGTGTTATCTAGAAATATGGAAAGACTATGGCCCCTGCCTGACCAATATAAAATACACAGGTAAAATGGCAGGGGGTGACTTGCTCACTCAATAATGGGCCCTCGAAAACGGTCGCTAGCACAGTGTCGTAGTGACAAGGGGGCAACATTATAATGTTTTATTATTAACAGTCTCTACCGGTTGAATTAGTCCATACTATTTCTTATTTAATACAATAATATTTCAAATATTTGATTGAATTTATCATAGTTCTGTATTTATAAATAATAACTATGGTTCAAAGTTAATAGAGACAATATTATTATTTAGCTAATACCTCTACTAACTTCCTTTGTTAATGTTCCAACTTTGCTACATTTTGCCGTGCACCAGCATACACTTCTGTTGTAATGTCACCGCCATTGTGAGCATATTTACTAAGCTGTTATTAAAGAGTACTAAGGTCCAGACTACTTTATGAAGTTTTTATGACATCTTAAAGTCATCCATATAAACTATAATAGTATTGGTTACCACTTAGTCCTTTAAATTTAACTTTCTGTAAAAACACTTATGATGTTGATAATTCCACAATAAAGTCTTTATATAACTTTCTATTCTTCTTATTACCTCCACCCTTACACCTCGTTATGTTACTTTTAACAGAACTTGACGGTATCCGCTCCCCGAATCCAAAAAAGGTAGTTGGCAAAAACTTTTTACGACAAGCTTACGTGACTTCTTTTCGTGATACGAGCCCAACATGTCCTAAATTGAGTGGGAATCCGACTAAATGCCTTGTCAGAGCGTAGCTTAGGTATAAGACCGCAGTAAATTGAATCTGTAACAGTCACTTTTCGTAGTTGATTGGAGTCGTAGGAAAATAAAATATAATAAGTGCCATGTTAGTTTTGACATTCAGTTTAGTTTATTGTGTTTGCTTTGTTTTGAATAAGAAATAAAACGATTTTTATTTAAGTGGGTATTTTATAAGTATGCCAGTCACTAATAGATCGGTCTAATTTTAAATTGAGTTAAAATGTTCAATTTTAGGGTTCTGAATTATCCCGCTAACAATAAATTATTTAAATCCAAAAAATCGCAATTGCTTAAAATGGGTAAGAAAATAAAGTAAAAACTAGACCCTTCACTCTATCGTAGCCCTCAAAGCATTCGCAAAGAAACTGCTTTCCATCACCCTGTATCTTCAACCTTATTTCAATAAAATTGGGTTTGCGAGCGATAAACACCGACGCCTGCATTCGAAGTACATTCCGATCACGCAGCACTTTTGCTGGGAAAATTTAATTATACGGATCGCGATCTCTCAGAAACTTCGTTGCTTTAATTGAGTTCCGCACTAATCTTTAACTTGCTTCCTCTGTGTGGCAAGACTCAAGCGATAAGCGTTTATCGGTTGAAAGTTTTAAAGATGTTTTCTAGAATGTTCGATAGTTTACGATTCCAAGTTTGTAAATTACGAGAGTAGTGGTTTTCTGAACTCCTTTGTATCTGAAAATGGGGGAACTTGTTCTTTGAAAGATATTTCAGGCATTACAAATCCATACACTGGAGGCAAAATATAGCGTTTTCTAGTTTTATGTACATATCACAAGGATTATAGTAAAAACAAAATTGGCACTTGGGGTAAACTAAAATCAAGCGTTCAACGCGACAAAATCTCTTGCATAGACGTGAGTTTTATCGTGTCAGAAAATGAAAAGAAGCAGAATATTGTAAAAAAGGCCCATTTAAAAAATATACCATTTCTCTTTTTTAACTATCGTGTTGTTCCTGTAACTAATTTTAGCAACATTCTCTTACAAAATTAGGGTGACAATCGCAATCGTAACTCAAAGCCACAACTTGCTACAATTACAAAAACTTCTCACTTAACACATCCGCACAAGTTTAGCAGTGTGGGCTAAATTATAAGCGTACACGCTTATAATTTAGCCCACACTGCTAAACTTGTGCGTGTTTACTCCGGTTTTCTTGGGCAAACTTCAGTGCCTTCAATACCGCCGCGGTAGCTTTCTCTTAGTTTGTTTTGTTAACCGGTTTATTACGCTACACGGTAAGATTGAGGTCTTACATGGCACCCTGATCTTAACATCCTCAATGTAAGTGAGATGATTTGTGACGGGGTTGCGGTGAAACGTCAGAGTTTGGTAAAGTAACATATGGGTAAAGTTTTGAGTCAAATATTTGAAGGGAAAGGATTTGAGTACAAGTTGGTTGGGAATATAACAAAGGTCAGATTTTAGTGGCATTCATGAGTGGCATAAAAACTTTGACACCAGCTTAGTCACTAAGCACACAAAAAAGAATGAAAGGTCAAGCTTATAGTAATTCGCGTTTCAAAGAACCATCAAGCCGTTATATTCGAGGTAGACTTACTGTTTTTAGACGTAATGGCGCAAATAACAATTACGTCAGCGTATATTGTAGGACGAGACAGGGGAGTCATATTAGCGCGTAATATGTAAGATGCTAATGAGACAAACATAATTAAATCCACTATCACACCTCCGGGGTGCCTTTGTAATAGAAGACGGATAAGATATAATTTAAAATGATGGGAAGGCAAGGTTAATATAACAGATGATACCGTTATTACAGTAAAAGTGGGGAATCAGAAACATTTTTTTGGTATTATTGGGTCGATTAAACATTAAAAAAGTTCGAAATGCAAAAAAAAGTGATAAGAATGAAAACTCGTTACTATCTAAAGACGATAATATGAAAATACAATAATTATCATCTATGAAGGACAATACAATCTATCGCATACGTCTTGCCTACATGGCTCGCCAAAGATTTGCAAATGCGCGTTATTAGAAGTAGTTGATATGCACATGTATATCGGTCTAATGGTTTATAGCCGATTCTGTTGGATACCGCACATAGATTACGATTACATAAACTACCTTACAAAACGCTTAGAATATTATATATGGCCCTAGCAGTCTCGGTTATCAGCTACAGACTCAGCAGCTACGGGAGAACTTATCATACATAACTTTTTTTGTTTTTTTTTGTTTGGGAAATCATCAAATGACTCGTCCCGCTCTGGGTGGAGCGGGAGGGCGTGTCAGACTCTTACTGACTAAAACCCACCCGTGTTCCTTCTCTTGCCTGTGCAATGCCAGGGGGCCACGGTATCCTGTTCGGACTTTCCCGCAACCCCGGCAGGCAATGGTTTCATTGGACCCCTTCACTCGCTGACACTATTTGAGGCGCGCGTGGAACACAACGCGCCGTCGACCCGGGCTTGGTCCTTACTGGACGGCGAGCTACCCATTGCTCACCGTCCGCAAGCCCGCGCCTACGGTGGCCGGGAATCCGCCCGGGGCGTCTCCTCCTGCGGCGGCTAGGGGCGTGAGGGCGCGAAATTTGCCTCTCCCTCACGCGCTCCGCCTCCTCCTTCGCGAGCATTACTGCTTCGCAGAAGGAGGTGAGAAGGAGGTGACGGCCTCCCATGCCCTCTCGCTCTGTACCATGGCCTGGACCAGGGCCGGACGCGAGAGATCCCCGCCACCGATCGCCTCCACGAGGACACGGCGGTGTTCTGCCCAAGCCGGGCATACCTCCACCGTATGCTCCACCGTGTCCTCCTGGCGATCCACGCAGTGATGACAAACAGATATTTATTAGTTACAACTAAGAATATTAAAAGTAATTACGCCAAAACATTTTTACAAGAAAAATTTGCAAATTTCGCGCCCTGATTTCGCCCGCGTGATTCTGAGAGATAACTCAGAATAGTCTTGACGCAAAATCATATTATTAAGCTTTACTAACATAGTCATAAGATTTCTGCTTACTAACCCAATATGGCTGTTAATTGTATGAAATAAAGGTTATTTTATTTTTATTTAAATATTTAAAACCCGAGAGCTTTTAGCTCGAACTTCGGAATTGTTTTGAGTGCGTAGGGCGATGTGGACGATTATAACGATGGATTCGTGGAAACTGTCCATACGGTTGGATACAAGATCTTCAAGACCCGTCGTACAAATCGAAACAAGAAGCTCTCTGATGCTACTTTACAGCTCATGGAGGTGAGGCGTGAGATGATCTAACAGTCTTCAGATGACTCAATAGACAGATCTCTTGAAAGTCGAACTTCGCCATTATAATACGAATTCTATGGACATGATAGAGCGGAACAAGGGCTCCAAGGTTTTTGCAAGAGATCTATATATTGGGCAGAGCTAGCTTGCATAACTGAAGACCGATGAATGCAGAATCGTATCCGCCAAACCAGCTCAGGTTTGGCCGATACGATTCTGGGAGAGATCGAGAGTTTCTATGGACAGTTATACACGTCAACCAGTAACCCGGTTACGAATCTGGTAAATGACCCATGAGGTAAATTGACCCGACACTATACCGAAGACATCCCGGACGTCAGTTTGTACGAAATTAGGATGGCTCTGAAGCAGCTTATATGGCAGGTGATTACGGAATTACGTCCAAACTCCTGCAGGCTGGTGGCGGTAAACCCGTTCGAGGGTCAAACGCCACAGGCATGGAACAGAGGTGTGGTTGTACTCTTCTTTAAAAAGGTAGACAATGCCCTGTTTAAGAACTATAGGCCCATCACACTTTATTACATTTTATTACAAGCTATTTTCAAGAGTTATCACGAATCGTCTCACGCGCAGGTTTGACGACTTCCAGAACAAGCCGGATTCCATAAAGGCTTTAGCACTATAGACCACATGCATACGCTGCGGCACTATAGACCACATGCATACGCTGCGGCAGGTTATACAGAAAACCGAAGAGTCTGCCTCTATGCTTAGCATTTGTGGACTACGAAAAAACCTTTGATTCGATCGAAGCATGGGGTGACCTGCAGTCTCTTCAACGGTGCCAGATTGACTATCTGTACATCTAGGTGCAAAAGTGTTTGTACGAAACGCCACTATGTCAGTCCGACTCCAGGACCCGACCCCGAAATCTATCCTTTTGCAGCGAGGTGTGAGACAGGAAGACGTTATCTCTCCGAAACTATTCACCGCTGCACTGGTGGATTGTCTTCAAGTTTCTGGACTGGTAAGCATCAACATCAATGGCGAGTATATCACTAACCTTCGGTTTGCTGACGACATAGATAACATGGCTGAGACCTTGGAGGACCTCAGTACAATGCTCGATGATCTTAGTAGAGCCTCCGAAAGAGTGGATCTTAAAATGAACATGGACAAGACAAAGGTATTGTCAAATGCCCGTGTAACACCCACTCTTATGAAGATTGGAGACGCTAAGCTCGAAGTTGTGGACAAGTACGTTTACCTAGGACAAACTGTCCAGATAGGTATGTCTTACTTTGAGAAAGGGGTCAATCGTCGAATCCAACTCGGCTGGGCAGCGTTCGCGAAGCTACGCAATATCTTCTCATCACACAAACCGCAGTGTCTCAAGTCAAAATTATATGACCAGTGCATGTTGCCTGTGATGACCTATGGCACTGAAACTTGGTCGCTCACAATGGGCCTTATCGGAAGGCTAAAAATCACCCACAGGGTAATGGAGAGGGCTATGCTTGGAGTTTCCCTACGTGTTCGAGTCAGAAATGAAGAGATCCGCTGGAGCACCAAGGTAACCGACATAGCCCGAACAATTGCCAAACTTAAGTGGCAATGAGCGGGGCACATTGCTCGCAAAACCGATGACCGATGGGGCTGAAAGGTTCTGAAGTGAAACCTTGTACCGGAAGACGTAGCGTTGGAAGGCCTCCCATAAGTTGGACCGATAACCTCGTGGAAGCCGCTGGAAATGGCTGGATGCGGGATGCACAAAATCGCTCGAAGTGGCGGTGCTTGGGGGAAGCAGTGGACGTCTTTCGGCTGAAATGATGTACGCCTTGATAAATTAGTAAAGTCAACCGCAGCTGAAGTTCCTTTAGAAAAAGCATTTTCTCTGTGTAAGAGGTAGATACATAAGATCAAGGACTTTCTTGAATTTTCATTATAATAAGAAACTTCAATTTTCTTCGGTTTTTTCCAAAACGGTGATTACCGTTTTCTGATAATGATAGGTTAAATATATCTTTCTAATTATCAGTCTATTAAAACATTTCACAAGGTCAGAATCATTAATTTAATTATGGGTTGAAGTCCGTAAGCGTCTTTCAATAAACCGTTAAGGAAGTTATCATTTATTATTTAATGAGACAATTAATAGTGTGATAATTGTGTCATTATTATAATAGAGAGGTTTCGGCGGCCACTGCTGGAGGTGGAATTGCCTTTGAAGATGGTCCGAAGTTGTGTTGTGAGCATTTATATTTATACAACTATTAGCATAAGTACTCGTATTGCGTATTTTTATTCACGAAACCTTCAATATTTTGTAGTTTTATTGAGTGAGTAAATCGTTGATAGCTAGTAGCTTCCTCGTCGGCGGTCTTTCATCGTTTTCGAGTGGTTAGTGACTAACATGGTGTCAAATTTTTATACCGCCCATTGGCTTCTGTCTTGGCTTAACATGCAGTCGAGAAATATCTCTCAGCTTCCTCGCGATATTTTCCTTCACCGTTTTGAAGCAAGTGATAATTAAACAATACGCACATAAATCCGAAAAGTCAGAGGTGCGTGCCTTGGTTTTGAACTCAAGACCGATGACTTGGCATTCAGACGGTCACACCACTAGGCTATCACTGCTCACTGCGTCTGGTGGAATGTCTTAGGATGGTGCCTTATGATGTGAAAGACAACATTTAGTTTTTTCTTAATAAACAAGATTTCTTACCTATCTGTAGTATTGTATGGTGAACCAGCATATTGGCTGATGGAAGCCAACTCTACACCCCCTCTGTATATTGACACTAGAGCCAAGTCTAATGTTTTACTCTGAAACAAACAAGACACAACTTAGTTCAGGCAACATACACAACATTTCATACGTTAAAAACAAGAACCTGTTATGTTGAAAAAATTCTAACATGTTGCCGTAGAAATTAACTGATAGCCTAATAACTGAACATGGAAACATTTTAGGAATTTAAGTTCAGGATTTTTCCAATCTCTACTCAATCCCAATCGGCGGATAAACTCGTGGACAAGAGCTATTATACTCCATTTGAAATAAGAATAGACATTTAACTATGTAAACCTTTTATACAGTCCGTTCAACCGATTTTGACAAAAAAAGGTTTGTTTAAATGTCCAATCTTATTTCAAATGCAGTATAGATACTTATGTAATAATTACAGATATTTTTTATCCTGCTTGTAATAATTATTAGCTAACATAACACTTTATTATATTTTAATACATATTATTTAAAAATTCACGACGGTGAGGATTCAGTACGTACGTACCTACCTATGTGAGTTTTTCAATTTATTTTGTTTACATTTAAACAAATTATTTACATATACAAATGAAAAGCTTTTAAAAATATGTAAAGATCAGAGTAAATTAATAATAAACCTTCATCAAATTATTTTCCTGTATAAAAATAAATTAAAGATAAAAGGCGTGTTTATTTAGGCGCCATTTGTAATTTTATACGAGTATTTGCGTCCTTGAAATAACATTATTTGTTAAACTGTTGGTACTACAGGAAGGAAATTGTAATTTGTATAAATCCTTTATTGTGGTTATTTTTAAATTGTATTTATGAAAAAACTTACCGTTGAAGGTTCCCTAATATTTATTACGGTTTTTGAGAAGCTATAAATAAATAACTAATAATATTTCTGTTAGTGATTTTTTCTGGTGCTAGAAATGATCGTCTGGGAAATAGTCGATATTATACATAAGGCGACACATAAATTATGTTACACGTGGTATTTTCAACTCTCGGTACTGAGCCTGCGGGAGGGCGTGTCAGACTCTTACCGACTAAAACCCACCCGTGTTCCTTCAGTTGCCTGTACGTTGCCAAGGCCACGGTATCCCTTTCGGACTTTCCCGCGACCCCAGCCTAGCGTTGAAAATCCAACAGTGTGCTATAGTTTATTGTCATTACAATTAGGTATCGCCTAGTATTAGAGAAAACGGGCAATATTATATCTCCATCTAAGAAATAAGAAACGAAACTCATTTGTATCACAGCTTATCCGGAGATAAAAATTAAGAAAAACAAAACATAAAAAAACAGATGTCCTACTTTACTTTGAGGAAAAAAAGAAAAGCCAACCAAATAATAAATTACCTCATCTCGTTAAACAAAGCCAACAATTTGTAAGTCACTCCTCAGAAAATTATAATTTTACACAAAGGTAAAGTGCGTACATCTTTCTGGGTACAAAGAAAATACATACCTACACTTATTTGTCTTTGTAGGATAAAGAAACAAAATAAGGATTTACCAAAATGACTGCGACATATCCATAAAACGTGAAGATAATCGCCCGACGAGTAATAAAACTTCACACGTGGAAAGACATACCTTACCGTACTCTGATAGGGTTTAATTTTCTTTGGGGGAAAACGGAGGAGTTTAGGTAACATGGGTATCTGTCTTTTCTCATACGTAGGGGTTTGGTCGAGAAATATTAATATTTTCGCTTGTCTCTGGAATATTTCTTTGCTTCTTGGAACAAAGAGACAAAGTTCTTTTTCCGGAACATAAGGACTGGCCTCTGGGAGGGTGCAGTTGCAGGAAGTTGTCTTTAAGAAAACTTGTTTATGGGCTTTGGAAGGAAGTATTTTAAGAGTAAGTTGAAAAATATTATTAGTTTTATGTTTCATGTTTGCGTAAAGGAAAATTACTCATTAGATGGAAAATGGTTATAGGTACTCTAATAACAATGGAACAGTTCTTAACGCGACGACTAGAGTACCTAAATAATAAGAAAAAAAAATAAGAAAAAAGAATGTGAATGATGTGTGTGAATGTGGAAATAAGAATGTGCAACGCCTTGCATCTCATAGATAGTTAGCTACCTGCACCATAAACTCCATAAGTGCGAGCGAGAAAGACTAATAACAATGGAACAGTTCTTAACGCGACGACTAGTCTTTCTCGCTCGCACTTATGGAGTTTATGGTGCAGGTAGCGAACTATCTATGAGACGCAAGGCGTTGCACATTCTTATTTCCACTGACATTTATGGCCCGACGACTCAGTTCTTAACGCGACTACCTACTACAGTGCCTTTTCACGACTGCAATAAGTAAGTGGATACTAACTCAAAACATTGTTATGTGCATGCGTTTAAGTGGACAATAAGTTTACATTTCTATATTTTTACCCCCGATGGAAAAAGAGGGGTGTTATAAGTTTAACGTGTGTATCTGTCTGTCTGTCTGCGCCATCGTAGCTTCCAAACGGCTGAACCGATTGTGTTTTTGTTTGAAAGTTGACTTCATCGAGATTGTTCTTGGCTATGATTCAAAAAAATCAGTTCAGCCGTTTGAAGATTATCAGCTCTTTTCTAGTTGATGAATGGATGTGAACATCTTCCACAGGTCTAATAGATTTTAAATGTAGTATTCTGTTACTTCAATAATATTAGAAAAACATAGTAACTGATGCTGTAGCATCACCTGAAATTTACAGGATATCCAACTCCCTTACCAACTTACAGCACAGGTATCGTGTTTGTGGTCTCAATGAATAGGTTTTAGATAAATGATGAACAGGATCTGGTGATGGAGTACGAAATAGAAATCAGAAAATGATGCGTCGGGGGTTTTTAAATTTTAAACTTATTCTTGTTGAAATGAACGTTAATTCTGTCGCAGTTTTTGGGGCAGATTGAAATGAGTTAGTATTTTGTGGTTTTCTGTGCCGTTAATAATAAGTTACAATGTTGATAAAGATATGATTTGGGCAAAACGTTTATGAATGATGTTGTATGTGTTTCAGTCCCGTACCAACCTAACAAAATCTACATTGTGCCACTGTACCAATCGATGAATTTTATTCCTAGAGGTTTTTCCAGGTATTATTTGGAAGCGGTTTTCCAAATTCGGTACCTATCTGTCAGACAATATTTTTGCTACTGTGACCGCCATTTTTTATTTTGTGACCCAAAGTAATTTAAATATTACCTTTCTCAATATTTTAAAGTGGATTTAATTATATCTAATTCTAGCCAACTAGACCCTAGAACGTACTTTGTTACATAATTATAGTGTTTTTTTGGAAGTCAGAACACTACAAAGTGAAAAATAACTTTAATTTCTGAAGTGCCGCGGCGTCTTTGGTTTTTTTGCCACCGAAAGAAAAAAAGAATTTCCTACATGAAAGTAATTTTTTACTTTGTAGTGTTTTTTTTTTAAAGACGGTTGTTTTATACTATTTTTTTTCTTCATTTTTTTGTTTACTAACTCAAAAACTATCAAAGCAAAGTTAATATTAATACGGGTAGGCTTCATCTAACAAATGAAAAAAGAATTACGTAAATCGGCCCAGTTATCACGGACAAATTGATGAACATATACAAAAATATATACAGACGAACATAGAACCTCCAAACCTCCTTTTTTGAAATCGGTTAATACAATACTTTACGTTTCTCATACTTGGAAAGTACGCTTGAAGTTACCTGATCAGAGGGATGCAATTATTACTTTTCGTACCAGGGAAACGATTTTACCTGCTGTCAAAAATTTAAAAACTATGCATGCGGCGTCCATGCCGACTTTTTATACAGCCATTCGGTTACGTCGTGTCCTAAAATTTAAATTACCTTTCACATCTAAGAAATTTGTCTTAAACTGTAATCAGGTGTGTATAAAAATAATATATAAATTATACACAAGAGAACTATAAATTAACGATTTACATTAACTTTTCAGGTTGTGTTGATACTGGTCATAAAAGGTGCTTGCAGAAGCCTCGAAATGGTGAATATGAAGGTACATAACATAGAGAAACAAGGTGAAATAATACTAGTAAAGTAAAGAGGTACTAAAACAAAGGTTGACCGAACCTTCGTAGTACAGAAAGAATTTGCACAAATAATACAAAAAAATACTAGGACTTCAACCTAGTGATATGGAAAATTATCGTTTTTTCCTCAATGACCACATAGGAAAATGTTTGAGGCAAGCAATTGGCAAAAACAAATTGTCTGGTATCCCGAAACGAAATCTTAATTTACCAAATCCAAACTTATATTCTGGTCACTGCTTCCGCAGAACTTCAGCTACTTCGTGAGCTGATTCAGGCGATTATAGATTGAACTACTATAGATTTGACTACAATTAAAAGACACAGAGGATGGAAATCGAGTAATGTAGTCAAAGGATACATAGAAGAATCAGTGGAAATTAAGACTAAAATTCAAGTAAAGTAATAAAAACGATAAATCTACATTCCTCGTAATTCTCTCCGCAGCCTAGTAATTCCAAAAACTAACCGGAATTAAGTTAAAAAAAAAAACTATTCCAGCTGAAGAAAATTACAAAATATTGCTATTTACAAAATTTACAGAAACTCATGTTTCGCATAAAATATACAACATTAATATACCAGGAAAGAACCATTCCCTCACGTTTCATAATTGATCTAATTATAATATTAATTTTAAATAGATATTATCTTACCAATATTGTATTTAAAGTTTTAATAAAATATTGTTTGTTTAATTAATTAGGTTTTTATTTACTTTCCTCATATTCGAAATGAAGCGTGCTAAATAGGTCCCTTTCTTTCCTTGTATAACAATCTACTATTCTTCCCACCCCTTCAAGAAACAAAGTCAGGATGCTGTATATATGTAATGTCATTAATTAAAACGCTATCAACATTAACATTTCCCACACTGTTACATAATAATGTCATAGTCGCAGAGTATACTGTTCTAAGTGAAGTTCAAACTTCGGGCATGCAATTATGAACAAGTTTACGAGTACACGACGCTCTGTTACAAGATTTTAAGGGAAATTGTCTTATTATTACCACGTTAAGAATTATAGAAGTATAATATTCGGAGTTTTATTATAATTTAGATACGTTTAATAATATAGATTTTGATGGCCCAGTGATTAAGGCCTCCTCTCATCCACGTTATGGGTTCAAATCCGGGCAAGTAGGTATATTATTAAAATTTTGATTTAATTAACTCTACTGTACTAACTATGATAATTATATTAGTAGGTATTAAGTAAAAAATAATTTATGATTTTATTATAATCGAACTGAAACGTATTTTTTATTATTAATAATGTATTTTGTAATTGTAAGGAATCAAAAAAAAAAAAAAAAAAAAAAAAAGAAGCTTTTATTATTACTGACATCGGTGAAGAAAAACATTGTGAGGAAACTTGGACATATTAGTTAATATAAGTCTGAAATGCCCAACCCGTCTTGAGCAAGCGTGGTGATCAATGCTTGTGCCGTCTCTGTATGCCCTACCTATGCCCTGCAGAAGGAATATAATAGACTAATACTAAATTATAATAGTTATTTTACCTAATAGTTACAAGTTAAAAAAAATTATCAAAAGTAGACTCAAAATCCTGTGATTTTGAGTCTAGTTTTGACCATTTTTTTGTTTTTTTTTTGAGTATGACACCTGAAAGAAAGAAGAAAGAAAATACGTTTATTTGCGGTAAAATATGACGCAAGCAAGGAAAAAAAATCAAATAAAACACGAAAATAACAAATTGGAGGAAAATATGTGTCACATCCACGCAAAACGGCCATCGCTCAGCATAATGCTGGGACTCTATGCGAGACAAAGCCCCAGCGCTGTGTGTCATAGTATTATAGAGAAATCAGAACGAGCTCTAGAGCAGTGGTGGCCCAGTGGAAACAACCGTGACTTACAGAGTCGAAGGTTGTAAGTTCGAACCCGTCAGACGCTTTAATTTGTGTAAATTATTTCATAACCACTGCTCTCAAAACGGTGACGGAAAGTGAAGAAACCGGCATTCCCTAGAACCAAAATTCTAAGTCATGTGACATTCACCAATACACACTGTGCCCGCGTGGTGGATTACAACCCACTCCCTCTCGAAGGGAGGAGGCCTGAGTCCCAGCAGTGGGCACATTATGGGCTGATTTTGCTATGCTATAAGAAAAAGTACTACATAAAAATATTATAGAAAAGGCTATAAATATTGTAGAGACCATAAAAGTTGGAGTCCCTCAGGGCGTGAAATATTTTAGAAGTACGCTTCTTTAAAATGTTCGTAAAACCGCAACCAGCGTTCATGCTCTATGTAAGCAACTTAGTAGATAATACAGGCTGAATTTTTAGTCACCGTCCAAATTTTTTCTAGGCATTATGTATGATTCATTAACTCCATTTTTGAAAAAAAATCGATACGTAATATTTTCATTTTAAATCATTTTCTCGAAAGAATTATCCGCTCTGCGTGGTATATAATAACTTTGTGATATGATATCTCAATATTTTTGTATTGAGTAATACTAAAAGAAAAAACAGGTATTCAATGATTTTCGCCAAAGATTAATAAAAATATAAAAATTTGGACGTTGACTAAAAATTCAGGGTGCATACAACAAACCTTCATCGCAAAAAAAAAAAGCTTCAATAGTCTCTAGCAAGCACTTATTGTTACGTATCAATCAATCAATCTGCCTAGCCTTTTCCCAACTACGTTGGGGTCGGCTTCCAGTCTAACCAGATGCAGCTGAATACCAGTATTTTACACGGAGTGACTGTCAGCCTCTACAACCCAGTTACTAGATAACGACGATACCCCTTGGTAAAACTGGTTGACAAACTTTTGGGCTTCTGAATACCTGTCATTCCTAAAAATCAACCCCTAAACACCATGGAATCTAAATTACATACAAAATTACTATGAGTCATAACGTCATAGTCACGATAACCCAAGATTACCCATAACTTTATTCTGGCGTTACCCGTTCTGGCGATCTGGAAGCGTATATGCAAGAGGTCGGAATTTGCCGTTTAGATTGGCCAACTCGAATTCCTAGCCTTAATCCAATCTGAGATGTTCTGAAGCAATATTTAAGAATGTTATTGCCGCGGAGTGTGAACGTATTCCACAAGAAACCATTAGAAATATCCTCGATTGCATGCCCAGACTAAAGGAAGCTATCATTTTAGCAAAAGGGAGCCACATTCATTATTAAACTTCATGAATATCAAACCCATTGAATCTAAATCCCGTACAAAATTACTATGAGCCATACCATCATAGGCACGATAACCCAAGATTACCCATAACTTCATATCTAAGACCCATCCATACCTTTATTGAACTTAGAATAATAAGAACATAGTGCCCCATAAAATTATATGGCAGGTTACCTCTGCAGGGTAATAATAACCTTATGACCTTCATTATAGGGTCGTGATCTGATATTCAGACTTAGGCATTATTATACGTTTTGGAATTAGGTGAAAATGTGTTCAATGTTATAGAGTTCAAGCGTGCAATCTTATTGAAATACACGTTTATGTTATTAGAAAAGTTTTTTACTGAGTTATTCAGTAATTTCAGTGAAGTTCAATTGTTCAGTTGAAAGTTATTTTGTGTCAGCATATTGAAAACTTCATGAAAGTATTTTAATCCAAAATTTAGGTAGTCCTTTTTAAACCAACTGATTTTTAGGATTTATTATGTTACATTTTCGTGAAAAAAATTGTTTTTCTCTGTTTGTCAATCGTTTTTAGTCAGTTTTGACCATCTTATGAATCATTTTTTGAGAAAAGTTTACAAATACCAAACATTGATTTTTAATGGAAGCCCAGCCCCTATGTGTATATTTTTCCGAATATAAATTAAACATGCTTTACAATTTATCACTTATCTATAAATCGTTTCCAAAAAGTTGTTGCTGACCCTTATTCAAATTATATTTAGAAACAAAATTGTGCTTTATAAATATTTGATACAAAATAAACTCATGTATTTACTCAAATTAAGGTACCTATCACTATTTAACTTGATATAACCAACCAATACTAAGAATTACTTGGTAAGGTCAAAGTTAAATTTTGGGTGATAATGAAAGTGATATAAATGATAGTGTGTATGATTTGGTAAAAAAAATACTAAACTTAGATTGAATTTAAGAGCGATTATTCTGAAAGTGTATATTTATATCATACTGATTTGATTGCATCATACTGACGTTATTCAAAATCCTGCATCGCGCAAGTAGAGTTTACCGCGCAACTAGCATATATACAATGTTCCGACATCAATCATCAGGCAGTAGCCCACCAGACACAACACCCGTCTGTATGAAAGAAGCTCCTCTTCTATGGAGGATGAGTGAACTTTACACTCTCTTCCTCATACCTCTATAAATTATTATTAAAGTGAAAACTTCTTTAGGCGTAGTTTCTTTCTGAATAGTGTACAAAACTGAAACGTCACGCTCGGGTCAGTGACGCTGAATCGGGTATACTCGGCTCCAGTCGTAAGTTTTCACTTTTATCGTGTTAACACCATCCTCTTTTTTAATTTTTTATTTATATCTATTGAATTTAGTAGTTACAATATTTCAATATTTTATTAGCTTAAAATATTGAGAGTTTTGCCAACTAAAGAAAATATTATGTATCGTATCTAATTTATTTATTTTATGATCCATAAACAGACTAGGTAATTACCACATCACAGTCCACAGACATAACTTTACAAAATTCACCCAAAAACATCATAAAACCCGTAATATAAAACAGACACAGACATTGCCACCAGACTGGTGTAAAGCAATTTGGTAATATTAAACAATAAAAAGTTACTCCCGCAAATTGTCCTAGGTATGACTTTCACTTCAGACTAAAATATTGAGCTTATATCGTTATCCAGTTTAGTTCTAATATTTAGAGTAAATAATTTAAAAAAGAAAGGTGTGTGTATGTGTTAATGTGTGTGCATGGATGTGAGAGTGTGTATGTAGTAAATTGTCTTTGGTCCAAGGCTAATTTGTATACATATAAATATGCATTTTGTATAAAGATTTTTAATGTGCGTTTAGTTAAACTAAAATTAACTGTATACACAAAATTACCATCTAATATATAATTAATAATAAAAAAAATCTTTGTCTTGTTGTCTAGTGGTCATAAGCGTGTCGGCTGAACATGTGGTCTAAGGTTCAATTTCCGAATCATGTAAAGTATTATAAGGTTCACTAGAACACCTGAATTCGGGATTTATGAACGGTTTATGACCGCGTCTTGTCACTTTTTGTTCGGAAAACCGGAAATCTTCCTTTGCCATGCGTTTGAAGTTCGAACGATCGTGTATTCGCGCGCCGATCGCTTTTAAATAGGAAGCAGGATTAGGCAATGAAATATTGTGTTTCAGCAGGTGGTGATGGCAACTTTGGGCCAGAGTCGATGGAGGCAGATTGTCCGCTTGAAGGGGTCGTGACCACGATCCTAAGTAATGAGGAACCGATTGAAGAAGACTTCAATACCTGTTGTCAGTACAACAGGTATTGAAGTCTTCTTCAATCGGTTTTTTTCAATTCAATTTTGTATGGAATAGCTGATTATGTTTTCGCGATTACGATGGTGGTCCTTTGCAGGAAATGTTCAGTTTCATGGTCCATACCCTTAAATATGACCACGTATTTCTGATACGCGTTTTATTAGCCAGTTAGAGTGGGACTGACAGCCCAGGGTGCACCGGACGTACATTTAATAATCGTGCATGGAGGTTACTTCCGGCATTTAATTTTGGTGAATCTGAAATACATAATAAGAGAAGAAAAAAAAAAGTGATGTGTGAGGCACACACTGTACTTATTCGTTATTTTATTAGTTTTTAGGGTTCCGTAGCCAAATGGCAAAAAACGGAACCCTTATGGATTCGTCATGTTTGACTGTCTGTCAGTCCGTATGTCACAGCCACTTTATTCCGAAACTATAAGAACTATACTGTTGAAACTTGGTAAGTAGATGTATTCTGTGAACCGCATTAAGATTTTCACACAAAAAAAGAAAAAAAACAATAAATTTTGGGGGTTCCCCATACTTAGAACTGAAAGACCATTTTTTTTTTCATTAAACCCTTATCTGTGGGATATCTATGGATAGGTCTTCTAAAACGATATTGAGATTTCTAATGTATTTTTTTCTAAACTGAATAGTTTGCGCGACAGATGCTTCCAAAGTGGTAAAATGTGTCCCCCCCCCCCCTGTAACTTCTAAAATAAAGGAATGATAAAACTAAAAAAAAATATGATGTACATTACCAGGTAAACTTCCATCGAAAATTGGTTTGAACGAGATCTAGTAAGTAGTTTTTTTTTAATACGTCATAAATCGTAAACTATTATTAAAACATCGATCAAGTTACAACGAACTACTTACATGAACTTTTATATTATGTTACTTGCTTCTACGGAACCCTTCATGTGCGAGTCCGACTCGCACTTGGCCGGTTTTCTTATTTCCGTTTTTTTTTTGTTTTTTTGTGTAAATTGTGTGCGTCTTTAGGGGTATGAGGAACAGGGTGTAAAGTTCACTCATCCACCATAGAAAAGGGAGGATCCTCCAACCAGACGGGTGTTGTGTCTGGCGGGCCGACTGCCCGACTGTTGATTTCGGATAGTCTTATCTATGTCGTTCGCGCGGTAAACTCTAATTGCGCGATGCAGGATTTGTGTAACGTCATGTCTTTGATGCGTAGTTCGTATGTGGTGGTGTAACCGCTACACCACTCCCCTCCGGAGACCGGAGGTCGATAGTGGGCTGAGTCTTGTATCTTGCGATGCTTCACAGTGCCAGCCAGCTAAGGTTCCAGTGAGTCGGAACCGGGTGCCGCATAGTTCACGGTGAGTCGGAACTGTCTGCGGTGATTCCCCAGTGAGTCGGGGTGGCGCTGCGTCACGATCCAGTGAGTCGGATGTAGTATAGCGCCGGGTTGTGGCTGACTGCTAGCGTCGACCAGGAGAGGGTAGAATGAGCTCTGCTTGTGAGACCGGCCGAAGGTGCAGGTGCTGTGCCAAGTTTGCTGATGAGGCTGAGGGTGATGACCAGGAATGCGCGTTCGCTGCATGCTGGTGGTCAGGATACCCGTTGAAGCCGAGGGTGCTGGCTGTCTGTGTGACTCGCCTCACGAAAGCTTGCGGGAGTGATGATGATGATGACGTCACGCTGAAGTAGTTGCACGAAGGCTGCGTTGACGTTCATACTCGGGGTCACCAATTTAGAGGTATGAGGAACAGGGTGTAAAGTTCACTCATCCACCATAGAAAAGGGAGGATCCTCCAACCAGACGGGTGTTGTGTCTGGCGGGCCGACTGCCCGACTGTTGATTTCGGATAGTCTTATCTATGTCGTTCGCGCGGTAAACTCTAATTGCGCGATGCAGGATTTGTGTAACGTCATGTCTTTGATGCGTAGTTCGTATGTGGTGGTGTAACCGCTACACGTCAAATAAATTTATTTTCTTTCTTTTAATTTTCTGATATGTTTTTTTAACTAGCCTGATAGTTGATAATCAGCTACTATTCACACCTATATAGATCATTAAAGGCACTGCAAATGCACGACAAAGAAATTTGGTTGTAATTTCATCATCTGGAACATCAAATTTATCTGGCCGCAGAATAGACAATGACTTGGTACTTCACCAGACGAATATTCGCCATTACAAGAAGGTTGCAAATTATGATGTTAAGTTATTCATACACCCACCTACGTACCATACAACCACGTGAAATCATACGATGTATCCTTGCATCGTAGCCAAATTCTGTACATCGTAATAGCGTCATTCACACAAATCTGGAATAACATTGACTTGGCAAAGTCCGGCCATTTCCCATACTACGCTACAACGTTTAGTCGTATGGTTAATCCTTTTAATATTTTAAATTGGAGTGGTTGCTTTGTTACAATGTCGTTGTGACTTGAAAGTTTAACAAACTGCGTTTTATGTTCTGCTATACTTTCTCAGTTAATAAAAAGATACTTGGCTTGGTTTTAATGAAAAAATATTAGTATTCTGTTCCATCTGATTAAAAAAAATATTCTAAAGTCATTTATTCAAACTAGGCTGAGAATCAGTACTTTTCGAACGTCAAAATTGCATAAGACAGTCCCCAAAAATGCCCGCCCTTCATCACTTTCAACAAACTCCCCAGCAGCACAGCTGTCTGTTCAGTTGGTAAGACTGGAAGCCGACCCAAACATACTTGGGAAAAGGCTACGCAGGTTATGATGGTTCTAAGGAAAGCTGGATCTTAGTATCAAGCATGTTTATCTATACTTGTTCTTTCTTTGTGAAAAGAAGGCTTTGCTTACCTATGAAACAATCCCAGGATTTTATAATAGCTTGATTTAAAAGAGTGTCCATGGATTTTCCTGCCCGTTCTTCTCCATAGAGTTCTACGTTTTGGAATGGGCAACTAGCTTCAACTTTCTGACTAACCGACCGACTACTTGGCAATTCTAAAGTAAATGGTTTATTTGGAATTATAAGCTTTTAGTTTGAGTTTGAGAATCGCAGGTTCATAAAGGTCTGCTGGTACTTGCACCACTATAATGCGTTTTGCGAATTGTTTGAAGATGGCAGAGACAGAATTATATTTTAAATATGTTTAGTGCTAAATGTATTTAGTGTGTAGTGCAAGTAGTAGTTTAATTTACAAAATTATGTTATTATGTTTTTATGATTTTGCAACCTTAATTTTCTGCCACTTGCCAGATGAGCCAGAGTGCCACCACTTTTCTAGGAAACCGTAGCTTAAGGCCGCGCGCACTTTGGATGCGTTTTCGTACGAATTTCACTCGTGCCTTCACATACGTGTGACCACGGTCGTACGAATTAAGTGCGCACACTGGATACGTTGTTCTCAATCAAATAGAACAAATCCCAACAAGTTCGGATTGTTTTTGGACATTGGAACTATACGTACGACTAAGTCGCACTCAGTCTGCGCAACCCCTTTGTACTTGGAAGGTCAGGATCGTTCGTGCGTGTTCGTGTAACGTGAACGCACGAGTGAATTCGTACGAAAACGCATCAAAAGTGCGTGCGGCTTTACGGTAAAACAGGCAGCAATTCAAATATTATTTTGCCTTTTTCATTTTGTTATTTGTATTTTGTGTTTCACGAACTGTATCCAAAAGAGATTTTCTATTGTTTTGCTACATAGTGCAATGGTTCAATTCACTAAACTTGATTATAAGTGCCGTTTTGTGTGGGTGTGTAACGTTTGATATAATAACAAAAGTTCTAATGATCATAAGACCTATTTTTTTTTTTTTATATAACGATCAAATGATATAATGAATTATTGACATAATTTCATTTTACCCAATTTCATATGGTATAATGAACAGTTGATATAATGCACATTTGAAATAATATTTAATTAATATAATATTCAGTTGCTATAATATTCAAAATCTATAAGTAACGTTTAATATAATTTGTTAATAGGTTGAATCTGCTCCAAAACCGAATCGGGCCACACCGACTTTACGTAGTCTTTTGGCTCCTACCCCTAGAGTGTATATAAAAACCGGAGGCGCGGAGGGAGAGCAACCGCCGCCCACTGTAACAAAGCATGGGTGCCTATCCTTTGTTACGTAAGGGCGAAGGGGTTGCACTTTCCGCAGCGCCGCCCGGAGCCGATGCAGAAGCAACTTTATTGTTTTGAGGTTAGGTTACAATATAATTTGCTTTTCTCAAGAACGATGGTTACCTCAGAAAATTAGTTAATATAAAAGTTAGGTCAAATGAATATTATATAAAAAGAGCATTATACAATTAGAAAATTATATGAAATGAACGTTATACTAAATGAAATTAGAGTAAATGAAAATTAAATCTACTAAAACATTAGATCATATGAAGTTAGGTTAAATGTTTTTATAGCATATGAACATTATATCTTAAGAAAGTTATGTCAAATGAAATTAGACTATCTGTTATTATACCAAACATTACACACCCGTTTTGTGTATATGAAATTGATTTCAGTATTTAATTTTAACCAGCTGATAATTATTATGATGCCAATAAACACCATACCCTATTTGAGTTTCACCGCAGTTGGGCTTAAAAGAGGTTACGCATGAGATATGTTAATTAAAAAAATCGTTTAATGTACGTACCTACCTAAGTAGTGCTAAAGGCTTTTGTACACAGTAAAAAATACGGTACGTAAACCAACAGTAATTAAAAATAAACCCACGATGTCAGTGGCAGTCGGCAGGTAGGTTTTGAAATCGTTCTTTTTTTGCTGCGAACCATGTTTGTGGTCAGTGTGAAAAGACGGAAAGCACATAATTGAAAATGATTAAATTAAAAATAAAATGCTTTTAGTTTTGGGACCTTGAAACTTATAATTTTATAAACAGGGCGTAAAGTTCACTCATTCTCTATAGAAAAGGGAGGATCCTCCGACCAGACGGGTGTTGGGGTGTTGTGTCTGACGGGCTACTGCCCGATGATTGATTTCGGGATGGTGTAAATATAGTAGATCGGTAAACTCTGCTTGCGCGATGCAGGATTTTGCGTGACGTCAGTGTGGTGCGTAGTTCACAATGTGGCGATGTCAATTTAGTTCACAATTGGCATGAGGAACAGGGTGTAAAGTTCTTTCATCCATCATAGAAAAGGGAGGATCCTCCGACCAGACGGGTGTTGTGTCTGTCGGGCAACTGCCCAACTGTTGATGTCGGATAGTCTTATATATGTCATTCGCGCGGTAAACTCTAATTGCGCGATGCAGGATTTGTGTGACGTCATGTCTTTGATGCGTAGTTTGTATGTGGCGGTTTATCCGCTACATAGATACGAGTACCATCAGTATTTAATTTTAACGAAGACTTTACTTGCGATTGACAATCCGCTAGTCTAACGAAGCCTCTGTCAAAAGTCTGAAGCACACGTAAAAATAACTTGCTATCGTTCCCAGTCCTTTCAACCACTTTATGTATACTATCTACTTATACAAACCAAAAACAAATAACAAACCCAAGTTAAATTCAAAATATTATCAAACGAAAGGGTCGAGAGGGTTAAAATGAAGTCCTAATTACCCAACCCTCCACTACCGAGCTAGTTAAATTGCCTCATTATTGTTTTTCATTTGTGATACGAATTTGCGAGCTTTGGCCTCACCAATAGCGGATCTTTGCCAAGCCGACAGTGGACCTAATTTGTGGGATTGTGGCTGCGGACAATCGTAAAGATAGCTCTGGTGTTAAGGGGAAGTTGAGTGTTACCTAGTTCTGTTTTTAGGGTTCCGTACATCATAACGAAAAAACAGAACCCTTATAGGATCACTTTGTTGTCCGTCTGTATGTCTGTTTGTCAGTCTATCTATGAAATTAATGTCAAATACGTAGAGCCCCTTAGAGCTGTAAAAATATCAAGTTTCTAAGTCACCGCAATAAAAAAATACGGCCATTTATGCGACATTATTTTTGATACTCGAAAATAAATCAATATTTTCGAGTTCCGTTGACCTACACTCGAGAGCAATGAATCCGGGTCACTTAAAGAATCCTAAAAATCTCGGAAACTAAAAATGCTAGGTTAATGCAATAAATTGTATTTAATAGACAATGTAATACTCCTTAAATGAAGGTATTAAAACTTCTTAGTTATTGTAAAGTTATATCATAAAAAAATCAAATTTGAAAAAGGGCCACTTTCGAAGATGGAACTACGAAATTACAGCATTTGGTTTTGCTTTTGTTTGTAATCTGTCATTTATGTGGGTACATAAACCATGTTGATAGTGCTCTATATTCATTATTCAAGCTGAAATTATGTCGCTTACGCCTGAAGAATGCACCAGAATACTTACAATGCTGGAAACCGGCCGGAGTCAGCGCGATACAGCCAGGACTGTCGGTGTGTCGCTGTCAACAGTACAAAGAGTTCTCCGACGTTACGAAGAAACTGGTTCTAACCTACGCAGACCAGGAACGGGCAGAACCAGGTGTACCACAGCACGAGAAGACCGATACTTGGTGAACACCATGCTTCGAAATCGCTTTCTTACAGGAACTGAACTCACAAATCAGTTTCGACGCCTCGGAGGAAGTAACCCAAGTGCATGGACAGTAAGACGTCGGCTTGCTGAATCTAACTTAAAACCCCTTAGACCTGCAAACGGCCCTAAACTGGAGCGTGGGCATCGTATTTCAAGACTAAGATATGCCCAGAGCCACGTAAATTGGAGTATTGAAGATTGGTCAAAAGTTATGTTCTCCGACGAATCAAAATTTATGCTCTACAAGCACGATGGAAGACACAGAGTGTATCGAAGACCAGGGGAAAGATTCAAGCAAGCATGCATCGAAGAAAAAGTAGCCTACGGTGGTGGGTCTGTACTTGTGTGGGCCGGAATTTCTTCTGAAAGTCGCACAGAGCTGGTGATCATAGAAAATGGCTCTTTAACTAGCGAAAGATATGTGGAAGAAATCCTCAATGATCACGTTGGTCCATTTATGGTCAATTTAGGTGAGGATGCTATATTTATGCATGACAATGCCCGACCTCATACAGGTAGGATTGTGAATGACTACCTTCAAGAGATGAACATTACTCGTATGGAGTGGCCAGCGCGCAGCCCGGATATCAACCCGATCGCGCATGCTTGGGACGAGCTAGGCAGATGCGTAAAACAACGAAACCCTCCCCCAATCACGCTTCGTGAGCTCAAAATTGCTCTCACAGAGGAATGGGAGAATATTCCCCAAAATCGTATAAGGAACTTGGTGTACAGCATGCCAAACCGCGTAAACGCAGTAATGGAAGCACGAGGAGGCAATACGAAGTATTAAAATTCAAGAAAATCGTAATAAAGTTCAAAAATTTCATGTTTCCTATTTTTGTTTTAAGGAGAGATCAGCAGTTTTTTTCTTTATGTAATTTTGTGTTAATAAAATGTATGGTGACTCATATTTTTTTTTACTTTCATTTAAGGAGTATTACATTGTCTATTAAATACAATTTATTGCATTAACCTATCATTTTTAATTTCCGAGATTTTTAACATTCTTTAAGTGACCCGGATTCATTGCTCTCGAGTGTAGAATCATAAAATTTGGTAAGAAGCAGGGTCTCACAGCATAAATAAAGAAAAAAGATAATCGTTCATTTGTAGTTTAATCACAATAAACACTTTTTTTTTTGCGTTTACAATCTTTCATTATTGCAGATCGGGAATTGACCGTAGCGTATATGTATAGATGTATGGGAGAACATGATTTTCAACTACAGTGTTAAGTTTGTTTTTTAATTCATCCCAACTAGGCAACTCTTCATTGTGCGTGGTCTAACACGCACTCGGCCGGTGTTTTTTTTTTTTTTTTTACGGGTTTATATATAATATAAGGTATAATTAAGTGTTATATTATATTTTACTGTTTTCTAAGTAGGAAATTTATATTAAATAATATTTTTTTAGTAGTCGTAGATTTTCCCCAACCAATATTATTGTCAGTCATTGATGATGAAAACTTTGCTGAATGTAGTTAAAATCTGGTCACAAAAAGTACAAAAGAATATGGTATACAGGTTCGTTTAAGCGGATTCAGAAATTAATAAATCAAAAGGTATTCGAATCGTTATTATCTGAACAAAGGTACCCTTTCATTGGCTTGCAATTTATACAGAACCCTATTTACAAATCGGCTTCAAGGACTTGAGTCCGTTTGACTAACACTAGGCAACACTTAAGTGAATGACGAAATAAAATCACGTTGTTGGATTTTCAACTTTCCGCGCTGGGCCGAGCGTTGAAAATTCAACAGTGTGCTTTTATTTACTTAGGTGTTGTCTAATGTTAGTGAAAATGGGCATTCGTTTCCATAATGTTTGAACATTTTGTATTATCATTATTATTTATTGTTAAAATCGTATCATTGTCTAAAATTATCTTGTCGTCTTAACGTTTCCCTGGCAATTTATTGTGGTCGGCTTCCATTTTGAATACAAATACAAAATAATGCTTATTATTCCTAGCTTTATTTATCTTGTGGGCGGGAACGTAGCGAGGTTTGTCCTTGAGTTTATAAGTCGTATTATCTCTATTCTCATTACGTTTCTTGACTTTCAAAGTACCTTTGTATGGTCTAATTTAAATGAAAGTTTTGACTTTGAACAATGTTGGTGTTTGTGTATGAAAATGGAAAAGCTGGTAATTTGAAGGCCATGTGTAGCGTCTAACTTCAATAAAATGAATACTCGTTTTAACAAATTCGTCAAAACACTACACATTTTTGTTCAACTTCATTCCAAATAAGGGAGATTTGTAGAGTATGACCGAATTACGTTTTCAGTTTTCGGTTGAAATAACCGTTTTCGTCAATATTCGTTATCAGCCGAAAAAAAGGCAAATCAATCATTAAAATTCATTCATTCAGAGAAAATCTATAGCGTTAACAACTAAAAACACATTAACTGAGAAAATGACTGAAAATATTACTTGTTCTCGCATAGATATATTATCAATTTATCAAATTGTTTGATTATTATTATGAATGTTTTTGATAAAAGAACAAAAGTTCATGTGATTTAAGTTTAAACCGTTACTCATAATGATTAAAATATTAACACTGCATTTCTTTTACTTTCAAAGAAAAACTTGTCGACGCTTTAGAACAAATAGTTTTTGATTTTCGGCCGAAAATGCAAAACTGGCCGAATTTCGATTTCGGTCAGACTCTAGAGATTTGTGTACAAGGAAAAGATTGTCCGATATCGCTATATCTGATAAAAATATTAGTTTTGCTACTAAGACCTTTTTCAGCTTATACTTTTGACTTTTACCCTACCTTATTTAATTTTAAAACCAGCTACGTTAGCAGTCATAAAAAACAATGTGGTAGGTTAAATTAAAAATAAATGATTTATTTCTGCGAATTGATTCAAACTCAAACTCAAAACTCAAATTAAAGCATATTTTCAATTAAACCATTTACAGGCACTTTTGAATTGTCAAAAAGTCAGTCAGTTAGTCAGAAAGTTGAAGTTAGTTGCCCATTCCAAAACTTAGATCTCTATGGAGAAGAACGGGCAAGAAACTCCAAGGACCCTCTTTTAAATATAGAAATTACAAAATCCTGGGAACATTACTTTTGTTGATTCTATATGTGAGAACAATGTAAAAAGAAAAATATAAAATCCCAAAAACGATTAAAAATAAGCCCTGGCAGATAAGAGATGACCAGTCTCAACTGACGGCGCCCGATCAGCACCATCCAGCTCGACCATTTTGTAGGGAACCGAATGATCCAACACACTCACCACCATCAGCGAGACATTAAGTGAGCATGACATACTCTTAAATACCCTGCTCTTTCAAGTCAAAATATAACATAATAGCATAGTAAACGACTCCATGGTACTCACATTTACAAAAAATTTAAATAAATGCGTCTAAGTTATACAAAACTATAGTTTGCAATGTATTTATAACATTTGAAGAATTTTACCACCAAAAAGAAAGAAAATCAATATTATCTATTGGAGTATTCAATAATTAAAACTTGGTTAAATAAAAATAAAAAATAAACATTAAGTTCGTAGTCAGGAAAAATAAAAAAGGGGAAGCAACTCTACCATTTTTTTTTCTTTTTTTTTAACTAGTGAGCCCAAGGTGGCTGTGGAGCAGGACCAGCATTTAGCCAAGCATTAAAAAAGATAACCGACATAGCCCGAAAAATGCCAAACTTAAGTGGGCAGTGGCGACCGCGTACTGGAAGACGTAGCGTTGGAAGGCCTCCCACAAGGTGGATCGACGACCTGGCGAAGGCCACAGGAATCCGCTGGATGCGAAAAACACAAAACCGGTTGAAGTGGCGGTGCTTGGGGGAGGTTTATCATATTATGTCCAGCTGTGGACGTCTTTCGGCTGAAATGATGATAATGAAGATTAAAAGAAAAACAAACACGTCAAAAACAAATAATAATATTTTTAAACTTGATTAGGCTTGTGTTTCCTCAAACTCAATCCATTTATTTCAATTAAACCATTTACAGGCACTTTTGAATTGTCAAGGGGTCAGTCAGTCAGAAATATGAAGCTAGTTGCCCATTCCAAAATGTAGGTTCCTATGGAGAAGAACGGGCAAGAAACTCCACGGACACTCTTTTAAATCATAATATTCTTTACAAAATATTGGTTACATCATTCATGTTGAAATTATACATGTGAGAACAATGTAGAAAGATGTGCACGTAAAAAGCGTCCGTAATAAAAATATAAAAACAATTCAAAAATTAAAATGAGCCGTGGCAGATAAGAGATGACCAGTCCCTACTGATGGCGCTCGTTCACGAACATGACGCATGGATCAGCACCGTTTAGCTCAACCATTTTGAAGGGAAAAAAAATAAAATTTAGCCGCCAGGGCACATCAAGTCAATGAAAGACGTACCCAGTAAATGGTACCTAAACGAGTACTCTAAGAAGAAACACCGAAACTAACTCAAAGGTCTCTTTTAAGAGGCTTACAACAGCTAAAGCGCGGTCACTGTCGGAGAGCATAGAAATAAAAAGAGGAGCGCGATGACAACGCAGGTAATTTATTGCAAAATATGAAGCAATTATCAATTTACAAAAAATCTATTGATTGTACTAAAAAAAAACACTGTTATGTACGTTAATACGAGTATGTTACATGGAAAATAATCTGAATAATTGCATGTATATGATTTTTTATCGTTAAAATAAATTTTTAGATGTCTTCGTGATATTTTTCGATGGTATCAAATAGTTGTATTATGTTTTCAACACACTATCTTACTAGCATATATCCTGGAAATATCACATGTTTTTCTGATTTTGTTTACTGTAGTAGATCATAACTTTTAGGTATTATAAAAATTGTGTTTAGGCACGTCTAGGTCCTGTAGTCCTCTTAAAGTCCAGACATTATCTTGGTCAGATCATACGGGGACCACCAGATTCGTGTCTGAGATAATCTTTTACTTGGACCTATCCAGTCCATGCACTTCGTGTAGCTCAACTCATAACTTAAGGGGCTGGACGACTCGATGAAACTTAATTCACTGTCAAGGTATTCCTAGTATTACCTAGTTTAAGATATCGTACCAAGCTAAAGTAAATACCTAAGCGAGCCTAACTTGAACAAGTTTATCAGACGATCCGAGCTGTACTTAATTAAGCTACAGAAAGCTTCTCGTATATTAGGTTATCGCCTCTATCCTTCATAGGGGACCGGTCCTGGGAGAATTCGTTGGTAGGTATGTGACGCTTTTCTCATTAATTTGGCGTCTGTTGAGTTTATGATGTCATTAGTGGAGCGGAATGCTTTCCAACATACCTACTGGGATGTTAGGTTATCTTATAATAAATATTTTTATGAGTTCGACTTGATGTTAAGTATTTAGCTAAATATCAACCCCCTTATTTATAAACGTTGCTTAAAGTGAAGAGACGTTTAATCGTCACAAAATGTATGGTGAAGCAGACGTTAATTAGTACTTAACTTTAAGCAACGCAACGTTTATAAATAAGTGGATAGTGTTGGGTAACTCGGCACATGTGCTATCACAGTTGTAGCTACTCACTTGGATGAAAAAAGTCACTCACTCTTTTTTTTTTGTCTGCCTCTTTGGTCTAGTGGTCGCAAGCGCTACTGCTGAACATGAGGTCCTGGGTTCGATTCCCAGGTCGGGCAAAGTGTCATTGGGTTTTTCTTTCTGGAATTTCTCAGTAGCAGCCCGAAGACTGGATTTGTGCCCGGTTGATGGCAATAGGCTGGCCCCCTATTACATGGGACTTAAACATAACTGGCGAAATAAGGGTGTACTATAAGTATACCTCTGCCCAACCCTTTGGGGAAACAAGGCGTGATGTTTTTTATGTTATGTTAATTAACCAAAATTTCTTAGATTATATTAAATCGCTAAACAAGTTTATTACTGCTTAATGTATTTAAAACATCGCTCTGGGGGTCAACCACTACCTCTTTGAGCAGTATTATTTTGATGTTACTTCAGTGCGAGAACGAAGTGCAGCTATACAGGACGTCTAGCTCCATCTCTTTCCCACGCTCAAGTAAGATTAAAATAATACTGCTAAAAGAGGTGGTGGTAGGGCCCCTGCTTCTGTCAATTGATTGAAGATGACCGAAACGTAATGTTGTTTTTGGCAAATAAAAAATCAAAATTTTGGATTATTACTATTTTAAAATTGCTCAATTGCTCAAAAGGGGAAAATTCGCTCAAAAAAAGTCTTACTTTAAAATCACGTATTTATTTGCATAATAATTACAAGAAGTAACTATCTATTGAAAAAAAATAGTTAAAAGCTAACATTGTAGTTGTTTTTGTTTTCCTGCTTAAGTCTTTGCCTTCAGTCATATAGGTACCTATGAAATAATAATAATAATAAACTATATTTTAGAGTCTATACTATGACTATGCTGTGGAGGCTTTGTATAGCTGCATTTGCAAATCTAGGGTAGCTACACTTCTTTAGTTTCCTATATGACGAGATTGTTGGGAATGTGATTTTTAATCTGTCTAGGAAAGTGTTTATGCCCATCAGACTTGCTTACCACGGTTTAGTGGCATCAGTTCTGAGATTCAAGATAATATTCTGGAAAAAAATTTAGTCTCAGAGAACAGGTATTCATGGCAAACGATGCATATGGGCAATGTGTAACATGAAAGTAACAGATAGTTGCGTACCTGTATTCAAGTTTCATAATTTGCTAACATTTCCATCACTTTACATTTTCGAAATAGCTGTTTTTGTAAAATCAAATATGCATCTTTTTTAATAAATTGTCTGAAATTTATCGCACCTATTTAGTACATTTTGCATTTATCGCATCTATTTCGTAGAAACGAAAGTTATAATAACGGAGAAGCGAATGTTGTAGAACTGCGTGAGAATTGAAAAGGCAAAGTTATCAAGAAGGATTCGTTTATGAGACGTTACAGAGAAATTCAGTTGGCATGAAACGCCTTGAGATGCTATTAGATTTCCTGAAACCTGATAAAATTGAATTCCTTGTAAATCCTCAGTTTTATTAACTTCTACTTCCTAGAAACACGATCTCAGATATCTTTGAACATACTTTACTTATAACTTTGTAAGTCTGAGACTTTCCCGGTACAGAAATTTCTGGGAAATTAATATTACTATAACTACGAAAAAAAATACGTTAAAATGTTTTGAAAACACGCGCTCAATACCTCAAAATGTCGTGGAAAACTTAAATTGAAATTCTCCCTTCGATCATTTTATAAGAAACGTTGACACAAGTACCTATTATCAATTTTGTAATTAAAAAAGCACATAACAGAAAAAAGAAAAACAAGCCTGTGACATTCCCACAATTAAGACGAATCTAACACTTCAATCATTTGTAAATCCATCAAGCCGTTTAGGCTACAGAGCGGCCTGCGTACCAAAGAAATATACATAAATAAATAAATACAGACTCTCCAAGAACATTACCCTCCTTCTGGGGCATTCGGGTAAAAATACACTACTTTGTAACTTCACAGACACAGCTTTCTCTTTATTTTATATACAAAGCTTCACGTAGTATACTCGCATTCTAGAAAACAGTCAAGAGTTGTCGTGTGATACCCGGTTGGAACAAAATTCCTTTCGCTTTTGCACACTTTGCGAATGAGAGCTAGACCGAAAAAAAACAGACAATAATTGCGTGTCGGACCACGCACAATGAAAGGTTCCTTGGGATGAATTTATAGAGAGAATAAACTTAACATTGTAGTTGAAAAATATGTTCTCCCATAGATTCCAACTGCAAATGTAAGTTTGAACGCACCATATTGGGAGATTTACAATGTTGTTTTAAGACCATAGACTTATTGTATATACAGGGTGTAAGGGACCGAAGGAGGAGGCGGAACGCGTGAGGGAGAGGCAAAATTCGCGCCCTCACGCCCCTAGCCGCGTCAGGAGGAGACGTCCTGGGCGTCGGGAATCGATCGCGGATTCCCGGCCACCGTAGACGCGTGCTTGCGGACGGTGAGCAATGGGTAGCTCGCTGTCCGGTAAGGACCAAGCCTGGGTCGACGGCGCGTTGTGTTCCACGCGCGCCTCAAAGAGAAAGAGATCTCAGTGAGTGAAGTGAAAAAGGGTCCGATGAGACCATTGCCTGCCGGGGTTGCGGGAAAGTCCGAAAGGGATACCGTGGCCCCCTGGCATTGCACAGGCAACAGAAGGAACGGGTGGGTTTTAGTCAGTAAGAGTCTGACACGGCCTCCCGCTCCACCCAGAGCGGGGGAAGTCATTAGATGATTTCCCACCCAAAAAAAAAGATGGTAGGTTTTACGAAGAAATTATCATTCTGGACTCTGTCGGTCACAGCAAAGTAGGAGAGAGGAAGACGATGACGCGACGGCCTCAATTGGACTTATTTGTTATAATACTAGCGAACGGCAGTGCAGCGAGCTTTCGGACGCCTTACGCGCCACCCCGCGGTAGTTGAAAAAATTGAGATCATCGCAATAAGCCCTTTCATTTGACATGACGTCACTCGGTATAGTTTGCAAAACTTTTTTTTACAATTTTCTTGCTGCCCCAAAAGTAACGCCGATATTCAAAATTGACTTATTTACGTTACACGTCCTTGTTTGAGTCACAGAAGTACATAATGTGTACCAAATTTCAAGTTTATCGGTCCATTAGATTCGGAGAAAATTGGCTGTGACAGACGGATGGACAGACAGACAAACAGACACACGAGTGATCCTATAAGGGTTACAGTTTTTCCTTTTTAGGTACGGAACTCTAAAAATTGTAATATTTTGACCGTCAAGACACGTTTCATCTCATTGGCCAAGTGTGTAGAGTACAACGTTTAAGGAACTTTGTTCCAAAAACTTCTTCATGTTCTCAGATAAAAAGTAGCCTTTATTTAACAGTGACAGGATTACAGGAAACAGTAGAAATTGTGGCAACACAATAATTATTTCAGCGCTACCTTCTCAACAATCTCTTGTGAAATCAGGTAGCATATTTTAAATAATTGGACAAACGTAAGGTATCGATATTTCCTTTTGATTAACAGATATAAGAGGATACTTTAACTACGCGTACCTATTCTTATCTGAAGTTTGATTATATCGAAAGGAATAAGTACGTGAAATTCTGTGTTTGATGTGTGAGAGATCCATGTTTATCATAAAGGAATCTATGAGTAATTCTATTGGTGTAGTAGGATTTATCTCATATAGTTTCTTGCATCTCACACTAATTATCTCACACTGCGATACTGCTATCTGAGGGACAATTCCGTATTTTTAAGAACGTTACTCAATATCAATCTGCCTAGTCTTATCCCAAGTTTGTTGAGGTCAGCTTCCAGTCTACCAAATGAATTCCAGTGTTTTACATGAAGCGACTGCCTATCTGACCTCTACAACTCAGTTACTGGGTAACAAGATACACTTTGGTGTGTCTGGTTGTTACACTTTCGAGTTTCTGACGACCCGTAACGACTACCAAAGATCGCGATGTTCAATACCTACTCAATATATTTATTGCATTCCACAATATAAACTTAAATCACGGCACAGCGGACAGAGCTCCGGCGGGATCTCATGGCGACATGGAGTTGAGACCGATGCCTGCCGGGGTTGCGGGAAAGTCCAAGAGAGATACCGTGGCCCCTGGCAACGGAAAGGCAACTGCAGGAACACGGGTGGGTTTTAGTCATTAAGAGTCCGACACGCCCCCCCGCTCCGCCCAGAGCGGGAGAAGTCATTTGATTATTTCCCACCCAAAAAAAAAGATGGTAGGTTTTACGAAGAAATTATCATTCTGGACTCTCTCAGTCACGGCAAAGTAGAAGAGAGGAAGACGACGGCCAGTAGGCAGTAGGTAGGTAGGCCCAGTAGGCAGAAACTACAGAACGCCACCTGCTAAGATCCTTACATACTCCTGTTGCTTCGTTTACGTTCATACATCTGGTCATACACGCACGCAGGTTGCGAGTACTACGCACCTGTCTTTTCTGAAAAACATCACCAATAAGGTCAGTATATGTCCTCCTAGGGCGTCCCCTAGGCGTTTCCAGTCAAATCTGCCTTGTGAATACATTTTGTTAGTCGTCTTTCATTCATCCTCTCAACATGACCAAACCATCGTTTTCATTTTCATTTCCATCATTTTATTTAAATAATCCATATTTAATATTAATAAGAGGTAAAATTTATTTGTTTGTAAGTTTGTATGTAGGGGCATGGGCAGAGCACCGCCGTGTCCTCATGGTGGCGATCGGCGGCGGGGATCTTTCACGTCCGGCCCTGGTCCAGGCCATGGTCCAGGCCATGGTACGGAGCGAGAGGGCACGGGAGGCCGTCACCTCCTTCTGCGAGGCAGTAATGCTCGCGAAGGAGGAGGCGGAACGCGTGAGGGAGAGGCAAAATTCGCGCCCTCACGCCCCTAGCCGCCGCAGGATGAGACTCACTGGGCATCAGGAATCCAAGCCAAGCCAATTCCCGGCCACCGCGGGCTTGCGGGCGGTGAGCAATGGGCGCCCTCACGCCCCTAGCCGCCGCAGGAGGAGACGCCCTGGGCGTCGGGAATCGATTGCCGATTCCCGGCCACCGTAGGCGCGGGCTTGCGGACGGTGAGCAATGGGTAGCTCGCCGTCCGGTAAGGACCAGGCCCGGGTCGACGGCGCGTTGTTTCCACGCGCGCCTCAAAGAGATGTCAGCAAGTTAAGGGGTCCGATGGGACCATTGCCTGCCGGGGTTGCGGGAAAGTCCTAAAGGGATACCGTGGCCCCCTGGCATTGCACAGGCAACAGAAGGAACATGGGTGGGTTTTAGTCAGTAAGAGTCTGACACGCCCTCCCACTCCACCCAGAGCGGGAGAAGTCATTTGATGAAATCCCACCCAAAAAAAAAAAAAGGGTTTATTCTCCGGAACTACCAATACAATAAATTGGACTATCCAATGCAAAAATATTTTTTCAGATCCGACTGAAAAATTATTTTTTTCAAAAAATATTTTTGCATTGGATCGCGGACCAAGTCGCGGGCACAAGCTAGTTATTTTATAAAACATGAGTATTTTTTCATTTAGATATTCATACGCTGACTGACGTTCGCATTTTTATGTCACAATCTGTCAAAAAACCTTTAATTGACTTACTTCTTGACAAGTTTTTGACTAAGATTGTCACTGAGCTAAGATGCGACTTTAATTTGAACGACTTTTAAGTAAAATGATTTGGTTATGTTATTGGCTTAGTAAGAAAAGAAAAAAAGTACGATGGAACAGCGCGAGACAACCGCTCGACGTATTTACTTTAGAGGTATGAGGAACAGAATGTAAAGTTCACTCATCGTCTATAGAAAAGGGAGGGTCCTCCGACCAGCTGGGTGTCGTGTCTAGCGGGCAACTGCCCAACGATTAATGTCGGAAAGTTATATATATGTTGATCGCGCTGTAAACTATAATTGCGCTATGCAAGATTTGAGTTTACCTTCCTCGCGAACCGCTTATATAACTTCTCCGACAGCAATCGTTGGGCAGTTGCCTGCCAGACACGATACCTATCTGGCTGGAGGATCCTCACTTTTCTAAAGAGGATGAGTGAACTGTACACCCGGTTTTTCATGCCACTAAAGGCCTAACTGTCCTCAATTTTCTGAACACAACAAACCTACACTTGAACACATAACTTGACACATTTATCAATTTACGGCATGATTAACTGTAGAAGTGTCATTAATTCATTGAACTGGCAATATTTCACACGGCTCTACCAAATTCTGATTTAATTTAATTTCATTTACTGCATTTAATTAAGCACACCACTGAAGTTTGTTTCAATGGTTGGTGATTGATTTCAAGTGAATTGAAAATATTTTAATCAGTCATTAAGACTATGTAAACTCCAATACTTACACATTTCAGTTGATAAAGCATCCCCATGAGCCTGTAGCGGTTACACCGCCACATACTAACTAAGCATCAAAGACATGACGTCACACAAATCCTGCATCGCGCAATTAGAGTTTACCGCGCGAACGACATAGATATAAGACTATCCGAAATCAACAGTTGGGCAGTCGGCCCGCCAGACACAACACCCGTCTGGTTGGGAGATCCTCCCTTTTCTGTGGTGTATGAGTGAATTTTACACCCTGTTCCTCATGCCCCTAAAAGCCTTTCACATCATGAGTCCGTTTGGGATCATTATTGTCAATTCAAACCTCTGAAGAAGATGCTTCCAATAATTCGCAAAAAAATCCGTGTAAAATATTTTCATAATTTTTTAACCAAAGTTTGATCCCGAAGTCCCTTTCTACAATTCCCACGTGAATTAAATGGGTAACGTGATAATTTTGACGTCAATTTTTTTTATCGCTGTCCCACGACATCCAGTCGAACAAAATAATATCTTCCAAATGCCTTACTGTTAAACTTTGCCTTACACAGTAGGTAGTAGTAATTGGGTATTTAAAACTAAATTCAGTCTGGCGAGTCATATTCGGGCACACGCAAGGAAATAATAATTTCAAAGGGGTCTTAACTAAAATCGGTAATGAGAACTCAACGTGTGCGGTGTGAATGCATAAACGCAAGACCTTAGACACCACAATTATGACTTATAAAACTAGACGATAATATAATATAGAACTCGGAGTTTGGAAGTTGGCGGTGTGATACCCTCTGTGAGTTGGAAAGCATTTGAAGCCGTTGGTCCTGCGCCTGATCTCTCTCCGGTCGTGGTGGATTGCCATCCGATCGGACTATGAGAGCGAGAGAAAAAGAGTACATCTGTGTCTGCGCACACGTGTGCGCTAAATATCGCTCGCACCGAAGGCTTGTCTCCGCTGAGATTGACTACCATGGCTGTAATTCAGCCTCAAGGACTATTATTATTATAATTGTTTAATTATTATCTCCAATACCTTCAAGATCAGTTGTAATACTACTCAAAAGGATCCTATTCAAAACCAGACAATTATAGGCAGATAATAAACCTGTCTGAAGTCAAACCAATGATAAAATAAGACATCGTCTCGCTTCATAAAGGCCCATTGTTCTTAGAACAGGAGACAAGTAAATTCAGTTTAATATCTCAATGACACTAAAGACATCCTCTTGAGGCTTCATCTTTGATAGAGGTCGAAAGCAGTAAAATTTTGTGCCTTGCCTCTGTTGACATATTCATTACCTATTCGTAAGGTAAAAGGCAGGCGATTCGGAGAATTTCTAGCTTGAAAGTCTTAAAGACATGATAAATATATTATTTTATGATACAACATTTTGTAATCAAAGTGACAATAATGAAGAAAGTAAGGGGAGCTACGCACTTGTATTCACATTCGAATCGGCAGTATTTGTTGAACATTAAAGCCGACCCGAAGGAAATACTACACATATTCGGCCGATCGTAGCGATCGGCAAATTCCGTATGATATATACACTCACTGTAACATGTTCGAGTCGTCTTGGCACAATTTGAGCTAAACCGAGCGGCGTTTTTCCGAAAATAATAATCATCTGCCTAGCCTAATCCCAACTATGTTGGGGTCGGCTTCCAGTCTAACCAGATACAGCTGAATACCAGTATTTTACATGGAGCGACTGCCTATCTGACCTCCACAACCCAGCTACTGGGTACACACGCTACGCCTTGTTATACTGGTTGTTAGATTTTTAGGGCTTCTAACTATACGTTACAACTGTCAAAGATCTACAAATGCCAGCCGGGACCAAGGGCTTAACGTGCTTTCCGAAACAAGAAGGGGTCTTGGTATGTAAGGATGGTCACCCATCCACGGACCAACCGGGGCAATCGTAGCTTAACCTGATCTTTCGACCCGTGTGGTTACTTAGCTACAAAAAAATTAAATCTTCATAATATTTGATTTTGCCGCCCAGCTGTGCCGAACCATGCCTACTCGAACAAATGTGAGGCATGTCTTACAAAAACGAAAGCAACACGATCTTTAATTTATCAAATTTCTGTGTATTTTTATGATTATTTCCTCAACCTCATCCTATTTGCGAATGTGTACGTATGCGTTTGCGTGTGTGACCACGGGGCATTCCAATTTTTACAAACCATAACATCAACACGCTTGTAATCACCGAAAAGTAAGGCAGTGGTATAATAATAAAAACTGTTTAAGTCCCATATAGCGGGCGAGCCTATTGCTATCAACCGGGCACAAATCCAGACTCCGGGCTGCTACTGAGAAATTTCTGTTGGAATTCCCAATATCACTTTGCCCGACCTCGGAATCGAACCCAGGGCCTCATGCTCTGCTTGCACGCTTGCGACTACTAGACGAACGAGGCAGTCTTCACGGACCAATTTAATAATAAATAAATTAAAGCAGATCTATTTCTAAAGCCGAAAAACATTTCCATACTTTACGATACGACACGGCTAATGATATGGATATGAAAGCATTGTTCTAAAACTTTATCTCACAACGCGATGTTTCTACAACCACACTGTTATTACACACATTACTATGCGTAACAAACTGTGGGTAAGGCCTAGCACATACCTACTGCCGTTCGTTTTTTTTACCGAAAATCTATACAGTGAGATGGAATGTCATACAATGCGCGCACATTGTGATGAAATAAATGGACAGAAACACCGACCAAGCAGTAGATATCATCCTTTTTTTTTAGATACGCCAGTTAATCTTTATATCTTAAGAAAAATAGACCCTAATTTAGGCCATAGACGTCAAGGGATGCACCCAAAACTGTTTGGATACTAAAAATGTGCAGTTTTTTCAACGCCAGTGGGCGGGCCCTTGACTGCGTTTGTTATACGAGTACCGTATGGCAGAAATAACGCACCACAGTCCACTGCACAGCAGTGAGTGCTAGCTTTAAGTACATAAATACTATGTAGTAATGTGAATACCTACGCCATTTTATAGAATACATACCAAGTCCTGAAGGTGGGTTGGTTAAGAGTACCGTACATTTTAATTAAAAATTAATTTATAAAAAATATACAGTGAAAACCGTTTATAACGACTTCGCTTAAGACGACGTACCGGTTATAACGACGACAATTTGAGGTCCCAGCATTTCTGTTTACTTAACATAGTATTTGGTTGTAAAATAATTCTGGCAATAACATAACATAAAATCCTTAAAATTATTCCTTAAAAAAAAAACACTCGTCGAGGCACACCGAGACAGGCTTAGTGCGAGAATGTAAATGAGAGCGCTCGGCCCGCCTTGGTGTCTCTCAGCGTTCCTCATTCGCTCCCCGTCCCGTGTTGGTTTAAGTGCCCAATTCAAAGGTTCTCGCGGCAGTTGCGAGTGCGTCACTACACTCTCGTGTCTCCAATGTTCCTTGCGTCGATTGACAGAGAAGACGTTCAATGTCTGCGTCCATTCTCTCGGGTTTCACAACTTCAACTGAACTAGGCGAGAGTGTACATGGCCGCACTCGGGCTGAAACCCCACGCTCGAGACATTTTCGCGAGAGCACTCGGACAGGAGTGTACAGCCGCGATTGGGTGAATGTCACCTGAATGCCATAAAACGACAAGGTCTATTTGTCTATGTGACATTTAGACAATTTCAACCTTAGTGAAGTTTCAAACTACTGGGAATTGTTGTCAAAAACGGTAAAGCAATAACGGGACGACTATATAATTTGCTGTTTCGACCAAGTCAGTTTTCATAATCAGCCTAACCTTTTCCCAATTAAGTTAGGGTCGGCTTCCAGTCTAACCGGGTGTATCTGAATACCAGTATTTTACATGAAGCGATTGCCTGTCTGACCTCCACAACCCAGTTACTGGGTAACATGATACCACTTGGTAAGCCTGGTTGTCAGACAGGATTACTGACTACCCGTAAAGACTGTCAAAGATCTACAAATGACAGCCGGGACCAACGATTTAACTTGCTTTCCGGTGGATGAATGGATGGTCACCTATCCAAAGACCGTCCTCGGGAAGCGTCGCTTAACCTTACAGATCGACGCGTGTGGCTGTTATTTCTTAGCCACGAGCCACTCTCGGTTTCTATAAAGTTATTAACCACAAATAACAGCATTCGTTTTTGTATTGTAGGTCACTGGCGGTGGACCATTTTTCAACCTTATTACGAACGGCACAAGGGTGAACTATGGACGACCGCCATTATCCGTGGTTGTACATTATGTTAAACGCAATATTTTTATTAGTTCTTCCAGTTATTCTGTTTTACATTGTATAACTCTGCTAGCAACACTTCTATTCTATTCAACCAGCTCTTTTTAAAGCTGGCGAAAAAGAAAAACAGCTGGCACTTTGTTGTTCTTTCATTCCAGATAAGAGGGAAATGGGGACGGAGGAGGGAAAGAGGGGAAGAAAAATATAAACACTTCAGCGATCTAGATTGAAAATTCTTACAGCTGCATCTATGTTAGTAACTGTACTGAGGGGGTTCACGTAAAAGATTAAAGAAACTTTGAACTTGGTAATTGATTGAAGTACATTTTAATAAAAGGAACACTCATGATTAGGCTACGATGTCCCCACTGTTGGGACACAGAGCTCATCTCTGTGAGTGTAGGTTAGTAGATGTCGCATGTCTACGAAATTTTGGTTCTAGGACATGCTGTTCCATCACCGTATTGAGAGCAGTGGTGTAATACTTTACACAAAGTAAACAACTTGAAAGTCACGGCCACTAGTGCTCTCTCACAACACTAGCTAATAGGTAAATTATGTTGTTTAGACGGTGCCTTCTATAATTTTCTATGAGACGTCTGCGTTTTTAACTATTAAATCGTATTAATGTGCATACTATTTATGTTCTCGATTGCTACTTATTTCAAATCAGTTCTATCACACCACAGTAACTCTTACAACTAGCATATCACGATAATCGGGTTAAAACAGTACATAATCAAAGTATTGAGGAGTACTTATAGTTCAAAATTAACACGAGAGAAACAATGGAAATATTGCGTCTATGACTGCGGTATTAAGATAGGATAATGACGACACATACACTTAATGAAAATAAAATTGATGTAAAAATAACTCACCTGATAATGTGTTTGTACGACCACCGCCCTAAAAACTATGGATGCATCTTGAACTCTCGTCTCGAGCGGCTTTTCCGCAAACTTTGGACACTGACTGTCACAAACTATTGTCCTGCACAAGAACAAAACAACCACCAACAAATCTCTGTTCGTGAATCTACCCATTGTTGGCCACAACATTGCTAAACCCATTTTGAACTTTAAATTCGTTTTTATAAATTACATTTTTCTATGGCACGTCCATCGCACGACACTAATTCTCTTCACCCGCCTTTTCCTCTGACGTTTCCTGGCTTGCATTTTTTATCTGTAACAAGGAAATATGTATTAAATTTTCTGTTACTTTGTTCCATTTGAGTAATGAATAGATTAATGTTTTATAAGGGAATATTAGAACGTCTTTCCACTTGCTGCTGTAGCAGTGTTGCTACCCATATATTTTTTGTTAAATTTAATGTTATAAGACAGAGTATAGTTATTTATTTTACATTTGGAATCACAAAGGACCATGAGGAATTTTGTATCGACCCCGTCCCCATCCTCTAACAGTCATAGACTGCGAACTACCCAAGAAAACCTCGAAAGTGCGAAGAATTATAAAATAAACATAATTCTAAAAATGTATTAAAGTACAACCACTGAATGTTGTCAAACAATTACAAAAACATTAATTACGTGCTTAAGTAAACCGAAGTATTCAACAAAAACCGAACTAAAATTAGTTATAGTACAGATAGAAATTTTCCGAATCAACTTTGAGCCTTATGCTTTAGTGATAAAGTTGAAAATATATTATAGAAATTTGACAGATTGTAGTAGGTTGATGTGCTGGCGTCTGTACCTTAAAAGCTTGATAATAAGCGAATTTTCTGTAATTATTAAACACGAAACTGTTTAAACTTTGTTTTACGTCAAAATTTAACAGTTTTACGGCATACCGTCTTATAAGCAATCCAATCTTAAAAATTAATTTTCTATTAGACTTTGCCCTTTCATTACGAATACTTGACGAAATTAAGATTGTGACGACAATCTTGCTTTGAAATTATTGCCTCGTGTTTCGTATGTAATAAATTTCAAGTAGCGTAGGTACCTACCTATTAAGTAAGATTTTATTAATAATTTTTAGGTTAGGTACAATTTTTAATGAGATGATATACATATTAAACAAAAACGAGGTCTGAGCCCTGCAATGGTACAATGATTGGCTCGTATTAAGATATTAAGTATAATAAACACGCAAATGTTTAAAAAAGTTAGACAAGCGATGCGGGGAATGAGCCAATGACGGTACTCCATATTTCCCTATGTTCACCCACGTAAATCTAAAAAATATTCTGACAACGGGGCTCACATTTCTTTGCAAAACCTCGAGAAAATTGGCTACAATCTAGATAAATTATTATTTTGACTACATACCTAACTGAAAACCCAAATGCATACGACACACAACTCACTGCATACCGTAAAGTTTTACAAAACAAGCCTATTTGAAACTCAAACTTCAAGCATTTATTTCAATAAAACCAGTTACAGATGCTCAGGAGTCTATTTCTAGTCAGAAATATCAAGCTAGTTGCCCTTTCCAAAGCGTAGTAGGTACCTATCGAGAAGAGCGGGCAAGAAACTCCATGAACACTGTTTTAAATATTGTTACAAAATAATATTCATCATTAATGTTGAAGAAGACTTGCACGTTAAATGCGTCCAGAGAAAGGTCCTACAGCAAATAGAAACAGATGATGATGATGATGATGATGGGACTCCCTTTTCCGCACTTAGACTCTCATTTGGTCCGTTGTGCGTGGGGATACTGGCTAACAGAGCCAGCCTAGCTTCGCCCAAAAGCACAGAAGCCTCCTGGGGGCTTCACAGGCTTCGCGGAGCGACCTCACTGTTCCGAGGATTTCTTCCCGTTGAGAAGCCACAGCCTCGCACTCCAGGATAACGTGGGCGGCTGATTCCTCGGCGTCAAGGCAGCCCCTGCAAAGGGAGCTATCTGTGGCGCCTATGTTGAAAAGATGTTTGTTGAGGGGGTTATGGCCCGTAATTGTTCCTATAAATTATTCTAAGGTTATTTCTACCCAGGTTGAGAAGTTTTTTGGTTAATCGCGGGTCTACAATTGGTAAAGCCAATTTTGACTGTCTACAGTCTGTTGCCCGTGACCATCTGTTGTTATGGAGTTCGGTCGATCTTTGGCGAATCCATGCACGAAATTGTGAGAAAGGCAGAGGGAGAAGTGGATACGGGCCTAGCACTTCCATATCAGAGCCTCTCTTCACAAGTTCATCAGCGGCATCATTGCCTAAGGATCCACTATGCCCTTTGATCCACTGGAGGGTAATGCGATTAAACTTCGATAAACTCTCCAGAGCTAAATGGCACTCATAAATTAGTTTATTGTTAGTTTGTTTGTTTTCTAAAGCTTTGAGCACAGATAGGCTGTCGGATAGGAATTTAATACCGTAGTCCCGGATGCCTAAGCGCTTTACTGCTGTTGCGGCTTGTGTTAAGGCGACACATTCACATTGGAATATCGAACTGTGTGTGCCTAGTGGTATGTGAATGTTAAGGTTGAGGTCAAGGGAGTGTACGCCAGCACCTGAACCGTTTTGTGTTTTTGAGCCGTCTGTGTAGATGCGCACTTCATGGGCTCCTGACTGATCCTTTTCCTCCTGAACTGTTTGTATAGTATAGTTTTTTTTGAACAAGCGTTGGTTTGGTGTTCTATCACACGGGGCAGCGATGAGAGGTTGGTACACAATCGCCCAGTCCAGGATATTAGCGTGTGGACTGGTGTGGTTTTTGCCCCATATGCCCAGATGCATTAGCCTGATGGCAGCTAGCGCCGCCTCCTGCTGTATGTACAGGTCAAAGGGAGTTAATTGAAGAAAATAAAACAGAAAAAAATAACAATTAAAAAATACCACAATTAAAAATAAGGCGTGTACTGTGTAATGTAATGTAATGTAAATATTGTGGACGGCATAAAAACTCAACGCAAAACCAGCCGAGTGTGCCGTCCACACGCATAATTCGCGTTACATTACAAGATACTTAAATTACATTACACGCGTCTGTACACGCCTTGAAGAGATGACCAGTCCTAACTGACGGCACCCCTTCACGGCGTTCGTTCCTTTCAACATTGCAGAGTAGCACTCGCGTTTTGACACTCTAAACCATTTGCTAACAATTCATCGGATTAACATCGAGTAAGCTCCATAAAATATTGCTCACAAATAGGCATTAATAGACTATAATGGAAATAAATGTATAATCAATAAAATTAAATATTCAAGCCTGTAACGTTGGAACAGAAATGTATATGTCGGCGTCACATTGTAAACAACACGTGCATCGGGCTGCGCTGTAGCACTATGACGCCGTGGCGCGCTACGACATTCTCCTACCTCCTCGCTGCTGGGCGGAGTTAGTGATCGCTACGTCGTAGCGCGCTACGTCGTTGCCCCACCTACAATACTACCGTATAAAAGAGTCCGCACGGCGGCGAAATGTCATTCTACTATCAGGCGTTGCCCGGTGCACAGGTTGTATTGCTTTCAATTATTGTTACTCTGCCTCTCTGTACATTGTTACTATTTTTGTGTAAACTAAGCTATTACTGGGTGTCATGGCTATTTGTGTCTTGAAACTGATTAGTGTAGTTTCGTGTAAAATTAATTGATTAAATAATTTATAAGAAAATCTAAATTCTTATTATTTAAAGAACCTCTTTTATTTTACAATATATCTGATCCTGTGCCTTCATCAGAAGTGGGATCAGACCCACTCCCACCTTTATCTGGGACTGCCAGTAATTTAATACAGGAACAAATGTAATTTTTTTCGGCTAGTATGGAATCAATTATTAAAAAAAAAAAAATGCAGATAGTATGACACCTAGCTACATGACACCCAGTACGCAATCAATGCTGGTTCCTTTCAATCCTAATGCACCTGAAACCGACATGATTAACTGGTGTGCGTTAAAATCAAGCCAAATAATATTTCATGGGTTGCTGTTAAGGAAATGCTGGTCTTTAAATTTTCCAAATCCATGACAATGAAGGATCATTTTGATTTAATTATTAAATTTCAAATTGATAATAAATTCAAGGCAGGAATGCAAATTTACCGGGAAATGTACTAACCGGTTTTGGAATATCTATCCTGTCACAGTGCGATGACAAAATTTGGCCTAAACTCAATTCTGTCGTTATAAACGATAAAAATCAACTCTTCCGCATACTGCGCAGCTTCTCATTAAAGAGAAGAATTGAAGAACCAGGTACGTCTGAATCGTACACGAAAATGCCCCGTCCATCAACACCATTTCGGAGAAATTGCAATTCGATCGGTTCTAATAACGTTAATTGCTCACTCCAAATAAAATTCCCAACCGACACCGAGTTAGGAATCGTTAATAACAAGGTTCAAGAACTACTAGATGTTTACATAATTCGAGAAAGTTCTTCGCCTTTCGCGAGTCCCATATTATTCATTTAAAAAAAGGGACGGTAGCGATCGTATGTGTGTTGATTACCGGGAGCTTAATAGCAATACTCGACCAGACAGCTATCCTTTACCACTAATTAGTGATCAAATCGATAAGTTACATGGGGCCTGTTTCTTCTCTAATTTGGATATGGCCACTGGATTTCACTAATTTGCGTCCATAGGGAGTCTATAGAAAACTGCTTTTGTTATACCTTCGGGTCAATTTGAATACCTAACCATGCCGTTTGTTTTACGAAACGCTCCACAGGTTTTTCAAAGGGGCTATAAATACGGCACTTAAACCTCCTGAATCAGAGACCGTTCAAGAAGGGTTGATTCGTTTAAATAGATTAACTTTAAAAAATGTTCATTTTTGAAGACAAAAATTGAATAACTGGGTATCGTAATATCCTCTGGAGAGGTTGGACCAAGTCCTCATATGGTTGAAGCCCTAAAAAATATCCCTCCTGCAAGCACTGCTACTCATCAATTTACAGGCCTGGCCACATATTTTCGACAATTTATTCCAAATTTCTCAAAATTGATGAAACCTTTATAACCTCTAACCGCGGTCAAAAAGGTTACTATTAATTGGACCTGTGCATATTTTAGTCAGAAAATCACAAGTGCTGAAAGTCGTTATCATTTGTATGAATTGGAAACATTAGCCGTAGTTAAATCTGTGGAACATTTTCGACATTACCTGTATAGGCGTAAATTTACGGTTTTTACTGACTGTAACGCCTTAAAGGCCTCTCATTCCAAAAATGACATTACACCTAGAGTACACAGGTAGTGGGCAATTTTGCAGTCGTATGACTTTGATATAATTTATAAAGAGGGGAAAATATAGCACATGCAGTCTTTCTTTCACGTAATCATGCTGAACACATCTTTTACTCATAAACCAGCTAAAATTGTAAATTTGGCTGAACTAGAGAGGTGTTGGTTATCTGTAGAACAACGTGATTCTGAAATATCAGACATTATTTCCAAATTCCGTTCAAATTACTTGCCGTCTGAAATATCACACACACGATATTAGACAGGGCATACTTTATCGTAAAATTGAACGTCATAAAACCACAAAATGGTTACCAATATTGCCACACTCTTTAACCTGATCAATGATTAATCATGGACACAGCGAAATAAAACACCATGGTTATGAAAAAAAAAGCTCGATAAATTATACGATCCTTAATGGTTCCAAAAAATGTTCAACTTAAAAAAAAAAAAATTGTAGGTTCATGCGTCGTTTGTAAGGTTTCCAAAGGTCCGTCGAGTGCCCAGCAGGACCATCTATATCCAATCCCTAAATTGCCCATTCCATGGCATACAATTCATTTGGATTTAACTGGCAAACTCAGCCGAAAAAGCGAGCGTAAGGAGTATTGTTCCGTGATTATTGATGGTTTTACAAAATTCGTCTTGTTAGAGCATACCTTAACCCAAATGCATCTGATGATATTAAATCACTTAAAAATGCAGTGAACTTGTTCGGCGCTCCTAAAAGAATAGTTGCATATCATGGTAGGTCATACGACAATGCTGAATTTAAGATTTTTTTTTAATGATAATCATATCATATTATAGCCACTGGTTCCAGTAGGGCAAATGCTCAGGTCGAGCGTATGCTCACTATAGTTGAAACATATTCGGAAAGCTTATGGCAAGATCATGTAGGCGACATCCAATTAACTCTCAATAGTACTCGTTGTAGAATAACAGGGTTCACGCCCTTGGAATTAATGTTTGGTATTAAGGGCAGTTCATTAAAGATATCAAGAGCATCTAATAATAAGGATTATTATGAAGATAGGTTAAACCTCGAAACCATTCGATCCGATGCTTCTGCTAGTATAAAAAGCTGGCGCAATACTCGTATGACACAGGCCGATTTAACAAGGGTAAAGCTATAGTTAAACCTTTTTCAGTAGATGACTCTGTCTTTTTTAAATGCGAAGAAAGACATCAAACGAAACTAGACCGTAAATACAAAGGCCCCTTTAAAATAACCGCTATTTTGGATTATGATGGGTACGAATTAAAACACATTAATGGAAACAATAGAGTCTACAAATACTCTCATGAAAACTTGCGAGAAGTACCCCGTGGTCAGTCATTGTTTTTGGAAATCGCAGAAAATTATGATGAGGATGACGTGTCGGCGGATAATAACAACACAGAGGTTCTTGTTCACGAGACTAGGCAACATATTAACTTGGATGATATTCAGTCTACTAATAGTGATACTATCTCTGCCAATAATAATACCATGTCTGCCAATAGTGATACCTCTGTCAATAGTGATACCATGTCTGCTAAAAGTGACACTATCTACCAGTTCTCATAATAATGAAAATTGTAGAAACTCTGGTTTACGTGCTGTTTCAGTAGAATCTATTGGCCCTGAATCAATTAACATTGTAACAGAAGCACTTGTACATCAACCACAGTATTGAGCTATTTGTTAATTAAGCTAAAGGAACGATACTTGTTCGGCCTAGCTAGATCCGGTCCAGTTTAACTGAAGGGATACACCTGAAGGGCAAAACAATTGCCGGACCAGGGGACTGATCTTGTAGGGTCAGAAGTTGACCGGACCAAGCCTTGTAGAGTCATAGCTGACTGGACCAAGTGGTCAAATATCTGGAGGGTCAGAAGTTGACCGGACCAAGCCTTGTAGAGTCATAGCTGACTGGACCAAGTGGTTAAATATCTGAAGGGTATAAGTAGACCGGACCAGAAACAATAGCAGGATGACCAAACGGTACTTAATCAGTTTTTCATGTTCTAGATGTGGTATTGTGGGCTAAGCGTGCGAGGACGTCCGCACGTCAGCATGGCCGTGTCGGCGTCACATTGTAAACAACACGTGCATCGGGCTGCGCTGTAGCACTATGACGCCGTGGCGCGCTACGACATTCTCCCACCTCCTCGCTGCTGGGCGGAGTTAGTGATCGCTACGTCGTAGCGCGCTACGTCGTTGCCCCACCTACAATACTACCGTATAAAAGAGTCCGCACGGCGGCGAAATGTCATTCTACTATCAGGCGTTGCCCGGTGCACAGGTTGTATTGCTTTCAATTATTGTTACTCTGCCTCTCTGTACATTGTTACTATTTTTGTGTAAACTAAGCTATTACTGGGTGTCATGGCTATTTGTGTCTTGAAACTGATTAAGTGTAGTTTCGTGTAAAATTAATTGATTAAATAATTTATAAGAAAATCTAAATTCTTATTATTTAAAGAACCTCTTTTATTTTACAATATATCTGATCCTGTGCCTTCATATATTTGATTTGGCACAGACACGTTAGGAGCATCAAATTTTTAAAATCGTTCATAATTAAGATATATTTTTTTTACGTTTTTACTCCTAAACAGAGTACATGCCGTATAATCTCTTCACCACCCTTGGTTGACTGGTAGAGAATGCTTAAGGCATTAAGTCCATTTTTTCTTATTGTAAGCGAGAAGTTTCAATAAATAAATAATTGATATGTTTTGGCGTTGGCCTATAAAATGGGTTTATATTAAAAGGATTTTCCTTTCGTAGTAGAAGTGTTGTGATCAATATGTAAGTTCACTTTTCATTTCGTTGAAAGAAGAAATACGAGTATATGCCTAGCAGTAGGGCAATTACTGATAGCTGAATCAAACCGACCGAGTTTACAGACATTTACATAACAACTTAGTAAAACCAAAATCTTATTGGCACAAAAACAATTGATAAACAAAACCCTGACGTAAATCCAGATACAAAAGAAATCCAATTTGTAATGAAAATACTAAACTTGCGTAAAAAAACAATAGATAGGAAAACTATATGATAGTTCTGAAATAATAACTACAGAATAGTATTTACCAAACCTCTACAGACTCAATATTATTTCAACGTAACACACAAGGGGACTCAAATTAGAATCCCGTCTACCCGCCCCCTCACACAATTACAACTTGTATCGTATATCGAAACAAAATTAATTCAAAGGGTTGCGACAAAAAAGATACTGGTAGGTACTGGTTCAGTACAGTTCGCGGCTGTCAACGATGAAAAGGGTTTATTGTTTTTAGCCTACATGGAAATTGTTACATAATAATTAAGAGTAATAATTTGGCGGTAACTTAAAATGGGTCAGGGTGAGATGAAGGTTCGCAATGGTCTAATTTATGTGTCTCTGTCACAAGAAAATGTACAATTCAAGATGGGACTTGCTAAGGAGTTGCCATTAGCACAATAGGATTATATCTCTATTAATCGCTAACAAAAAAGAAAGTGTATACAGCATTATTTGCAGATTGTTATAGTGCTGCAGAAAAGCAGGTTTATCAATGAACCCAACAAAGACTAAAGTAATGACGAATGCCGTAAAAGAAAATATAGTAATAGGACAAGAAATTATAGAATATGTAGATGAATATATATATTTAGGACAACTTATTTCAACAAAAGACCAGTATTCTAAAGAAATAGATAAAAGAATACGCAACACTTGGAAACGGTACTGGTCTCTAAAAGAAATAGTTAAAAATGAAACAATTCCCATGGCAATGAAAAGCCAATTATATACGAGTAACACATGTATTCTACCATGTCTTACTTATGGATGTCAAACTTCGCCTGCGACGAGCAAAAACCACCAAAAACTAGCAGTTAGTCAACGCAACATGGAAAGGAGTATGCTTAACATAAGACTAAGGGATCGATGGACAACTTCAAAAATAAGGAAAAGAATAAAAGTCAGTGACGTGTTAAAAATAATAAGAAAACTGAAATGGAACTGGACTGGACATACATATAATGAGGCCTAACAAAGAAAAATGAACTAAGGATGTAATAGAGTGGTTCCGAGGAACGGAAAAGACAACGAGGAGGTCAAATCAAAAGATGGGAGAACGATTTACCAAAAGGATGGAGAAGGTCTGCAAAGGATAGAGAGACGTGGAAACAATTGGGGGAGGCCTATGTCGACAGACAACCTGACCAAAGTGGTTGCTAATAAATTTATTATTTTTTGCAATGTAAATTAGATTTAGGAATACTACTGTTTTATAAGAATAACATTTAAAAATATAAAAAATAGTGTTCCGCCGGTGTCGGGAGCAGGGTCCAAGCTACCGGTGGTTAGGGCTGCAGAGACAGGAACCTCCTCACAATACGAGCCGTATCGAGAAGTACTGCCTTCTGAATCAGGCCATTGGCCGTTACGACAATCGGCACAATGATAGCCGAGCACAAATTCCACATGTCGACAACCTCGTGTGCTAAGTCGAGATATTTTATTTGTTTCTCTTTCTCAGCTATCACGAGGTTCTCGTCATGTGGAATGGTAACATCAACTATCATTGCGCAGCACGCTAATCGGTCTATCACCACTAGGCTTATTATTATTATATTATATTATTATAGTGCTGCAGGTAGTAGATAAGAATCATAGTGGATGGGAATCTTACTTTTAACGATTTAAACAATACATCAAACCAAAAGTTCATACAGGGATAATCTAAATTATCTACAGAAACTTGAAAACAATCTGTTCATGATATACCTTATGGCCTAAGGAATAATGAACAAGCAGTAATTGTGGTAGACACTAGGCAATGCAACAATTGTTTCATAACAATATACTAGCTCCAAACACAAAATCGATTCAACTAGAAACTAACAAGATATACCCAAAACCTTGTTAACATAATCAAAGTCCCTACAACTAAATTTGTTGACAAAGGTATTAGATTCGATCGTTAAATAGGATGAACTCAATCTGCAAAGCATGAGTAATCCTTCAAACACGGCCTACTTAGGGTTCCATATCCCGTTATATGAGCCCTTAAGCTCTGAAGAGTGCCACTCCCCTCCTCATATTCAGAGATAAACGAAAACCTTACAGCTGTGCTAATAATATAGATACTAGAGGTTTTGTATAACAAGATCGTCATGTATGTCAAGTATATTTGAAATGATAAGTGTGTTTAAGATGGAGAGTATTTACATAATTTTAGGTTTCCAAGAAATGAAATACAACAATTTCTTTTACATGAAAACGTCATTACAAGAAGACGATTTTATTACATGGATTGGTTTATAGCTAACAATCATCGTGAAATGGATTATCACCCAGATGTAATAGAAACATACTGTTTTAAAGTCATACACATATCCTTTCGGTGTAGGACATGAAACAAAAATGTTTTCGAGGAAACTGCAGGTACAACACCATAACATCTTCACCCATGTGTATCTTAAAGTCGACTTAGAGATTACGTGAAGAGGATTGGTAGCAATCTTCTCTTGTCTAATAATCAATAAGACCCATACGTGAAGCTGGGGATTATGGCAGTATTCCCGTTCGGCATTATTTGTAGCAGCTGTACGAGAGCCCATGATTATCTATGGAAGACTGAGGATCGCTGGGAGGATATATGTTGGTTTTGTCAGCCATTAGTAATAGTATGCTTGTAAACAAAGTACAAAATATTATTTAGCATCTTGGTTAACCTTTAATAACGATTTATCTAAACTAATATTAAAAAAAGAAAATATTTTATTTTTGTATTTTTGTTTGTAATGGATAAACTCAAAAACTACTTAACCAATTTTAAAAATTCTTTGACCGATAGAAAGCTACATTGTCAGCGAGTGACATGGGCTGTATTTTATTGAATTCGCGGGCAGAAGCAAGTGTGAAAATAATTAGATAATAATACCTACTAGTCTTGAGACACTAAGGTATATGAGACGAGAAGATAGTACGCAGCTTCCCGAAGGCCTCCCAGCCGAGTTGGATTCGACGATTGACTTCTTTCTCGAAGTTGGACCTACCTAACTGGACAGTTTGTCCTAGGTAAACTTAATCGTCCATTACATCGAGTTCAGTAGTAGTAGTCTCCGATCTTCATGAGGGTGGGTGTTACATGGGCATTCAAGATGGTCTTCGTTTGGTCCATGTTCATTATAAGACCCAGACTTTCGGAAGCTTTACAGCCTCACCCTCTACTTACATTCACAATGAGAATATTCAGTAACATCATAATGAACCTCTAGCAATCTACCATTAAACCTAAGCACACAGATAACAAACATTGCCACAAATGTAGACACACGTCATTTATTCCCGCTTAGTCTTATACTCCATCGTCTTAAATCAAAGTCGTATCAAAGGACCAAGAGACAGGGTTTAATATATCAGCATTATTACTTTAACAAAGGTTGAGGACGTCATTTACCGATTCTGTTTCACTGGCCAAGTAAAATTGATTTATTGCCCGATAAGAGTGGCTTGTGGTATTTAGGAATACGGTCCTTTTTAAGTGTGTGTTTAGATTTCCTTTTGAAGACTCAAAGTGATAAAGTGAGGCTCTAGGGGGGAAAAGGACCTCTTTCGTTCTTTAAATACAAATGATAACTTATTTATAAGAATTTTTTATTTTGTTTGGGGTTATGTTGTGTTCTAGTTAACTGCCTTAGTTGCTGTTATTACTTTAAGTATGCTTGGCTTTGTATTACTTCAATAAATTTCTTAAAAGCCTTCAAAAGCATTATCACGTTATAAAAGGATTGCTTCATAAAGAAACAAATATGATATCTGGAAACAAAGAGACTGGGAAAAAGCTTAGAAAAAAACTAAGTTACAAAGCTAAACAGATTTGAACAAAAGTACTCAAAACAACAAAACATCAGATTCACAACAAACAAAAAAGAAATAACTGGTCATATTTCTAGAGAGGAAAATGAAACAGATGAATATGTATTATAGACAGATATCCCTGTCGACGGTAACGTTACAACACAGCTCAGCATATTTCTCGGTACATTAAGCACTTGATTTATATCCAAACAAATGGTATGACGGTGGCATATGGAAGGAAATTAAACTAACATTTTTCAAAATTCTGACGAGCTCAGAGGTTAACAGTTGTGGGAAAAGAGGGGTGCGTGTGATGCCAGTAATTTGTTTTGAAATACGACAAGAGGGTGTTTTGCTTAGATTCGAGGACAGTGAAGTTCTCTAAAATAACTGTATACAAATGTATTTGTATGTCGATCTGACTATAATGTATTCAAATCAAACCTATGTATATGGACCGCCGTTTAATTAAAGACGTAATTGAAATATTAATAAATAAAAACAGTAATTAACGAATTTTATGAACTCCAAAAGCGTAAATCTAATTTCTCAAAACGCCACTAAAACCACACCCAGATTTATCCCACGTCAATCTCATTTTTTTCTTTTTTCTACTTAAAAAACGACGCGTCGAGAAGTACACGGAAAATTAAGCCCGCTAATTCCAAAACGCTGACTTAACGCTACTGAACACACCGTTATAAATGGAGTGATTTAACTGGATAACAGACCTTTTCAGTGTAAATGTGAAAAGGGTTTTTGAGTTGGCAGTTTTCGTGTGGTAGGTACATATGGTTTGGGCAAAAAAAGATGGGAAATTAGTTGAAAATTACTCTAAGGGAAGTTATTTCGCAGTGAATAGGCTTTTATCTTTGGGGTGAGACAGAGAGTAATAGACCGGATGATATTATATTCCATAGTAATCTCCTTTAGTCGATTAGATCTCCTTAAAGAGTCTGTTTTTAGATAATTGGTTATTCCAAGCGAATAATGAAAATACTTATAGAAATAGGATTTCATGGTACAAAGGGTTCTCGGGCTAAGTCGTTATGGATTTTCATTTATTTCTTAATACTATTTGATAATCTAATCCAATTTTGTAGTTGGTAGATGGCCTGGCAATTGCTTAGAGGTAATTGTTTGGATGGCACGCACACGTATTTTCAAGCAATTACACTAAATTGGTCACTCGTTTACCTCTTTCAAGAACCAGCAGGATCATGAATAATAATCCTAAGCAATTTCAGCAAAAAAAACAGTTGATCTTGATGAGGATTCTAATAATAGAGATGTCTATTTTCACTGGAATAGACACAGCATCATTCACTATTACGTACGCAAGCTTTTAAATACATAAATAAACAGATTTCAGGGTTAACCCATAAGCCTACTAAGAATGATAGAAAAAGTCAATGTATCATACAAATTGAATACAAACAAAGATGCTTAAAATCCCGTGAAGAACTGAAGATACCCTTTACCTGACCTACATACATGACGTGAGATTCGAAACAAGACCTCTTTGTAATAAGAAAAGGGTTTTATATGAGTTATGGAATAATCCATGAAGTGTGGATAGCTGTGATGTAGGTGCAGAATCTTTGGATGAATGAATAACTTTTAGGATTGATATAGTATTCACTTATTTGTTTGGATATTGAAATAGAGCTTTCGATATAGAATCGTCTTGGGTTATAAAAATATGTTTTATAAAACTATTGGCAAAGAGCTGGGTATTCATGACAACGGTGTAACATTAGGAATTGACGAAAAGCTTTCTTCTAATGATAACATACATTGTGATAAGCTTGATGATTATGGAAATTATTTTGCAACGGCCCGTTCGAATAGAGATGATGTCTGGGTCAAAAAAAAAAGAAATTCTATTTAGTCCGTCAGTCAGATAATAAAAAAATATTAGACACGTATTTTTTACTTTATCTTAATAGTTGGGGAGTGAGGGTCGCTACGTCACAAGTATGTATAAAATCTACATACTCGTGACGTCATGGCACATTTTAACTCAATGTATCGCCGTAATCTTTTGATAACGTTTAAAAAAAAAATACGTGTACGTTATTTTTTCATAATCTACATACATGACGGACAAAAAAAATTTTTTTAGTCGTCATCCCTATTCTGTGTAAAAGCAGAACATAGTTAATGTTAATGATGATGACGTCGGAGAGTATTATGAAATGGGAAAGAACTACCGTGCGGATCAACCTGGGGAGAAAACAATTCTTAGATCGCTGAGTTTAAGTATGGAAATGACGAAGATGACAACAAAATCATACAAACATTATTCCAAGCTTTCAAAAGTTTAACTCTACATGGACAAAGAAGATTTTCTATAAAATGTAAAATATGCAACCCTTAAGGAAACAACATTCGTTGTTGTTGCTTGTAGCTCGGCATAGAATATGTTAATGCTTCAAGCGACAGGTGGCGTTGACTCTGACGATTCTCAGAGACCTACATACATTCAGAATTTATATTTTAGCATGAGGCTGTTATATGGCGTTTCCCTTCGTCGTATGTAATTGGTGATACATTTTAATGAGGTATTAACGTGGGCGAATTCAGCGAAAGCAGAATCGTAATTTCTGGAAATATTTGGAAAATATTTTCCAGTTTCATCTTTACATCTGCTTGTATAATATTCTTATCCTCTAAAATTCCAGTAACTCAGACATTAGGCATTCAGGTAAATCTTACCTTTCATCCTTTATATGTCAACTAGCCTAGACCGATAGAACTATCAAACAGTTAAGTTGTTTTTACAACAAAACTGTATCTGATTAATGATTAGCGTGCTTACCAATGTTGACGTCTTCATCTTTAGCATAAACCCCTGCATTACCAACTTTGTGATCGTCTAAGGATAATCTCTTTGCTAATACTCGTACAACTTCTATCTTACCAACTACGCATGCGTACAGTCCCGATACCTTGTATCCCTAATTAAAACTAGATCTAACAAACAACTTAACTACCTGTGTTTTGGGACTAATTGATGTAATCTCGGCAAGTCCTCTGTTATCGCATTAATTGTTCCCTAGTTTACGTTTAGGTATCAGATCGTGAAAGTGATCATCTCCTATTATAGGTCTATTAGACAATGGGGTATGTCTAAGGTCGAAAGATTAGGAGCCAAGTTTGTTGGTTGATGGTTAATTGAGAGTTGGATAGTATTGGATGGGTTTTCAAGTTTAATTTTACAATACGGGATAGCGGGACTAATACTAAGGTGGTCCAGTCATCTGACTCTAATGAAAAATAACATAACATAAATAATATATAACATAACATCACGCTTGTAATCCCTGAAGGGTTTGGCAGAGGTCAATAATATAGTACACTTAAATTTCGCTTGTTATGTTTAAGTCCCATGGAATAGGGGGCGAGCCTATAGCCATGAGAAACTCTCGAGATCTGGAAATCGAACCCAGAACCTCGTGCTCATTGGAAGAGCTTGCGACCGCTAGACCAACGAGGCGTCAATTTTAAAAGAACTACCTACTGTGTACTATGTAGTCTATTTTGTTTATCATCGAATCAATTTAAATAAATGTAAATCGATTTTGACAAAAAAAAACTGATTGGTAGGCTTCAGCAATCATGTTTTAAATAAATTGCGTATTCATTAATATGACTAAGAAAGAAAGATAGAAAGGCAAAAAAGATGGCTAGAAAGGACCAAGGTGACCACTGATAGAGGAGTATGGAAGAAATAAACATGTCCCACCGACCCCAAATAAATTGAGATAAAGGCAGGAGAATGGTAATGATGAGTAATTTATTAATAAGTCAAATTCTAATTCCTTAAATTTACCTCTATCTTTTTATCAAATAATACAATATGAGACTACTGTCTAATCACATCACACTAATATTATAAAGGCGAAAGTTTGTGAGTGTGTATGATTGTCTCTTCTTCACGCTAAAACTACTGAACGGTTTTTTATAAAATTTGGCACACAGATAGTTTATAACTTGGATTAACACATAGGATACTATTTATCCCGATATTCTCACGGAATAGAAACTTATGCGGGTGAAACCACGGGGTGCAGCTAGTATTATATATTTTAAATATAAGTACTGGAAATTTTATTTTACACGCGGCTAAATATCAAGCTGTAGTGTTCCAGTATAAGCTGATCTCGCATTTTATAGGATTTCTTTACAATATGCGAGGTCAGCTTATACTGGAAATGTATGGCTTGATGTGTAGCCGTGTATACCTACCAGTAGGCAGGTACAAAACTTCCAATATCCTATTCAGTAATACTTACTAGCTTTTGTCTCAAAATTGTTTAAAATGTACATAATACAATTCAGAATACACAATTTGGTACTTAGAACCGACTCAGTAATTGGAGGACTAACGGTGAAGGCCGAAACCTGACCGCACTCAGTTTTCTATTCCGCATTCAAATTATTATTTATTCTATCTTCGGATCTGTTTTCTTATGCAAGGATAACAAATGACTTGCTAATTTGAATTAATGCTGATTATTTATGTTAATTATTCTCTGTTAAGATTAGACAGACTGAATATCGTCTTCACCCATTGTTTTATTTTGTAACAAAACCTCTCGTTATAGAGTAGTATTATCTTTAATCCATAATAAATAATGTCTATTTATTTCCTAAATACTTTTTGAAAGCCGTATGTATCGCAGATTTGCAGTGCGCCCGCGTCCCTTCGCTTTTCACCGTAGATAATAGTCTATACCACGGACAAGTTTAGTGATGTTGGAACGTCGCGCGTCGGGCTTGATTAGATTATAGATTATTTATTGTACATAGTTTCGGTTTTTATTTATATTAATATATATATATTTTGTAATCCCCTATTGGGAATTATCTAAGTCCGTAGGTGTGTCCGTGGCTGACATCACAGTGGGCCCTAGTTAGTTTTTATATGCTCCTTTTATTATATCTATTTTTTTAAAATTATTATTACTTTTTTGTATTTCCTGTGCGTGTCCCAAATAAAATATTTTTCTTTATTTTCTTTCTTTCTTAAAACAGAAAATATGGGACCGAATTCAGATTATAAAATGAAACAGTGTGACAAAGTCACCATAGTAATTGTCAGCAGAGAACATTGCTCTCTTTTTGGACTTCGCCATAGTTGCGTAAAAAAAAGACATTGATAAATACAGACTAATTAACATTTACTAATTAACACACACATTATTATCATGTTCATAATCACATAGAAATAAAAAATACACGAATTTATGAGAAAAAAAAAACAAATGTATTGAGCTACATCATAAAACAAACATGTCTACCAACACAAGTGCTCGTTTTGCATTTAAAACTAATATTTTGTCTGTTACTGACATGTCTATTCGTGTGCACGCATGAAAATTTTTTGATTGCTATTACTGCGTTGAAATATTTTAACTAAAACGATTTGTGTAAAAATAAAATAAAGATTGATGCCCGAAGCCAAACACGTTTCTATCACCGTATAAAATAAGCGTAAAAATTGTGGCTCGTGACTAAATAACAACTAATAATGCTGATCTTATTGGAAAATGTCTTAGTTACTATATTATATGAATCTACAGGGTGTAAAAATATCCGTCACAAAATAATTGCAGCGATAAGTCCCCTCTTTGAGGACTGGCTTGAGTGGCGCCACGGCGTCCCCACCTTCCGCCTGACGCAGGTCCTCACCGAACATGGTTGTTTCGGGAGGTTCCTGTTCCGGATAAGGCGGGAGGAAACGCCCGGGTGTCATCATTGCGTGGATCGCCTGGAGGACACGGTGGAGCATACGGTGGAGGTCTGCCCGGTTTGGGCAAAGCATCGCCGTTTCCTGGTGCAGGCGATTGGTGGCTGTGGTCTCTCGCGTCCAGCCCTGCTCCAGTCCAGTTAGTCAGTAAGAGTCTGACACCAATAAATTCTCCCGCTCCGCCTGAAGCGCGAGAAGTAATTTGATAATTTCTTATTTTTCATGTGAAAGTTGGGCGCTTATACTATTGAATAGCATTCGAAAATATTCTTAGAGCTGCTGAAGATTGCAAAAATTATCTTTTAATTGTATAACTTCAATCTTTTAGTATTGTATAATTGCATAGCACATGTGTGAGCAACCATTAGGCTACCATTTACTGGGTACGTCTTTCATTGACTTGAATGTGCCTTGGTGGCTGAGAGTATGTCATGTTTACTCAAATGTCTCGCTGGTGGTGGCGTGTGTGTTGGATCGTTAAGTTCCCTTCAAAATAGTTGAGCTAAACGGTGCTGATCCATGCATCATGTTCGTGAACGGGCGGCATTTTTCATATACACAACATTATACAATATATACAATATTTCATTTCATTTCTTGCCCGTTATTCTCCATAGGAACCTACGCTTTGGAATGGGCAACTAGCTTGATATTTCTTACTGACTGACCCCTTGACAATTCAAAAGTGCCTGTAAATGATTTAATTGAAATAAATACTTTCGGATTGAGTTTGAATCACCACAAACATTTCCAACTCACCGCGAACTATGCGGCAACCGGTTCCAACTCACTGAAACCTCAGCTGGCACTGTGAAGCATCGCGAGATACTCGTACAAGACTCAGCCCACTATCGACCTCCGGTCTCCGGAGGGGAGTAATGTGGCGGCATCTACATCGCCACATACGAACTACGCATCAAAGACCTGACGTCACACAAATATCCAGACGTCACATAAATCCTGCATCGCGCAATTAGAGTTTACCACGCGAACGACATTATAAGACTACATCAATGTAAACAACATCAATCGTTGGGCAGTTGCCCTCAGACACAGAAACCCGTCTAGTCGGAGGATCCTCTCGTTTCTATAGAAGAAGAGTGAACTTTACACCCTATTAAATCACCCTACTAAAAATATAATCAACATTAGCAGGATTATATAGCTACGTTCAATGATATTATATGTAAAAAGAGGTAGGTAGGTAACTTTCCGCAAGTGGCACGTCAATAGTTGGCTAATTAGCCACATTTTCTTCGTTTTGTCTCTTTTTCGCTCCCAATAATTACGACATGCCATCCTACTTCCACGTGTCATACAATAGTGTGACATAGTGCCGTTTTTGAAGATAGAATGTTAGGTAGGTAACCTATCTACGTCTTTTTACTTCTAATACATACATCTTTGACATTTATTATTTATGATCTATTGTACTTGAATACTTAATTGACCGTAATTGTTTTTTTTTACTTCTATAAGTAAATGTATTTAATGAATTTTATTTTAATTGCAATTGTTTATTGTTATTACTTACTTTTTTTAAAATTTTCAACACAATGTACCTATATTGTTATGAAATAAATTACTTATGACTTATGACTTAATATCATTGGCTACGTTAGTGAAAATAAATTATAGCTTCTACATAAAATCTATAAAAAATATTGTAGGTAAATTGGCTTTACGTGGAACGAAATGTTATATCTTTACAAAGCATTTAATATAAACATTTTATGTTCAGAATTTCTACTTCAATAAATATCAGGGCTGATAATTGAACCTTAATAAATATCGCAGAAATTCCTACTCAAACTTTCGCTTTATCCAATGGCATTATACGTTTTCAGCCATTTTACGAGAACCTCATTTAGGTACCTTTATTGATAATAAATAAACTGTAATTGCAGAAAGTAACGATCCTTTTTTGTTTTAATAGCCGAATCAATAGCTGTATCAAAGGCAAATAATTTACGGGCGTTATACGAGTATATATGCCTAATTGGAATATTAGCTGGAGTTGTGTTATGTTTATTATTTTTTTAATTTATTTTTATTTGTATTACTTAGTATTTTTACCTGAAGTATGTGATTTTTTTTATATATTGGTATTTTTGCTTATCTACTTGTTTGGTTAGTATAAATTTAGTTTTGTATTATTTAAACATTTGCAGAAAATCGGGTGATCGGGCTCAGTAACTGAGTAACGTAATGGCAGGCTTAGTTCTTTTTTATAAACCAAATGTTGATGTTATTTTAGTTAGTAAAGTATTCATGTAGGTTTTTATTTAGAAAAAAAAGTTAAGTAGCAATGTAAGCTAACATAACTCAACAAAGCTAAGCTATTAACCCAAAAAAATACCTATAAATTGCGGCACTTACCTACACAGTACAACAAAATAGTTTATTCGATTGTAACAGACAATCGAACAAACATTGTATGTGCTAAGCAAAGTTCCGACTACCATGGTATTGCAACCTCCAATGGGGTTTTCATTTGCAAAATATGCGGACCGCATTCTGGCTCCCGCTCCGCCCAGAGCAGAAGTCATTTGATGATTTCCTACCCAAAAAAAGGCTTTAATTACTTACGAACGAATACTGAAACGCCACTCAAATATTTAAGGGCTGCTTAAACGATTGAGCAGCTCCTAAACTTAAATTTCGTATACCCAAACGTCTTTTTTAAGTACCTGTATAAGTGCTGCTTAAAATAAGTCATGCTCAAACACCACTCAGTTTAAAAGTCGTATACACGAACGCTACTCAACGTTATTATTATCTGTCAAATCAACTGTCAAACTGATTTGAGCAGCCCTTAGATTTGAGAGTGGTCGCGAGGTCCCTCAAATGAAGTTAAATCTATTGAAAGTTTTCAAATAGTGATAAAAATGTCTTTATCGTCCTTGTCTTCACTTTCAGATCACGAAAGGCCAACTGTGAGGCGCAGAAATGAAGAAAAGTTAAACGCTTTTGAAAAGTACGACGACAGAGAGTTTGTTTCACGGTTCCGCATATCGAAAGAAACTCAACACAGTTTCTTTCGATATGCGGAACCGTATTTGGACTCTGCATTCGGTAGCACAAGTAAACCCTTGACCAAAAGAAACCGAGCCATACAGCTCCGGTAGTATGTGACAGGCAGCTACCAACGCGTAATAGGGGATATTTTTGAGGTTGAACAACCCACGGTGCATAAAGTAATAGCCAAGATAGCCATTTTATTTCAATTGTAATCTGGTGTACTTTCTTGTGTAAAATTTACATATGGATATTTATCTGCAATAAATGATTTTGATTATCTGGCCGTATTTATACTTGTAGGAATAAAAGTACTTGTACATAGGACATAAATCGTGTATTTATTCTGAGCCTTTCAGATAGTAAGTGGTCAAAAGTTTCAGTGGGTAAGTAAGTGCTTGATACCCCCCTAGCCAACTAGCAAACTATTACATGCACCAGGCTCTTGCGGTTAAATAAGTATAAAGTACAGCATTTCATCGTTTATGTAGGTACTTATTTTATAAGGTCCAACCGCATATTGCATCCACGTTTCTTCTTCTCCTCCATCAAGAATAATAAATTATTATATGATCTTGTTAAATAATCGCGCGTAAAATGTCAAGTGTGACGTTCCAATCTATGACAATTATCTCAAGAAATTTTATTTTCTTATGACGTCTTCTTTTGATATTTATGTAAATAAATACATAATTTCAATCGAAATTCAAACCAAACTTACATTACGCTGATACATTTCAACTGATTAATAATTATAGAAAATATTTGTTCAATGAAGACTGCGTAAAACGAATACGAGACGTAAACTAAATTATTTTGTAACTGAGAACGTGCTGCTAACAATTTTTGAGCAGGATGTTGCCATGATGTAAACATCTGAGCACTGCTTGGCTAATCATGGTTTCGAATTGCTTGAGTGGCAATTATGTATACCATTTAAATTGGAGGGATGCTTATAATTAAGTAGCTTTTAGATGATAATGAGATTTGAGTGGCATTTCAGTATTCGGGTGTTAGTCTGGCCATAAATACTGTTACAATTAAAAATAAAAAAGATATTACATTTGAATTTGGAATCTGTCATTTTTATACGATTGTTCATGGAGTTTTCTAGTTTTGGCGCCAATACATTGTACAATATTTTGCGATATTAAAATGGAGTGGGGTAATAAAGAGAACCAAATCGCTGTGATTGCATTACACAAAGTTGGTATGGAGCCAAATGCAATTTTTAAAACTCTCCATACGCTTGGTATTAGTCAAATTTTTGTTTACCGGGCTATTAATAGGTACAATGAGACCTCCTCTGTTTGTGACAGAAAAAGATCTGGCCGTCCACGTAGTGTTCGTATGAAAAAGGTGGTCAAAGCAGTAAGGAAAAGAATTCGAAGAAATCCTGTCCGAAAGCAAAAGATTTTATCTCGGGAGATGAAGATAGCACACGGAACCATGTCGCGTATTTTAAAAGATGACTTAGGACTTGCAGCCTATAAGAGACGCACTGGTCATTTTTTAAATGATAATTTAAAAAATAATAGGGTGGTAAAATAAAAACAACTACTGAAGCGGTACGCAAAGGGGGAGGTCACAGAAAATTTTTGTTTACGGATGAGAAAATCTTTACAATTGAGCAACATTTTAACAAACAAAATGACCGTATTTATGCTCAAAGCTCTAAGGAAGCTTCCCAATTAATCGACAGATTGCAACGTGCGCATTATCCAGCTTCAGTGATGGTTTGGTGGGGTGTTAGCTATGAAGGAGTGACAGAGCCATATTTTTGTGAAAAAGGTATCAAAACATCGGCACAAGTGTATCAAGATACCATATTTAATAACCAAGTATGGTCCTTCCAACAAGACTCGGCGCCGGGTCATAAAGTTCGGTCCACGCAGTCTTGGTTGGAAGTAATCGTTTCGGACTTCATCAGAGCTGAAGACTGGCCGTCGTCTAGTCCCGATCTTAATCCGCTGGATTATAATTTATGGTCAGTTTTAGAGAGTACGGCTTGCTCTAAACGCTATGATAATTTGAAGTCCCTAAAACAATCCATACGATTGGCAGTGAAGAATTTTCCCATGGAAAGAGTGCGTGCTTCTATTGATAACTGGCCTCAACGTTTAAAGGACTGTATTGCAGCCAGTGGGGACCACTTCGAAGAAGATTTTTAAATTTGAAATTGTTTTATATTTATGTATTAAACTAACACACTGTAAAAGTAATAAATATTATTTGCAATAAATAAAAATGTTTTAATCGTGACATTATTTATGGCAAGACTAGGTATATAGCTGATGTGGCCAGTGACTATTGTAGTCAGATTAAGCCCCTCCCCCACCCCTGTTAACATTGTTAGTATACTTAAAAAGAAAGCAGCTTTTGTTCAGTTATCAGAGGTTTTGATTTATATATGTTTTTTATCTGTGTTTTATGGATGTATATGCGGTCTGCATGTTATACGAACCGGGTTCCACTGGGAGGTTTGTCTATGGTCATTTTCCTCACTCGACTATTAGAGACTCGATTTCGTGCAACCCGAGTTCTATTCGATTCAGTTCCGTATCATTGAGGTTTCCATTTGGTAGGCCAGTATTGGTTACATGTTCTTCTTCATTTGCAAGTAATTTAGTAGTTTTGTCCACTTCTGGTAGGCTAGCTGGTCTATATCTAGAGCTACTGTTTTATTTTCCAACTAAAAGAGTTGTTATGCGAAACCATTAGGTACCTAGAAGTATCCTTTTAAAGAAGAAGTAGAAGTAGTCCTTTTAGAAGTATCTTTTTTATATCTTATATTATTATGCTATCATAAACTATTACAAGAAAACCCGAGGAGGATTGTCTTGTAATAGTCATTGCTATAAGTTTGGCTTCATCTTTGTGGTGTATATCGTAGTTACAAACTTCAATCATGACATTCCTAAGAACTTTATTCAAAGCTCTAATTTATAACCCGAATAAAATGTTATACATCACCCAGAACATCGTTAACTCAACAAGCACTAAATAATCGATTGCTTTCAGTCAAAACAAATTGTGCAGAACAAAAAACTGTACTCGTATCTACACGTGTTTCATCTGAAAACGCACGAAAATTTAAATTCCACCCAAATACTTTTAAAAGCAGTCATCAAAGCAACCTGATATTCACAGTACGATGGAAATTGTAATTTATATTGCAAAATAATCGCAAAGCATTTTAGGGTATTCAATAACTTTTTCAATTATTATCAAATGCGCTCTAACTTTTACAATGGCATACGTATAAACGGTTTCTGCTTATAATACGGTCTCGGAATCAGTTTTTGTTTTGAAAACGCCGCTTTGGAGCACAAAGGAGCACAAATTTTGGGAATAATAAAGTGTTTAGGGCTAGCGCGGTTGTTGATGCCCTTTCAACTTTTGTTTTTTGATGTTTTGACGACAATTTCTGTGATAATCGCTTTTGGGAAGTTCAGTGATGTTTTATTTGTTGGTTTTGTTTTTAAATAAACAGATCCAAATTTTTGGGTTATTATTGGTTTTCACGTATTTTTTTAGCTGAAGTAGATTTATTCCATGACATAACACCACACCTGTAAGCCCCTTATTTTTGTTATCATCGTTTAATTATTATATAATTTTATAATTCTTAGTGGATTAGTCAAGTGAGTCGGCAGGGATAGCACGTGACCATTGTGACGCATCGAGTGGAAGGGGCGACATGACGTTAGAGGGGCGCTCACGCACCTCGGGCATTCTTGCTCGGGCGCTCGGAAGTGACGGACGAGTATTAGGAACTGTAGATTTCAATTGTATCAGTGTCTAACGGTTTCACATTATTTTGATTCATTTTCCTTTTACTTTTATTTTAAAATAAATACTTCTACCTAGTTTTTCTTTTTTTTTAAATAATTAATTGTGTTTCTGATCCATAAGATTATATATTTTATAGAGGTAACATTTTAGAGTTTCCATGCGGGCGTTAATCTTCTTAAGCTTCTAGACATTATATCTGATTCCTGCCTTGAGACACATATCGACTGTTTAGATTAAACTCGTATCTTCACAACTTCACAGTATATAATATATTCATTATTTCAAATCATTCACTCAATTTAAAACTTCATAAAAAAATTAAACAAGTATTTGTTTTCAAAATCCAAACGACAAGAAGTCGCAAGCGTACATCATTAGCGTCCGACCCTCACACTGCAGCGAACTTTCATATTACAGTTATTGCGCTTCAAAATTCGCTCGATCTGTTCAACCCAAGTTATATAAACTTTGATGGAAAAGGTGCTGTAATAAAAAAAATCATAAAACCCTTTCTGCTAACTCGGTAGATTACGGTTCACAGTACTAAAGTTGCTTCTGTGGAAATACGAGAACAGTAATCAGTTTACAGATAAGAAAATACCAACTGAGTATTTCATTCACCATTTTTATTTTTATCTTGATCCAGTTGTATTTTGAAAAGTCGTAAAGTCGACCGTCATTTGGTTTACCTTTGGTGGCTTTGATTGGTATACTAAGCATGCACTACGGTAAAAAGTCCCAAATTATGGGAATAGAATGGAATCTGATGAATGTAGAAAACGAAAATAAAATCAGTCATAACGGCTAGGCGTTTAAAAGCCAATAAGTATCACACACGTCTCATTAGTGAATATAAAAATTTCATAATCATAAAAAAAACGTGTCAGATTAATTTTTGTTTTTAAAAATCTAAGGACCTCCGCCAGTTTCTCTAATATGAGTACTGTATACTTTGCTCTTATCCATTCCGTTTTAACGTATTGTATTTCGGCCTGGGGTGGTGCTGGTAAAGGTTTTCTGTTGCGTTTGGTGAGGGCAGAGAGGGCTGTCCTAAAGATACCCTATCGCTTCCCTACCAGCAAACTGTACACGCTATGGAAGCTACCTACAGTAAGGCACTCTTTTGTGCTAACTACAGTGTTGCGTAAACATTCAAACTTGTCTTTTGAGTTTAGAAGACAAAAACGTAGAACTGACACAGTCTGCCCGACATCGAGTGTTAAATTGGAAATTGTCCGCCGGCAGTTCATTTTCTGCAGTCCTGTGCTTTATAATAGCATAAATAAAGTGCTTACTATTTACCCATGTACTCTCCGGGATTGCAAAATAATTCTTACGATCAATGGCTTCATACTCTCACATACGAAGAATTGGAGAATTTAGTCAAACTCTAAAGATCTTTCTTCCATAGACATGCACACCAAATACACGTAGCGTGGAGTGTGCTCGTGAGGAGGTTCCACAAGCACATCCTACACTTACACCCTACAGACACGCACTACACTCACACACAACATTCCTACATGCACAACATTTTAACACTTGCCTATTTTAATTTTGTGCAATTTTATTTTTACTATTTGATTTATGTTTTATTTGTAATGTTCGTGAACGGGCGCCGTCAGTTGAGACTGGTCATCTCTTATCTGCCAGGGTTAATTTTTAATCGTTTTTTATTATTTATTTTTTATATTGTTCTCACATATAGAAGCAACAAGAGTAATGTACCCAGGATTTTTAAAAATCTATATTTAAAAGAGTGTACTTGAAGTTTATTGCCCGTTCTTCTCCATAGAGATCTACGTTTCGGAATGGGCAACTATCTTCAACTTACTGACTAACTGACTGATTCTTTGACAATTCAAAAGTGCTTGTAAATGGTTTATTTGAAATAAATGCTTTGAGTTTGTTATTTTTCTGTAATCTGGAACGCTGTCGTATACCTCTTGGAGGTGGGGTTAATAGCTGCGACACAGTTTTATAACTAATGTAGCTATTTACGAACGCAATCAATTTGTAAAATATGTTTTTGTTCCAATAAAGATAAAAATAAAAAAGGGACTGAGAAAGAACTGCCGAAAATATTAACAAATATAAATATTTTGCAAAAATGTTACATTATTGTCACTGATTGTTAAAGTTTATTTCATCTCCACTTTCTTTTAAAGACGCAGCAAATTGACGCCTTCAGTTTTCAGCAACCATTCTGGATGCATATACCCTTGAAAAGTTTTTTTTTTTGCATTTGCACTTTTTAATAAGCAACCCCAATATCGGCAGATCGGCTATCGGTACATCGATGTGCTAAAGTGTCTATACGAAAACGCCACTATGTCAGTCCGACTCCACGACTAGACCTCGAAACCTATCCTTCTGCGAGGTGTGAGACAAGGAGACGTTATCTCTCCAAAACTGTTCACCGCTGCACTGGAGGATGTCTTCAAGGTTCTGGACTGGAAAGGGCTAGGCATCAACATCAATGGCGAGTAAATCACTAACCTTCGGTTTGCCGACCACATATTTATCATGGCTGAGACCATGGAGGACCTCAGTACAATGCTCGATGACCTCAGTAGAGCCTCCGAAAGACTGGATCTTAAAATTAAAATAGACCAGACAACGGTAATGTCAAATGCCCATGTAACACCCACTCTCATGAAGACCGGTGACACTATTCTCGAAGTTGTGAATGAGTATTTTTACCTGGGACACACTATCCAGCTAGGTAGGTCTAACTTCAATAGAATCGGTTGAAGTGGCGGTGCTTGGGGGAGGCCTATGTCCAGCAGTGGACGTCTTTCGGCTGAAATGATGAATAAGTAATCCAAAAGAAAAATACATAGACACCAAACTCCTCAAATAATACAAAGGTCTAAAGACAATCCATCAAAGATGATTTAATTAAACATTGTAGCGATAATAATGGGCGCCACGTTAATATTACCAATGAAATTTATTACGTCTACCGTTCACACTACCAACTTATCGTACAAAGAGCAGAATTGTAAAATTCTTAAATACAGGACTTTAATTACATTACTTTTATGTTACATAGATGAAGGAAAAAAAATGCGTCACTAACATTCAATGCTAACGTTGATTTAAAAAAAAACACACACAAAATAAAGATATAGACTTAGTGGTGTTTACCACCAAGTCTTTAAACATCAAACTCATCAAAATCCACAACGGTCCTAAGACAATCCAACAAAGATTAATGAATTAGACGTTGTAGCAACAATGTAGGGCGCTACGTTAACATTACCAATGAAAGTTATTACGTCTACCATTCAGAGGAGCAATTTATTAAACTCAAGCACTCTGGACTATTGTTTCGAGTAACGGGAACCGAATCAGACCGAACGATGCTTGAATTTTTGTTTAAGATTTAGGTTCCTACATAATTTGGTGCGAGTCTTTTACTTTACATTCCTGCTCTAGGACTGGAGAGATTTTCGTTTATTTTTAAATATCTGCAAATAGCCTTTATGCGTATTTATGCCTAAAAAATTGTAAATATATTAACTGTGTAGTTAAATAAACATTGGTATCATCAAATTATTTACTTTTGTAAAAAAAAATGAGTATTAATTTAAATGAATCCTACTAATATTATAAAGGCGAAAGTTTGTGAGTGTGTATGTTTGTCTCTTCTTCACGCTAAAACGACTGAACGGATTTGGATAAAATTTGGCACACAGATAGTTTATAACCTGGATTAACACATAGGATACTTTTAATCCCGATATTCCCACGAGATCGAAGCTTATGCGGGTGAAACCGTGGGGCGCAGCTAGTAATATATAAAAATAAAACTAAACGAGCGAGCCTAATAGTAGTCGCTTAAGATGAACATCCGACCTCTTGGCTGACAGTAAACCTCTTCTCAGAAAATGGATTGGTACCATCTGACGGCCAATTCTAGCACCGCGCGCGCTCATTGGATAAATCAAACAGCGCTTCCTCGGCTTCTTGTTATATTTCATGAAATCCGTCCCACAGTATGCAGAAAAGAGAGAGGAATGACAAACATTAAAAAAATATGTATTAACTTGTATAGCTTCATACATTTATATAGGTAGTCCTCCAGACCGTATTTCGGCCACGGCGGCCAATGTCAACGGAGACTAGCCTTTGGCGCGAGAGATATTATAGTGCACAAGTGTGTGCGCAGACACAGGTGCACTCTCTCTTCCCTCACTCTCATAGTCCGATGGGACGGCAATCCAACACGACCGAAGAGAGATCAGGCGCAGGACTGACGGCCTTACGTGCTTTCCGAAACACAGGGTTATCACACCGTCAACTTTCAAGCTCCGGGCTGTTACTAAGAAGTTCCTAATGGAAAACCCCAATAACACTGTCCGACCCAGGAATCGAACCCAGGACCACATGCTTAGCTGTCGCGATTACGACCACGAGACCAACAGGGCAGTTCATACATTCATTATGCCGCCATACAGCCTGATATCCCACCATTCAGAGAAACAATTTATTACCAAAACACTCCGAACTATTGTTTCGAGTAGCAGAAACCGAATCAAACAGCACAATGGTTGAATTTCTGTATAAAGCGATTTTGAAAGCCTTCAATATTTGATACTTGGAATCAATTAGGATTGAGTTAGAATTTTATAAGGTTAATTTTAATTTATCTGGAATTAACCTAAATAGCTAGCTTTGTAATTTAAGATTCTGGAATTTGAAATACAGACTGTGTGTGTATGACTTTTAGTACCTTTTTTACCTGCCTATGGCTTCATACAATTACAACGAAAAGTTATTGTACCGATTTATTTAATTCATATTAAAAATAAATATTCAGTATGTATCAGAAAGATTTGAAAGGTGATAGTTGATATTTTTTATATACATGCTGTATAACCCGTTCATCATCAAAGCAAGCATGAAAAACCCCAATTTACCTGATAAATATTAAACAAAACAGTCCTGGTATAACCAATTCACTTAATCAAATCGATAGTCTCATTAGGTCTTTGAACTCGTTGATCAAGATAGTAAAAAGGAAATTATACAAAAACACTACCAACATAATTATAGCCTATGTAATATCCATATCTACATTATTCTATTCCATGTACAATAAAACACACACAGTTACGTTCTGTATTCAAATCGAGGCCACGCATGAAATCTTATGGGTTATACATGGTAGCGAACGCCACAGGCTACGATTTCAACCACAGTGGAACAATCTACTAGCTTACTTTGATTGCATAGTTTTCCTTACTGATAAGATCCTTTGTTTCGATTTTGCGGTTGCTTGTGGTTGGTTTAATAAATGTTATGTATTTTTATGCTAGATCACTATCGTTGAAATTAGACTTCGAACAGAGGACAAAGCAGCTCTAGGTCTGATAAAAGATGATGATAACCTCAATACAGCCGGTAAAATGGAGAGCTTGTAAATAATTTCTTTCATATTTAAAAAAAGGAAAACAAAATTATATAAAAATAAAATAAAAAAGGAGCTTATAACAAAACTTACAAAATAATAATATCCTGTGCGAGGCCAAACAAGGCCCCTATCTCAGCATAATACGGCGATATTTAAAAAATAATAATTTAATACCACCGCGCTGGTATTCTGCTCAATAGAAAATGGTAATTAAGGTCTACAGTCCACTCTAAACCAAATGAGATAAAAACCATTTTGTTATCAAAAGTACCCCAATACAGTAATAAACTTTTTGTATTTAAAATTATCTCCATAAAGTATAATTATAAATTGAACAAAACATGATCAAACAACGCCAATAAATAATTGTTGTACCCGTAATGTGTTCAAATGTTTTCGTAGAGTTTCACGAACCGAACGCAAAATTGCGATTCTGTACAAATTGTTACTAAATGAAAGACAAAAGCTGCTTTGTTCTGATAACAACGAAGATTATATTATTTGATTTAAAATCATTTTTGAATCCACTTAGAGTTTCATCTAGTGTTTCTGACAGCAATTTTCACTTAGAGTTTTTACTCAGAGGCAGTAGTTTGAAAATTTGCTATAACAGTTTTGAGCTTCTTTTACAAGGATAGTCATGTAATCTTCTATTATAATATCAGACTATCGCCTAAGCCTTAGTTACTCCTTATAACATAAACTATCAACCAGTGAAAGTCCCGTCAAAATCGGTCTAGCCGTTTCGGAGATTGGCCATAACAAAAAGACAAACAAACATTTTTTCAATTGTTTTTTTTGTTTTAAGTACCGTATACTTTCATAAGCATTTGGTAAAAAGCTGTTTTAACATTATAAACAGATACTTCATTTTTATTTATTTGTATAGATACATGTACCTGTTACTCCAGGCTTAATTATTTACCGGTTAATTACCGGTTAATTTTCTGACTACGTCATTGTCAAAATAGTGAATGTAAATGGCAGTTCAAAAAGGTGTACAATACACGCGCCCGCTGTGTGAAAAAAGCATTTTTTTTAAATTGCTTAACATTATCGGTATTTCAGCGTACATAAAATGAGGAGTCTACATTCGGCCCTGTGAGGTGTCTGGTGTAAAACCACTGACCTCAAAATATTAAGGCACGTTATTAATTAGAAGACCTCCAGGCTGCTTCATGTTTTCGAGCCCTAAAACTAAATGGTAAATGTATGCCCGCAAAGGGATTCCAACCTTACAATCGCCTAATTGGGTACGCACACAAGTAAATATAAACTCTAATACGACTACTATAGGTTAATAATGATTATAACTGTTTTGGCTTGATATAATTTTTGTTTCAAAAACTAAGTACATATTTTTGTACCAACTGATTGGTACCGATGTCAGTTATTTTGTTGTGTGTTTTTAGACATGCGAAGCGGTGATCAGTGGTTTAAACTAGTTCCTGAATACATACATATGGTCATGTAGACAGAAAAATGGTCTTAGAGTAATTTAAAGCGATAAACGATATCCTAAATAATATTATAAATAAGAATTTGAGTTTGTTTGTTTGTCTGTTTGTTACGCTTTCACGCTAAAACGGCTGAACAGATTTGGATGAAATTTGGCACATGAGTAGACCATGACCTGGATTAGGACACCGGATACTTTTTATCCCAATATTCCCACGCCATCGAGACTTATGAGAGTGAAGCCGCGGGAAGCAGCTAGTACTTATATGTTGTATAAAAGGTATTTCAATTTCTGTAGGTACATGATGACCAATTCTCATAATTCAAAAACGTTAAAATTCAAATTGCTATCTCATCTCGGCAACAATCAGCGTTATCATTATATTCATGCGCATATCCATGTTATTTAGATTCCACGCTACAATCAATGTCAAAAATGTAGGGAAATCATAGATTTGGATACGAACGTTCTTAAAATATGGGAATATCGATGATGACTGGGTCAAAAAAAAGTAATTATATTTAGTTCGTCGGGCAGATAATAAAAAACTATTAGACAGGTATTTTTTGCTTTGTCACATTAATAAAAAAAAATATTTAGAAAACGCATAATATAATTGTTTCACAATTCAATATATCGAGTAAAAGAGCATTACCTTTCCTCTCAACTGTGAGTATTTATATATCTTTAGTACGTATGTTTATATATTTAAGTATATGTTAATGTTTTACGTTATACATGTAGGTTCATTTCAATGTTTTAGTTTAAGCATATTTATAAATTTTTTCTGTTGTTCTCACATTATTGTCTACATTTCTTTCTCATTTCTCCTGTCGCAGGTCTGCTGGAAGAAATTTCTTAAGAAATAAGCAGTACCTTTATACTCATCATTATGATTATGTCTTATCTGTAACTATTTTTCTGGATGTACATAAATAATAAAATAAATAAATAAATAAACGCATTAAAGTTGGGGAGTGGGGGTTGCTACGTCACAAGTAAGTATAAAATCTACATACTCGTGACGTCAATGCACATTTTAACGTAATATATCGCCGTAATCTTTTGATAAAGAAAAAAAACGTGTCCAATATTTTTTTAATAATACAACTGACGGACAAAAAAAAAAATTTTAGTCATGATCCCTATTCTCTGGTCATTATATATAATTTCCAGTACTGTTAAATACTAAAAACATTACAATTATTTGTGTTTTGCGATATAACTAAGTGAAAATAAAACATATAGGTAAGAGAAAGCAGTTTATAATACAATACCTAACATGGATAGCATAATTACAACGAAAAAATTAAAAAAAAAAAATACAGAGAAACGAAACGAAAAGAGAGCTAGCTATTTTCTGTGAGTATTCTATCTATCTATCTATCTATTATTTTTCTTTTGTTTTCTCTTCATGATTGCATTTGCTGTCGGTATAAAGTTTTATAAGTCGCAGTTAAGTACTGAGAAGTCTTCTTTGGCTCAATTTCTAATAAGTCGTTTGAAATATTATCGTTTTATTATACTTCCTTGAAGAGACCAAGGAAATATAATAAAATGCAAATAACATTTATTTATTCAGATTACTTACCTATTCAAGCAAGATGGGGGGGCGTCAATACAGCAATAAATTAAATTTCGTATAAAGACGTTCCCAGAATACAAATAAAAAATTAATCAAATACAAAATATAGGCTTTTTTAAGCTTTTAGTGGCTTGCCATAGTGAGTAATCAGATGTGCCATTACTTGACAGTTGACTAAGGTAATCATTTGTTGTCTCATCGTGAAATTCCTGAATTGCTCTACTTAACCTTTTTGTGAGTTTATTTAGCAGAGTTTTATCAGGCGGATATCTAAATTGTTGCCACTTTTGTCGCTGGACTCGCTTTATGGCTATTAGATTTCTAATTTCCAGTGGATATCTTTGAGTTGCAACTCTTCTTTTCATGTCAGGTGTATTTCGCCAGGCACAACGTTGGATGTCGGTAATAAATTTTGCTACTTCGTCATCTACTTGCTGTTTGTTTTTGAGGGATACTTTGAGGTCTATACAGTGGTCTAAATCAAATTGAAAGCTCTCCCAGTCAGTGTTTTTGTTCACTAAGGTTGGACTGCTTTCTTTTTGTATTATTGTCTCGCTTAGAGTTAAGATAATGGGTGAATGATCAGAATGCATATCATATCCTTCTTCTATGTTAAGGTATGCAGCTGACAAATTCTTATAAATGAAGAAGTCTATCAAATCTGGTGTTTTTCTAATATCGGTAGGCCAGTAAGTGGGTTTGCCCGTTGAAATCACATTGCACTTGATTTCTCTGATAGCACATAGCAATTCCTTACCCTTCGTATTAGTTAGCCTAGACCCCCAATGTGTGTTCTTTGCGTTAAAGTCACCTCCAAATATGAATGTGTTTCCTAGAGCTTTCAATAGATTCCTGTACTGCTCTGTTTTCAGCGCATACTTAGGTGGAATATATACAGCTGATATGGTAATATCATGATGTTTGGTTCTGACCACAACAGCTACAGTTTGTGCAAATTGTTCTTCGCATTTGTGTTCCAAGTAATGGTAGATGTTATCTTTAATAATGACGGCACTGCCACCACTCGCTTTGTTGTTGGGATGCAGTGCGTGATATATGTTATAGCCTGTTATGTGAATAAAAGATTCTCTCGTAAAATGAGATTCTGAAATGAGGCATACATCAATTTGCTCTGTTGTTAAGACTGCCTGCAACTCGTTTCGGTGTTTCAGGAGTCCGTTTGCATTCCACGTCATAATTTTTAGTGTGTTTTTCATTTTTGGTTTGAATGAGTAGGTAATTGTTTACTTTCTATGTTCCTCAACCTTTGGTCAAAAGAAGTTAACATGCTTAAAATTTTATTAATATTTTCATCTGTATTAGTACTTACAGAATTTGGGAGCACCGTTGGCTGTGACTGTGGTTGCGGTCCTTTTGTCATTTGCGCAAAGGACACATTATTTGTTACCTTTCTGTGAGTAGAACGTGATGGTTGTTGTCTCTCAGCACCAGAGGCCGGGATGTTAGGCGTAGCTACTTTTCTTTTGGAGGCTTTATTTTTCATTTGTTGTAGTTCTTTAGCTACAATACATCCTCTATAGTTAGCCGGGTGAGGCTCGCCACAGTGAACACATTTAGGTTTTGTATCTACTGATTTTGTACAGTCCTTGGTGAGGTGTTTACCAGTGCACTTCACACACCTTGGTTCCTTTGAACAATATTTTTGTGTATGGCCATATGCTTGACACCTTTTGCACTGAGGAATTAAATTTGATGTTTTTAAAGGCTGTACGTCTACCTTACAACCTAATATGGCCTTAATACCGTAGATATTGTTTATGTTCTCATCTTTTTGGAATGATAACATAAACATGTTAAGAGGTTCCTTAGTCCTCCAGCTTAGTTTATTTACGGCATCCTGAATTTTATAACCTTTAGCATTCAGCTCTTCGACTATTCTGTTCGGCAGACATGATGAGTGCAGGTTTTTGACCATAACTCGTATCGGTCTGTCCTGTTTATTCTCATACGAGTGCCAGAGACAGTTATTTTGCAACAATAATTTTGATACCGCTCGATATGAGTCTTCATCCTTGGCGTTTATTTTAACCGTTTCCCCGTTCATCATTTTTACAATGAATGAATCACCGTTTAGACTAGTCAAAAGAAGGTCGTAGAACTGTTGGTAGTTCTTGATGTTTTCGACTATGATTGGTGGAGGTTGTGGTGCCCTCTTTTCTTTTGGTTTCTCGGGTTTCGTGCCGGCCTGAGATTCATTTAAGTTTCCTCCTTGAGAAGGAGGAGATAGCGAAGTGTTCAGTTTCCTTTTCTTCCTACTTTTTTGTCGTACCCACTCGGTTTCTCGGGCAAGTTCCTCCTCGTCAGTCCCATATTCGACTGCATTTTGGGGCTTGTCGTTCGTTGACTGTTCCTTCTGTGAAGGAACATTCTTTTGCTCCTGAATGAGTTTCAGCTGTTGTTGCAGAGATTCTATCTGACCACTGAGGTCTTTCACTAGTTTTTGTAGTTCGAGGCGCTCATTCTGTTCCTCGATGTATCTGTTGTACAACTTATGCTCGAGTTCAGTTTTGAGAACTATTTTGTTTGGTGAAGACATAATTGAGTAGTATAATATTAAAAACTATAACTTATCGTTTATTTGCACAATTACACATGATTCACTTAGGGCGGTATGTAGGTCATCGCGGCGACCGTGTCGAGACGCGCCGGAGTATGTTGCTGCGTCAACAGTTTTACACGAGCGCGAACTTGTGCAAGAACGTGTATGACGCGACCGTTCTCGCTAGAAGCCAATTGACAACCTGACACCTATTCAAAAACCAGATGGCGAATGGGCCAAAAATAATGAACAGAAAGCGACTATATTTGCAGAACATCTAGAGCAAACTTTTCAAACGAACAGCGAGGAAAGCTCTGAAAATATAACACTGGACGCGACTCACCATGACAACATAGAAATAAAACTTGTTACTCCAAAAGAAGTTAACAACATTATCAAAAATTTGGCAAAAAGGAAATCTCCGGGATACGACCTAATCACTGGAGAACTCCTACATAATCTGCCACGTAAAGCAATTGTGAAACTTACAACCCTTATCAATGCCACATTTCGGTTAAAACATGTGCCTAGTATGTGGAAAGTTGCTGAAGTTATCATGATTCCTAAACCTGGAAAACCACCTCGAGAAATAACATCATACAGGCCCATATCACTCTTACCAATTATATCCAAATTGTTCGAAAAACTACTACTCAGGCGTTTAAAACCTATTATAGAAGACAGAGAACTGATTCCCAACTACCAATTCGGTTTTAGAGAAAAACACTCCACAATAGACCAAATACATAGGATAACCAATGTTATTGAAAAAACATTAGAAGATAAGAAAGTTTGTTCTACAGTATTTCTAGATGTAGCTCAGGCATTTGATAAGGTATGGCATGGAGGCCTAATATATAAGTTAAGTAAAATGCTCCCAAAACAATTTGTGGATATTTTGGAATCCTATTTAACTGAGAGGACATTTAGAGTGAGACATGAGGATGCTTATTCAGATATCAAACAAATAAAAGCTGGTGTACCGCAAGGAAGTGTTCTTGGACCTATCCTGTACCTATTGTACACCTGCGATATCCCTGAAACCAATAACAGCGTCATTGCTACTTTTGCAGACGACACGGCTATCATGGCTACAGGTGTCACTCACACAGAAGCAGTGGAGAAGGTACAAACTGCCGTTAATGCCATCACCGATTGGACAAAAACATGGAAAATCAAATTAAATGAATCTAAATCGACACATATCGACTTCACAAACCAAAGACCTAATTATACACCAGTATATATTAACAATCGTGTAATACCACACGAAAATACGGCAAAGTACTTGGGCATGACGCTAGACGCAAAACTTCGCTGGAAGGCTCATGTCAAAAAGAAACGCCAGGCGTTAGACCTTCGCTATAAAAATATGTACTGGCTACTTAGCAGACATTCTAACTTGTCAGTGTATAACAAAGTACTTTTATACAAGCAAGTACTCATGCCAGTATGGACATACGGCATTCAACTTTGGGGATGTACAAAACGGACTAACGTTGATATCATACAAAGATTCCAAAATAAGGTACTTCGGGCTATAGTAAATGCTCCCTGGTACGTCAGAAATGATGACATCCACCGAGACCTTGGAGTGGATCTTGTAACTGAAGTTATAAAAAAACACGCCGAAGCACACGAGCAGAGGCTTCTTCATCATGTGAACGTCGAGGCTATCCAGCTACTTGACACCACAGACATAGTGAGAAGACTAAAAAGAACTAAACCATTTGAGTTAGTTTAGTAAAGTTAGTGTAATGCAGTGCAGTGCAGTGAGTGCTTCGCTACGTTTAAAGAACACGTGAACAAAGTGTCTTTCAACTTAATAGAGACTATAAGAAAAGTGCCAATGGACACATTCTTAATTTTGTATAAGGTTTAGCAAATTAAGTTAAATTTAAATTACTTATTAGCCTCAAGGTCTAGATTGTAATTGTATGAGTAACCGTTTATTAGCGAGTACTTCATAATGAAAAAAAAAAAAAAAAAAAAAAAAAATACAAAATATCCAAATAGTCAGTATAGCTAATCGGCCGATTGGCAAAACCCATAGTCGGCCCATCTAGTGATGGGCCGACTATGGGTTTTTTATTGGCCGCTATTTAGATTGTTTGATTTATTATTTAGATGTTTTGATTTAGGTATTAGATGACTTCAAAATACTACTACGCACTCGTATAGTAAACAGTGTTTACATTTGTCGTATTGTCGTTGTACCTCTGTTTGTAGTATATATATCTATCTATAATAATACATAAATAATAAAATAGTAACGAAATCAAAACAGTTTTTTTTAAAGTAATTGTTACGGTTCCCTTTGTGGGAACGAGTCTGATGCCGAAATATAGTTTTTAGAACTTGTCCATTTGTCTGGATGTTATGTTCCGGATTGGCGCAAAAACGGCTGAAGGGATGTGGATGAAATTTGCCACACAGATAGTTTATAACCTGGATAAACGCATACGGTACTTTTAATCCCAGTAATACATTCCCGTGGGATATTTACCGTCATCTACGCGGGTGAGCCGCGGGTAAAAGCTATTAGTACCTAAATAAAATGAAATGACAAGATAATGAAGAAAATGTAACATTCGATAACCTAAATACTGCAACCCTATATTTATTTAAAATGACCGGTGATTACACCAATAACGAGACTGATGACACGAGGCCAATGGCAAGTAATGGATTGTACGTTTAATTCCTAGAAACCTTTTATTCAAGTATTGATTTAGGATTGTAACGTCGCAGGCACACATTTAAGTTGTTGCATTGAGTTTGTGTTTCAATAATTCCTATGTTTTTGGTACCTAAGCGTGATCCAACTGGATATTCCAACTTTTTTTTTTAATACAGAATATGTAACAATATCTTAATTCGTTTTTTTTATCGAATATTTAGTGTTATTAATTAATTCATGGAAAATTATATTAGGCTTTATGATAAATGGCCGCATCTGGACCTTCTGCAGTAGTTGATTCATTCGAGGTCATTTTCGATGACTTTTTCCGCAAATTTCGTGGGTTATCTCAGCAATACCTTGGCGGATGTTTGTTTTTAGGTGCTCCAACGTTGCAGGTGTGTTAGTATAGATTCGCATCTAATAAGGAAACCCCACAAAAAAAAACCAACGGTGTTAAATTGCACGATCTTAGCGGCCAATTGACGTTGCCGTCACGTGAAATAATGCAACCACGTTTCACGCGTTTTGTGGCAATTTGCGCCGTCTTGCAATGGTAAAACGAATCATTTTGTAAATGTATTGTTACAAACTAACACAAATTGACGTTGGAACACGCGCCATTACTAACAGTTGTCAAAATTACATTTTGCCAATATAAGAACCTTGAATTGGATCACCTTTTATAACGTGGCAATTACCAACGTTTCCATAAGACTTTTAATTTTGATGAAAAAAACAATTTTATTAGTGTTGACGTAAAAGTCAATCAGCCAAAGTCGGCCATACTTAGTTTTGGCTTTCGATTAAAGGTGAAACAATTTGTTTGAAGCATATATATGGCCATCGTCATCACCATTTCAGCCGAAAAACGTCCACTGCTGGACATAGGCTCCAACATCACATCACACACATCATCACATGTGGCGTTGCCTCATCACACAATTCCTATAGCACGGTTAGATCGGTTACGGTACATACCTACCTAATTCAAATAAACTGAGCGTTTTATAAAAAGTTATGCAATAATAAAGTTATAAATAAACGCAATTCAAATGAAATAAATATACAAAAATTCACAAAACATAAACTTGAAACGTACCACAGAATTTAATATCTAGGAGGCTTAGAGATATTTTTTTAAACTCAAACGAAAAGCTACATAATAAATGAGTTTTAGTGAACCTCGCACATTGTTCTGTGCTACCAAGGGAAAAAGAGCATGAACATAGGGCGAAAATTTTGCAATACTGAACTCGGATGAAAAAAGCGCCAGATGTGAAAAATGCAGTCTAGTTTGCAGTTGAAAAGTTCATGTCGCCTCTGTTTTTGATCCATGACCGTCCTTATTTTATTTTTGCGGTTTAAAACTGGATGCCCGTTTTTTCGCTGACTGACGAAGGTAATGTTAAATATTTCCGGAAAATAATGACTTCGTTAATATTGTAGACAGAAAAGACACTTTAAGTAATAATATGTTACAATTAGTCCCATATTCAATTATTGTATATCTTTTTCAATTTTGACACTCGATCTCTGCAATATGACTAATTGAGGGTAGCCGAGGATTGAGTTGAAAAATATGTGACTAGAGGGATCTATGATCAGCAATAGACTGGCTGATTACGATTCCTTCTTCGCTTACAAGAAGTATTTTTCCTACAATGGAACCGATACGTGCAGCTGGCTATTTATATTAAAAATTTGTATAAGAATTCAATACCAACATTTTTAAATTCCTCCTTCAAAATCCACTCCGCTAGCCAGTAAGAAGCCAATATTGTAAGATAAAAGACTAAGAATTTGCATAGTATACACAGTCCGGAGATAAAGCAAGCAACTCTTCGCTTAACTCCAAAGTAAAACCACACAGACTAAAAGCACCACTTTCAAATTCACGTCTTACGAACTAGTTTCCCTAAAACATCTAGGTGGTACAACAAAATGTGTGGAAAGTACATTATGCATAATATCAAAAGGAGCTTAAACAAGAACAGAACTGTGAACTTCATTAAAGCTGAACTCAAAGTCAGCTAAGTGAAACACTACCTGGTCTGAATCTGATTTACATAGTTTGTTAATTAAATTGTTGTATTAAAGAGTTGGGCCTGCTGTGTATAAAGTTGGAGATGAGAATCCGTATGTGAAAGTTTTATTCGTGAAGTAAGGCAATCCAACTAGAATTTCCAGTTGGATGGGTCATCCATCATATCTAATTTCTACAGAATGAAGGTTGTTAGGAAATAGTTCTTGCTCTGGGGGCGAAATTGATGAATTCATTAATGTAGGACATATAGATATCTACGTTATTTAACTGTTTGAAAAGGTGACTACGGAGATGTCAGGCCACAACTTAATTAGATTAAGAGCAGGAAGGTGACAATTATGATCATTCAACAACGTGTAATATTATTGACCTGTTATACAACCTTTTTTTAGCTGAAGTTATTACAGTACCTTTTATTCCAAATCATCAATAGGAGAATATTTTCAAAAGTAAGTTAATTCAATCCATTAACACCAATAAATCATTCACATTCGATAAAATGGTCACGGAAGAATGATTATGTTTTTTTTTTAACTTTGTTAAATATACTACAAGTTTAGTTTATAGTGTTCTATATTTTTCAGCGAACTATCACTAATAGTTATGTTTACTGTTAATTCTGCAGTATTATTGAGTTCCAGGTGTCATTGTAAAGTTGATGTAAAAAAAACCCAAATGCCCAAAAAACCAAACCAATAAAGCAAATTATAAAATTTTAAAAAACTGACTGCAGAAATACTTAACTGAAAAGAGAAAAAACAAGCATTATTATCTATTGAACGTTGTTTTTCTTATGTATTGCAGATTGAACTAAACCAGCTTTTTAGTTTATTTGTGTATTTGGAATTGACTCATTACTAGCTTTTACATGATACCAATATCGATGTAATTCATTTAAAAAAAAAAACGTTTCGCTCTCTTTTTTGTATTTGCAGATGAATTATATAGCCTATGCCACTCCCACAACTAAGACATTAACGAAACCTTATAATTATGTTAAAATCCATAAAGCCGTTTAGGGTACTTAGCGTGCCAAAGAAATAGACATACATACTCTCGAAAACATTACCCTCCTTCTGGGGCCGTCGGGTAAAACGCCAAACCCTGAAAGTCTCATAGACTATCGAGAGTATTTGAGTTTGCCAAATATAAGTTCAATCATCGATATTACCGACTGCCAATAGTAATTCTGCCGTTGACAACACCCAAGATTTGGTGTAAAAATAATGATTCCCCGTCCTATTTTATGCTTACAACATAAATTCCAGGAATCAGTTGCTAGCTACCATTAATGAGATCCACAATCAGCATTTTCTTATAATTTGACTTTTGCAATTCCGTAGAATGTTAGGTATCCTTCCCTCCTTTTATTCCTAAATCAGGACGGGAGTTCCGGTATCCGGTCCCTGGTTAACATGTTCCAATTACACACCTTCCAAATTGGGTTGAATTGATTATTTACCAGCTAATGCTATATTCACACATGGCTTGTTTCTGACCTTTTAAATTTATGGGTGATCAACCCGTTTGCCACGGTGATCATCTTGTCGGTGTGACAATATTTTTGTCAGCAATCTGTTTGTCGACGTGACCATCTTTTTGTCAGCAATCCGTTTGTCGGCGTGACAATCCCGTGGTCACTAATAGCGATAGGCTAATGCTACCTGCTTTCCAAAAACCTGATCTAGTTTTAGATGAAATTTATTGATCAATTGTTAGAAGTCTGACGAAACCGTTTGTGGAAGTGACTATGATATGACAAATGACTTGATGCGATTTTCTGGCCATTTGCAAAATTAATCTGATTAGTAAATCTGCTTTGAACTCCCATACTAGCTATAGTGATTGACTGACTTATACAACAGCTAATGCTAATGAGCTGACCTTCGATTTCAAGAATGATAAAACTGAAGTCTTCTGCAATTATTACAGCATTATTTGTACCTAAACATCGTGATAAATATCTTGAAATGTTAAACGCTGCCAATTTCGTACCATTTGGCCGCTTGAAAATCATAAAGATAAATCAAAATTACTGTTGCAGGGCAATCTAAATAGGTGCTCGAAACGCAAATGTTGAAATATTGGCACAAAATATTGGGGCACGTTAACATTGGGTCAATTTATTTGAAATTCGTTGGCGAAGTATTTCAGGCAAGAATAAAAAAAATGTTCCGTTTTTATCGCGAAGTATCGCCCGGTTTGGTTTATCGGTGGTATTCGATAGAAAGCTTGCCTAATTCGTTGCGTACCTGACATGAAAATTTAATGTCGGTTTGCCCCTAAGGGATGAAAGTTCTATCAAATAACTTTGAAGTAGCATTGTCTTTGTTTCGCGGAGACTAGTGGTGGCACAGATATAGCCTACATTATGTCTGTATAATATTATAATGTAGGTATGATTCAATCAAGAAGAAAATTATGAATTAGTTATCAGAGCTAATAATCCTAAGCTTGAAATAAATAGGACCGTATCAAGACCAAAATAAATATTATAGTTACACAGACAAAGCGCAAAATGTCCGCAATCAACAAATTAGAGGTCATAAATAAAACCTGTTTGCACCGAAAATGATAAAGCATCAAATAATTTTCCTGTCAAAATAATAATATACGTTACATTAGTGGTATTTTCTAGACACAGCTACACACACGTTTAAAACAAACTTGTGTTATTAATGCCGTGAAAACAAATTACACACAAAAACAAACAACGCTACTTACTTCTATGGCAAGTTTATAGAATCCCCTTTTTTATCACAAACACAAAAAAAGTTCGATCACCGATTTTAATTCACAGCCACGCTCCCGTTGAAGTTATAACAGAATAGGTGGGTGATCGCTCGGGTCGTGCGACCTCCCCAACGCTCGGGCCACGACTGAAGCTCCCTCACTGCAATCTAGATACGAAAGGGTGTGAAATAACGTCCTATCAACCTCTACATTATAGGGACATTAGTGACTCCCTGATCAGTTAATTAACTAAAACTTTACAGTTACTCTAACGATAATTTTGTAGGGCATTAAGGTCGAGTTATCTACCAGATTTTCGAGTCGATGCTAATTTATGGACGATATTTCCTATTGCGTCGAAATATGGGGTGAATTTAGAACTTACATGTTGAATTACTGTTCAAGATTAGTTCCAGAATTTTCTCTTGGACGAATAATGCAGTCTTGAGTTTTTATATTTCCGGAGCTTGCTGCCTTGTCGTAAAACCCTTCAAGTGGGAGTAGGTACCCGTTTTGTAAAATTCTGACTTAAATTTTTGAGCTCCCGTTTTATTTGCTCGTAATATTTTTACGTGACACGTTCCAATTTTCGTCAGTTCTAAAGTATTGCATAGTATTATTTTTATGTTTCAAACTTCCTGAGTACAAACCTCATCTCATTTAGAAGAAACGGGACACTGCTAACTTATAATTTATTTGGCATCTAGACAATTTTATTACTTTACATTTCAGTTTGTAAACAAAAGCTATTTTAGATACCTAGTAATGTTTTTGTTGACAAAATAGATAGTCTGCATTTCCTATAGAACATAAGTACTTTGGTATTAGTAATAACGACCGCAGTTTTTAATAATATAAGATTATATAATTTTACTACAGAGATTTTCAAAGAATTTTTTTTATTAATAAATCCCTTTTTACTGTTTTGCCACAAGTCCTTTTACAATATGTCTCCTTCCTTTGTGCCAATCTTGACAAATCTTTCTGGTGATTCAAGTATCAAAACAAAATTATCATTTTATTAATTGATAATACTCAGGATCCATTTAAAATCATAATCCTGTTCCACATGGGATCAAATTATATTCGATTGAACGCAATTCATAAGCAAAAGTAATTTTGTTGATGGGCTTAATTTCACATTTAATTGATGAACATAAATCGTATTGATAATTATCGGTTTTTTAATTATGTCGTTTTTGGTTCGATTTTATTCATTCGGATTGTTTTATGCTTTGTTGGAGTGATTGGTTTTATCAGCTTGGAGAAATACAAAATGAAAGGATTAAGGCCTACACACACGTTTTTTTACCGTGAAGAACTACGTTTTTTTCGCCTTGTGAAGGCACGGTCGTCGGTGTTGTATGGCAGTATGGATCACTATGGAAGCTTGTTGACAGAAACGTTTTTTCTATGGTGCGGTTTAAACACCGTACCGTAAAGAAACCGTGCCGGGTGCAAAGGGCTTAAACATTAACTACGACTGCACGAAAATGCATTTATTTTTATCTTAATCAATAAAGAAATAACAAACGGCCGAAAATACTTTATTTACCTCAGCAGTCTTTAGTTAATAATTCAGATTTTCTGAATTAAAGTATGTTGATTGTCGACATTTTTATATCTAGTATTAACCAGCCGAAGTTGTCAAGAAGTATTGAAATAGTTATGCTTAGAACTTAGATGATGTTCTTGTTAATAGTAACAGGCTGATATGTGGTCATAGCCCGGAATGAATGCTGACGAAAAAGCCGCCGCAATCTCCTCGAGTAAGCCTACGCGATGTGTCGACGCAGAGCCTACGCGGCTATGGTGTAGCATACGCGGCTATGATGTAGCATACACGGCTACGACGTAGCATACGCGGCTACGACGTAACATACGAGGCTACGACGTAGCATACGCAGCTACGACTTAGCACACACGGCTACGATGCAGCTACGCGGCTATAACGTAGCATATGCAGCTACGATATGTAGGATACGCGGCTACTACATAGCATACGCAGTGAACACAAACTCAATAAAAACGCGCTCTCTTGCTCTCACTAGGTACTCTAAGTCTATTCGGTGTCTGCACTGTATACGTCATTATATGAACGCTTACGCCAGCCTAGTACAAATACACCAGTAAACCACAAAACTTCCAATTGCACACTGTCTCTGTGGTTTTGGCGTGCTTACCTAAGCGATCAATCTCGGCTATGCGATTGTATCAATTCCTCACTCTTACTAAATAGGTACTATTTATTTATTTATTTATTCACATACAACTATCATCACAGGCTTACCTAATACAATAGTGTAGTTTTATTTTTTAATAACTTACAAAGATTAGACTTAAAATTATATTATTATGCACAATCAGGAGTAAATAAAATAATAATAATAAAATAATAATAATATAATAATTCCTGGAGAGGTTTGTACTATATGCCCTTACCCTAAGGAGCTACACACATCGTTGTGGTTTGGTGCGACGCGACGTGGTCGTTGTTCTTTTGTAACGCTTCTTCTGCTGCGTTTTATATGAATGACAACTAACATTTTATTTTCTTTCTAACATTATTTTTTTTGTTTTCTCACTGTTTCTTCTTTTTTGCCTGTCTTATTTTGATGACGTACGAGCTCACCTAATATAAGTTACTCCATCCATATTGGCTGGATACAACTTTGAAAGATGGTGACGAAAACTAAAGTTGAGATTGCTGTTCTGCGCTTTTATAAAGCCCCATTTACACGATGCAAATTTCTTGTCTATGCCTTACAATAAAATTGAAGCATAAATGACTGGCATCATCTAAATATGGTTAAGATGGTGCAACTTTTATTGTAGGTTCAAGTTGTGGTACGCCACTGGGAATTAAATCGCACAACACGTAAATCGGGATTCGTAGTTTGCCACAGACAAATAAAACACACCGTGTGTCAGTCAGTAAATCAGGCTTAACAAAACAAAAGCTTATCGACCTCGCCGCATCACACCGCATCGCACCCTGTGCATCTAGCGCCTTATTATTAGTATCTACTCGTACATTTATCCACCAACACCTATACAGGGTGTTAAAGTAATTGCGTGCCATAGCTTAGGGGTAGGTTCAGTATGGATAAAGACAGCCAGAAAAAAAAAAAAAAACCTGGAATTGTACGTTACCTATCCTTCACCCGGCGTTATCGAAGTGTTCGGGCGTAGGTATTTAATTGCGTTCGATAGTATGTAGGTAAGTCTAGGAAATTATTAATTAGCATTTAAACAAAATAAAAACATTATTATCGCATCGCCGTACGAAGGGAAAATTGGAATTTTAATTTACATACCGTCGGTAGCGTTAGTTCGATTCGCGTTTGACAGTAGGTAAGCAATTAAAGCATTTAAACAAATAAAATAATAGGTTTTTTTTGGCTTCCTTTATCGTTACTGAACCTACCCCTAAGCTATGGCACGCAATTACTTTAACACCCTGACCTTATAAATTTTTTATCATATTATTTTATATTTTTACACGCCTCCACAATGCGTAGGCTGGAAAAATACAGATGGGTGCTAAATAAGCTTGTATTCTGCAAACATTAGGTTACTTGAATATATCAAAAGGTTTTGTAAATAGGCTCTCAAGATAATATATCGCTAGCATGTACAAAGAATGAGATAATAGAACATAGTATAGAAAAGTGCGTGTTTTTGCCCCTTTATTGTCTTGCTTTTGTGCTAGAAAATACCGTGTTCTGACTTAAGAACTACATATTAGAATTTCCACATTGTTACCTATAGTTACTAAAATTAATCATCCTTTCAATATTGTGACATCAGTTTTCTGATAAACATAGACCTAAGAACTTGTAGGTCCAATCGGGTACAAAGTTTTAATTAGTTTCCCGGGAAAAGCATAACATTTATGAATACACAAGTACCATGAGCTACATCTGTTCCCAATGATGTATAAAACTAAAAATAAAAAATCACTTAGCATAAAGTCAAAGTCAAATAATTTTCAAATAGGCACATAAAAGGCACTTTTGAACGTCAACATTTAAAAACCAAAGAAGATGTAGTGACAAAAATTGAAAAGGGTATGCTCAGATGGTTTGGTCATGTTGAGAGGATGAATGAAAAGCGATTCCATTCACATCTGCCTTGTAAAGGCAAAATGTATTTACAAGGCAGATGTGAATGGAAGCTCCGGGAGAGGACGCCCTAGGAGGACATATACTGACCTTATTGGTGATGTTCTTCAGAAAGGACAGGTGCGTAGTACTCATAACCGGCGTGCGTGTATGACCAGATGTATGAACGTAAACGAGGCAAAAGGAGTATGTGAGGATCGTGGCACGTGGCATTCTGTAGTTTCTGCCTACAACCATGGGAAGAAGGACTCAGGCCTCCTCTATCTGAGAGGGAGTAGCCGTAATCCACCACGTGGACCCAGTGCGGGATGGTAGATATCACATGTCTTCGATTTTGTGGTTCTAGGCCATGCTGGTTTTTTCACGATGTTTTCCTTCACCGTTTTGAGAGCAGTGGTAATGAAATAATTTACACGAAGTAAAGCGCCTGTCAGTGTTCGAACCTACGACCTTCAACTATTCAACTATTTTCCTTATAACTGGTAAAATAAATGCGACTGTGGCAAACATAACATAATCAGTCTATAATTTAGCCGTAATCCACCACACGGGTCCAGTGCGGGTTGGTAGATGTCATATGTCTTCGAAGATTTGGTTCTAGGACATGCCAGTTTCCTCATGATGTTTTCCTTCACGGTTTTGAGAGCGGTGATTAAATAATTTACACAAGGTAAAGCGCCTGTCTGGATTCGAACCTGCGATGTACAATTCGTAAGTCGCGACCGTTAAAGCACACTGTGGCACAACTTTATAGTAATCTTATTCTAGGTGCGTCGTCTTCACATATAATTATACAGGGTGATTGGAACCTGGCTGATCTTTGCGTTAAGCTCGTGAACGGGTGCTGCTTGTGGTGACTGGTCGTCTTGCTGATCATGGTTTTGTTATTGTTATTAGTAATTAACTTTTATTTATTTAACGTTTATTTATTTTACCTCGATGGTCCTAGTTTATCAATTATAACTCTAGTTTCAGCTATATGTAAGCGGGCACGCCCTTTATGCCTGGAGGCTTTATTTTCTTTTTTAGATATTCTTTACGTTTAGTTATTTTTATTTCTGCTTGAGTATAGATCTTGATGTTTTTGGTTGGTTTATTGGCGTGTGCTAGCTGTCATATGGCAAATAATTTATAATTTAATGTTTTGTGTTGTATTATGTAAATAAGTATAAGTACTTATTGTATAGAATCATTTTATTTTTCCTAATTGAACAGACAGCTGTGCTGCTGGGGAGTTTGTTGCGCCACTTCTTCTTCCCAGCGAAAGCACTAGGAAGTGGTGAAGGGTGGGCGTTTTGTGGGACTGTCTTATGTAACTTTGACGTTCGAAAAGTGCTGATTCTCAGCCTAATTTGAATAAATGTCTTTTTAATTTTGAATTTTGAATTTTTCTGGGTGCAAAGCTTTAAGGCGAAGATAGTACAGACAATTTAGAACCATTTAAGCCATGGTTGTCTTAGACGAAGTCTTACCATTTTTTTAACATAATTTTTTTCGAATATTCCCAAAATTTTAACTAAACTGCTTGTTATTGGTCAAATTAAATGATAAATGAATGAATTTTTATTTTATTTAATTAAAGTAACGAGTAAGCAATCTAGCAAAACAAGTGTTAGGCTTCTTTGTCGTTAGACATTTTGTTTACAGACATTTTAAGTTCACAATTTTTTTTTTAAATTCATAAATACTTTTTGTAAATCTTATAAACTTAAAAAAAAAAATTGTACGAGTAAGACTTCGTCTGAGATAACCATGGCTTAAATGGTTCTAAATTGTCTGTACTATCTTCGCCTTAAAGCTATGCATCCAGCTCCGCATCACCCTGTATAATTAATGTATACAAGATATAAAGGTAAGGTAAGGTTATTGTGAAAACATTTTAAAAGAGTAACGGAGGAGTTTCATGCCCATTCTTCTCCAGACGAAAACTACCTTCTGGAAGGGGCGAATAGAATGAATTCTGTTTGTTATAAATTTTGACGTCTAAAAGTGCCTTTTACGTGCCTAATTGAAATAAATTATTTGACCTTGACTTTGACTTAATTCTCAAAAAAAAAACCGGTGTTTTTAATAAAATTTGGTAATCTTTGTTTATAGTCCGGGTTCATCATTTTCTAATCCTTCTATAAATTATGTTTAGTGATGGGCTAGAGGTTCTACTCTGTTGCTATTTTAATTATTATTTTTGGTTAATTGTAAAGTAAATGCAAACGATGTATATTGCATAAAATCCAGAACCTACTGATTGGGTGAAGACTTGGCCCCTGTAACACAGGTGTTTTTACCCAGCCGAGGAGTCAGAGCTTCACTTTTTTTGTACACATTTTTTATTCCATTAAAGAATGTCCAACATTGCTGAACGACATAATACTGTAAAATAAAAATAAAAAATTGTTGACATGAAATAAATTACAACAAGCATCATAATCAAGTATATAAAATGTATTTATTTATTATAAACACACGTATTTACATGATTTAAAAACTAACAGACTTAAAATAATAATAATAATATGTACAAGTACGGTCTACTACTCTGGTCATGTGAAGAGTCGACCAGCCGCTTGGCGATGTCTTGAAACTAAATGGGCACTCGGACCCCATGGCCCTAGTGTTTCAACCCCAAACGGCTCAAACATATAAGTCCCAATAAGATTGGAGTATTTGCGCCGTTTGAGGTTTTCCGCACCTGCAGCAGCAGCCCCAGCACAGCCTGCCGTGCTTGGAAGATGGGATGGCGCAATAGTGATGCACGTTGCATCCCACACCATAGGCCTATAGCATTATGGCAATATGGTCATTCCATCTGGTCTCTTCCCATCGTCGCGTACCAAGCCATTGGGTTCTAAAACAGCTGGCACTCCGTCGGTGACAAGAGCACGACGGATGATGTCATTGATGCTGGCGTGCCGTGCTATCGGCCTGCGCTCTTACTGCAGGATAGGCCATGGTGTCCGAGACAGTCGACACCTTCACCGAATTGGCAGTGATGCGGAGCCACACAAGGAGTGCCCAGACGCAGACAGGTAGCGAGCCGGAAAGTGGAACTCTCAGCATAGTGCCTATGTTGGGTGACGGTAGCGCCTGAAGCCAGAGGCCAGACGGGGAGTCTGGCCTCTGGCTTCACCCACAGCCAGCAGGCGGGTACGCTCAGCAGTATCGGTGGACGTAATAATAAGATTATTCCGTACCAACCTTTTTTTTATCGTCTGGAAATCCTTATGGATGTCCTCCACCCTGGGTCGGGTGGAGGGGTCTGTCAGACTCCTACTGACTAAAACCACACGGTGTCCTGCTGCTACCTTTAACCGGAGTGCTGGAGTGCTTGCGCATTTCATCACGCTCCCCCGGCTAGGTGTTGACCCGCATGAATTCATGCGGACCCCGTTACCCTTAGCGGCACCGCCGTGAAGAGGTCACGGCGTTGCACTGCCCAAGCAGGGCATTCCTCAAGGGTGTGCTTCGCCGTATCGTCGAGGCAACTGCAATGGTGGCAACCGGGTGTCAGTTCCCGGCCTATGCGACACAGGTACTTTCCAAAACACCCATGTCCGGACAGCACCTGTGTCAGCCGGAAAGTAAGGGCGCCATGCCGTCTCTCCAGCCACTCCCTCACCAACCTGCAGAGCGGCTCATCCCACTGCCTCTGGGAAGATGGGTTCACGGGCCGATCTGTATTCGGGAAATATATAGTATATAGAATAGTATGGTATGGTGGTATGGTAATGGTATATTTAACGAGTTTCTTTTACCCCGCGAGCACACCCATACAAGTAGAGATACTGAATTGTCAAAAATATGTCGTGTATAGAACATGCCTGTATTACGAGTATATGCAGTATGTGTTGTAATTGATGTTGTTTCAGACATGTATTCTTGTTCACCTTTTAGACACTTTTAACAAGTTTACTACAAGTTTTGTATACAACTAGTGTTTTCAACTTGTTTTAGGTGTAGGGTAAACGAAAACAGTAGAGACAACATGTAGAATACTTTTTATATACCTTAAGGTAAATGCAGGGTTACAAGGCATGTAAATATTGCGCATGCCATGTAAATATATGGTAGACGTCCTCTGTTGGAAAATGATCATATTCGCTTCCTTACTTCCCTACCACAAGTCAATCTACCAGGATAACATACACCTCATAAAGTGATTGTTCAACGGCGTGGCCGTTTAAACTGTCGCCGTTGGATTCCGCTGAGCGGTTCGGCGGGCGCCAATCACGGAGTTAAGATTGATTGCCAATACCGGTGCGGCTTTTGTGCTCCACTTGGGACTTTGATTTGCGACTCAACTATTAAATTAGATAGTGGAATCAGTCGTCACTTTTTCCGGAAAGTGTTTAAGCCACGTCATGGACAAAAAGCCTATAACACTCCAAGTTGATAATGAAAAATTCCAAATGGAAAAATCTTACGACATTTTCCCCGTCTCGGGAATAGTAGGATGCTCCAAGATCCTCATTCACGCTTATAAAAAAAAAACAAAATTCATTTATTCAAACTAGTCCGAGAATCAGCAGTTTTCGAATGTCAAAGACCATGCTTATGACTACTGGATTGCTAAATATTGTGAAACTTTAATTTCAATAAACATTATTGAGGTAACACATTCAAAAAAATTGGTTCATTAATTCACTCTATTCATTACTTTTCTAGTATAAAATTACATATTTTAAGTATATTCTATGTATCTAAACTTTTAATTTAATATTATGTAGGTAGGTACATACATACCGAGACTCCTCCGTGCCTCGGAAAGCACGTTAAGCCGTTGGTCCCGGCTGTCATTCGTGGATCTTTGACAGTCGTTACGGATTGTCAGAAGCCTGAAAGTCTGACAACCAGTCTTACCAAGGGATATCGTATTACCCAGTTACTGGGTTGTGGAGGTCAGATAGGCAGTCGCTGCAGACTGGAAGCCGACCCCAATATAGTTGGGAAAAGGCTAGGCAGATTGATTGATTATGTAGGTAGGTACTATGCAAATTATTTAATTTATGCTACATAATATATTTAATTTAATAGAATTATGTAGGTAGTAGCTACCACCTTTACCAACCTTACATAATGAATCTTAAGCTTTATAATTAAAATTTTATTGATCCTCGAATATGACGAAAAATGTAATAATGTCTAATTTAAGAAATATAAATTTAAAGCCTTTTTCACATTGATTGAGATTAAAGTGAAAAAATACGAAATTTATTGAACTCCAAATCTAATTAATTCCCTAACAGTCTTTTAATTAGCTGAAAGAGAATTAAATATAAATAATTACATGTTAAATGGAATTAAAATATGATGAATCCTGATAATACTGTTTCTAAAGTCTGTCTTCACATGTCCTAAATAATCTCCGTACAACAGTACATAGCAATGTTAAATAACTGATTATTTTTCTGATAAAATTCGAACTAAGAACCTCTAACCTAATCATATTTTGGCCCGAGGGCACCTATTTTCTCCTACCAAATTCAGCTACATATGAAACCCTCTTAATATTCCACCTAATCCGTAAAAAAATACAGTGCAAGACCTAAACAAAATGAAAAACAAAACAAAAAACAATCCGTAATAATAAAACAAAGCTCAAACAACTACATTTGGTCGGAAAAATAAAAATCAAAGGATCGAACCGAAAGTTAATAAAAGAACGAAACCCGACAATACCCGACTAGGTTCGATCAATCACCCGACAAGTTCGGATGAAGACCGAACGTGTGATTACGGCATAATGCCATGTGCCATGGACCCCTAAAATGTGCCCACATATTTATAGAGTTGTCTCTTTTTGTATTTACCGTTTTCCTCGGGCAAAATTTTGTGGGAATAGAGTGGGCATTTTGTCAAGTGGATTTTTCTTTAGTGTGCATTTGGATTTGGTTTGAGATAAATGTAGAAGTTTGGAATGGATAGATTTTAGTTTTAAAGCAGCGTTTTATTCTTGTCTGATGAAACTCGTTCTGTTTAAGAGGAGAAAAAAACGGATTGGTTTTCTGTTTTTTTTAACACAGTGATTGAGTAATATTCTGCTACTCATTTCAGACTGCTTACAGTTTATAGTTACTTAGTAGTTTAAGTTATATTTAATTTACTTATTAACTAGCTTGGCTAGATTGTAATGTGAATAAAGTATGCTAGCAATGATACTTTATAATAGAAAAAAAAACAGATTGCGGTACAAAAATATTGTATTGCTTTTCCCGTAATTTGGATGTCCTCAAACGCAAAACATTTATTTCAATTAAACCAATTACTGACTTTTTTTAATGTTCGAAGAGTCGGTCAGTCAGAAAGATAAAGGTAATTGCAGAGACGAAAGAAGAAAGGGTAAGAAACTTCACAGACATTCTTTTTTTGAGCGTCATTTATGTGGCACCCAGTAACTGGGTTATAGAGGTTAGATAGGCAGTCGCTCCATGTAAAATAAATTGTATTCAGCATCTGGTTAGACTGGAAGCCGACCCCAACATAGTTGAGAAAATGTCTAGGCAGATGATGATTTATAACAATTTTGCATTGAAATTCTAAATGTATGTATACTCAATAATAATATTATAAAGTAGAAAAGTATAATCCTCTTCATATCACATCATGCCAGGACTACAATATTAACTATCTTCAGAAATATTAAGGCCAACTAAAGCACCAAAGGAAAGCAATAAGCGGTCATTAGTGGTCCTGCGGTACAAAAGCCGATTTCAGCACTTACAACCATGAAAGAAATATGATATGATTTATAAGAGACGAGATACGTAATTTATCTAAGAAAAGCTGACGTAATGAATTGGAACTTGTTCAACTAAATAAATTAAGTGTTCATTGTGCTCGAGCTTCTGTTAAGTTTGATCGTGAAATTGAACTAAGAAAGTTTCCTTTTGATGCATTTAACACCATTGTAGTACTCGTATTGCTAACATTACATTTTCAAATTCAAATTCAAATTTATTTATTTGCAAATCAAATCAATCAAATTTATTTTGTAAATCTGTTTGATAGAATGGTAGGTAAATATGCTATCAAAGATATATAGAACACTTGTAGCACAATATAAATATGAACAATATAGAAACTAGGCCTATTTGTGGAAATAATTAGATACGCTCCATTTTTAAAAAGATCGGGGCGACCACTCGTCGCTCCACGGCGGCGGCACCCGCAACTGAGAGCACCGCGACAATCGCTTGGTGTCTCATCAATGAGCGCGTCTGTGTGAGTGTGCCGGTTCGAATGTTTACTATGTAGGTAGTTTCTGTACTGTCAATATTTATACTGTGCTCGTAGGCTAATATTACTCATACAAAAAAAAGTCTTTTATCTGTAGACTACCTTAAGTGCAAAAGCCGGAGAAGTCGCCCTAGAAAGATATGTAGTGAACTATTTTTTTTTTTTTTTTTTTTTATAAAACGTTGCCCCTACCTAGGAATTTCTCCTGTATCGTGAGTGCCAAACATATAACACATACACAAACAGCCAGACCCGGAACAACTACTTGTAGGTCAGACAAATATTTGTTCCGTGCGGGAATCGAACCTGCGACACGCAGTGCAGCAGTCAATTGCTTAACCACTGCGCCAACCGTGCCGTCAAATTATAATATTGGTGATGTAGTTTAGAAAGGTCAGGTGCGTAGTACTCGCAGCCGGCGTGCGTGTGTGACCACGATTCATAAAGAGCCGTCAGATGTAAGTAATAGCTTTTTTTCCAAACCACTTAAAAGTAAGAAAAGTCTATGCATTTCTCGAACCGAAAACCACTGTCTTCAAAATCGAAGCATTCAGTTACTAGCTACTCTGAAATTCTATTCTAAATTAAGCACCTAAGTTAAATGATAATAGCCGCATGGATCCATTGTAGGTCTACACTTGTCGTGGTTTATTTGTGGATGGGTGACCATCCATTACATAAATACTCCATGCCTCCGAAAATACGTTAAGCCATTGGTCCCAGCTGTAATTTGCATATTTTTGACAGTCATAACAAGTAGTTTGAAGCCCAAAAGTCTTACGACTAGTTTTGCCAAGGGGTTCCGTTTTACAGGCAGTCATTCCATATAAAATATTGGTATTCAGTTGCATCCGATTAGACTGGAAGCCGGCCCTAACATAGTTGGGAAAAGGCTAGGCAGATTGATTAAACAAGGAAACCCTGTTTTTCGACATGTTTTTTAACACTACCTTGCTTGCCTCCAACATCAACAAGAACACAGTGCAATAAAATACCATCATCTCAAAAGTACCGACACCACTCAACGTAAACCCGTCAAGCTCAACGGAACAAATAAGAACTTGGTACAACACAACTTGCGTGGGTGACTGTACGCTTCACAAGCGAACAGACTCGTAACAGGATCGAAACGAAATCGTATTTTATTAAAACTTTTATCCCGTTCTATTTTGTGTTTACGCAGTGTGAAGCCGTAGTCACAACGCGGATAAATTCGCCTGTAAAAAGGTAGGTAAGTATGAGTTATTTTCTGGTTTTATGGTCGAGAAATGCACTAGACTTTTCTTACTTTTCAAGGGTGTGGTGTGGAAAAAAAGCCACTACTTACATCTGACAGCTCTTTATGAATCGTAGAGGTAGGTACATATACACATATATAATGTCACGCTTTCTTGATATGGAAATAGGCAGAAACTACAGAAAGCCACCTGCTACGATCCTTATAAATACTCCTTTTGCTTCGTTTACGTTCATCTGGTCATACACGCAGGCCGGCTGCGAGTACTACACACCTGACCTTTTTAAAGAACATCACCAATAAGTTCATTATACATGTTCATCTAGAACGACTCCTCCCGGCATTTGGACTGAGAGCTACAGTCTACAGAAACAAGACTTTTCTTGTGTAAGAAATAGTAGCCTACGAGCACAGTTTAATTATGGACAGTACAGAAACTACGTAGTAAACGTCACACTCACACAAACGCGCTCATTGATGAGACCACAAGCGATTATCACGGTGTTGTCAGTTGTGGGTGCCGTCAAAATTAATTAATTATGTTATTTTTCGCAACTTACCTTATTAACAACACTTTAAGGGCATCAGGAACAGGGTGTAAAGTTCACTCATCCACCATAGAAAAGAGAGGATCCTCCGACCAGACGGGTGCTGTGTTTGGCGGGCCAATGCCCGACTGTTGATGTCGGATAGTCTTATATCTGTCGTTCGCGCGGTAAACTCTAATTGCGCGATGCAGGATTTGTGTGACGTCACGTCTTTGATGCGTAGTTCGTATGTGGCGGTGTAGCCGCTACAACACCATTATGAAACAAATAATAAGTAACAGATCACACCACAGTAATAGGCCTAGTTTCCATAATACAAATGCGAAAGTAAGTGATGGGTAAACCATGACCTGGGTTAGGACATAGGATACGTTTTATCCCGATATTCCTACGGGATCGATACTTATACGGATGAAACTGCGGAGCGCAGCTAGTAAGTTCATAAAGAAAATAATCAAAGTTACTATTAGGTCCTTAAATATGAAATTGGCGTTTTGTATGGAGAATTTTAAAGAAGTTGCATTATTAATACCAACATTTTCTTAATTTATTTAAAAACCATGAATAATAATGTTTTAAAACTTTTATAAACTAAGATAGCGTATGCCACTTAGATAGTGAAAAAAATAAGTTTTGGCTAAGTTTTAAAACAAATAGTGGTCATTTCTGCTAACAAAAAGAGGAGTAATTTTTAAGGTAGGTAGGTATTTTATATTTTTAGAAAACTATAAGTAATAAGTTTTTTTACTATTGGTAGTTGTCTATGATGGTCATTATTCGATAAAATATCAAGCAATTGATGAATATTTTAAATCATAGAAGTGACGAGGTTCTCTATTTGTGAGAAAAAAACACCAATTTCATAGGTGGGGACCCAATATTTAAATTACAGCCTTGTTCTATTACCAAAATATTCTTGAAAGTTCCAAAAATCCTTTTTTTAACATCCTACCTATCAATTTCCCATTCAATCTCTTAAAATATTCATACCTTGAGTAATCCATTGTTGTTAAGTCACATATCCTGTTCATTAACAATTTATTAACATCGCACACAGCGTAGTCTTCACCACTAAGATGCGGAAAGGAATCAGGGCGAGGACTAATTAGTCGTGAGCTCTCGACGTGTGTTTGTGAAGACATCTGCAGTATTTGTGGCGCTTGAAATATATCTTAGTGCAGTATGAAGGATATTGTTTTGTGTGAAAATGGAGGATTTGGAAGAAATTTAATCAGATTCATAAAGGTTTGATGACAGGACGCAGATCATAGGAAATAAATAAAGTATTAGAGAGCAGAAAAGGGAAAAAGAGACAGAAAAAAAATGTAAAAAGCCTCCAAAATTTTAGTATCATATGACAGCTTCTTTATTAATAAAGTTTTTTTATCTAATAGTAAATAGTGTCATCTGCATGCTACAGCAACTCATGCGCTAAAATTATGGTCATAATGTTGGGAAAAAGTCGAAGATATTTTTAGAGGAGATCTAATTATTAGTCCCTCTAGTAATACAGTTGATGAGACACGTGATTTATGTGGCAACGGAGGATTAAGAAGATATTAATAAAAAAAAAAATGAACAGAGTGAAGAAAGACAAGAAACTTTTAGAAAGGAGAAAGGGAAGAAAGATTGTAGGAATTATTGATGATAACTTTATAAACACTTGTACCTAAAAGTGCTGTATAAACGAAGGGTTCTGTACCACCGTACAATATTTAGCAAATAAATGAAAATACTAAACGAAGAATAAATTATTTTACATCTTAAATTGTCTAAATCGCAAAGATAAATTTGTATTTTTTATTTATTAAATACTATGAATTAAAAAGTTGTTTTTGCAGTGCAGAAAATCACCCATATTTAAATAAAATACCTTATGAATTGGCGTATTTGTTGATTATATACATTATATTATGGTACACGATATACAGAAATTTCCTAAATTGTTTAGTTGTTGAGATAGAGCTCGTACAAAAATGGTCTAAAAGTGAGAACTTTTAGGGCATTACTATTTCTATTTTTTTCAAGATAATAAAAAATAGTATTTGTTCTCTACTTGATGAGCAGACAATGATATCCCTACACAATTACACATGCCAGGGTTAGATTTGTTTTTTTTTCAACATCAAAAGTTTATTGTATGGAATTTTATTTTTATTTTGTTGTTATAGCTGCAATAGAAATACATAATCTGTGAAATTTCTCCAACCCCCTCCCAAGCAACAAACAAGTATTTTATAATCAACGAAAACATGACAGTTTATGAGCTTTAATTTTATTTTCATTTATTATTGACATAATCTACTAATTACAATGTTTTTTTAAATAAGTTGTATCGCAATATTTATGTGGTAATGTAAATTATTATTGCTAGGTACTATTTTATAGAGTCAAGTTTTTCTAACTGAACAGACAGCTGTGCTGCTGCGGAGTAAGTTGCGCCACTTCTTCTTCCCTGCTAAAGCTAAATATAATGCTTTGTTTCTATGAATATGAATAAAACTTAAATGATGAATTAATTTGAGGTTGAAATATATGATTAATATGGACATTTAATCATTTTTGACATTTTCAATTATTCGACTTGTTTTTTTTTTTTGCCATTGTTAATTAAATAATTCCTCATTTAAATCTGATCTCGTTAAATTTTTAAATAATATTATATAATTGTTATGATTTATTTTGAAATTTTAATTATGCATGATTTCCAAACATCTTTTAAAAAAAAATTAAATTCATAATATTTAGATAGATGTACACCATATTTGTACGCCTCCTGGCATAACATAGCGTTCTGTTCACCAAACTCAAGGTCTGTATTTCTTTACCTGTGTTAACAAATAAAAGTGATTTGCAGTAGGAAATGATGAAGGGTGGGTGTTTTTGAGGCACTGTCTTATGTAATTTTGACGTTCGAAAAGTGCTGATAGCCTAGTTTGAATAAATGACTTTTGAATGTTGAATTTTTCCATCTTCTGCCTATTACGGTTCATGAGATAGGTACAGCTCGCTGACAGACCGACAGACAGACAGCGGAGGCTTAGTAATAGGGTTCCGTTTGACACCCTTCTGGTACGGAACTCTAAAAATGTAGTATCGTAAGCATGCTCCAGCAACTCATACCCATGATTAGGTTATAGACAAAATAGCGGTATAAGAACCATAATCTATTGCTATAAGTGAAATATAGACACACAATACTTATTGAACATACTTCTTCTGGACTCGTTCCTCCCATCGTAGACGTCATCCATCGCTTTCCATCAGATAATATCGAGGTCAAGAGTAGGCCTATCCCGCAATAAATGAATTTTAAATAAAGTACACGTGATGGCCCAGTGGTCAAAGTCTCGCCTCTTATACACGAGGTTGTGGATTCAAATCCGGGGCAAGTACCAATATGACTTTTTCAATTCATATCTACTTTCTGAGTTTATCTTGGACATACTGACATCGGTGAAGGAAAACATCGGGAAACCTGGATTTATAGTTAATATAAGTCTGACATCGCCAACCCGTCTTGAGCACGCGTGGTGATCAGTGCTCGTGCCTTCTCTGTATGAGAAGAGGCCTTTGCCCTGCAGTGGGACAGTAACAGGCTGGTCTTATTATTAAAATACACGAGAAAATAAAAATCTATAAACAATTATACAGAAATTCAGTCTTAAATCCAATCCCAATGCTGTATCAAAACATGGAGCACCTGTGGCCATATAGATTACTAGGCGTGCCTTGTACATAATAAATATAACATTTGTACTGAGGTACTTTCGAAGCGATATATCCAATTTTCATTTTAAATATCCTATTGCATTTTCTTTTAATAACGGCTGCTTTTAAATCTATTGAAATTGTGTATAAAATGCTTTTAAAAGTTTTAGTCTAAATACATCAAATTATACAGTTGGTGGTAGAATTGATCCTACATCCAATAACTAACTATATAATTTGTAAATCTTTGACAGTCGTTTCAGGTAGTCAGAGGCCCGAAAGTTTGATAACCTGTCTTACCAAGTAGTTAGTGTTACCCATTGACAGCATTGTGGAGGTAAGATAGGCAGTCACTCCATGTAAAATACTGTTCAGCTGTATCTGGTTAGACGTGAAGCCGACCACGACATAATTATGTTGGGAAAAGGCTAGGCAGATGATGATGAAGGGTGGTGGTGGGGTAACCCGTGTTCTTGAAAAATAGGCCTCCAACCATATCGCAAAAGAAACAAAAAAAAAAAAAGTAGAGAAAATTTGAATATTAACGTTGTGCATTTTTGATATTTTGGAATGGTTAGGGAATAATTTTGCACTGTTCTACTCTCCCTCAGTCTTACGAATTTTCGACCAGTGCACGTGTCCTGACGCGAGTTTAAATTTTTTTACCCATCACAAAAAAGTGCACAACGCCGCTAAAGAAGTTTACACTTCAATAATTCCAGAACTAAACAACAACAAAGATATCTTAAGGATTTTATATTTATTTTCAAAAGAAACCTTTGCACAGATCACTCCATATCCTCGCAAAGAGTCCTGAGTGAGGTTAATAAGCCACGAGCAGAGAACCTCGCTGACGATGCAGGAATTTTGAATAGCATTACTGACAATACAATGAGAAATCTTAAAGTTAGCGAGCGAACTTTGTGTGGCCTTTCATCTTTAGCTTTAGATTCATATTGCGATGTTCTAGAGTTGAGATAGTGGAAAATGATGCAGGATAAACGTTAAAGATAACACATATTTATTAGAAATGTTTTGAAATCAAATGTTTATAATATGTTATAACTTTGATTTTATTTTAAATAGGGAAACATTTGGCACATCATTATTTTAGTTGTTTGTTATGAAATCAAATGCTATGTTACATATTTCTATTGTTTTAAGACAAGTAGAGTACCTAACGTTTTGGAAATCAGATTTTGTGGAATGGGTTTGATGCGGAGGATTGAGTGACATTTCATGAGTAACATTTTGATTTTGGATATATAAAAAATGAAAACACAAAACGATGTATGGAATGTGTAAAAGATTATGTGGCTAGAAAGAGATTGAATACTGAGATGGAACCCTCCACTTTTACCTTCTCTCACTGAGTTTTTATGGACCAAAAGGCATGCTACACCGACCCCAAATATGAATCAATGTTTTTTATACTCAATCTGCCTAGCCTTTTCCCAACTATATTGGGGTCGGCTTCCAGTCTAACCGGATGCAGCTGAATACCAGTATTTTACATGAAGCGACTGCTTATCTGACCTCCACAACCCAGTAACTGGGTAATACGTTATCCCTTGGTAAGACTGGTTGTCAGACTTTCGGGCTTCTGACGACTCGTAACGATTGTCAAAGATCCACGAATGACAGCCGGGACCAACGACTTTACGTGCTTTCCGAGGCACGGAGGAGTCTCGGTATGTAAAGATGGTCACCCATCCACAGACCAACCCCGGCAAGCGTAGCTTAACCTGATGGATCGACCCGTGCGGCAGTTATTACTTAGCCACGAGCTCCTCTAGTTTTTTTATACTATTACCAGAAAACAACTGACGAACTTTCATATTCATTTCCTTTTCTATATTATTTTAAGCAGGCATAATCAAACTAATACTTAACACTTTCCAAGAAGCACCTCCTTTTCACTTGCATTGAGTACGTCCTATAAAATTTATAACTGTCATCTGCTCAAGACCGATGGCTTCGATAATTTCCTCGATCGACTCAAACGGTTAACCCGATTAGAAACTAGACAGATTAAAGTAAAACATCGATAGATCATCTCGACGACTGAGTCCTGACCTATTACACTAAGAAACCCTAATAAATAATACTTACATGTCATCTGCGTAATGAATATGGACAATGCAATATGGACTAGTATTTAGAGGCTGGTTAAGATGGTGCCAGTGAGTGAGCGAGTAGTAGGTGCTTTGGCAAGTTAGGAATTTGTTTTTGATGGACTACCGAGAGTCGGGTTCTTATTAAGACCGAATGTACACTAAAACTGGTAAGCACCAAAATGCTTATTGCCCAAATGGTAATTGGTAAAATGCTTACTGCTCAAAAAGTAATTATTAGTAAATTACTTATTACTAAAATTATAAACAAAAAAATGAAACCAATTTGGAAGAGACTTGAAGCTGTGTTCAAGATACGTGGATCAGAAAATAAAATAAAAATTATGATTATTTGAAATAATAAACTTCACAACCTCATTTTACGAGGATAGTGTCACTAGCATAGACCAAAACTGATAATAATATTAAGATAACTTTTTTACTACCTTCGATATTTTATTCGCTAAGGTGTTAACTCAAACTTAACGGTTCAATTTTATTTGATACTTTACTACTTCTCACTTCCCAGTTTGTGAGAGTAACTTCCAGGTGGATTCACTTGAATATGATAAAAGGCAACTAAAGGATTATTGCCAGTGGGGTGGACAGTAGCAGTCATCTGTGTTAATGCGATCATCAACTTGCTTGCGAAATTGCGTGTTTTATAACCAGAGACACTTGCAAAGGTATTTATTTTGTGTTTTGATTTAGTATGCTCTTGATAGTTCCTCGTGCGGGTAAATCCTACTAATATTATAAATGAAAGTTTGTTACTCTTTCACGCAAACAATACTGAACAACAGATTTAGATGAAAGGATAATGGCAGACTCACGAACAAATTTATGTTGACATTTTTTTTTTGCGTCTGCCGATGAAAATTATGTAAAAATACAAAGTTTGAATTCCTGGACAGTTTTGTCTTCAGTTATACTTTAAAAAAAAGTCAGGAAATAAAGATATTCCAGTTTGAAGTTCACTCGTCCTAGAGGCTATGTCTTGTCAACAGACCCTAATTGAAAAGAAATAGGTATAGAAATACTTACATAAACACTCACTAAAATACACTTAATAAATCCGTTGGCACGCATCTATGGCGCGTGTGAACACTTGACTAACGATGCGATTTTGTTTCGTGTATATTGCGTCATCAGTTTATTTTAAAGACTTGATAGCGACAATATATCTTTCTTGTTTCGTCTTAAAGACTCTGTGCAAGTTAGAACAAAATAGATACAGTTTTAGTATACAAATAACTGCCAAAAATAAATAATTCCAAGGCGGAAATGTATGCCACCAGGTGGCAGGTTAACAGAGAACGGTTTTATTGACATCCCACCTCGTGGCAAGCTAACAGACACTTAGTATATCATTGACAGAAATGCATCTTTACAGCAAAATAAACTACGGACTACGGAATTAGGTGTAGGTCTGCCACATGGCCCACCTGCGACGTACCAAAGCAAATAAATTCAATCTGCCTAGCCTTTTCCCAACTATGTTGGGGTTGGCTTCTAGTCTAACCGGATACAGCTGAATACCAGTATTTTACATAGAACGACTGCCTATCAGACCTTCACAACCCAGTAACTGGTTAATACGACCCCTTGGTAAGACTGGCTGTCAGACTTTTAGGCTTCTGACGACCCATAAGGACCGTCAAACTTAAGTATGTAAATGGCTTTAAAACTCTCGCTTATCAGGCAACTGAGAGTCTTCTGATCCCTATTCGCTAAATTTATATCCCTTGGCAAACGTACACAATCACATACACACAAACTTTCTCTCTCTCTCACACACACACACACGCGCGCAAACTCAAACCACATAAATGTATGTCCAGTCTAGATTAATTTAATTTTTTCTTTATTTTTAACTGTACCTACCTATTTAATTAAGAAATGAAATTGTTTCATCTGTAAATAGGATATCGCATCAATTTAACACGTGACCTTAAAAAAAAAATAGCATGATGAGTTCGGCGTTTCCTATCTGACTACTCTGAGAAGAAAGGCCGAAACAAACTCAGAGGTCACAGTCTCTTTTAAAGTCCAGACATTATCTTGGTCAGGCCATATGAGAACCATGTAAATTAGTCTGAAATGGTCTTTTGAGAAAAGAACCACACAGATTTGAGTGGACCTGTCCTGTCAGTGCATGCATTTGTCAGTAATCGTGGAGCTCAACTCAGAACTTAATGAGCTTAAATCGACGAACAATACCAAAGAAAGGACATTTAGGTAGCCCGCATAAACTACTCAAACTGCCAGACCATCATTAAATCTAACCGAGAAAGTAAAAAATAATAAGAGAAAAAAAAAACAATTCACAATAAATAAAACAATATAATACTTTACAAAGTAATCGTCACTCACAATCAGTTAACTTCATCACTTACTTATGTTAATAAAATTAATCTTAATGAATATGTACTCGTACATATTTAAGTATTGGAAGGCCTGGTAACCCTTAACACAGATATTTTATGCCTTTTTCGGGTCAAACTCATACCCAAAGCATTTATTTCAATTAAACCATTTACAGGCACTTTTGAATTGTCAAGGGGTCAGTCAGTCAGAAATATGAAGCTAGTTGCCCATTCCAAAGCGTAGGTTCCTATGGAGAAGAGCGGGCAAGAAACTCCACGGACACTCTTTTAAATCATAATATTGTTACAAAATATTGGTTACATCATTCATTTTGAAATTATACATGTGAAAACAATGTAGAAAGACGTGCACGTAAAAAGAGTCCGTAATAGAAAGATAAAAAACAATTAAAAAATTAAAATAAGCCGTGGCATGAGATGACGAGTCCCTACTGATGGCGCCCGTTAACGAACATGACGCATGGATCAGCATCGTTTAGCTCAACCATTTTGAAGGGAACTTAACGATCAAACACACACGCCACCACCAGCGAGACATTTGAGTGAGCATGACATACTCTCAGCCGCCAGGGCACATGAAGTCAATGAAAGACGTACCCAGTAAATGGTAGCTTTATAGAAGGTACATGGTCACAGTGCTCATACAAATGCTATGCAATTCTACAATATTAAGAGATTGAAGTTATACAATTCAAAGATATTTTTTTGCAATCTTCAGCAGCTCCAACAATATTTTAGAATGCTAATCAATTAGTTTATGCGCCCTTGTGGAGCTGGACCATCGTTGAGCCAAGCATTTTTGTCAGCGATATAACCACCAGTGTTAACCCATTTTTTTAGATTAGGCACTTCTTGTCCAAATCGATATTTGTGATGAGTTCTTTGAAGTTAGGCTTAGTTTTGTTACAGGGAGGAATTTAGTGGAAAAAGTCTTGCATCACCAATAGGGATGTTGAATAAATAAAAAATACAACCCAAGCCACCTCATTCACACTAAAATAATCGTTCTGCAACACGTTTCCAAGCTGCAACTTCGCGCGACGTAGCCTACGACGTGACTACCTAATGCAAAATGAAAGAGAACCTCTTTCGAGAAACTTGCTTCAGTATTGTGAATCGTTCAACAGGTCGGTCAATAAATTGCTCGACATTTGTCGTCCTTACACGAAGCTTTAATCAAGATCTAACCAACAATACGACTGTCTCACGCAAACAGCTATTAGTCTCGCTTCTATGTAGTCTTGGAGAAGGGATGGTCAACCAATGGCACTAATTGTTGTCCTTAATTGAGGCAACCTGGCATGATGTCGAATTATTGACATTTGAGGGTAGTTTTAAAGAATAGAAACTATTGCTAATAGTAAGTAATTAAGTATTTTGTTTTATGCGTGTCTGAGGTCCTGGATTTGATTCCCAGGTCGGGCAGTGATATTGGGTTTTTCTGGCAGGAATTTCTCAGTAGCTGCCCGGAGTCAGCATTTGTGGCTGGTTGATGGCAATAGGCTCGCCCCCTATTACATGGGACTTAATCATAACCTGCAAAATGTGGTTGTACTATAGGTACACCTCTGCCTAACCTTTCGAGGAAATAGGAGCGATGTTATGATAATATGTTATTTTTTTTACTATGGAAAAACTACTAAGATTGTTATTTTAGTGACAGCAAGTACAAATATCAACAGTTTACAGTACAGTTCTATTTTCTTCGTCAGTCTAGCAGCCTTCCTCCCATTTTTAAAATAAATTAAATTAAGTTAAAAGAGTATTAACAATTCTATATACTTCCAAGTCGATTGAGAGCGTCCGGTCTGCACCAAGTGCAATAGAAATCCGACGACAGACGAAACACGAAGTTTGCCGAAGTGCATTAAAAAATATTTGTATATACTGTACAATGCAAGGCGTGATTTTGAATAATATGCCAGCGTATTAATTTCTACCAACGTATGTATTAATAACCTTTTGTCTTTGCTTCAAGGAAATGGAAAATAGACTGCAGATGTAAAACGGGGACTGTCCCTATGATAACACATTTCTTTTAGTTTTATTTTTTTTACATTTTATCAAAAGAATTTATTTAAGGCCCATATTACACGGATCTAAAGTACAATCTGTTGATCAGTTCCTTATTTTCATCATGAATAGCTTTTCATTTCGACCTACTCATAATCTTCTTATCCCCCACTGACGCAATTAATTCCGGATATTGCCTGGATTAACCCTACAGGCTCAATTATTTTCAGTTCCTCCGGTCTTCATTATCCATCCTGATTGAACCCATGTTTAATCATTAAGCACATGTATTGAAAATTTATTGAAATCTAGTTAAGAATTGTTGACGGTGGCGCGTGTGTTGGGTCATTTAGCTCCCTACAAAATGGTTGAGCTGAATGGTGCTGCTCCATGCGTCATGTTCGTGAACGGGCGCCGTCAGTTGAGACTGGTCATCTCTTAGCTTATTTTAAATTTTTGAATGATTCTTTGTTTTTTTTTTCTTTTTATTCCGGACGCTTTTAACGTGCACACATCTTTATACGTGTATAATTTTAACATGAATGATGTAACCAATAATTTGTATCAAATTTTTGATTTAAAAGAGTGTCCGTGGAGTTTCTTGCCCGTTCTTCTCCATAGGTACCTACTACGCTTTGGAATGGGCAACTAGCTTCATATTTCTGACTGACCGACTTCTTGACAGTTCAAAAGTAAATGGTTTAATTTAATTTAAATAAATGCTGAGTTTTTTTTTTACTTCTCCTGATTTTTATAGCTCTTAATATTTCAAGCTGCCCTCTGATATTTTTCATTAAAATTGGTGTGGTTACTCAGCTATGAAAATTAATTTTCTCATTTACAACAACAGGGACACGCACCTAAAACCATAACTTATACATAATTATTATAAATTAAAGTCACTGTTCGTGTCCCTGCCTATTTGACCGCGTTGTTCTTCTAAACTTTGATGTGGATTTCACTTTCATTTAGAAAATATATTCTAGAAGGTTTATGTGTATTATATGTTCACATTAATAATATATATTATGTTCAAATATAAAAAAATCTCGACGCTTTTTTCTGTCGTAAAACCCGCACAAAGCATGAGCGGGTCGCAAATTATTTAATAACCATAAACTACTCGACTCGATTACTCGACCAAATCACTGTCCTAATCTGAACCAAGCTCTACCATCAATATAAATCAGTCATGTAGAGTTCCAACAAGATAGATAGTTTAATATCTTGGGTCATCTTAATTGTCTCTAGCGAGAGCCAATCAATCACTTGAAAAAAAAAATAAGGTGAAAGGTTTTTCAGCCAATCACGAGATTGGATGTAGATTGTGAATATTAAAAAAGGATTTACGATGATAGCCATCTAATGCTTCCATTTTTAAACGGAGTTTTATAGTGCTGTTTGTTTTGTGCCGGTTTTTTAAAGATTAATGTCAAGATTTTTAATAGCAATTGATTTAGGTAAGTCTGCAGTACCTATTAAAATATTAATAATACTTTTCTTGAGTTTTATGGTGCCTAAGAAACAAACTAGCAACTCGATCTTGAATTTATCACCATAATTATGCAGAAAAAGTAAAGAAAATACATGTACAGAAACCCAACGAGAGTTATCATAAAATTAGTAGATTCAGTTCCAACTGCAATATGATCAAGTCCTATTTCTTAGTAGCCCAGTCAATGTCTCTTGTTATACACTTTCTCTAATAGGACCTTTAGTTCAGCCGATACGTGTCTTAGAAAATGACCCTAAATCGCTAACTTTACACTTTTTAAATCATCCATCTTTGACTTGCAAAAATTTTCGCAATCAATAGACCTAGAGTGGTTCAGATTGTATCAAATTTAGCTTGCTTTACAAAAATAATATATACATACAGATACCTAAAAACGCATTTTTTTTTGTTTATGGGTGGGAATCATCAAATGACTTCTCCCGCTCTAGGTGAAGCGGGAGGGCGTGTCAGACTCTTACTGACTAAAACCCACCCGTGTTTCTTCGGTTACCTTTACGTTGCCAGGGGCCACGGTATCACTTTCGGACTTTCCCGCAACCCCGGCAGGTATCGGTCCCATCAGACCCCTTCAATTGCTGACATCTTTTTGAGGCAAGCGTGGAACACAACGCACCGTCGACCTTCGGGCCTGGTAACTGGCTGGCGAGCTACCCATTGCCCATCGTCCGCTAGTCCGCGCTTACGGTGGCCAGGAATCGGCTATTGATTCCCGACGCCCAGAGCGTCTCCTCCTGCGGCGGTTAGGGGCGAGAGGGTGCGAATTTTGCCTCTCACTCACGCGTTCCCCCTGCTCCTTCGCAAGCATTACTGCTTCGCAGAAGGAGGTGACGGCCTCCCATGCCCTCTTGCTCCGTACCATGGCCTGGACCAGGGCTGGACGCGAGAGATCCCCGCCACCGATTCTCCACGAGGACACTGTGATGATCTGCCCAAGCCGGACAGACCTCCACCGTGTCCTCCGAGTGATCCACGCAGTGATGACACCCGGGCGTTTCCACCCGCCTTATCCGAAACAGGAACCTCCCGAAACAACCGTGTCCGGTGAGGAACTGCGGTGTATTTTTCAAAAAAACTGAATCAAGTGCCAGAATTTCACAGTTTTCGAGCACCATTGGAGTAGCACAAGGTTTTCAGGGGACTTAACATCATATAAAAGAATCGTAGTTACATGCGCGTTTGCGATGTTTGATATTGTTATTGACCAGGCTGTAGAAGTCCTAGAATTTTTTTTCAACCTGTTTGCGCAGCAGAGGGAAAAGCTGGGCAAACGCCCCATAAATTTTCACACTTTTCCAAAATTTATACAAATAGAACCATTACAACATAATCCCATATCAAAACTGTCCAATAAAAAATAAAGGTGACAATACCATTTTGGCTACTGTCAAAAAAGCTAAATTTATACCAGACTGGATATACGGTGCCTACTCTCTATGCATTGTGTGACTCACAGACTTATAGCCGCTTGGGAGTTGTGCTTTTTATTTAAGTTTAATGGCTTTTTGAAATGTTACACCGTTAAGTCTCGCTTCAGTAGGTGCCTATTGGATTGGGAATCAGGGGTTAGAAGAGAAAGTGGGCTAAGGTGCTTCTTTGATTTGCATATACTTAAGCATGTTTTTTTTTAAACATCATTCAAAATAAGTCAGTTACGATGATAATTTTCAGTCTGTACTAGGTATTCAATTGCTGAATATTGGTATTCTCATTGCATTGGCTTCTATGACCTGTACCAATTCAAGTACAGATTCGGACTGATACAAAACCGGGTTATCCACTGAGTTTGCATTCAACCAATGGCAAAAGTGTATGTCTTAACCAACCTGGGGCGGCAGTCTCAACATACTAGCGATCGCTATACGATCGAGTTGGGTCGCAAAGTCTTAATGGCGTCCCTAGACGGCTAAAATTACTTGAAAAGCTCGAAAAAAAAACCCGTGCTTGTGAAGCACGTCGCGCGCGTCTAGGGAAGCCGTTACTGACTTTGCGACCGAATTGGGTCGTATAACGATCGCTATCTATTTCGAGACAGCAGAGCCTGGGGTTATTTTTCTTTTAACCCATTGGTATTGAATACATTTATAATTGACTAGCTGCCCGCCCCGGCTTCACACGGGTAGCACTAAGTACCTATGTACGGCGCACCTACCTACCCTACGCACCCTACCTACCATACCTACCCAACCTAAAACCTTCTCCTGACAATAACAAACACAGCAAAAAAAGAATTAGCGAAGTCGGTCCAGCCGTTCTTGAGTTATAAATAGTGTAACTAACACGACTTTCTTTTATACTTATATAATTTAATAAGACAGTTAAAATTAATTATCAATGTCACACGTCGTCAACCTGACAGGAGTGCCTTCTAGGTGACCAGTATATAACAGTCCTCCGCCGCGATTCCTAGCTGCCGCACTCCCGGGGCCGGCAGCAGCTGCTCCAGGTGTCTACGCCATATAACGCCACCGTCACTTCGCACTTCATAATGCAGATTGCCAAGACGACGCATTATCGTGCCGATATAATATTATAGATATAGATTTCATAATTTATAATTTATTTCATAAAAAAGTGGTACAATCTGTTACAAAGTAGAATGACAACTTAGGAATAGTTTACATCTGAGATGAGTATCTAAGTATCAATACAATTTTACGATCTGATGTCCTAGCTAGGTTATTTAATAGCCTGTATTATGGACAATCAGACCTCATTTCCCGAAAGTAGGACAAGAGTATTTCATAGACTGTTACATAATGATTATTAACAGAATTTTGAACAAATAAAAGTCCAGTTCAAGAATGTGTAAGTGCAAGCGCGTGAGGGTGTGTCTGTGTGCGTGGAAGGCTCCTGTTCAGAATATTTATGTACCTATCTTTCATGATTGCATAACATTCATATTTAGCCTATAATGGTCCCACCGCTGGGACACAGGCCTGGTCTCTGTGATAGGGGCCGTAAGCCACCACGTGGGCCCAGTGCGGGTTGGTAGATGTCACAATGTCTTCGAAGTTTTTGGCTCTCGGACATTCTCAGAAGTTTCTGGTCATTCATGATATCTCGTAAAATGTGAAAGTCATAATAACTTTCAAAACTAACTCAATCTGATTTCGAAAACCGATATTTCTCAAAACTTGATAATAAATTAGTAAGGTACTGCATGTGACAGCCTATAGCAGTGATAGCCTAGTGGTGTGACCGTCGGACTGCCAAGTCATAGGTCTCGAGTTCCAACCCAAGGTACGCACCTCTGACTTTTCGGATTCATGTGCGTATTGTATGATTATCACTTGCTTCTAAAACGGTGAAGGAAAACATCGTGAGGAAACCGGCATGCCTGAGATATATTTCTCGACAGCATGTGAAGCCAAGTCAGAGGCCCATGGGCGGCTTTAAAACTCTGACACCAGGTTAGTCACTAACCACACGAAAAGAAGAAGTAAGGTACTTATATACCTAATATTGGCAATTACATAAATCTGTATGATGCTCTATAGAATTGAATTAAAACTTCAAGTAAGACCAAGTAAGTAAATAATTTACTCTGAAAGCCAAAATTTCATTGAAAGTATTTTTGAGAGATTCAATTTTATGTGCCTGGGATTTTTCATGGCTGATAATCAAAATCAAATAATTTATTCAAACTAGGCCGAGAATTAGCATTTTTTGAATGTCAAAATTACATAAGACAGTCCGTATTATGTAATTTTGACATTCAAAAAATGATTTTAAAAGAATGCTTTAAAAAAAAAATAACAACCCAAAAACAAAACACCAACATAATATTGAATTTCTTCAAGAATTCTTAATAAGTATTTGCTAATAGTATTATTTTAAAGTAATTCTTATGTTACTTGGTCGCTGTATGGCTATAATACAATTTAACAGTGTATTTCGTCAACTGCATTAAAATTGCGGTTACCCGTAAATCCATGAAAGGTCATAAGTATGTTATGGCCCACTTATCTTACACTCACGAACGCCCTCTGGTAAAATATAAGGCCAGTAGTATACCTCCGCCGCGGAACCGTAGCAGCGAAACCGCAGAAGTTCAATTCAACTGGCTCGCGTCATGTTCCGCTACTCTAACTGACTTGTTCCGCTATTCGAAATTCGAGTAGCGGAACATGACGCAAGCCAGTTGAATTGAACTACTGCGGTTTCACTGCTATGGTTTCGAGATGGGCTATCAGCGTAAAACGAAATAATTTAAAGATTAGACGTTGAATTTTATTACAGTCCTTTTTCATTGGTGACGTAAAATTTTGCGTTTTTTATCACCCAACGTGATGCCGAACAGTTTGGCGTTAGTCTATAAGAAAATTACAGTCAATCTGACTAGTCTTTTCTCAACTATGTTGGAGTCGGCTTCCAGTCTGACCGGTTGCAGCTGATTACCAGCAGTATTTTATATGGAGCGACTGCTTAACTGCCTCTACAACCGTGGAGTAACTGAGTAACATGATACCCCTTGGTAAGACTAGTTGTCAGACTTCGGACTTCCCGGACAACTGTCAAAGGTCTACAATCTGATTTCATTTTAATTTTGTTTTTATTTTTGGTACCTATATTTAATTTAAATAATGTATTGAACTATTGTGTTATTTATCATCACAATTTTTTATTGTTTAAATTCTAAAAAATGTTAATTAACATCTAGAAAGAAAAGAAACAAAAGAAAGAAAAAACGAAGTATCTCTACTTGATGTCTATTTAAGTGTTCATTATTTGAGAGGTTTGGCGCTGATACAGGCTTTCAACTAGTTCAGCTTAACGTGCTTTCCAAGGCACCGAATGTATGATAAAACAGAAGGTATTTTATAAAAAATATGTCAGAAAATGTATCTAACGTAAAACACACAACAAAACTTTTGAAGACCAACAAAGTCAAATCCATTATTTTTATAATACTTCTCGCACTCTTTACTAAATCAATTGTTTAGAAACTTCAACTTCATCAATTGCTTACAAACTGATATAATATAGAGTTTAAACATTACAACACTTAACAACTCCATTATTTACAACCCAAAACGTAAATGCCTTTGTAAAGCTCCATCCATAAAACTATTTTTATCAAGCTTAAATGGTACTTCACTAACTTCATAAATATAACAATAAAAATAAAATCTGACACTGAACTTAGAAACATTTCGTTTTTATGAAGAAAGATAAAAGGGAAACATACCCTGAATATTTTTGTTTTAGGAGTACATAAAGGCTTAAACTCTTCGGAGACCTACTTTTCACTTTCTTAGATAGTCTGTTAGTAGTTTTTGCATCTAAATAAATGTAGTGGATAGAAAGGCTTTTTGTATCTCTGATGTTATACACGATGTGTTTTTTAGTATTGTGTTTTTCTTATCCATACTAATATTATAAATGCGAAATTAACTCTTTTGGTACGTCTGTCTGTCTGTCTGTTTATATAGTCTTTAAATGCCAAGGTGTGTTTTTTTGTTAAATTTTGTTCTACTTTCTTCACATCCACTGTCTCGTTGGTTTAGTGGTCGCAAGCGCTACAGCTGAGCGTGAAGTACTGGGTTTGGTTGGATTCCCGGGTCGGGCAAAGTGTTATTGGATTTTTCCATCAGGAATTTCTCAGGAGTCTGGATTTGTGCTCAGTTGATGGTAATAGTCTCGCCCCCTATTACATGTGACTTACACAGAACTGGCGGAATGTGGGTGTCCTGGGTATAGGAATACCTCTGCCTTACCCTTCTGGGAATAAAGGCGTGATGTTATGTTATGTGTGTTTTTGTACATTTTAGAGTCATGAGGAACAGGGTGTAAAGTTCACTCATCCTCTATAATAGAAAAGGGAGGATCCTCTGACCAGACGGGTGTCGTGTCTTGCGGGCAACTGCCCAACGATTGATGTCGGATAGTCTTATATATGTCGTTCGCTCGGTAAACTCTAATTGCGCGATGCAGGATTGGTGTGACGTCAGGTCTTTGATGCGTCGCATGGCGATGCAGATGCCGCCACAACTTCATCAAAGAAATACTATATTCATTTATGGCGTGTACGCACAAACGAAAATTTTGTTCAGATTTGCGTACCGCTAACGAACATCAAACACTGTGTTCATCAAAAATGATCGTGGCGATCCAGTTTCGTTGTTCTGTGTGGACGGTTTTCGGAGTAATTTGATGCAACATTGCGAACATTGGCGAATCCATGGCCACTAAAGAGGTCCTGGTTGAGCGTAAACACAAGTCAAACTGTGTTCGTATGGTGTTTGTGTTCACCATGTTTTGTTCGTTCCTGCGTACACGCTTTAAGTAATTTTCAAGGTTCCAGAATCAATTTAAGGCCATTGATAATTTCAATAAGATATTCATTAGCAAGCAAAACAAATTTTTTTATCAGAAAATATTTATTTTACTGCGGTATTCAGTCGTCATTCGTGGTAACTTTTTCTACTAATATTATAAATGTGAAAGTTTGTGTGTTTGGATATTGTTACTCAATCACGTTAAAACTGCTAAATGGATTTTGATGAAATTTAGCACACCGACGGTTTATAGCCTGGATTAACATATATGACGGAGAAAGAACCTCCGTAGTATGTTTAAAAAGTGTGACGTCAGCATTGCTGACGTCACTGGTGATATTGTCATGATGATCACTCATCTTCGATCTTCAAAGGAAACTTCACGATTTGTTTTGAAAGCTTCGTTTATTTAACTGACAGCGTAACGACTTTCCAGAGAGGTCCGTACTGTCCAGCGGCTCGAACAAGAATGAATCGATCGCTCAAAGTGTAATAATAAGGATCAATATTTATAGGGATCGTCGCCCGTGTACATTTTTAGGTTAAGTATTGAACTAAGCAAATTACAATTAATTTTGCTACTAGGAGAAGTAGTTAACATAGGTATTAAACGTTATTTTTACAATAAATCAATAGTTTTTTAAACTAATTTTAACCAATCAAATTATTAAACTGAATTTTTTCAATATTTTGACGAATTATTGTAGTTGCGCCGATATATACAATACTTTTTATCTCGGTAGTACATTCCCGTGGGATAATTTACGACCTCCACACGAGCAAAGCCGTGGGCGAAAGCTATAGTACTTCATATTTTTTTGACTTTTCTTGTACTCTCAACCTCAAAAACTTCTCCGAACTCTAAGATCCATCTTATGGGCCCCTGAAAAATATTCTTCAGTGTTGCTCGTGCCACTTTCTGAAACAACTTTCAGATTAAAAGTCTGTCTCGGTGCTGATACAAAGCTTCACCCTTGCCTTTTTAATCAGAGCGTAGAAAGTAGGATAGAAGGCTCCTGACAATATCGATGTTGGTAAACAACGATGCTTTGAAATCGATTGTTGAAATATTTTCAGAATCGATTAGAATGATAGCGATATAATGTAATAGAAAGGTGTACGAAATTACTATTCGTTATTATTCCTTTTCTATTAGATTTAAAGTGATTGATTTTCATTTTCAAAAGCTTTTATTTTACCTCACGTAATTATTTACATATGAAAAGACTTAAAAACTTTAAGAAAAAGTTTGGTTTGTAATTATTTGCACACAGGTTTACAATTTCCTCAGATTTTAGATTTTCTACTATGTAAGAATAGTTTAGAGAAATTTGTTTAAATGACAAAGTAACATTAGATGATTTTTGAGACAAGTCTCATTCCTAAAATGGGAGGACGATGGAAGGTTGAGGTTGCCAGCAGGCCAACTCCCGTGATTAAAAACGTTCAAAATTAAAAATATTTTATTTCACATAAACCTACATGGGCACGAAACATGAAACATGGGCATGAAACGTCAGAAGCTAGGTGCACGGTTCCAATTGGTCGTTTCCTATGGAGAAGAGCCGGCAAGAAACTCCACGATTACTCTTTTAAAAATAATTGGTTTTTACAATATTTTCAAATAACAGTGTTATTAGGTATGGGAGGACAGTGTAGGTCAACAAGTACCAGGTACTTAACAAAATAATTATGGTCAGCAAATATACAGTCCACTAAGCCTACAGCGTTCTCACATTCACAAAATAGAAAATAATTTATATAAAAATGAATAAATTATTAAAAATAAAAAAGTATTATAAACGAAATGACGTGATTGCTATTACAATTCTGAATAACTATCATGTTCATAAAAGCCACTAATAAAGATTTAAAGTTAAGTTCAAAATCTTATCATAATCTCATATCAGCGACGATAAATACACTCGAGAGCAATGAATCCGGGTCACTTAAAGAATCCTAAAAATCTCGGAAACTAAAAATGCTAGGTTAATGCAATAAATTGTATTTAATAGACAATGTAATACTCCTTAAATGAAGGTATTAAAACTTCTTAGTTATTGTAAAGTTATATCATAAAAAAATCAAATTTGAAAAAGGGCCACTTTCGAAGATGGAACTACGAAATTACAGCATTTGGTTTTGCTTTTGTTTGTAATCTGTCATTTATGTGGGTACATAAACCATGTTGATAGTGCTCTATATTCATTATTCAAGCTGAAATTATGTCGCTTACGCCTGAAGAATGCATCAGAATACTTACAATGCTGGAAACCGGCCGGAGTCAGCGCGATACAGCCAGGACTGTCGGTGTGTCGCTGTCAACAGTACAAAGAGTTCTCCGACGTTACGAAGAAACTGGTTCTAACCTACGCAGACCAGGAACGGGCAGAACCAGGTGTACCACAGCACGAGAAGACCGATACTTGGTGAACACCATGCTTCGAAATCGCTTTCTTACAGGAACTGAACTCACAAATCAGTTTCGACGCCTCGGAGGAAGTAACCCAAGTGCATGGACAGTGAGACGTCGGCTTGCTGAATCTAACTTAAAACCCCTTAGACCTGCAAACGGCCCTAAACTGGAGCGTGGGCATCGTATTTCAAGACTAAGATATGCCCAGAGCCACGTAAATTGGAGTATTGAAGATTGGTCAAAAGTTATGTTCTCCGACGAATCAAAATTTATGCTCTACAAGCACGATGGAAGACACAGAGTGTATCAAAGACCAGGGGAAAGATTCAAGCAAGCATGCATCGAAGAAAAAGTAGCCTACGGTGGTGGGTCTGTACTTGTGTGTGCCGGAATTTCTTCTGAAAGTCGCACAGAGCTGGTGATCATAGAAAACGGCTCTTTAACTAGCGAAAGATATGTGGAAGAAATCCTCAATGATCACGTTAGTCCATTTATGGTCAATTTAGGTGAGGATGCTATATTTATGCATGACAATGCCCGACCTCATACAGGTAGGATTGTGAATGACTACCTTCAAGAGATGAACATTACTCGTATGGAGTGGCCAGCGCGCAGCCCGGATATCAACCCGATCGAGCATGCTTGGGACGAGCTAGGCAGATGCGTAAAACAACGAAACCCTCCCCCAATCACGCTTCGTGAGCTCAAAATTGCTCTCACAGAGGAATGGGAGAATATTCCCCAAAATCGTATAAGGAACTTGGTGTACAGCATGCCAAACCGCGTAAACGCAGTAATGGAAGCACGAGGAGGCAATACGAAGTATTAAAATTCAAGAAAATCGTAATAAAGTTCAAAAATTTCATGTTTCCTATTTTTGTTTTAAGGAGAGATCAGCAGTTTTTTTCTTTATGTAATTTTGTGTTAATAAAATGTATGGTGACTCATATTTTTTTTACTTTCATTTAAGGAGTATTACATTGTCTATTAAATACAATTTATTGCATTAACCTATCATTTTTAGTTTCCGAGATTTTTAACATTCTTTAAGTGACCCGAATTCATTGCTCTCGAGTGTATTAATCAAAATAAAAAATCGACATCCATCAACATAATTGCAGTAACAAATCAAAATCAAAGGGAATTAAAAACACTTAGATACATACACAGCCAGACAAATCGATACCAACTATAAAGGCAGCTCTAAATCAAATTAGTCAGACTAATTTCGATGTCTACTATTGACTGAAATGTATTGAGAACATTATTTCGTTCGTGTATTGAATATCAACCAATGTTAGTAGGTACTGAAAATACAAGTTGGGTCTGTTGTTTCGCTCAGGTAATACGTGACTCGTGAAAATGATTGAACAGTTTCTCATTTTGGTATCTTTAGAGATATTGTCATAAGTAGAATAAAAGTTGGAGTAAAAGGTGAAGTTGGAAGATGGTCTTGAATACGCCTATGCTTAGGTGTGTAGGGGAGACTAAATAAAATACTGTTATAGAACAAACCAATACTTATTTAGACTTTAAATATTTAAAACTGACGTGTACAAGAAAGATTACAGAATTCTAGGACCCGTTACAATATTACGCGTATATCGGCCGCTCCGCTGAGCCGCGTCGGAGCAAGTGGACGAGTCTTCCGTCTTCGTGGAGCCCGAGGCGCTCAGCCGCCCCCGTCGCTAATGTAGGTGGCGCGTCGCCATTGGTCCGCGGCCGTATGGGGTGATCCATCGGCGCGTAGCGGCGCGACGATTGGTTGAGCGAAGATGGCGTGATGCTGACGTCAGTCAGCCGCTGCCTGCACGCCGCCATGCGGGTACAGGCCGCAACATACTCCCGGGCGTTGAAGACTTCGACTTCAACTGGATGACATGTCCCGCCAGAGGGGACACATCGTGCGGACGGCACGAGTGACCGTCCCTTTGGTTGTGACGACGTCTGCCACTCGGCTGACACCGTCTGGGCCTGGGTGCAGGCGCGTGACACGACCCAGGCGCCACTGGAGCGGTGGAAGGTTCGCCTCCCGCAGGAGCACGAGGTCGCCGAGGCAGATGCCTCGCTGCTGGGTCCTCCACTGGGACCTTTGCTGCATCTCGGCCAGGAACTCCTTCTGCCACCTGGACCAGAAATGTTGGCGGATTTTTTCAATTAACTTGTAGCGGTTGGGCCGCAGTGCTGTGATGGGTGGTGATGGGACGGCGGTCAACGGCCTGCCCACCAGAAAGTGCCCAGGGGTTAGAGGAGAGGGGTCATTAGGGTCGGACGAGAGGGGAGATAGGGGACGGGAGTTGAGTATTGCCTCAATCTGCGAGAACAGTGTCGCCAGCTCCTCGAACGTCAAACAGGCCTCCCCAGCTACTCGTTTAAGATGATATTTAGAGGATTTTATACCAGCCTCCCATATGCCTCCGAAATGGGGCGAGTATGCAGGTCCAAACACGAAGCGGATTCCCTCGTTTGCCGTGTAATTGTACACTGATTCTTGGGCCTCCTGCAGCATCCTACCCAGCTCATTGCATGCACCTAGAAAATTACGACCGTTATCACAATGTACAGCATAGGGTTTACCTCTCCTAGCCACAAATCGGTGGATACACAAAATGAATGCCTCAGACGTGAGGTCGCTGACCACCTCTAGATGAACCGTCTTAGTAGTAAGACACACAAACAAACATAGATAACTTTTAGTTATGCGGTTCCCTCGGCCTTTACGACTCGAAATCTTGAACGGGCCCGCAAAGTCTACCCCACAAGAGCTGAAGGCGAAGCTATTATCCGTTCTAACGGCTGGCAAGTCACCCATAATTGGTTCGAAAGGTTTACCTCTCAGTCGCGTACACACTACACACTGCCTGGTGGTCGTGCGAGCAAGAGTTCGCCCTCCCAAGGGCCAATATTCCTCACGGATGGCTGCAAGCAATGCCTGTGGACCAACATGGAACAAGCGCAAGTGTTCATATTTTACTAACAGCTTAGTGAACCTATGTTTAGCGTCTAGAAGAATCGGGTGCTTCTTATCATAACTAAATCTCGAATTTTCCAGACGGCCTCCCACCCGTAGCACTCGTTCCGAGTCTACAAAAGGATTGAGTGGCAATATTTTTGACTTTTTATTTAACTGTAGGCCCTTGCTTAATGTTTCGATTTCTTCAGAGAAAGTCTCGTATTGACTGAGTTTAATTAGAAGAGTGCATGCCTTTTGCAACTCTTCAACCGATAAGGTTAGACTACTATTTCTCTGCCCTTTCCCTATCTGGGTAAATCTTAGCACGTAGGCGGCTGTTCTTTTCAGTCGTAGGAAATTAGAGAACCTGTTGAAATCTATAAGCTTTGTGTTATCTACTCTAATATTATTATTGTTTGCCGCACATGAGTATGGGTTAAGTGATTTGACTTCAGGCAACAATTTTTCCTCTAACGGAGCTAGCTTGGGAGACCACTCACTGTCTTCTTGTTTTAAGAAGGGAGGGCCTTCCCACCACAGCGTTGAACCTTGCAACACTTGAGGTTCTACTCCTCTTGATGCCATATCGGCAGGGTTTAAACTTGTGCGCACATGACGCCACTGATAGTCAGCTGTTAACTCCTGAATTTCATTTATTCTGTTGCGGACAAACATTTTAAGTGAGTTTGGCTGCATTTTTAGCCATCCTAGTACTACCGTGGAGTCGGTCCATATTAAAATTTTATTTATTTTACATTTTAAGGACTGAATTACTTTACGACTAAGTCTAGCGCCGAGGAGCGCTCCACATAATTCTAGTCTAGGGATAGTCATAGGTTTAAGGGGTGCTACCCTGGCCTTGGCACATAGTAGGCGTGAGGTGTAGCTACCTTTGTTACTCCTTGACCTTAAATAAATGCAGGCGCCGTAGGCAACCTGTGAGGCATCTACAAAACAATGTAATTCAATGTATTCTGGTAATTTACACAGAGTGTGCCTAGGTAGATGCAAGTTATACAGATATGATAAATTGTTACTAAAGTTTAGCCAGTCCTTAACAAAATTATTTGGTACTGGCTCATCCCAATCTAACTTGGCGCACCATAGCCTTTGGAGTAAAATTTTTGGCTTTATGATGGCCGCACTCAGTAGTCCTAATGGATCAAATATTCTACATGTCATTGATATAATCGTTCGTTTAGTTATCTGAGCAGCTATAGGTACATTTGTGGAGAATTGAATTGTGTCGCTCACTGGAGACCAGTTTAATCCTAGCACAGTGGATTCCTTGCACAGATCCAGGGCATCAGTACTAAAGTGGTCTTTCTTGAATATTAGTGGACAATTTGTACGAAATTTTCTAAGTTGAAAACCCGCTGACTCTAACACTCTAGTAGTACCCTTATGGATATGCGTCAGCTGCTCCTCTGATGCGCAGCCAGTGCTTAAGTCATCTATATAGAAGTCAGTTAGCATAACCTCCTTTATAAGTTCGTCATCACATTCTAAAGCGAGTTGTTGAAGACACCTCGTACTGAGGAAAGGAGCTGACGCTGTACCATAAGTCACTGTATTTAACTGGTACGTTACAATGTTGTGAGTCTTCTCACAACGCCACAGTATTAATTGCAGATGACGTTGGGACTCATCAATTAAAATTTGCCTATACATTTTAGTAATATCTCCAGTAAGAACAAACCTATGCTCCCGAAAACGTAGTAATATGGACATTAAGTCACTCTGAATAACTGGCCCTACTGCTTGTATCTCATTTAGCGATTTTCCAGAGGTAGTCTTCGCAGATGCGTCGAAGACTACTCTGAGTTTCGTGGTTTCACTGTGTTCGCGAATGACACAGTGATGGGGTAGGTAGTACCCGAACTGCGGTTGTGCAATTTCGGTTAGGTGACCTAATTCCTTATACTCCTCAATGAACTCTGAGTAAGCTTCCTTTAGTTGGGAATTTTTATTTAATCTAGTTTCTAAGTGGATAAGTCGCTTCCTAGCTATTTCATAGGAATCGCCTAACGCGCTCTCAGGGGCTTCCTTTAGAGGCATTGCTACGGAAAATCTTCCGTTTGGTAGGCGTTTGGTGTGCTGAACAAAATGCCCTTCACAGAAATGTTCATCGGGGGAACGGGAATATTGTTCAGCATAACCTTCTTCAATTTCCCAGAATCTTTTGAGACACTCTTGTACGTCTTGGCTAAAGTTACACGTTACCGTGAGGGACTTGAGACTACCTTGCCCTGTAGGGCCTGACACTACCCACCCTAGTTTAGTATCTTGTAGTGCTGGTTTATTGTTCCCTAGGTATATGTGATTGGCATTCACAATCGCCCAATATACGTCCGCACCTAACAGAATGTCTATCTTCGAAGGTTCATAGAAAGTGGGATCCGCTAGCCTAACTTCCTTTGGTATACGGAGTTGCTTAACGTTTACCTGCATGTTGGGCAACATACCCATAATATTTGGTAAGACAAGACAGTTAACCGAGATACAGAAATTAGTCACGCGCGACTGGAGTTTAATATTTACCCTTTCAGAAACCTTTGAAATTGAATTATTTATGCCGGCTATGAGAGTGAGACGGGAAGTGTCACAAATTAACCCGAGCTTCTGTTTCATGCTGTTGGATAGTAAGGACATTTGACTACCTGTGTCTAGTAACGCTCTTGCTTGATAGATTTCCCCAGTTTGCGGATGCACTATGTCTACTAGAGCCGTGCCTAGCAGTACTTGACCTACCGATGCCGCTGAGAGAGAAACTGGTAAGTTAGAGGGCTCAACAACCGGAACATCTGCTGTGGACCTATTAGTCTTGAACTCGTTATTGTGTAATAGGGAATGATGTTTCCGTTTGCAGACACGACACATAAGCCTGGCCTTGCATTGAAATGAGTTGTGACCGCTCTTAAGGCAATTCTTACATAGTTTTAATCTTGTGACTTCAGACAACCTATCCTCAATGGTCATATTCTTAAATTTAGAGCATTCAGACAAATGGTGACTATCATTGCAGACATGACACGTGGACGGTCCACCTTTATCTCCGAAAGCAGCAAAAGTCCTATTCGGTTTAGGTTCTTTAATGCTTGGCCTTCGGTCCCTTCTATCGGCATTTTCCATGCCTGCGAAATGCATTGTCTCTAAGATGTCGGCCCGATTTCTTAGAAACCTTGTGAAATTTTCTAGGTTATGGTAATCGGCTAACGTAGACCTATACTCTTCCCATTTAGTATTAGTCACCGGATCTAATTTTGAGGCTAGCATGAATATAATAAGTGCATCCCATTTGTCAGTCGGCTGACCCAACGCTTCCAGCGCTCTCAAGTTTTTTGACATATGGTCTACTATGTACCTTAACGCTTTATAGGATTCCCGACTACACCTTTCAACACTAATTAAAGCTTTGAGATGATTGTTTATGAGAATATTTTTATTATCATATCGTTCGCAGAGTAAATCCCATGCTAATTTGTAGCTATTCGAGGTAAACTCTATTGATTTAATTATCCCCTTAGCATTCCCTTCCAAAGCTGATCTTAAGTAGTGAAATTTGTTTATTTCTGGAATTGATTTATTGCTGTGAATAATAGAATCGAATGTATCTTTAAATTCTAGCCATGTTAGCAGGTTTCCATCAAACTTTGGAAGGTGTATGGTTGGCAATTTCACTCCGTTAAATGCATGTGAACAATCGCTTGGCTGGTGAGAACAATTACTACATTGTCCAACACTGTTTGCCGTATTTATTGGTAATGGGGTAGCCTCAATTAATTCTTGAGCTACAGAGAGCGCAGAGTAAAATTGACACTCTGTGGCCTCTCTTTCTTCCAATTGTTCATCTACATCGGAGCATAATGTTTCAATTTCTGACTGTAATTCGTCAAATGTTTTAAATAATTTTTGAAACGTAGCTAGTCTCAAAGAAATTTCTTTAACTTGGACACTGGCAACCTCTTTAGGCTCCAGGCCCTTCATAGTACCTAAATAATCTATGAATTTTGTTAACCTACCCTTTATGGTGCCACGCTTTCTAATTAACTCTTTAAATTTGACCTTCAGGTCGGTATCTACACTGGTCATTTTGCTATCAACGAGATCTATTGTCTATCGAAATACAAAACACAATGCAATACAATGAGCTGAATAGATAAATGTGCAGTGAACCTGACAATGTTAGGCGTCGCTCCCAACACGTGTTCCCGGCTACGCCTTCGCCGCGCTGCAGCGTGCCGCCTGCCGGCCGCTGCTAATGTAGTCGACGCGCCGAGGGAATCCGCTCCTGGTTGCACCGGAACAGTTGCCGTATGGCCGGAACTCTGAAATAGTCGGCAGGATGGCTGGTTCACAAAGCTTTGGTTGCGTGCACTTAATTACACTTAATACGTGTGCATGAATATGGATTGGGTAGGAAAAACAATGCGTGCAGCTGAAATGCTAGCTTGCGTTTTACAATATCGCCAGAAGTGAGGTTATGCGTTACGTGGGATTACATTTATGAATATGAACTTAGGCGGGTAGGTGCACACGAACATTCGACTATAGTGGAAGAATTGCAGCTTAGCGCCTAGCCTAGCATAAGCCAGCTCAACCCACGTGCAATTAACCCTGCAAATTAGGAAAGATATGGCCTTTTCCCTGTTTGACGTTTAAAAAGCAAGCCGCGCACTGGTTCACAGCGCAAGGGCACACAGGAAACAAGATTAAAGAAAGGAAATGAATGGATTAGGGCTTACTCTCCTGGGCTAGACCTTCGGCAGACGTGTTGAGTTTGACCCGCCGTCTTTGACCCGCCGTCACCGTCCGAAGCCTCCCTGGACACAGCAGCTCGTCCGCGCTCCCCTCTTTCTTGATTACGCAGCCCGGCTGGATGGATGGCGGGCTGCGGCACTTGCTCCACACGATGAATCTTGAATCTTCCGTCGACGTTTCTCGACGATTCGTTGATTTTATTTAAATTTAATGCAACGAGTCCTGTCACGGTCGCCACTTGAATACGCCTATGCTTAGGTGTGTAGGGGAGACTAAATAAAATACTGTTATAGAACAAACCAATACTTATTTAGACTTTAAATATTTAAAACTGACGTGTACAAGAAAGATTACAGAATTCTAGGACCCGTTACAATATTACGCGTATATCGGCCGCTCCGCTGAGCCGCGTCGGAGCAAGTGGACGAGTCTTCCGTCTTCGTGGAGCCCGAGGCGCTCAGCCGCCCCCGTCGCTAATGTAGGTGGCGCGTCGCCATTGGTCCGCGGCCGTATGGGGTGATCCATCGGCGCGTAGCGGCGCGACGATTGGTTGAGCGAAGATGGCGTGATGCTGACGTCAGTCAGCCGCTGCCTGCACGCCGCCATGCGGGTACAGGCCGCAACAGTCTTATTAAGTATCTATTGAAATTGGTAATGAAAGCCACAAATGAAACGGCAACTTTTAGAAAGCGTATGAGATATCTCAAATCTCAAATCGTTTATTGCAGTCCATAATTTACAATTACGTGGTAAATAAAAGAAATAACAATAGAAACAAATATGGACCCTGTCGGGCACAGATTTTTTTTAATAAGTAGAGAGAGGAATAGTGCTTTATTAATTTTCCTTGTTATTAAGTTAGAATTATTTTTAAAATTTACTAGTAAATAAGCAAAATTAAGTACGCATTTCGAACCTCAAATAATTCCCATTAAACTTTCCTTAAAATACATATTATCGAACACTAAAATTTATTCATTGCATCCTTTTGTGAATCTCAAATAATTCCTATTTTGGGGATCTAAAAATACTACCTAGCCAAGTAATTGTGACCAACTTGGAGGTAGCGCTGCCGTGGCACCGCTCGCCTCGCTCGCTCGGCTCACTTGCGATTGGTCACAGTTCTTACTGCCGAAGCGTCGACGGGTGCAGTTGCCATTGATGTTGGTAATGCCGCTAGTGTATTTGAGCACGTACGTCGGCGGCTGCTCTCGCCGCGTCTACGGCTGCCGCCGGCGAGTGTCGACGGCTGTAGTTGCCTTTGCCGTTAGCAACGAGCCCGTATAGTTGCAGTTACTAAGTTAGGATTCCTCACCCTAGATTAGTTACAGCGGCCAACTGTGAGAAAAGGCTAGAAAAAAAGGGGCTCATTTTTTTTTTTTAAAGTATGCATCACTAGAAGCCCAAACACTTTTTAGAGACTTATTTTTTTTACGTTGCCCCACACTAGGAATTTCTCCTGTATCGAGGGTGCATCTACAAACATTTAAACTCACATACACAAACAGCCAGACCCGAAACAACTACTTATAGGTCATACAAATATTCGTTCCGTGCGGGAATCGAACCCGCGCCACGCAGTGCAGCAGTCAATCGCTTAACCACTGCGCTAACCGTGCCGTCGAATATTAAAATCAATTAAATATTAATTCCGCAGGCTGCGTGACAGTCCCAACACTATCCTGAATTCACTAAATATTTCCCAATTAAATACATCATGCATTTTGTAGATACAAATATACAATTCCAAATATATAATAACCGAATGTCTGAAACGTCAAATAAATTATGGGGCAGTAGATAAATAAGTATGTACTTTTATAAAAAAACTTAAATAAGTCTGTTAGCTATAAATCCGTTACTAGTCCTTTAATAATATGAATAACTACGTAGTAAAACGTTCAGATTTAGTCAGAAAAAGCTGTCTGCTAAATTCACCGAAAATACTACCAAAAAAATTCATACCAACGGCTGCAAATCACAATTACTAAGCTTTAACGAAACCATTTCTAATACACACTATTTCATAAATATGTATGTTTTGTCATAGATAAAAAAGTTATAGATGCGAAACTTACCGTACCAACCGTAATAACAACAGTAATTTATTGACAGTTGTATGAATTGACTATAACACGGCAAATTGACCTATCCCTCTCTGCCACCATCCAACAACCTAAGTTCGTCGAAGCCGAAATATGACAAAATATGTAGGTATTGTTTTTGTTGTTTTTGGTGTCACCAGGTGGCGCCACTTTGACAAGAGGTCTTCCATTCCAACAATGAATATAATAACATGATGACGTTTATTATTCGTGCATCATTCAATTAGGACTAAAGAAAACAAAGGTGGTTTGACACTTTTGACAGGTGCCTGGAACTGAAGTCTCAGTACTGCCAACAAGTGAACGCCATTTAAAAAAAATCTCATTTATTGTGATGTTGCCCTGACATAAAGCAATGAACAATATCGTCGAACCTTAAATTTTGATTTGTTGAATACGAGGATTTTGGCTAATTTGTATAAGTGTGTGTAATTAATGTCTTTTTTGTAATGTGCGTCTTGTTTGTGCAGAATATTCTTTATTTTTCTTTGTTTTCTATAAAATAGGATCAAAATGGCCAATAATCGAACCCGTTATGCGACGCGCGCCAAAATCGATCTTGATATTCTTGACATTTTTATTTTTGTATGAAAATACTGTAACTTTAGTAGAATGAGGAACGTGCATCACATCGGGGTCACCAGTATACAGATATGAGGAGGCAAAGATGTGAGGCCCTATGGAAAAGGGAGGGTCATCCAACCAGACAGGTGTTGTGTCTAGTGGCTACTGCCCGACGATTGATGTTGAGACGTAGTATACAGGCTGAATTTTTAGTCACCGTCCAAATTTTGATATAATTATGAATCTTTGGCGACTATCATTGAATTTTTTCTTTTGGTATCACTCAATACAAAAATATTGAGATATCATATCACAAAGTTATTATATACCACGCAGAGCGGATAATTCTTTCGAGAAAATGATTTAATAAGAAAATTTTACGTATCGATTTTTTTTCAAAAATGGAGTTAGTGAATCGTACCTAATGCTTAGAAAAAATTTGGACGGTGACTAAAAATTCAGCCTGTATATGTTAGTCGCACGGTAAACTCTGCTTGCGCGATGCAGGATTTTTCGTGACGTCAGTTGTGATGCGTAGTTCTCATGTGGCGATGTAGATGCCGCCACATGCATTCGCTCGTTTGGTCTTAATCGATGAAGTTTCGCATCTATAAGTACAATTCTTTGGCATTGTACAGACGCAATCTCTTTACACATTTATGATACTAGATATGCGCATAAAATACAAATAACTGAAAGCGTTCGCTTTATCAATGATAATGATATTCTAGATTTAATGTAATGGGTCTGTTTTGTTTTCCCCGGAGGGTAAACAGGATTCTCACGAGGATTTCGAAAAGTTGAAAGAGGTGAGAATACTTGTAAGTTCTTTGCGAATGTTTAATGGAAGCTTGTTTTATCGATTTGAGTACTTTCGATTTCTTCAATTCGTGAAAGTACTTCACAGGTTAACGATTGATATTGATACATTGGCAAAACTTTACCTACCTAAAATAAATTGACACACTGCGTCAATTTGCCGTGTCGTTCTGTCGGCGAAACACTGAAAAGTGAATAGTTCTGTCAGCTAACCGTGCATCGGAGAAACGAATGTCGGAGAACTGTGTCAGAATCTGTTGTAGCCATTTTATACATTTATCAAGAAAGTTGTGATTTGAATATACCGGCAAATTATGTCGGTAGTTACTTTGATAGTAAAATTAATCTCCCTGACATTACCTCATCAAGAAAAAATAAGATGAAAATTCTTCAATGTGTGTTTTATAGATGAGTTTAGCTGAATGATATGCATACTATGTCAGAATACATTTTTAGTTTTTTTTACTACTACGTGGAAGCTCTTTGCCTGCATGTCACCTGTTCATGATGATCAGGCAGGAAGCGAGCTTCACTCTGAATCCTCAACAACAGAGGAACTGCCGGACACAACAATGGTGTTAGCATTTTTACTGTTTCTATCTACATATTACCTACATAGTTAATTGTTAGCGTAATCATCATCTGCCTAACTATTTCCCAACTATATTGGGGTCGGTTTCCAGTCTAACCTGATGCAGCTGATTACCAGTAATACAGACATGAACCGTCCGGAATACATATTCTAAAGGTCGGTGAAAACTACATCAAATTCATCGAGTAGTTTATAAGAACTAAGCGATCACGCATACAGACACGGAAAGCGACTTTGTCTTGTAATATATAGAAGAAGAAAAAAAGTAATAAAAATGATGTGACCCAAGTTAAGGCACACAATACTCATCCAAAAAAAAACAGAAAACACTTAAAATACTTAGTACTGTGCATATCTTGTGCTGCGCCCAATAAGCCCAGTTCAGCATGAATGCCAGCAAACTAGTACCTGACGCTCTGATTTTCAACTGGACCTTATGTATAATTAGCTTCTGGCAGTGGCTTTGCCCGCGTGATTTCTTTATAAATTATAGCCCTACTAGTGATAGAATTTTAAAAATTTCAAAGAAAAATACAAATCTTTTCTCTTAATAATATTACTAACTGCACCCCGCGGTTTCACCCGTATAAGTCTCGATCCCGTGGAAATATTGGTATGAACAATTCTATGCCCTAACCTAGTTCATGGTCTACCCATGTTCCAAATTTCATCATAATCCGTTTCGGTTTTTTAGCGTGAAAGCGTAATAGACAAACAAACGAAAAAGCTAGGCGACTGTGAAACTAACTGACATAATTCTAAAATATAATTGCCCATACATATCACTAAACTTCAGACTCTGTTTGAGTTCACACCTCATGGGATATCATGGCGAAATGGCGCGTCGCAGAGCTAGCTGATAAATAGTATAGCTTGTTGAACGCAGTACCCCCAATGGGATTTGTTTGTCTTAGAGTAGACTGTGGCCTAATAATAGTGGTAAAGTGGTTTGGAAGACAGTCAATTGCAGGTTAGGACTTGTTATAAAGTAGTTTTCCTTTTTATAAGGGTGTAGAAAAAGGCAACATTTTTAGTCGCCAAATGGAACGTCTACACTGCTTATGAAAACGAGGTTCTATTGAAAGTTTATTTCTCTATGTTGACGGCCTTCCATATTTCTAAGACAGACAGCCTTTAGCAAAAGTTTTAGGTTCGTAGACCTGGTTTATACGATGGCAGTGACTGGACCCAGTGACTCGGAATTTCGGACTCAGTCTGTGGGTTCATGTAGATGAGATTAGCAGCAAATCAGGCGGAGGCAGCTACTGTAGGTACTCACAGCTATAGTAACTTGCCGCGCGTGTAGCTATTCCTACAATAGTCAGCTTCCCGCAGAAGTCAGTCCAGTTAACTGACGTCAACTGGACTGACTTTTGAGGCTGACATGAGGGTGCGAAATCAGAACTGGGTTGAAACTAATGTCTATACGAACCCAGCTGCAAGCCAGCGCTAGACTGACTTACTGTACTTATCACATTACTGGGTTCGTATTAACCTGCCTTAAGAAATGTAACTAGCTTCTGACAGAGCCATGTGAAAGCGATTATCAAAAGCCGATTTCTATTACATCTCTGAAGCCACAAAAAGAATGAAAAAAGAAAACACAACCCAATAAAAATCACGACAAGAAAATTCGTAACAGAGCTCCTTGATTTCCCTTTAAAAAGACACATTTACCGGGCATAGGTCGGTGACTTTAGATACCAAAAGTACCTACAGACAGTCCCCAAAATCCTCTAAAGTTATTCAAATGAGCTGGAGCCACAGAATTCCGAATAAATGCATATTGGATTTGTTTACGTACGTCGAAACGGAATAGAGACCATACTTCTGTATTTAAATTCTTTCCGACAATCTACATATTATTGCTGGTCGAAACGATACCTGATTTTTTGTTTAAATATATACTGCGATTTTTTGGTGGACGGGTTCCGCTATCTTGAAGATATGTTGATAGTAATTTGCAGTAGCGGCCACAATATTATCCGTCTTGTATTATGTACTATCCATATGCTTTTTTATGATAATATGCTTAGGATAGTGCATAATACAATATAATAAAATTGATATTGTTGTTGTAATAAAAATGATTATGAAAAAATAGCTGAATCTCAATATTTTTCACTGCAAAAAAAATACATACGGTGTCTCGACTCTCATAGTGAATTAGCCAATGGGTCATCTAATAACCAACGGAGCAAAAATAAATTATGAAAACTGATTTATGTAAAGATATTAAAACAAAAATAACCCCCAATTTCATGACAATTGATCATTTAAACTATTTGAAAAGGTCAATTCTAGAACGGAGTGATATATTTTGAGGCTATTCAACAAAAGTTCCAACCAAAGTACCGAACCAGCCTTCGTGCAGTGCATACAAATATAGCATACAACATTCAAAGGTCACAAAACAGCACCATATACAAGACTTTCTTCAATAAAAATGACAAATGACTGCGAACGGAGACTTCATCAATCTACCAACAAAGGATGTTATGTAAAAAAAGAAAATATTCCCTACACAGTCGCTTTGCAAGGAGTGGTCACGGAGCCTCAGCTTTACAGCATCATAAAGCCTTGACTCTATTCATTTTACGAGTTGAATTTCATCACCGTTCACTGAAATTCTACTTTCCTGTTATCTTTATATTTATTTTACGACACGCACAAATGAGATTTACAATATTAACATTCAATGAGATCACTTAATGGGGACTAAGTTTGTTAAAGATTTTTAAAAGGATTCAATCAAATTGTGTTTATTTTTATACGAATTTGATAACGATTTATTTATTTATTTGGTTCACCAACGACTGTTTACACTAAAAATAAACTTAATACTATTTTCAAACAAAGGTAACAGTGTAACACTCACTTATAAGTAAACACCACAAGCGCAACATTAATATATTTCTAGTAATCTAACCATTATAATAACTTATCAAATTTTAGTGACAGGATAACATATTAACTATATTAGGTTAACAAAATTAAAATAAAATAAAAAAAACGACTAAAAAGAGAAAGCTGGTAAGTTAAGTATCTTATTACAGATCAATCAAGGATTTCATGAACTTAGACTTTAGCTTTGCTAGGGAGTCATGATGTAAGTCAACCAAATCACTACTACTGTTTATGACCTTGCAAAATCGGGCGTAGGGTGAGTTAGATCCCAAAACAGTTCGTCTAAGTGGAGGACAGATTGGAGTGATGGAGTTGCGTGGGATTCTTGAAGGAGCACGTAAGTTACAAAGTCCTAGCAGCCTAGGGCATTGAATATAATTTTTCAAGATTTTGCACACGAATAAAACGATCGTACAGTAATATCGAGACATGAACGATGATCAGTATCCCAAAAAAATTGTCGGTGAAAATTTGGCTAGCTTGGACCTCCTCTGATAGTTCGAACGTTGCGGAACATCGCATGCAAGATATGGTAATCTGACAGAAAGCGGAGGTTCCTTCGTAGAACCGATGACTGTTGTAGCCGATGTGTTTATTAGTGGAAACAACGGATCCGCAAAATAAAACTTGGTCACACTTTGTCTTGGTAAACTAATGATCTTCGCCGGACGTCAGATGAGGCTCTGTTTATCATGATAAAGATGATATTGCCACGACTATCCCGCTTGGCAACCAGCTATCTAATTACGCAACACATTTTCATAAACGATTACGACAAATTTGTTTCATTTTGACAGTTCAACAACATTCATTGAGTTATTTACGTTGTTGAGCAGATTTCTTTTTCCAACTTATGAAGCAATGGATTAGCAATTGTTTCAAAACGATTCAAATTTCGATTGATCGTGTATTACGTAATTAGGGTAGATTTAAACGATCTCTAGATGCTCACGATCACGAGGAGGGTTATTCTGTCTATCATCTTGGATAATTTTAATTTTACATAGATATTCCGCTCTGGAAATACTATCCGACCTGTTGATTCCATTCGACGGACGGACCCGACAGATTTATAGCGCGGGGAGGTTTTAACGGCCTTGCATAACTCTGAATCCTAGATAGAATACTGAAAATGAAATAACGCTCCCTAGCCTACTATCCAAATAAACCTTTCTAGGTACCCAATATTAATAACTCGTGAGGAGATTATTTTTCTTCGAATATTATTTTTTGCAACCTGGATGGCCTCGCTCGAGTTATCATTAACTTTTTTTTCTTAGTGGTGGAGAAGTAATTCGACACTTCTATTTTGATAGCTTTTAGGGCAGGTCCTTCTTTTTTGATTTTAAACGGCCACATCCAGCAGTAGAATTTAAAAAATAGGTTTACGTTTATAGTGTTGACATTGATAAATCCACGGTTCCCATGGATGTGATTCTAAAGTATGGATGACGCTCTTGGTTTCTTTTCTCTAGGTAAATGATATTTTATTACTGTAAATGGACGCCATAGCTGTAATAATTCAAAACTGTTTTTATTATAACAAATTGACTAACAAACTATTAAAAATTACAATATAATAACCTAACCTAACTAAAACTATTAACAATCTAAAATATGGCGTCGAAAAATTCCTCCGCATCCGTGTCAACTGATAACATACTCTCAAATGATAACGTCTGTCGACTTATAACATACCCAAGAGACTGTCCGCATTGCCACGCTGCATGGCAATGCTTAGCCTCTGGCCAAGGTAAAAGCCAGCCCTTGGGTCACGGAAAATGTCAACCAGTCCTTTTCTCTTAAGTTTTTTGGAAGTTTGAGCAATACTAAGGTATTGTACCTATTTGGTACTATTTGGTAGCAGACATCAAATAATTGGTACTTCGCTGAATAGGGAAAACTATTACGAGGAAAGTGGCCAGCCATTCTGACTTCAGAAAGACTGGACCAAGCCGGTATCGAAAAAATATAAGAAAAACATAATATGTGGAGGTTCCAATGAGGTACTAAATTTTAATGAAAAGATAAACTAACTACAACGCCTACAACTAGGTGATATCAACGTGCTCCAAATTACATGCAAAATTTCTTCTAGATGTAACTTTTTTTTTGGCTTATCGAAAAAATGTAAGAAAAACATATGTTTAGGTACCAATGAGGTACTAAATTTTAACGAAAAGGTGAACTAGTTATAACGCCTACAACTAGGTGAAACCGGCTTGGTCCAGCCATTCTGAAGTCAGCATGGATGGCCACTTTCCTCGTAATACTTTTCCCTCTTCAGCTAGGTACCAATTATTTGATGTCTGGTACCAAATAGGTACTAAAACTTGGTATTGCTCATACTTCCAAAATCTCTCTTGGTCTAGTCATCCTGACGCAGACGTTTTTTTTTCATCATTATGGGGCACCTGTATGATTATAACAAAAAGACGACATTTTCAAACTTAATAATTTTGAGAATATGAAGTACATTTACTTATTAACTTCCAAAATTAATAACATCCCTTTCCAACGACAACAAACTTCTCTAAACTTTATTTACCCAAAAAGGAATATTCAACCAATATCCAGAATCAAAATCAACATCTCTAAATTGTAAATTCAGTTGAGACATGTATAAGGCTAGAGTTAGGCACAGTTTTCATACTTACAATATAGAATAAATAAGTGCAGAAGGCGGACTTCATATAACGACCAAATACAGGCGCATGCACACAGCCGCGAACGTACGGCGATCTCAAATGGACACCATTCGCAAGTGCGCTTCCACTCGCTGTACGTGATGCGTGTCTATGTATGCGTGCGTGTTTGTGCGTTGTATAGAGTCGACCTTCTGTACCTATTTATTTTGTACCTTTCTGCCTTAGGTCGGTTTAATTTAAGGATTCCATAACAACAATTACTTCTTAGAGGGACGCATGATACATGGGGAAATGGATTATAACGGTTTTGAACTTGAATTATTGTTTATATTTTAAATTGTTATAATTCTAGATTTTTGTTGTAGACAGACAAGATTACAGTTGTTTTTCTTGATTGCGGATATTGGTCCCATGGAGAAAGGGTTAGCTTGATGGTCTGTACCAATTCTTTTTTTTTTTGGGTTGGATATGATCAAATAACTTCTCCCGCTCTGGACGGAGCGAAAACCCACCAGTGTTCCTTCAGTTGCCTGAACGCTGCCAGGGGCCATGGTATCCCTTTCGGACTTTCCCGCAAACTTGGCCTGTACCACATCCTTAAATTTCATCACACTTTTCTGATTTAGGCTGTATAGTTTCATGGAGTTTCATAAAACTCAATTCCCATTACTGTGCTGTGTTGTGTCGTGACGCGCACTTTCTAACTCAGCGTTATGAAATGAAGTTGTTTATTCTGTATATAGGATATCAGAATCATTTTTACACGTCATATTAAAAAAATATTAAATAATAAGGTAGTTGAGGTCGGTATTTCCTATCTGACTACTCTGAGAAGAAAGGCCGTAACAAACTCAGAGGTCGCAGTCTCTTTTAAAGTCCAGACATAATCTTGGTCAGGCCATATGTGGATCATGTCAGGTTATCCAATCAAAACTCGTTATGATACGATGATCTTCTCACATACTCGTTTAATTGGCAAGTAATGGCTTGACACGTCAGCCTAATTTGAATCCGGATTTACCCTTTAAACATGGACAAATTACTTGCTTGGCGACAGAAATACATGCTTCCTTCTAGTTCGGACGAAACCTTTGACAATTACCAATGCTAATTATCATATAATTAACATTGGTTAAACCTACACCTAACAGAACCAGATGGAGAGAGATCGTGAGGCGATCTACGACTAGGTACACCTGCGATTGAACACACTTCACTACGAGTATATGTAACACTCACTAGTCTTTTTTCAATACTTGAAATTCGTACGTAATTGCAGGGACAATTCGCAGTAGGTGTTGCCAACTTCTCCGCTTCACTGCACATCATAAAGTTAGACTCTTCTCAAATAAATATTCAGGACCAGTCGACTTGATTTGCTGGTAAAGCTGTATAGCTTCACCAGCAGAACAAGCCGACTGGACGTCACGATAATTTTTAACCGGACGATGTTGTCCTGGACGTAAGACGTGACGGACGTCACGGCATCACGATAACACAGAGAAGTAAAATGTATGGAAATTATGAAGACACTTTTTGTCCGTCCACGATAACGTAGCCTTACTTTTATGGACGTGTAAGTGGACGTGCACGATCACATCACGGTGTTTTTATTTCAATATATTAGTATACTAGCTGTGAATGGTAAATAATTCTAATGTTTGTTCCTTTCCCATAGTAGATTAGACTTATGATATAGTGTAACACACAAAAAAAAAAACTAAATTAAATTACACAAAATCAGTAAGTAGATTTCGGATATTTGCAAATGGCTCCTTAATACATGGGACGTATTAATAACATACTATAAACTAGTAAAATGTGGGGGTCGGCTATAAACCTCTGTCTATCTTCTTGGGAAATCCAAGCGTGAAGTTACTTATTTACACAAAAGAAAAGCTGCTTTGAGGTCACAGTAAAAATAAGTTTGACCCTTTCGCCAACGTTGGTTAGGGTACTGGGTAATGTTTGTAAAGAACGGGCTGACTCATCTTATTTCTATTTTTAACACACAAAACTGTGTTAAAAATAGAAATCGTACACACAACATTGTTTTAAAAATAGAAATCGTCGTTGTCGTTATCGTTCGGGCCGGAGAATTGCTAAACTTAAGTGGCAGTGGGCAGGGCACATTTCTCGCAGAACAGATGGCCGATGGGGCTGAAAGGTTTTGGAGTGGCGACCGCGTACCGGAAGACGTAGCGTTGGAAGGCCCCCCACAAGGTGGACCGATGACTAGGTGAAGGCCGCAAGAATTCGCTGGATGCGAGAAACACAGGACCGGTCCAAATGGTGATGCTTGGGTCCTATGTCCAGCAGTAGATGTGTTTCGGCTGAAATGATGATGATGATAAACACATACACCCAGCTAAAATACACACACATCGTACAAAAATAGCAAAAATTTAAATAGTCTCGATGTAAAATGTCCGTCCAGCGTCGTCACTTAGCTCCGCTGTCACTCTGCTGTCTGGCAAATATATTTACTTCGGCATATACTATTACTGTGGCATCTACAACGCCATATTCGAACTACGCCACACTCAACTCGACGTCAAGCAAAAGCCTGCATCCCGCAAGCAGCGTTTACCGCGCGTCGAGTATACCTAGTCTTGACATAAATATTGTCACGAAGTTTTTTTAATTTTTTTATTGCAAATAATATTTATTACTTTTACAGTATGTTTATACATAAATAAAAAAATAAAAATAAAATATAAAAAGCTTATTCGAAGTGGTCTCCATTGGCTGAAATACAGTCCTTTAAACGTTGAGGCCAGATAACAATAGAAGCACGCACTCTCTCCATGGGAAAATTCTTCACTGCCAATCGTATGGATTGTTTTACGGACTCCAAATTATCATGGTGTTTAGAGCAAGCCGTACTCTCTAAAACTGACCATAAATCATAATCCAGCGGATTAAGATCGGGACTAGACGACGGCCAGTCTTCAGCTCTGATGAAGTCCGAAACGTTCACTTCCAACCAAGACTGCGTGGACCGAGCTTTATGACCCGGCGCCGAGTCTTGTTGGGAGGACCATACTTGGTTGTTGAATATGGTGTTGTTAAGGGGCTTAACTACCTTCTCAAGAATGGTATCTTGATACACTTGTGCCGATGTTTTGATACCTTTCTCACAAAAATATGGCTCTGTCACTCCTTCATACCTAACACCCCACCAAACCATCATTGAAGTCGGATAATGCCCACGTTGCACTCTCTCATGGTGTAGCACGCAGAGAACTCTTTAATATATGACGAATCACATTCAAAACGAAAAAATTCAAAATTCAATATATTTTATTTCACATAAACCTATATGGGCACTTATGAAACTTCAGAAGCTAGGTGCACGGTTCCAATTGGTCGTTTCCTATGGAGAAGAGCCGGCAAGAAACTCCACGGTTACTCTTTTAAAAATAATTGGCTTATACAATATTTTCAAATAACAGTGTTATGTATGGGAGGACAGTGTAGGTATTTCAACAAGTACCTGATACTTAACAAAATAATGATGGTAAAATGATGGTAATGATGGAAAACCAAGGACAGCAAGGTTGCTCCGAGTTAACATGAGCCAACGGTGGAACTGATGCTTTAACATGCCCCCGGCCGTTGGAAGCTCGCCTTTCAACAGTTGTCTTCCAATAATGGGCAAATCTTGGAGAATGCTTGTCTGATACACATATCAACACAGTCTAGGGATATTTCATACTCAATTAAATAACTCGAAAAGTACTGGCCGCATTGGAATCTTTTATACACCGATTTGTTTGTAATTTATCTCAGACTAATTCCAAATTAAAATTTTTGAAAATTCTTTTGTTTCGGTGGCATAAAAATGTCTTGATGTATAGGAGAGGGAATTTTCATCTGTGCGAAATTTAGAAAACAATACGAATTACGTTTAGTTACAGTTTTTTTTCATTTTTAAACGAAAGATAAAGTTAAAATTGAGGTATTGTAGCCATGCAACGCCGACATTTGTCGAGGGCGGAGATGTTACGAGCTGTGGGAATGCTGGAAGCTGGATCTGTTCAGCGTAATGTTGCTAAGGCCATAGGGACCCATCAAAATGTAATTTCAAGATTGTGGACACGCTATCGTGCCACAGGTGAAGTAGCGGAGAGGCACCGGGGGCCAAGTCGCATCACTACCCCCAGACAAGACCGATTTTTGCAAATTACTGCGCGAGCTCAACCAAATGCAACGGCGACTCAATTGGTCCAAAGGCTGCGAGTGGAACACCAAGTGCTTGTGAGTGACCAAACTGTAAGAAGGCGACTGCATGAAAGCAATCTACGCTCTCGTAGATCACTCCGGGTCCCACCTTTACGGAGAGGCAATCGTGGACGACGATTAGAATGGGTTCGGAACCACGTGGACTGGGGCCGTGAGCAACGGTCCAATGTGCTGTTCACGGATGAATCCAGGTTCGGCTTCCATCCAGATTCACGAAGGACGCGTGTTTGGCGAGTTCCTGGACGATGGAGCCGTCTCCAGAACCCTCAGGAAGTTCACCCATACCAAGGAGGAACAATTATGGTTTGGGCAGGAATTCGTCTTGGAGGACGGACGGATCTCGTTTGGGTGCGGGGCAATATGACGGCAGAACGATACGTCCAACAGGTGCTGGGGCCCGTAATCTTGCCCCACAGAACACAAATGGGGCAAGGCACACACGGCGAGAACGGTAGCAGCTTGGTTACATACACATAATGTTAGGGCCTTAGACTGGCCTGCTCAATCGCCAGATCTAAATCCCATTGAGCATGCGTGGGATATGCTGCAAAGAAGAGCTCTGAAGGAAGTTCCTGAAAATCTGGCTACAGAAGATCAACTTTTTGCGCACCTCAGAAGGACATGGGACAATATTCCGCAGCAAGACATTGACAACCTTGTTCTGAGCATGCCGAATCGTTGCCGATGTGTTATGAACATCATGGGCGCTTTCTCAGACTACTAAATTCAAGTTTATAAACACAAATTAAATGATTTTTCTATTTTTTTCAGTTTTTACTCACAAATTAAAAGTTAATTCATATACGGTTTCCGTCTATGCTTCATTTTTTTCCATAAAATCCTGAAATTTTAATCTAAGTACCTTAACCATTATTAAAAAATGGTAGAATATTAAATAACGTATCTTTTAAATATATACATGTCATATAAATAATTAACACATTGATAGTAATTCGCTTTTTTTAAAATATCCCTAGACCGTGTTGATGTGTGTAGTTCCCGTTGGAGTCCTGATATCGGCAACTCTGCTTATGCCATCTGTACAATGCGGCCCAACTTCCACTTCAGCGGTGGCTGGTTATCCTCCTTAAGACAACGAGGGAGTCCAAGTTCAGGCTGTCGTTGCCAGTACGCCACTTTACTCGTTGCTGGAGCTCGGAGACATATTCCTTGCTCCATCTTGACCAGAAATGCTGCCGCAGCTGCTCAATACGTTGATGGAGCGTCAAGTGATGAGCAGCAGATGAAGAAAATGATGTACATGAAAAACCTCTTCCTTCTACCTACAAATTCACAAGAGAACATGAAATAAAAATACAGTTTGCAATACCACTTCACTCGGTACATCCTTTGTCGATAATAAAAATCTAAATAAATTCTAGTAAGTATTGCATTGCATACGGGGAACTTGAAGCCTTGTTAGTAGAATTTAAACGTGCAGTTTTTGTTCGTTTTCTTTGAAGAGCAAATAAGTAACATGCAGACAGAATGTACATTGAAAATTCCTTTGCAATGACACACAATAGATAAGTTCAGAAGGTCGACTCCGTACAACTAGCGAAAATGCACATACACATAGACACGCGTCTACGTACAGTGAATGCATGCGCACTCGCGACTGGCATTCGTTTGACATAGTTTGAAATCTCCGTACGTACACTTTCATCAGACAACAGACTTTATGCGCAAGTCTGTTTTCTGATGAAAGTGTACTCAAAGCGTGTTTACGTCAAATTCGATGAATCATTCAAACGGAATTATTAACATATTCATCTGTATATAGACGGTTTAAAATTTAAATCTGACCAGTTTTTCCAACAGTTATTGTTAGAATAACGTTATAAAATTGTAATTTAAAAATCATAGAATTAAATTAACCTAAATTGTCAAATGAAATTTACAAATAAAAAGATAAAAATTGAATTTAAGTCATAAGTATTGATATTATAGATAATTCAATCAAAGTACTCAATTTGTATGTGGCACTACAAATCAGCATCCACAGTTACATTTTCTGATATATATGTTTACTTTTTAATTAAATTATTCAATAGTTATTATTATTTTATTATAAGCTTGTGTTGTCCCACTTCAGGGCAAAGGCCACCCTTTCCTCGCCAGTTGAACGCGTCCCAGAGGGTCATGGCCACCCGGCTGGTCTGGGGATACCGCATGGTCTCGGATTGCTGCCATGGGATCTGGAGGCAAAAGTCCTTGCGCATATTTGAGAGTGGCGCAAGGAGGCGAAACACCGGGGCTTGACTCCGATCCGCGAGAAATCGCGGCACAGCGGACAGAGCTCCGACGGGATCTCATGGCGTCATGGAGAGTGCGATTGTCGCAACCCATTGCTGGGCACGCCACTATTGCGGCGATCAGTCTTTGAGGAGTGGCTAGAGAGGCGCTTAGTCAGTAAGAGTCTGACACGCCCTCCCGCTCCACCCAGAGCGGGAGAAGTCATTTGATGATTTCCCAACCAAAAACAAAAATAAAAAACTGCCATTGTGGGCCAATCCTTTAAGAAGGAGTCCAGTTCATCCATCCATTTCTTTCTGGGCCTGCCACGTAGTCGTTGCTTGCTAATTGGAATCCACTGAGTGGTGGTTTTTGGGTATTACTACTGCGACATGTGCCAGATGTGGCCAGCCCAGTTCCACTTTTTCCAGAAACTGTGCAGCCAGCGTCCGCTATTTGTGTTTTGAGACGAATAATAGAGTTCCTAATGCGGTTGATTTAATTTTATTTAATTTATTTTTAATTTTATCCTTAGGGTCAGACCATTCGTGTGCGTGCGCTTGTTTTTGAGCGTTGTGTGAAGCTGGTCTTCTGTACCTCTATCTATGTTGTGGCAATAATGCTTGAAAATATCTCCGTAATTCTTGGAATTGTCTGTTTGAATCGCGAATAGGCAAAATGTTTTGACGGATTAATTCGTTTGCCGAAGCCTCTCCTATGAATAAACTGTAGGATATTTGTATTGCAATTTATGATTTTGTTTTACTAGTAGCACAGACATAATTTTATTGTATCGGAAATGTTAACGTTATATTAAAAAGCGGTGGGTTTATGTATGTATGTATTGGGGCTTGTGGATAAGTAATAACAGCAGTACGGTTCGATTGATCAGGTTAAGCTACACTCGCCGCAATTGGTCCGTGGATGGGTGACCATCTTAACATTCCAAGGCCCCTCCGTGCCTCGAAAAGTACATTAACTCATTGGGCGCAGCTGTCATTCGTGGGGCTATGAACTGTCAAACGGGCTTTTGACGACCCTTAATGACCCATAATGATAATGACGTTACGGGTCGTCAGAAGCCTGCAAATCTGACAACCAGTCTTACCGAGGGGTATCGCATTACCCAGTAACTGCGTTTATTTAACATGGAGCAACTACCTATCTGACCTCCACAAGGTCAGATAGGTAGTCGCTCCATGTAAAATACTGGTATTCAGCTGCATCTGGGTAGACTGGAAGCTGACCCCAACATAGTTGGGAAAAAGGCTAGGTATGTATCTTATCAACTCCTATATAACGAAACGAAGGTTAAAAATAGATAGTATCGAGCACCCACCAAGAAAACAAAATATATTATTAAAGTAGTAATAATAAGGTTAAAGTATGAAATTGCCGATTTATACTGAAAAATTGAAATACGTTTCTTTTTTAATATAACATATTTTTAAATCAAAATAATTTCCATTATTATCTATACATTGCTAACATCTAATAGGATGGTCATTTATGTCTTTGCGCTAAAACTCTCGTGATCTCGATTCGAAAAACTGTGTGAAAGCATTTTGTACTGCCTCCTGAGAAGAAAACTTTTTAACACGTAGAAAATTGTCCACATCATGAAAAAAATGGTAGTCCGTTGGAGCAAGGACTAGCGAATACTGAGGGTGACGAATGGTTTCTAATTGCAGTTCCTGTAGAGTTAAAACGGTTTCTCGTGCTGTATGTCTCGCGTTATCATGGAGCAATAATGGTGAAGATCGATTCATGAGTCGGGGCTGTTTCACTGCTAGTTTTGCTATCATTGTTCGGAGTTCGGTTATCGTAAGGAATCCTTTTTCATCACATGTCACAATTCGATCCAATATTCCTTCATTTCTGTATCGATTCCACAAGGCAACAGAAGTTTCAACACGCGTTTCTTTCTACAGATCAGTCAAATCATGAGGCACCCATTTCTCATATTTTTTTTATTTTATTGATTTGACGCAAATGAGTCAATATTGTTGGTAAGGTAACGTTAAACCATGCCGCTAATTCCAGGGTAGTTTGGCTCGGATCGGTTTCCACCATCTCTTTCAATTCATTGTTATTCACCTGTGTGGGCGGTCTTCCACGTGGTTCGTTCTTCGAATCGAAGTTTCCATCACGAAAGCGTTTAAACCAAAATCGCACGGTGTGTTCATTAGCTGTCCCCTCTCCAAACGCAACATTGATATTGCGAGCTGTATCTGCCGCGTTAGTTCCGCGTCAGTACTCTTATTCAAAAATAACTCAAATTTTCGAAGTATCCATCTTTCTTGTCTAAGCTGAATAAAAAAAAACGACTTAAAGTCGATAATCGAATGTCGCACATTTTTTTAAAGAAGAACTTCATAGGTACCATGTGAAAAAAGTTTCATTCACAAATCTCAAACCATGAAGGTTCTATGTCAATTCGAAGTACTTATTACAATAAAACCGCAATTTGATACTTTAACCGCTATTATTTAAAACAAGTCGTGCGCGTGATGGGATTTATCTTCTACAAAAAAAAAAAAACCACACAAACTTTCATCCTCTTTTTAACCAATTCAGGGAATACTTTTAAAAAAAAATCCTTCCTTTGTTCTCACCTTCATTATATCCGAAAATCCCGGATCTGAAAGGTGTGATCCAATTTAAGGATGTGGTACAGACCATTAAACTGATCAACTTTCTCCACGGGACCAACATCGTAATCGAGAAAAAAATATCTGCTGTTCCAACATACCTTTGTGATACACGCTGTATAAGGTACTCATGTCCAAAATTTGATTTGATTTAGGCCGTGCGTTCTATGTCAGTGAGTGAATTTAAGTATTTTAAAGGGGACTACACAGGAGCTAAATGTGCTTATACGCAAGTTTTATAAGGCTTAAAAGTATATGATCCACTGCAGTAAACAAAATCCGAACAATATATGATATTCTTCAGGATATAATATTATGCTATTATGATCGTGTGTTGAAAACATAATACATTACAACAAATTTGATACTATAGAAAAAAATCAAGAACCTATCTCTAAAAATTTATTTTAATGATTAAAAATCATATTAGTACACATGCAATCATTCAGATTATTTTACAAGCAACATATTACCGCTATACTGTTTTAATGTTTAAGTGCAATCAATAGATTTTTTGTAAATAGAAAATTGCTTCATATTTTGCAATAAATTTCCTGCGTTGTGTCATCGCGCTTCTCTTTCTTTTCTATGCAGTCCGACAGTGACCGCGCTTTAGCTGTTGTAAGTCACTTTCTTAAATAGAGAATACTAGTAAGAGAAAATCAATGTGCAGTGCGAGCTATCAAAAACTGCCTGACCCTGTTGCTTCATCATCATCATCATCATCATTTCAGCCATAGGACGTCTACTGCTGAACATAGGCCTCCCCCTATGATTTCCAAATCGGCCGGTTGGAAGCGACATCTAAATCCAATCAAACAACTATATTACAGGTATTCTCTCTATCCCCAAACCCCACAGTACATAACTCACGAGACCCATTAGATACCCTAAACACACAATCAGATAATGTGGCCCATAACGCCTATTTTCTTCCATTATGCTTTCCAATATTTACTTAGGCAATATTGCTCGGACGATAAAAATAATCATTCCGTTACTTAAGCATAGCTCCGGACCGGAGATCCGTAGGATTCTAGTTTATTTATAGCCCCGTCCATTCGTTGTACCTACGTGATTACGGAAATAAATGTTAGCACAATTAGGCACGTTAAGGAATTTGTCTTGGACACGCTCGGCGAATGGCGCTCCAGTGATAGCGGAATGGCGGCCATTTGTTTTGTTCTGCACCATCATGTTTCTGCAGTCAGTTGTTTCTGCTGGACGGAAGTGTGTTTCATAGTGGGTTGGGTGCTTCTTTGTACATATTGCAAAGTTGCAATGGCGTCTGGTGTGTGGTGATGAATCTTGGCAATCAGTGTCTTTTTCATCCTTTATTTATTCATACTTACATGTCTTTTTGTTAGTGTCCGACCGAAAATGGATTTTCAGCCGAAAAAGAAAATGAAGCTTCGGCTTTAGTCTTATTTTCGGCCGAAAACGAAAATGATTTAGACATTAAAAAAATATGAATATTTCCGCTGTACACAAAAATCTTGTTTTTGTTTACACATAGGGTATATTTTTTTTACACCTAGGGAGAGTAAGACCAAATATAGGCTAAAAAAGAAATAAAACACGATAATTCCATTAGAGGATTCAATATTTCGGAGGACACGGTGGAGCATACGGTGGAGGTCTGCCCGGTTTGTCGGGCCCTGGTCCAGGCCATGTTACGGAGCAAGAGGGCATGGGAAGCCGTTAACTCCTTCTGCGAAGCAGTAATGCTGGCGAAGTAGGAGGTGGAACTGTTAGAATGGAAAAGTCGCGAATCTTTTTAAAAAAGGTTTATTGGTATTCCTAACTATGGACAATGGATTTTGGGGAAAACTCGGTATACGTCCCAACTCTTTGAATGCCAAACCCGAACTGGCTAGGAGCTTGTGAGCAAATAAGTTCTTGAAGGCCCAATGCTGACTAAGCACTAGTGTCAGCGTTTGCTGGTACAAGCCAGGGATGTAACAACCCCCCCAACAAGATGAAACTTATATTTTTATACGTAAGTTTCAGGAAGATATGCGAAGTCTTGGGGCTGGAATTTCTTCCAATTCCTGGACTTCATCTGTTAAACTGTTAGATTCTGTTTTAGTTTTGAGAGTTGGACATTTACCGAATTTTTTACAAAGTCTATAAAATATAAAGATTAAAAGTAGAATAATTATACAATAAGTAATTACAGGGTAATGAGATTCATATTTTATTAATGGGCTAGGTTCATTAATAATATTGTCAATATCTGACATTAATTGGTGATTTGAAGCAGTTACAAGTTTTTCTAGGTGTACATCATTTAACTTTAAAGGTTTTAATTTAGATTTAATTAACATGAATTTATCTTTGTCACAACAAGGATCATTGATCAGATTAAAATCAGAAATAATAGGTTTAAGAACTGTATTATAATAAGGTTTCGATGAAAGTTCCCTGTCTTTACAATAAGCTTTACATTCCGGTTCTAGACTGATAACACCAGTACCTAACAATTTGTACTCTGTTATCTGTGAATTACAGTCAAGGGTAAGTTTAGTTGGTTCTGACTTAACAAATAACCATCTATTGTTTTTTAATTCTTGCCAAATATCTATATTCCCATGAACCAATTTAGTTTTACATTGTTGAGGTAATTTATTAATAATTTTACATAACATTTCAGTTTCACAAGTAGGCATATCTTGAACTGAGTATGCATCGAGATTATTACATACATAAAACTGATTAATACTTTTAGCACATTTATTTAATTCCTGAAGGCGTACATATGTTAATTTATCTTTACTTATAGCTATATAATTACAATCAGGTATAATCATTGCATATGAATGAGGCTGGTCCACATCATGTGGGATAGGTACCGAGATAGGTTTATATAATACATATTCTGATTTATATACTAAGGGAATCTTAATGACAAACACTACTTTACTATTTATAAAATAACACGATAGTTGCGCTAAGTCAGTTAGCACATGGATACTATCTAAACTTAAGCTAACAGGTAGTTCACTATTCTTATTTAAATCCTTAACACTATGCATCAACTCTTCATACAATTGTTTAGGGGTTAGGACAGAGGGGTGTATAGAATGACTTTTCGTAAACATTATAGCGTTAATAATATCGTCAAGTTTAAATGATAAAGTTAGCAAGCTAGAAAATAGTTCATTATAGATGTCACTCATTTTAGATTGTATATATAAGTCTTTAGGTATGTTAGATACATTGTTTAATACGGCTGATAAATTTTCAATAGCATTGCCTAATCGAGCTTCATTGGTTTTGATTATTTGAAGTGTTTCATTATAATTATTTAATGCCGTATTAGTCATCAAAATATTATCTTTTAGAAGAGATGAAAGTTTCTTATCATTATTTTCTAGGTGTTCTATTGCGGAATTATACTTGATTGAGTCGTCCTCATCCATTGTGCCAATTACTTGTTTGAAAAGGGAACCGATACCAGAAAACCACGCAGATCTCTTATCTCTATCGGGAATAAGATGAGATATAGCACTATAATCTTTTAAAATACTATCAAGGCGAGATGTTAAGGGTTGTAGGAAGTTATGGCATTTTGAGACACTTAGTTCGTTCTGTTGGCAAAGAAATCTAGCTGTTCCTAAGGCAGACTTAATATTTTCTATATGCGGTTGTATATAACCGACATCAGTCGGGACTAATATATGTAGGTAATTATTAGATATTTTCAAGGTTCCCACAGGGTCAAAATAGATTCCAGTACTTTCTTTAATGGGTTCTATAACGCCGGCTGAAATAACGGCGATACACGTCGACGCGATCCTGAAATAATATTCTAAGTTATAAAACTAATCTACGTAACTAAATATTAACTAAACTAAAACTAATAATTTATTTCAGCAAGTTTAACTTCATCATAGTGATGTTTCACATGCCGACGGTTTATCAATAAGGTAAGTGTGTTATTTCCATTTATTTTAATTACTTTATAGGGACCTTTCCAAATGGGTGATAAAGCTTTACGAAGTCTTAAGTGATTTTTCACGTATACCATATCACCTGCTTTATATTTTGCTGGTTTAGTATGCTTATCGTAATAAGCTTTGGAAGCTATTTTTGATTTTAATATATTTTCCACAGCTTTCTCCCTAGAAATTCGTAGACGTTGCTGTAAGATCCTAACGTAATTATTGTAGGTAGATTCTAAAGCAGAGTCGTAAATGGATGAGGGTATAAGTGCCTTATGACCGAATACTAGCTCATAGGGGGTGAAGTTTGTAGTACTATGAACTGTCGTATTATAAGTGAGCATGGCTGTATAAACATATCGAGGCCAGTTAGTTTGGTTTTCATCTACAAAGGATTTGAGGTATTCTTTTAGAGTTGAGTGGCTCCTTTCTAAGGCTCCCTGTGTTTGAGGGTGATAAGGGGTAGACCATAGCTGTTTAACTTTTAAAAAGCTACAAGTTTGCTTGAATAGCTCGGCTGTAAAATTCGGGCCTTGATCAGTTAAGATTGTTTTTGGAATGCCGAATTGAGCGATAAAATGAATCAGACATTCAGACGTTTCCTCTGCGGTAGCATTAGGGATAGGGTAAGCAGCTGAGTATTTAGTCAAGTCATCTTGCAGTGTTAGAATAAATTTTAATTTAGCAATGTTAACTTCAGGAAGGGGGCCTACGATGTCTAACGCAACGCGTTCAAATGGTTGTGTCGATGTTGTAGTGATCTGCATCGGTGCACGGTTAGTTTGACGTAGAGCTTTATTAGCTTGACATGATACACATTTACGGACATAATTTTCAATGTCGCTGCGCATATTTCGCCAGAAATATTTCTCTTGGATTCTTTTCAACATTCTGTTAGAGCCTAAGTGGCCTGAAATAGGAATATCGTGATTTTCACGCATAATTTTAGCGATTTCGCTCATAGTCGGATACATTATAATATTTTTGTAAACATGAATGATTATATTTGTATTATGAAATAGGTACGTGATTATATTACATATCTTTATGAAATTATGGCTATCAAACGGGTTTCTAAAATCTGTGATACTAAACTCATTTATATTTACAGATAAAAGGTAATTCTTTAAGTTTTTCAGGCTTTTAAAAATATCGTCATATGTAGTTGTTTCATAATGATATACTTTAATGAATAATAAATAATAAATGGTATTCTCTTTTTCAGATATCAAGAATGAATTTAGAGTTCTTTCTAATGCAAGGAATTCCTTACTTTCAGTCATATTACCGATAATTTCAGATACATAACGGTTTGACTCATCAAAGTCAATTGAGGTAGGTATCACAATATGTTTCGATTTTGTCTTTAAAAGGTTTTCGTTATGTTCAAGGATTTTGGTGTCAAATGTTACTAATCTGTTATTTATAGCTTTAAGGCATTTGGAATAAGTATCATCATCATTACTGGTTTCACTGGATTGTGGTGTAGGTATATTAAAGTCATCAGGGAGTTCCAGGTTTTCAGGGAGGACAAAATCATCAGGTAAGTCTAAGCTTCCAGGATTTGATTGCGGCGAGGACTGCGAAGGAGACGCATCATCGGTAAGTATTTGATCAGGGTTAATGGGGATATTTTCAGGATTAGGTATTGGATGATCATCGGGTAGTGTTTTATTTGTCTGAGTTTCTTCTATGTTTTGTAAAGGGTTTATTGGATATCGCGAGAGAGCATCAGCATTTGTATTTGTTTTACCTTTTCTATATTGAATTTCATAATTATATTCTTCTAGTTTAAGGCGCCAACGGATTAAACGAGATCCAGGGTCCTTGCAGTTAAAAAGCCAATTAAGGGGTTTATGGTCTGTTAATATTTTAAACTGACGGCCGAAAAGGTAAGGACGAAATGTTTTGGTTCCATATACAATGGCTAGACATTCTTTCTCAGTGACACTATAGTTACATTCTGCTTTATTAAGCGTCCTTGACGCGAAAGCAATTGGTTGATCTTTTCCAATTAAACCCTGGGATAATATAGCTGATATGGCGTAGTTTGATGCATCGCAAGTTAAAATAAAAGGTTTAGTGAAATCAGGGTAGATAAGGACTGGTGCAGTTACCAATTTCTCTTTTAATTGTTCAAATGATAATTGTTGATTATTGGTCCAGTTAAAATTAACATCTTTTTTTAGAAGGGCAGTAAGGGACTTTGCGTATTTTGAGAATTCTGGTATGAATCTTCGATAGTATGACGCTAAACCTAAGAATGATTTTATGTCTTTAACGCATTTTGGTACAGGAAAGTTCATGACAGCTTTTATTTTGTCAGGGTTAGGTCTAACGCCTTCGCTACTTATTACATGTCCTAAGTAAGCGACTTCCTTTCGCAGGAACTCGCATTTGTCCGGCTGAAGTTTAAGGCGGAATTTTCTCAAATTTTCAAAGACAAGAATAAGTTTTTTGATATGGGAAGATAAATCATGCGAGTATACGACGATATCATCTAAATATACGAAGCAATGAACACCCTGTAATCCAGACAATACAGTGTTCATTGTTCTCTGAAAAGTTGCGGGTGCATTTTTTAAACCAAACGGCATCCGTTTGAATTCAAAATGACCTTGGGGTACACTAAATGCAGTTTTTGGGGCGTCTTCTTCACACATTTGAATTTGGTGAAAACCGGAAGCTAGGTCTAGGGTAGTAAAGTATTTACTTTGTCCCAATTGGTCTAAGATTTCATTAATTTGGGGGATTGGGTAATTTTCCCCAATGGTAATATCATTTAGCTTCCTATAGTCTATTACTATTCTCCACCTCTTTTGCCCGGTAGAGTCATCCTTTTTAGGCACAATCCAAATAGGGGATGACCATGGCGACTTTGATGGTTTAATGATTTGCTGATTTAACATTTTGGTTATTTGAGAGTTAACCTCTTCTTTGTGTATTTCTGGAAATCGGTACGATTTTACATTAATTGGTTGTGAGGAATTCGTTTTTATTTCGTGTTGAATTACATCTGTACAGGTTAATTGGTCTCCGGGTAAATGAAAAATATCGGAATACTGTTGACAGATTTCATTAAGATAATGTAATTCTTCTTGATTTAAATGAGATGTTCGCAGTAGTTCAGATAATTGCTGGGACCTTTCAAGGCTGTTAATTAATCTAGTATGTTGTATTGTATAACATGGAGCAAGGTCAATTGGACTTAAGGTAAGCATAAGGTTAGCGTTTAAGTGAACTGGTTTTTCGGATACATTGACAACTGTCAAATTAATTCTGTTATTGTCCTTTACTCTAACAAGGCAATTTGATATAAGAAGGGAATCGGAAATATGTTGATCTAATATCATTCCCTCTTTCAGTTCAGGGTTTTTCACGGAACACTCTATTACTGTTTCGATACGGGGCTCAATGATATATGATGGTTCATCGAAGGATAATTTAATGCTACAGTTATTTATTTCTAAACAGTCCGTCTGATAATTAATGCGGCACTTATAATCTGTGAACAGGTCGGTACCTATTATACCATCGTAAGGTAAGTTTATATCTTCGAATATTTGGAAAGGATGAGTTATACTTAGTTTTTCATTGAACTGTAGTTGTAGTTTAAAACTTCCCACGCTTTTCATAGTTCCGTTTTTGGAATCTATTCCTTTAATTGTGACGACATTATCTTCTAATTGTAGAGTACTTGTTATACTTTTCTTTTTCAGAACACAGATTGTCGCTCCTGAATCTATCAAGAAGGTAAGTGGGTTTTTATTTACAAATGTTTGTAATTTAATAAAAGGTAAGTATCTTTTACGGGTAAGGATTTCATATATTTTAAGTTCTTTTTCAGGTTTACAATTGGATTGTTGGTTCAGACCTTCCTTATGGGGCTGGTTACCCTGCGGTGTGGTCCTGTTTTGGGAAAAACCGTGAGTTTGGGGCTGATTACCCTGTCCATTGGTCTTGTTTTTAAAGGGGTTCAGACCTTCCTTATGGGGCTGGTTACCCTGCGGCGTGGTCGTACTTTTGGAAAGACCGTGAGTTTGGGGCTGGTTACCCTGTCCATTGGTCTTGATTTTAAAGGAGTTCGGACCTTCCTTATGGGGCTGGTTACCCTGCGGCGTGGTCTTACTTTTGGAAAGACCGTGAGTTTGGGGCTGGTTACCCTGTCCATTGGTCCTAATATTAATAAGGGTAGTATCGGCTTGATTAAAAGGGGTTTGCCCCGTGCGATACTTAAACGGGACATTATTTAGTTTAAATTTGTATCATTAATAGGTTCATCTACTTCATCTCTACCCTCCTCTTCACAATTATCAGTGAAGTTTACACGAGGTCCTGGCTTAACGTCTGTTTGTTTGTAATTAAAGGACGAAGGTCTAAATGGAGTAAATGGCTGAGGGCCATTTGAAAATCTTTTATTGTTAAAATCGCGCAGTTTGCAATTTTCAAGAATATGTCCTGTCTTTTTACAGTATCTACAGAAAGAAGAATCACTGGCTGAAGTACTGGGTTGACCATTGTTACCTCTTATAAAAACTCTTGCTTGAGGTGTATTATTTGTTTCACTTCTTTTAACGGATTCAGTACCTTTTTGCCTGTTGAAATTTCGATAGGAGAACTGTTGTATTTTTTCTTCGGATATCGCAGCATTAATGGCATCATTTAGGGTCTTGTAGTCTCTACATCTCACAATATTAGCAATTCTAGGGTTTAATCCTAATATAAATGTATGGAGAGTGAGATCTTCCATTGCGGCTAATCTACCAGGAAGTTCGGTCTTCCTTGTATTGGAAACAGTAACTTCTGTAAGAAGTTTTTGCAAACAAGTTTCTACTCTCAAGGAAAATTGGCTAACGGGTTCTAGATTTCCCTGCCTACAGTCTTGTAAGTCAGTGAGCAGGTGAGCATAGTGTTTACGTTCACCAAACTGATTTTTAAAAAATTCTTTTAGTGATGGCCATGTTTCAAAATCTTTAATAGAGCACGCGGTCTCGGCCTTGCCTTCTAGTTGACTTAATACATATTTAAAAACGACGTCTTCCTGTTGAGATGACGCCAAGGATATTGCGCTATCGCAGTTTCTTAGGAAAGCTGTTAGCTTGTCTCTGTCGCCGTTAAATGGTTTAATAAATTTTAGCACAACGCTTAATGGGATTTCTTCATCACCCTTTGATTCTTTAATGTCTTTTTTAGATTCGGATTTAGACATTTTTGTTTTGTAAATTAAGAAGGAATACTAAAACTACACACCTCTGCTTAACCCTTCGGGAATTACCGGCGTGATGATAAATTACTGGTATGGACAAAAGTTATTTAGTTCTGAGAATTACGTGAGGTGAGCTACGGATGTTTAAGTTATGCGCAACTGATAAGGACGACTGGGATCGAAGCGCAAGCTACTTATTAACAAGTTACCTTGAATACTTATTACTGTTTTAAGATTAATCTTATAATAATTATTTACTTATTTTAACACACGGGATAAGCACGATATAGTTACGCACATTAACACACAACACACACAAATTTCGCGGGATAGAGTAATCTGGACTTACAGGAACAGCTTGTAGGATTTCTTCATTCTGGATCACGTCTACCTTAGACGTATGGATGAGAAGCCAGCGGTTGCCGTCAGGTCGGCGCTGGATACAGTATGGTTGGGTGCAGCAAGTGCTACCCAACAACGTTATACCACTTACTACGCAGTGGACCCAGGGCGGCGATATGCAGCTTTGGAACCAGGTCGAATAGTGTCGACCTTCGATGTGATGAGTTCGGGTTGGGGTGCTTGTTAGGCGACACAATCACTGGGCACTTTTTAGGAACACACAACTTTTATTTCCGGCGACGTATTTTTTTTTTCTTAAGGACACTGGGGATGTCTTATCCCACCGCTGCCACCAAATGTTAGAATGGAAAAGTCGCGAATCTTTTTAAAAAAGGTTTATTGGTATTCCTAACTATGGACAATGGATTTTGGGGAAAACTCGGTATACGTCCCAACTCTTTGAATGCCAAACCCGAACTGGCTAGGAGCTTGTGAGCAAATAAGTTCTTGAAGGCCCAATGCTGACTAAGCACTAGTGTCAGCGTTTGCTGGTACAAGCCAGGGATGTAACAGAACGCGTGAGGGAGAGGCAAATTTTGCGCCCTCACACACACAGGAGACTCCCTGGGCATCGGGATGTCAGCACGATTGACGGGGTCCGCTGATGCCTGCCGGGGTCGCGGGAAAGTCCGAAAGAGGTACCGTGGCCCCTGGCAACATACAGACAACTGAAGGAACACGGGTGGGTTTTAGTCAGTAAGAGTCTGACACCCCCTCCCGCTCCACCCAGAGCAGGAGAAGTCTTTTTATAAGATGCAACCAAAAATAAAAGGATGCAACATCTCTTGTATTTCTTGTTGTATTGATTCACCTGATATTGCCAAGCTTTACGAAGGCTTAAGTTTTATTTTAGGCCGAATGACGTGCAATAATTCACATGGCCGAAAATGAAAACTAAACATAGGTCGGTCACTAGTTTTTGTATGTTTTCAAAACATTGGGTGGCCTGCACTATTATCTCAGCTGATGATGATTAAATTATAGTCTTATCTTTCAGTATTTTCTCCTAATAAAAAAATAAATGGAATTAAAAAGAATTGGAGAATTACTGAATCAAAGTAGTTCCATTGTTTTAATTCAGAAGAAAAAAATCCTAATCAAAGGTGATTACAAAAAAAAATGTAGGCCTTGTCTAGTCTCTCTGAAAAAACCTGCGAGAATAATACCATTATCTAGTAATAAATTGAATTTATTATTGACATCTAGCTCAATTGTTAGATTGGATTTGTTCCTATTATGATTGCAGTTCGTCAGGTGAATGGAACTTCCCAAAGGTTTGATTGTAATTGAGAGAGCGCAATGTTTGTTCTCGATTTAGAAACGCGGTGAACTTAGGTGAATCCTTAACGGTATCGGAACTGTTGTTGCTGTCAGCTATTATCTACTTTGTTGAGTATGTGATGAGCTATTAGGTACTCTTTTGGTTCGTGACGGTACCAAAGTACTCGTAGATCAGATACACAAAATAGAAATATTCAAATTTGGTAACCTGTAAAGGAAAGTTCTTATATCTATACATAATACTAGCTTCTGCCAGTGGCTTCGCCCGTGTGATATGTTTATAAATTATAGCCTATGTTATTCAGTAATAATATAGCATTCTACTGGTGAAAGAATTTTTAAAATCGATTTAGTAGTTTTTGAGTTTATTCATTAGTAACAAAAATATAAATATTTTCTCTATACAAGTAGATAGATTAAAATCGCTTTTCGAGTGTGTCTGTGTGACTGCGTTGTTCTTCTAAAGTACGCAACGAATTTTGATGAGGTTTTCTCCATCATTTAGAGAATATATTCCGGAAAGTGTGTTTATGTGTATAATCAATAAAATTAAGCTTACATATTAAATAAATCTCGATGTATTACCTAGTCGTAAGAACCGTGGGAGGACGACTTGCTATCATACTTCATACTTATATGTATATATATCACACTAATATTATAAAGGCGAAAGTTTGTGAGTGTGTATATTTGTCTCTTCTTCACACTAAAACTACTGAACGGATTTGGATAAAATATGGCACACAGATATTTTATAACCTGGATTAACATATAGGATAATTTTTATCCCGATTTTCCCACGGGATCATAACTTATGTGGGTAAAACCACGGGGTGCATCTAGTTTTATAAATAAAATTAAGAATGAAACCAAAAGGTTGTAAAAGAAACATACTTCTTTAATTAAAATATACCGCTGCGAGTTCCTTATAAGACGAGAACCAGGTTCATCTACTTTGTGAAAGCGCAGCGTTTGATACATAACAAAATATAAAATATTATATTCTACACTATTAGCTACAAGCTGCATTTTTCGCAGTAGCAGCCCGGAGTCTGAGTGTCTGCTCGGTTGATGGCAATAGGCTCACCCTCTTTTATATGGGAGTCAACCATAACTGGTGAAATGTGAGTGTACTATAGGTACACCCCTCTGCCCAACCCTTCGGGGAATACAGGCGTAATGTTATGTTACGTTTTACCTACGTGATTAGGTGATGTTTTTTATCTGTTATGCAAAACTATAATCGCTTATAGTGAGACCATACTTACCAGTTCCTTAATGGGTATTTACACTGCAAGGCACTATTCGATAAAATAGATTATGTTCCTCATTTAGCCGTCTCTTTTATTTGTTCTCTTCCGTCCTTGTCTAGTTCTGTCCATTGTTTTACCTTTGGCAATGGAGTTATTTGGAATAAAAAAACAGACACTAAGTAAAAAAACTACACATTCGTGAGCAGTAAGCCTCTTTTTATTTCGAAGTTGGATAAAATAGGTAAGACAATATATGATATTTTATTTGCATAAAACATGGTATACAAGGTGTTATTAAAAATATTACTCACTAGATCGAACATGTTTTGCTTAGCATGCAAACTTACTTACTAAAGTTACGTTATGACATTGAAATAATTATATTACATTGAATTCATATTAAAAAAAAAATATGGCAGCAAATAAACAAAGAAAAAACACAATATTAAAAAATATATACGCCACTATTTCTGTACTACTTTGATGCCTGCCTCTCCAAGCCAGAAGTGTAGTGCAAGCACCCAAAAACTCTGAAATCCCTGTAACAACTACCTCTGAAATCCCAGTTCCATCCCATATTCATCAAGTTAACAGACAGCTTTCCAATGCAAACGAGTATAGTTTCAGGTGTTTGTGTTCTTTGTGCAATCAACTGAGATAAACCTACTTGTATAAGTATGTATGTAACTGAGGTATGCCGCGTTGTTCTATGTGTTGTTATTGCGATAGTACTAATCTCTTTCGTTACCGATCAAGGCAAGCAACCAACAATTGGTTGCTCAGTAGTGTGTTTCAACTTGCTTGGTCTAAGCTACGTTTGTTGCGATCTGTTCGTGGATAGGTAACCCATCCATAATATATCGACACGTTAAGTTTAATCTTTGACAGTCATTACGGGTAGTCAGAAGCCCCAAAGTTTGACAACCAGTCTTACCAAGGGGTATCGTATTACCCTGTAACCGGGTTATGGACATCAGATAGGCAGTCGCTCCATATAAAATACTAGGATTCAGCAAGCCCCGTGGACGACCGGAGACCAAGGTTGATAATCAAGAATTGAAGGTTATTGTGGAAGCGGATCCATCGCAAATCACGTCCGAGCTAGCTGCAGGCTGCGGTGTTAGTGATAAAACTGTTTTAATCCGTCAAGTGGATTAAACAGACCTCACGAATTGAGCGAAGCAGATCGACAAACGCGCGTCGACTGCTGCGTTACATTACTCAACTGGCACAATAATGAAAGGATTTTAAATTGAATCATTACCTGTAATGAAAATTGGATCCTATAAGATAGTCGGAAGCGCTCATCGCAATGGCTGAACCCTGGCGAACCAGCCAAATCATGCCCCAAGCGAAAACTGACTCAAAAAAGTTACTTGTGAGCGTTTGGTGGACCAGTGCCGGTGTCGTCCACTACAGCTTTCTAAATCTGGCCAGACGATTACGGCAGATGTCTATTGTCAGCAACTGCAAACCATGATGAAAAAGCTAGCTGCTAAACAACCGAGGCTGGTCCATCGCTCGACCACACACTGCTCAACAGACGGATACCAAATTAGAGGGGCTTCAATTGGAGTGTCTAAGACATCCAACGTACTCTCCGGACCTTGCTCCAACAGATTACCATTCTTTCCGAAATTTGGATAACTTCTTGCAAAGGAAAAAATATTCAACTCCGATGGGGCAGTCCAAACCGCCTTCAAAGATTTTATTGATTCCCGTCCGAATGGTTTCAAGGGATCAATGAACTACCTATGAGATGGAAAAACTGCATAGATAGCAATGGTACATACTTTGATTAATTTAATATTTTATATTTAAAAAAAAAACGACTTTATGTTCCTCTCATACAAAACGAAAATTTCATATGTAACGACCTAATACAAACACACTCTTGTAAATATTCATTTTAAACATAATATAAGATATTGCCAAGAATGTGAATCTAAAGTGGTAATTGTTCAGTTAAAACATTATGTAGCAAAGATTTAATAAAATGGGTGTGTACACTGTCTCTGATTTTAATTAAGATATCGCAGAAACGTAAATCCACTCTTATCTTAGCATAACATGTTTTCTGGCTTCGTTTACATGAATATAAATCTTTGAATATTTACACAAGGAGCTTCAAGAAGCTAACTTTAACTGGAAACTTCAGTTATGGTTTTGTTTTGGAAAAATTTTAGTGTAAAATAGCAGTTATAGCCTAGTGGTGTGACCGACGGACTGCCAAAACTGGTCTCGAGTTCGAACCCAAGGCAACACACCTCTGGCTTTACGGATTCATGTGCGTATTGTGTAATAAACGGTGAAGGAAAACATCGTGAGGAAACCGACATGTCTGAGAGATATTTCTCGACGGCATGTGAAGCCAAGTCAGAGGCCCATGGGCGATTTAAAAACTCTGACACCAGGTTAGTCACTAAGCACACGGAAAAGAAAGAAGTGCAAAATACTGTATCTAAAATAGACATCACTATTACCTATTTTAGAAAACAACTCATGTCATAGGCGTTTGTGCGTTGAAAAGGCAATATGAGTTTTAAATGTCACTTAAGGTCTCTTAGTTTCTCGTAGTAAGTTTATTCAAGGGCTTATTGGTTAATTAGCACGAATTTACTCGTCCAGAACGGGAATATTTTATCTTAAAGCAATTTATACGAAGTTAATTTATTTGTGGTCGAATCGACAACTCCAGAAATAGGTATTAGGCAATTGGCACATTTAGAATTTTACGTTAAAAAAAAGTGTCGATTCACCCGTTTAGGGCGAGTAAATTCGTGTGAATCAACCAATAAGCTCATTCAACTGACCACAAGAGGCTGTATAGCGATGTAAGTCGGCTACTATTTTTGCCACGGTTTTTTTTACCATTTTTTATCATTCACTAACGTACATAACTATTTATTCTTACAATTTTACTCACCAAACTTACTAATTGAATGGCGAGAAGCGCTTGTTAATTAAAACAAGTTTAAATAAACTAGTAAAAACGAATTTAAAAACTACAAACTACCTAGTCTTGACATACATATTGTCACGATATTTTTTTTTTATTGCAAATAATATTTATTACTTTTACAGTGTGTAAGTACATAAATATAAAACAATTTAAAATATAAAAAGCTTATTCGAAGTGGTCTCCATTGGCTGCAATACAGTCCTTTAAACGTTGAGGCCAGTTATCAATAGAAGCACGCACTCTTTCCATGGGAAAATTCTTCACTGCCAATCGTATGGAATGTTTTAGGGACTCCAAATTATTATGGCGTTTAGAGCAAGCCGTACTCTCTAAAACTGACCATAAATCATAATCCAGCGGATTAAGATCGGGACTAGACGACGGCCAGTCTTCAGCTCTGATGAAGTCCGAAACGTTCACTTCCAACCATGACTGCGTGGACCGAGCTTTATGACCCGGCGCCGAGTCTTGTTGGAAGGGCCATACTTTGTTATTGAATATGGTGTTGTTAAGGGGCTTAACTACCTTCTCAAGAATCTTGATACACTTGGGCCGATGTTTTGATACCTTTTTAATAAAAATATGGCTCTGTCACTCCTTCTTAGCTAACACCCCACCAAACCATCACTGAAGTCGGAGAATGCCCACGTTGCACTCTGTCGACTAATTGGGAAGCTTCCTTAGAGCTTTGAGCATAAATACGGTCATTTTGTTTGTTAAAATGTTGCTCAATTGTAACGATTATCTCATCCGTAAACAAAAAAATTCTGTGACCTGTCTTTGCGTACCGCTTCAGTAGTTGTTTCGATTTTACCATCCTATTCTTTTTTAAATTATCAGTTAAAAAATGACCAGTGCGTCTCTTATAGGCTGCAAGTTCTAAGTCATCTTTTAAAATACGCGACATGGTTCTGGGTGCTATCTTCATCTCCCGAGATAAAATCTTTTGCTTTCGGACAGGATTTCTTCGAATTCTTTCCCTTACTGCTTTGACCACCTTTTTCGTACGAACACTACGTGGAGGGCCAGATCTTTTTCTGTCACAAACAGAGGAGGACTCATTGTACCTATTAATAGCCCGGTACATAAACATTTGTCTAATACCAAGCGTATGGAGAGTTTTAAAAATTGCATTTGGCTCCATACCAACTTTGTGTAATGCAATTACAGCGATTCGGTTCTCTTTATCACACCACTCCATTAATATCGCAAAATATTGTGCAATGTATTGGCGCCAAAATTAGAAAATTCCAATGAACAATCGTATAAAAATGACAGATTCCAAATTCAAATGTAATATCTTTCTTATTTTTAACTGTAACAGTATTTATGGCTAGACTAAGTATATTAATACTTATTTCTCGGTAAAGACTGAATCCTCGTTACCGATACATACGAGTAAGCTCCTTAATTTTAATTGCAACATACCTTTACTTAATTGAACGTGAATTTCTTTAGTGAAGTCGTAAAAGAAAATAACCCAAGGACTATTCGTTACAATTATTTTACGAGTATATTTTACAATTATTCAAGCATATGAATATTTTGAAGCTCGTTTTACTATCACCGATACTATTTATGGATCAAAATTTTTATAGCAACAGGATTTTATGGCTTACATGATCTCCGAAGGAAATGGCTATTTCCACAGCATAGGACACATTTTATTTTATTTTATGACGTAAGAGGAGCGACAAGCCTGTTATACCTTCAAATCCTCAAAAACGGACTCCTGCAATGTTTGAAGATAAATTATAAGTTATAAATGATTTTATTTCTGTAAGTAGATTTGTACTCTGTAGTGAGAGGGTTCTCCATTGGTATCCTCGCGACGCAACCCGCAACCGAGGCAGACCCAGGCGCCGGTGGGGCGAAGATATTGTGGCCGTGACCAGCCCCACCTGGATCTAGTCCAATACAATACACACAATACAATACAATACAATACGTAAAATAATATATGTACAATACTTTAAATGAGCACCCAATAATAATAATTAAACAAGAGATTATGTCATTTCATTTTATTCAATCTATGAATTCTATCTATTTATTTAAAAATCTATTTTTGTGTATCAAATTATTGTTATTATGCATGCTTAAATTATGTATTATGATTTAATTAGAAACAAATGAATGTGTTATGAATTTAATGAATTTTAATTGCGAAATAAAAGGTTTAAATAATGAATAGGTTTCTATCTAAGTTGTTTATGTAGGTTTGTATAAACACTTTTACACGTCAGTCATAATTTTTTAAGCTAGATGCGGTCGGCGTTTCCTATCTGACTACTACATAAAAATAATGTTCTACCAGTCTTCCAGCAAATTCAAATTCAAACGAACGTACAGTCTGTAACGAAAAGTCACGAAAGTACAGTCAACCCACTATTTATTACCTAACATCGGTGCGAGACATACTACGGTGGTGGCGAGTAACAAGACCACATTTATTGTTACAGCGGAGCAGAGTACAATCTTTAATCACTGGCTCGTGAGTCTTAGCACTACTTCGGACTTTGTTACGTGTTTTAGAGGGAATTGAATTGCTTTGAAATAAAGTATTTTGTGAACTTTTGAACGAAATGGCTGTAAGTATGTTATATTAGTTACTTTCCTAACGTTTGATCATTCTCATGTAAACTGTGCTTAAGTACATAAATATCGCACATGCGAAAAACAGACTTCCCTATATTTTTTGCGCAGTATAACAGTTTTCAATAAAAGTTAAGTTTTCAAAATTATATCCTTCTTCTTGGGGTGTTAAATAGAGTCAGCCCAGAATTTGGGTACGAGTTTGGCACCATCTATCTATTATTATTAATAATATATCAATTATATCAATCAATCTTCCTAGCCTTTTCCCAACTATATTGGGGTCGGCTTCCAGTCTAACCGGATGCAGCTGAATACCAGTATTTTACATGAAGCGACTGCCTATCTGACCTCCACAACCCAGTAACTGGGTAATACGATACCCCTTGGTAAGACTGGTTGTCAGACTTTCGGGCTTCTGACGACCCGTAACGACTGTCAAAGATCCACGAATGACAGCCGGGACCAACGGCTTAACGTGCTTTCCGAGGCACGGAGGAATCTCGGAATGTAAAGATGGTCACCCATCCACAGACCAACCCCGGCAAGCGTAGCTTAACCTGATGGATCGACCCGTGCGGCAGTTATTACTTAGCCACGAGCTCCTCAATATATCAATTATATAAATACTCCCAACATATTAATAATAGATTATTTATATAATATATCAATTATATAAATAATCTATTATTAATATGTTGGGAACAGAAGGTTTGGTAAAATGATACACCAATATTGTAGAAATAATTGTTCTCTTTTATTCACTAGAATTGCCTTACATTATATTTTTGGTTTTACAAATTGTTCCTGCTAAGGCAGCCACAGGAATGTCCAGTTAAGCAGCTATGACCTTAGTGGTCACCTACGAGAAGCACAAGTAAAAAAAAAAAGTGCAGTTGCTAAGTACGTATGTGCTTCCGAGGCGGCATGTCGTCCGTTTGCGGGCGCTGTCGTAAGTATGTGGATACGTTAGTCCCACAAATATATTATTTATTATCATTTATCGGCCAATAAATCCAAGTTTTTGGTTTAACATGAAACTAGTGCTGTTCAAATCATGTTCTCGAATGAAAAATGTTTCTTCAAACAATGATAAATGAAGTAACTATCAACGATGAGCCAAGTAAACACAACGATGAAGATGAATCTCCATCAAAAGATTCCTTAGAACACGTAATACCTCTACATCAGAGTACTCCGGTGTCTGATTGTGACAGTAAATTACACGCTAACGACACAACACTAATTGGAACAGCACTAATGTGTCGAAGCTGAAAATATTGCGAAGATTAAAGGGAGATGGAGGGGTCTTGGTTAGTGTTTGTGATAGAAAGAGGTCGCAATAGCAAGAAATTAGGCCATTATTTGCAGACACAATTTTCGTCTTGTATGTGTCAAAATTTAGTGTTGTGTGGGTGTAGTAAATCCTCTTTAGAACAGTCAATCTGCCTAGCCTTTTCTACTCTTTTTCTTTTTTAGCTGACCAGTATTTTACATGGATTGACTGCCTATCTGACCTCCACAACCCAGTAACTGGGTAATACGATACCCTATGGTAAGACTGGTTGTCAGACTTTCGGGTTTCTGACGACTCGATTCGACGGTCAAAGATCCAAGATTGACAGCAGAGACCAACGGCTTAGCGTGCTTTTCGAGGCACGGAGGAGTCTCGGTATGTTAAGATAGTCACCCATCCACGGACCAACCCCGGCAAACGTAGCATGACCTGAATCCTCTTTAGAACAAAGACGTAAAAGGACAATAAAACGCTTTTCAATTTAGGAATCCGATTTCTTTTTTCTAAGACTGATTTAGTGCAATCGTCTCAAAGGTGATCTTATTTTATCTGATAGCCAGAATTGAGATCGTTAGATAGGTACAAATGTGAAATAATTTTATTCTGCGTCACTAATATGTCTATCGTTTGATATTGTTATAAATTGTATAGGTATTGTTTGTTCAGTCAAAGGCTTACATCTTTAGATTTGCCCTCACCGTACGCGCGACCTATGCGCGAGAAAAGATATCTACTGAGATGAGTAGGTCACACATTACTGCATAAAAAGATAGATCAGATATGATTTTCAGTATGAATGATTGAGACAATAATTTTCAAATGTATAGTCGACGCAACAGTAACGTGACCATCTTTTGAAGCGGTTGGGAGAATCTAACAATTATTGTGTTCATCCGTTTCTTTGGTACAAAAAGATTCGTCTGATAACTGGATTTATGGATTTCTAATTCTTTATTGATTTTATCACAAATGTTGACACTCCTGGGGCCGTATTATGACGTATTAATGCAACCATTATTCCAATGTGAGTGAGAGACGGAGCTATACAATATATCCATTTTTCGCAGTGGAATAATGATGGCATTAATACTTCATAATAAGGCCCCTAATCAGTACTTAAGACGAAAGCGCGAGAAATTCAAATTTTCCTACGTTTTTTGCAATTTGCATGTCAGTATCAGTTATATGCTTATCAAAATATGATTCACGACCGTAACAGATATTTATTTACAGAATTGAAATTCTAAAAATTATCAATACTCACTTAAGGCCACACTGGGCACGCCACAATTGCGGTGATAAATGCCCTCTTTGAGACTCCTCAAAGAGGGGACTCATCGCCGCAATTGTGGCATAGCCACTCTTCCAGAGAGGCGCTATGGCGTCCTCACCTTCCGCTTGACGCAGGTCCTCACTGAATTCAGTTGTTTCGGTAGGCTCCTGTAAGATAAGGCGGGAGGAAAAACCCAGGTCACCATTGTGTGGATCGCCCGGAGAACACGGTAAAGCATACGCTGAAGGTCAGCCTGCCCTTTTGGATGCGATCGGTGGTGGTGATCACTCGCCTCCAGCCCAGATCCAGGCCATGGTACGGAGCGAGAGGGCATGGGAAGCCGTCACCTCCTTCTGCGAAGCAGTAATGCTCGCGAAGTAGGAGGCGAAACGCGTGAGGGAGAGGCAAATTTCGCGCCCTCACGCTGAGAAACGAAACTAAGTTCGGTTCATAGTTCCCAGTGTGAATCGAAGTAAGAAAAGACACGGTAACTACTTGAGAGAAGCTAAACGAACTTAGTTTCGTTTCGCTTCATTCTCTTTTGGCATCGCTTTAGGCATCCCGTTTAAACACTAGCTTAAACTGTCTACTTATTTTTTTATAGTAGGTAAACACTCGCGGCTTAGCAATCTCAACGGAATAGAACATCTGATATTTAAACTATAAATAAAATAGTAAAACCGTATAATATCTACAAAATCAGCAAGAACTAAGAACTGTTTTATTCCAACAATTAATTTATTTCTTAAACTCAACTCAAACTCAAAGCATTTATTTCAATTAAACCATTTACAGGCACTTTTGAATTGTCAAGGGATCGGTAGTCAAAAATATGAAGCTAGTTGTTCATTCCAAAGCGTAGTAGGTACCTATGGAGAAGAACGGGCAAGAAACTCCACGGACACTCTTTTAAATAAAAAAAATTTATACAAAATATTAGTTACATCATTCATTTTGAAATTATGCATGTGAGAACAATGTAGAAAGACGTGCACGTTCGTAAAAGCGTCCGTAATAAAAAAATTAAAAAAAGAATCATTCAAAAACTTAAAATAAATTAAAATAAGCCATGGCAGCTAAGAGATGACCAGTCCCAACTGACGGCGCCCGTTCACGAACATGACGCATGGATCAGCACCATTCAGCTCAACCATTTTGAAGGGAGCTAAATGATCCAACACACGCTTATTTGCAGTTACTCGTCTAGATAATTGGTTTCTGAAGCAATTTCTTTAATTTCAGCGACTTTAAAAGTACAACTATGTATCCGTTATTAGAAAATTTATAATACTTTGTTATCTTTTGTAATACTTTTATTACCAGTCGTTATATCTTGTAAGCCAGGGCAGTAACTTTTATACCTAATAAAGGTATTAATTACATTTTTAAGGTCCGTCCCCGAAGGGTGCCAAATGGAATTCTATTACTAGGTACGCCTCCGCTGTCCGTCCGTCCGTCTGTCTGTCAGCGGTCTGTATCTCATGAACCGTAATAGGTAGACAGTTGACATTTTCACAGATTTTGTATTTCTATTGCCGCTCTAACAACATATAAAATAAAGTTAAAATTTTAAGGGGGGTCCCGATACAAGAAACGTGTTTTGTTCGGCGTTTTTTTACTAAATATTGTACGGTGGTAACTATTCGTGTGCGAGTCCGACTCACACCTGGCCGGTTTTTATGCTCCTATTTTCTAAAATAAATTATTTAAATAATTTCTTCTAATGATTTTGGAGGCGAAATAGTCGCTAACTAATTAGTGTTAAATAAACCTAGGTTCTTTTTTTAAATGACGTGTCTACGGATTTTTTTTCTTTTTGTTTATAAAGGTGATAAATCTGAGATATTTTTCATAACAGAACCAAACAACGTAATCGAGAAAAGAGAAAGAAAATACATCAAAAAATAAATTGTAAGATATTTTAACAAAAGTCCGCGATGGAATCACAAAACAAAAAACCTTGGGAAGCTTCCGAACAAAATCTGGATAAACAAAAGCCAATCTCAAACATAATCCATAATGTATTGGTCAAGTCTGAGACCAAAACAACTGTCTCCCCCAAAAACAGATGTTTATGCTGCATGTGCACTACGGATGAATAATTCCAACAAAATACGGGATTATGTTAATATTAGGAATCAGTGCGAGCTGTTTGCCGTCCCCTGTATATTTACAATACAGAACAGTGCAGCAGAGGAAGGAAATAGTGGTGGACGCTTCGTCTTTTTCGCCTACAATATAAATCAAGTGTATTTGAATTTAAAATACCGGATTATTGTCAAGTTTTCGGACACATCAATATTACACATGCCAAAGGGCAAATTCCATTGCAACTGATAGGAACCTTTTAACAAAGATGGTCAATAAAAAATCAACTGAGATTACATAATGCTACAGTGAATAGTTGATTAAGTGGTAATACACGTAAATTGTTTAAAATATATTAATGATACAATAAAGTTTCGTGCAGACTAGCGCGACGCGACATCGCAACGCGACACCGGCTATTGTTATACCGTGAAGTTTTCTTAGAAATGGTATTGTTCGAGTAGCGTCGCGCCGTCGCGTCGGGCTGGTCTGCACGAACCTTAATTATTAATTAATAATAAATTAATCAAGGTTGCCTGGAAGAGATCGCGGAAAGCGATAAGGCCGCCCATTTAGTTTTTTTTTGGTAGTTAGTACCATAGTATTTTTTTTTTGTTATTTATGTATTTTTGTGGTGTACAATAAAGTTTATATAATTATAAATAATAAATAAATAATATGGAATAGTAATAACATGACATCACGCCTTGTTTCCCCGAAGGGTTGGGCAGAGGTGTACCTGTAGTACACCCACATTTCACCAGTTATGTTTTTAAGTCCCATGTAATAGGGGGCGAGCCTATTGCCATCAAATAATAGTAATAATTAATAAATAATATAGCAATAATATTTATTCAAAGAAAAACAATTTATACAAATTAATAAACAGAATTATAATTCATATTTTCAGGTATATAAAATAATCTAAAACATTTAAATACATTTTGCAGATAAAATATTACATAAATAATAGATAAGCGAAATATTTAGTATCTTATTCGCGATCTCCTGACTTTGATTATAATATGTAAGTTAAAACTTGTTCCCACAAAAACAACTTCATCATCTCGTAAAACATGACTTCCTCTCTCCTACCCTTTTGCTGTGCCCTAGAGGGTCCATAATGATCTAAATTATAATTAATAGTCAACACCAAAGTACACATTATGGTAGAGCAATAAAGATATTGGGAGCATTGAATTATCTATGATTGGGTATTCCAGTATAGTTAAGTAAAATTTCACTGAAATACTATCAAAACTTCTCGTTATTTTCGTGCCTGCCTATTTTGGTTACAAGAATATTTTTTATAATGAAAATGGAGGCTTACGTGGGTAGGTGGTTTTATAGATCAAAAAAGTGTGATACGAAATTTTTGAGATCAGTTGCGTTATAGTACCAATGTCGTGAAAGTAATAAGTTAGGTAAAAATAGGATAAAATATAGGTAAAAAATACAGAATGAAGTGTGAATTCACCAACATTTTTAGGTTGTCTAGGTCGAATTTTCCTTAGGTAACGTAGTAAAAAAAGAGAATACCCACGTAACTATCGACATTCAATATAGACATCCCTAAAGTGCGAATCCAGTCTAATATGGCGATATAAAGTCGGAAAGTCCCACCGTATCGCCAGCCAGCTGAATTGTACTGAAACACGAACCGTCATTTAGTATAGATGTCGGGAATTTAAATGACACTTCATTTGAAAGTTTAACAGATTACATTCTACATTCTATCGAATAGCATCGGAAGGAGATACGAACGTAGTATATAGATAGGTGTAATATGCTTGGTCGTTCGCCTTAATAGCATTGTAAGAATAGAGAGTTATTGGTAACTTTGCTCCGCTCCCTGGACGTCGTAAATGAGCTGAGTATAATGACAGAAGGCCTAGACAAAGTTACATTCAATCAGCAATAAAAGTTATGGAAAGTAAGAAATGTATTGGATGGACGTATGCTACCGAAATGTCGATCCTGTTGAAAGTCGTTCTAGAAATACGAAATGGTTTGAAAGCGATTGCCACTTATGTAGGCCCTCAGGATCTATCGATACCTACACTGTTGACCAAAGTGTCAAAATCGTTTGGACAGTTACAAAATCTCGCCATTTTAAAAGTAAAAGGAACACGTAGAGCTCTTCATAAAACGACCCATGTGCATGTCAGACTACGCACAGTGAAAGGTTCCGTAGTTGGGATGAATTTATCCCAAGATTATATTTGAAAAACATTGTTCTCCCATACATTCCAACTGAAAGAAAAGAAAAAAGAAAGAAAATACTTTAACTGCAAATGTAATTGGAAAGCACAATATTGAGAGATTACTCATGTTATTATTGAGAGCAGTGGTGGCCCAGTGGTGGCGGCCCCGACTTACGAACAGTAAGTCGTGGGTTCGAACCCAGACAAGCGCATTACTTTGTGTACTTTATTTCCTCACCACTGCTCTCAAAACGGTGAAGGAAAACATCGTGAGGAAACCGGCATGTCCTAGAACCAAAAATTCGAAGACATGTGACATCTATCTATCAGTGAACCCTTTCATTTGATATCTCACACGGTACAGTTTTAAAATTTTCTTATTTGCCTCCCAAAAGTGACCCCCATATTCAAAATTAATTTATTTTCGTTACACGTCCGTATTTGGGTCACAGAAATTCATGTTTACCGGTCTATTGGATTTGGAGCAAATTGGCTGTGATAGATGGACAGACAGCCAGACAGATGAACAGATTACAGAAAGAGAGACACACGAGTGATCCTATAACGGTTTTGGTTTTTCATTCGGACGTACGAAACCCTAAAAATGTGTTTTTAAACAGTCAATTTCAATTAAACAAACGAGCAACAGCCTGACGTATATTTGGTAAATAAAAATAAACGCAAGTTAAAGAATCATCGAATGAAAGATAAATACGAAATAAAAAAGTTCAATTCATAAGTTCCATAAAAAATCAGCGAAAATTACGAAAATACATTTTTATTTTTTTATTGCGGAGTGTGAAATGAAAAATGTCATGAAAGATGAATTTTCTTAGAAGCTCGATTTTTTCTTTTTATTGATTGTTAATCTTCAAGGTCTCTAGGAAGGAAACAGAAAATTACATTTTAAACCCCAACATTCAGCACACATCTCAGTACAAAGGCGTCACAAATTCAACAGGACAAACCAAAACATGTTGGGGCAGGTCGTAACGCGCTGACCGCAAAGTTCCAAATGTATGCAAGGATGCTCTGTACAATGCACGTACATCTCAGCGCCAAATTACCTTTCTATTGAAAACGAGGCGACAGAAACTACAGCAAATCTACATACAAACAAAGTGTGAAACATGACAATTTGCTATCATGGCGCACAATAAATACATATTTTTTAATAATTATTCACAAACTTTATAGTTTGATGGCGAGAAGTGATAAAAAACTAACTAGTAAACTACTAACTATATTAATACTAACTGCCCCGTTGGTCTCGTGGTCGCGTGCGACTGCTAAGCCTGGGTTCTGGGTTCGATTGCCTGGTCGGGCAAAGCGTGTGGGTTTACCATTTCACAGTAACATCCCGAAGTTTGGACGTTAGCAGTACCGCCGTGCCTCGGAAATCACGTTAAGCCGTCGGCCGTGAGCCTGATCTCTCCGGTCGTGTCGTATTGCCATCCCATCGGACTATGAGAGTGAGGGACGAGAGAGCGCAACTATGTCTGCGCAAACACTTGTGCACTATAATATCTCCTGCGCCGAAGGCTAGTCTCCGTTGAGATTGGCCGCTATGGCCGAAATACGATCTGGAAGACTTAGCGTTCACCACCTGACCGTGGAAATGAATCATGAATAGGTTACCTCTAGGCAGGCGTGTTTCAAGGCACATTTCGTGAAAAAGGGACGTTTCGGAAAGGGACATTCTGGGAAAGGGACCATTTGAAACCAAGGGACATTTTGGGAAAGGGACATTCTGAGCCTGAACGCTATAATAGAACCCTCGTGACATGACTAATGGAAAAGTAAAATTATTATGTTAAGCTAAATGAAATTGCTATGTATTAATATTTTCTATTAGGGATTAGACACTACTGAGAAATAGTGTGCATTTGTGTCCGATAAATTGCAATAAGGGCGAGCCTTCCTATAAAATGACTGATGAATCCTTTTTTTTTTTTTTTTTTTGGGTGGGAAATCATCAAATGACGTCTCCCGCTCTGGGTGGAGCGGGAGGGCGTGTCAGACTCTTACTGACTAAAACCCACCCGTGTTCCTTCTGTTGCCTGTGCAATGCCAGGGGGCCACGGTATCCCTTTCGGACTAATCCCGCAACCCCGGCAGGCAATGGTCTCATCGGACCCCTTCACTTGCTGACATCTCTTTGAGGCGCGCGTGGAACACAACGCGCCGTCGACCCGGGCCTGGTCCTTACCGGACGGCGAGCTACCCATTGCTCACCGTCCGCAAGCCCGCGCCTACGGTGGCCGGGAATCGGCAATCGATTCCCGACGCCCAGGGCGTCTCCTCCTGCGGCGGCTAGGGGCGTGAGGGCGCGAAATTTGCCTCTCCCTCACGCGTTCCGCCTCCTCCTTTGCGAGCATTACTGCTTCGCAGAAGGAGGTGACGGCCTCCCATGCCCTCTCGCTCCGTACCATGGCCTGGACCAGGGCCGGACGCGAGAGATCCCCGCCACCGATCGCCTCCACGAGGACACGGCGGTGCTCTGCCCAAGCCGGGCATACCTCCACCGTATGCTCCACCGTGTCCTCCGGGCGATCCACGCAGTGATGACACCCGGGCGTTTCCTCCCGCCTTATCCGAAACAGGTACCTCCCGAAACAGCCGTGTCCGGTGAGGACCTGCGTCAGGCGGAAGGTGAGGACGCCGTGGCGCCTCTCCAGCCACTCCTCAAAGAGGGGACTTATCGCCGCAATAGTGGCGTGCCCAGCACTGGGTTGCGACAATCGTACTCTCCATGCCGCCATGAGATCCCGTCGGAGCTCTGTCCGCTGTGCCGCGATTTCTCGCGGCATCGGAGTCAAGCCCCGGCGTTTCGCCTCCCCGCGCCACTCCCAAATATGCGCGAGGGACTGATGAATCCTGGCAGGGCGTTAAACAAAACTAGAGAGCTATGGGTGCATTATACACCTCTGACTAACCGTGTGAGGAATAAAGGCGTGATGTTATGTTATGTTATCAATCCATGATGTAGTTATCTATTATTTATTGACGACCGTCCATTTTTTCTTGTGCAACCATACCATTTTTATTTCTTTCCTTACACAGCATTTTATAATTATCTATAATTTTATCTTTTATCGAGTTTAATATTATATTTTTTTACAAATATACATATATCTATTTTTATTTTAATATAAAACACTTAGATTACACTATGATTTACATCCGTAAGACGTCCCCGTAATATAAGGTCCAGTTGAAAACCAGCGTCAGGCACTAGTTGTCTGGCATTTATGCTGAACTGGCCCTATTTGGCGCAGCCGTGAGATACCCAGTACTATAATTCTAAGTTATTTTTATATTTTTTTGTCTTTTTTTTGTTTTCGTGTGAATATTGTGTGCCTTGACCTGAGTCAAATAAATTTATTTTCTTTCTTTCTTATGTTATAAATTATTATGATTGTGGTCAACTTTAAACACACCAAGATCATCATCATTGTCCCGCCCTTCTTCCAATTTATTTGTGATCGGCGCAATAGGTCCTTTCTTCCATACTTCTCTATTAGTCGTCACCCCCTTTTTAGCCACATCATCTTTCACACAGTCCATCCATTGTTTCTTTGGTCTTTCCCTACTCTTATAGCCATCCAAATTTATACCCAAAACTTTCCTCACGACATTTTCACATCAAAAATACGAATTTAATTAAACGTTGAATTATATAGTACAAAGATGTCACCATCTAAAGTGACATGTAGCAGCATGCTTGCGGGTATTCGGACAGGATGGGACATGTGACCACCAGACCACAAACCGTTACTAAATGTATGCAAGGATCGCTTCAAGCTTCGAAGCTACATCGGAATAACGCATTGTTGCAGTAAATCATCGTTTTGGGACTGATGGAGTTAGGATTATACAGTGGGCTTACAATGGAACCTTGTGGCATTACTTTCAAATACTTACATATTAATAATACACCATTTATAAAGAACACTTTTGATTGGGAAATAAATATCAGGATGACTAATTCACACTTGAAATCGCGGAACCAATGACCACACCTCGTTGACAGAATAACAAAAATACCACTGTCATGAAAGTCTCTTATGCGTTAGATTCTCTGTCTGAAATATCTTTTGAAATGCACAAGTCAGGAAAATCTATGACTTATCAAATTGATAAAGCCGAATATCAGTCGTTATTTGAAAATACCTACGGAAAATTTAAGTTGGTAGTCAATTTAATAAACACTTCTCTTGTGGCTAAGTAATAACAGCCGCACGGGTCAATCGATTCAGTTAAGCTAAACTTGCCGTGGTCAGTCCGGGGATAGGTGACTATCTAAACATACCGAGACCCCTCCGTGCGTGCCTCGGAAAGCACGTTAAGCCGTTGGTCCCGGCTATTATTCTTAGATCTTTGACAGTGGTTACGGGTCGTCAGAAGCCCGAAAGTCTGTCAACCAGTCTTACCAAGGGGTATCGTATTACCCAGTAACTGGGTTGCGCAGGTCAGATATGCAGTCGCTCCTAGTAAAATACTGGTATTTAGCTGCACCCGGTTAGACTGGAACCCGACCTAAACATAGTTAGGAAAAGGCTAGGCAGATTGAGTCAATTTGATTATTGCCTGATTAACTTTACAAATTCAAAACCTAACATTAACTTACTATTCTAACAACAAACATTTCACAATTGCATAAATCAATTATGGCACTATAACTTTTATGGCAGGCGTACCGCTTCTTTCACAATACCCAATTTACTAAACCAAATACCTGTGGACATTAGAGACTCAATGAATAGAAAAAACATAAAGCGTAAGCTGAAAGAACATTACATCAACTCGATCATAAATTAACTGTTAATAGCGCGTTGATCAAATCTCAGGCCATGGCATGCTAAGACAGACCCCAAAGGTCTAATTGTGTGCTTTGTTTAAGTGTAAGGAACTTGTAATGTGTAAAATAAATAATTATTAAGTAATACATAAAACAAGAGCTCCCATACATTCGGATTTCGAATCAGATTTTCAGAACAGTATTGCTCTTGTAGATTAAATTAAAGCTACTAAAATTCATGGCAGCATTGCGATAAATCGCATTGCTATTGAAAACAGCTTTATAAACGAATATCCGTGGTGAATGTTTAGCAATCTGTTTATTTATACTAAGCTTGGAGTTCGTGCAATGATTTAGAATTTTGTGTTTCATTTACTTACCGTTATTTTTACGTGTATATAACAGATTTTTCGAAACTGAATTCTGTGATTTTATCAAAGATGTAGTTGGTATGGCATTTTGATAATAATCACAACAATCATACAAATAACGTCGCAAAACGAAAAAAGTGATCTTAAATAAATAAAACAACTGACTTCCAAAGAAAACACTACAAAGTTCTTTGGAAGTCGGTTGAATTTTTTTTAGTTGAGATACCTACCCCACACAAGATTCGTATACTCGACTACACTACGACGTATACCTACTACATACTGCCTACTACTACCCTACCCTACTACTATACCTACTGCTTGCTATGTAAATAACAGTTTCAGGAAGTAAATCTAACGTTATTAACTTGCACTAAGTGGAAAAAATTGTGTGAAGCTAACTCAAAAACTACCCCAGCAAAGTTAGTAAAATCTTTAAGGAAAAAACCGCGCAAGCTTCTCCTACCAAATGAAAAAGAATTTTCAAAATTTCTTAAACCACAATTGTCGGAAATATCGATGCACATATTATATAAAACATGTATGCAGACGAATGGAGAATCTCTCTCCTCTTTCTTAAGAAGTTGGTTAAAAAATTACTTCTATGTGTACCTATTTGAGGTACATTGAATGAACTAAACGTACCTACTTTCATTGTGAAATAATGAAATTAAGTATTCATTTTTATCTACATACGGGTTTTTAAAGACTCACTACTTACATTCCTACACAAAAACAAATAATCGTTAAAAAAAACGTACTCACTAAATTTGTCTTTAATTTTCTCCACTAAATACTTTACTGGAGTTTCCTTTAAGTTCCGTCGACAAAGATAAATGGTACGTAAGGTTTGCATCCAGATAGTATAATAAACTTTTGTTCATGATGCTACCTCGAAGTTTCTTCGTGTTTTCCTACAGTTCAGGTAAGACTATATAAATTCTTAGTCTCCATGAATTTCCTCAAGCTTTTTCGGTCCTGTCAGCGTTTTAATTCTTCGAATAAAATTTTCTCGGAGCTGTTTATGCTCCACTATTTCATTTTAGTGTTTTTATTTGTTAGCTACTGTATACGGGTTTATTTGTCCGTTTATTCTGAGCTAGTTACGTGCGAGGTTCTTTGTAAAATTATATTTTTATGGTTGCAGTTTGAGAATTTAAATACCGGTTTAAAGTTCATGGGCATTTTATCGCGTAGCTGCAAATCTAGAGTTGTAAATTTCTAGTATAAGAATTGTTAACTGGATAACTTTTTTTATACTACTTGTAACAACAACAACATCAACATACAACATGGCGGCTTCCTGAACATAACTCCCAAAAATCTTATTATCTGCAAATTGCCTTAAATTATCTAAACAAGTATTTTTTCATAAAAGAACAACATTAAAGCCACCAAGAATGAACTGCCAAACGTTAAAAGCGATATTTAAAATCTAATTTATCCCTTTAATACTTCAAAAGCTAAAGAGAAGACAGTTTTATCTCCACGCTTTATCAGATAAGGGTGACTGTTAAATAAATGTCTTTATAATAAGGTTTACGGAATTACCGACTTTTGCTACCACGGGAAATTTGCAACTCTATAGAATTTCAAATTTATATTTTTCGATTACTTTGGGTAGTAATATCGAAGTTGGGTCTTATATTGTAGGAGCTAAAAGACTATTATCATTAGGAAAGTATTTTTAATTTAATGTGCCTATTCGATTACAAAGAAATATATTTATAAGAGGCTAACACTAAAATATATATATTATGTACAAGTATATAATAATGAAAAATAGGAAGATCTCGATATATGCGCATCCCCTCCTCGTACAGTTAGAAAAAAAAAATCTATACAATAGTATGCAAGATAATTTACAATACGCAAAACACAATTTAAATTATAAATTAATAGCCATATGACAGCTAGCACACGCCAATATACCAACCAAAAACATCGATATATACTCAAGCAGAAATAAAAATAACTAAACGTAAACAATATATTATCTAAAAAAGAAAATAAAGCCTCCAGGCATAAAGGGCTTGCCCGCTTACATATAGCTGTAACTAGAAGTTATAATTGATAAACTAGGACCATCGAGGTAAAATAAATAATTGTCGACGTCGCTAGCTAACCACATATTGCAATACAACTCATGAAAAAAACATTGTAATGAGTAGATAATGTCAACAATAAATTAAAATAAATTGACTTATAAAGTAAAATTATTAACAACTATATAAACTCATATAACCTGTCAGAAGGTAAACTAATTCTGTAGAAAGAACATTTAAACATTGTCTTGAGTTAATCACAGCGACCAACTATTCTTATGATATATGTAGTCGTTGATAGAATAGTATGCCTTTAACTTTAGTTTTAAACGCATTAAAAGGCAAACCTAGCAAAGAAGAGGGTAGCTTGTTATAAAAGGTTATACCAAGCCCAACAAATGAGTTATGAACCTTATGAAGCCGGTAAAAGGGAGCACGTAGTTGTGTGTTGTGTGAATTTATTGAAACATGCATGACTGGATTTTATATCTGGCAATAAAGAATTTCATTTCATTTGTTTGAGTATGAGCTATTTACAAAATAAACATCATAACGTCGCTCTAATTTAGCTTCACTTCAACTTAATAACGGCAACAAGAAAGGTTAATAATACACTAATGTTATAAAAGCCAACTTAAGTCTAAGAAAAATACGTCCTTACAAAAACTCTTATTTTGTATCCACTTATGTCTAGACAGGAGGAGAAATAATACTAGCAATAAACTTATTTCTACCACGATATATTACATTCTAGCTTGGGTTGGAATGTTCAGAAAAAGACTTATTATTGCCTAAACTTTTGTCTGTAGCAGGTGCTTTCTAAGGAGCCAAACCTTCTAGGTTTTTTTCCCGTACTTACATAGTAATTTAGTAAATCTATTTAGTTCCGCAAGCTGAATTAGATGATCTCCTTCTTTTGACTGACCTAGGACCTAGACAAAGGGATATTCTATCAGTGATAACAATCAATTAATCTGCCTAGCATTTTGCCAACTATGTTGGGGTCAGCTTCCAGTCTAACCGGATGCAGCTGAATACCAGTATTTTACATGGAGCGACTGCCTATCTGACCTCCACAACCCAGTAACTGCAATGAGTAATCAGGGCCGTCTGTAATCTATTGGAAGCCTTGGGTACTTTAGGATATAGAGAATGCAGGATTCAAGAGCGGGCTAGAAATTTATAGCACCCCGGTACTTTGTCAACTTATAGCAGACAAGTTTGGGAATTAAGAAAAACTTAAGATATATCAGCTAGCGAAGCGATTTTGAAAATTTTAGCACCCCGTCTTAGATTTACTTAGCTATTATTTTGACAGCCCCTAGCTACGACACTAGCCGGAATAGCTAGGGGGCCCGATGGAGCGCGGCGGCATTTGCCCAGACTGCCCAATAGCAAAGACCGCGAAGCCTGTGAAGCCCCCAGGAGGCTTCTGTGCTTTTGGGCGGAGCTAGGCTGGCTCTGTTAGCCAGTATCCCCACGCACAACGGACCAAATGAGAGTCTAAGTGAGGAAAAGGGAGTCCCATCATCATCATCATCATCATCATAGCAAAGAAGGCCTGACGGGTATAATCAGGCCGTCCTTGTTAAGACTGGTAGTCAGACATTCGGGCTGATGACCCGTAACGAATGACAAATAGGTATCCACGAATGACAGCCAGGACCAACTGCTTAAGGCTGTAGTCTCGCAAAATGCACTCGCGGGAAATTATTTGCGCAACTTTGTATTTTTATTTTTAGCAAAATAATGAAATAACATGAAATATTTTTATTGCACATAAATAATCATATTATAAGTAATAGCTATTTCTTTTTTTTAAGTTCATCTAGGTGGATTATGTAAATTAAGTGTTAAATACAGCTCTTTCGCGCCCAACATCATTTCGAGTTCTATTTGTGCGCTTAGTATACGGCAATGAAGAATTAATTTACAAATCTGTTCAGCGCTAAAGCCAAGAGTTCATTAAGCAAATACAAAAAAAAAGAACCTAAAGCACATTACACTAACGATAATAATAATCTCAAAAGACCTCCAAAAAACGAGTTTATAAACAAGAATTGAGAGAGAAATTCCTTGTTTTTGGCTTGGCTTTAAAATAATCAAATGATTACATACATACGATGCATAGTTATTATGGAACAAACCGTTTATTAGGAGATAAAAAGAGAGAATTTTGATGAAATTGTGATCTCAAAATTAAGAAAATCAAAAATAATTTGAAAAAACTAATAAACGCATTTTGAAGACGAGAATGTTGAGCTAATTATGCACTGAACAGATTTGTAAATTAATTCTTCATTGCCATAAACTAAGCTCAAGAACAGAACTCGAAATGATGTTGGGCGCGAAAGAGCTGTATTTAACACTTGATTTACTTAACATAATCCACCTAGATGCACTTACAAAAAATAACTAGCTATTACTTATAATATGGTTATTTATGTGAAATAAAAATATTTCATGTTATTTCATTATTTTGTTAAAAATAAAAATACAAAGTTGCGCAAATAATTCGCCGCGAGTGCATTTTGCGAGACTGCAGCCTTAACGTGCTTTCCGAGGCACGGAGGAGTCTCGGTATGTACACCCATCCACGGAGCAACCCAGCAAGCGTAGCTAAACCTGATGGATTGACCGGTGCGGCTGTTATTACTTAGCCTCCTTAGCCACGCTTCTCTTTAGCCACGAGTTCCTCTTTCCATCAGTGATAACAATGATGGAAAAATAAAAATGCATTAGTTTGACAGAAAACCTTATGTCAACCCCCTCGAAAGCCGTTATAGAAATATGGAACGCTTTGAAAGCAATTGCCACTTATCTAGGCTCTCTGGTCCATGTTAGGTACTTGGGGTCGACCCAATAAGTATTTCGCTTTCGTCCTCCCTTGTCGCGTTATCACTGTCTCCCTTTTCCTTCATTTCCTCTCTCTCAATCTATTCATCTCTTCTTTGGTCAGCCTCTCTCCCTCCATTAAGATTTCGATGTATTATTCATTATGCTCGATTATGCTTATGTGTTTCATCTCTCCTCGAATAGACACATACATAAAACATACTTGAAAGAAACTATATTAAATGACTATCGTTTAGTCTATTCAACTAAAGTTTGGTTTCTCGAGGGAAATATAATAGCAGATGCTCCGGATACAAATAGCGACATGCTGTATAAAATAAAAAGAGAACCAGTCTCACGCTTCGGTGTTAATTCAGTCGCTAACAGTTGGTGTATTTAACCAGGTGCAAGTAAATAATCTGGTAAATATTGTAAAGAAAAATAACAAAACACATCAGGAGAATATAGTTTAAAATTTAATTTTTATAATTTGTTGATAAAGCGGTAATAGAATGGCATAGTCTGTGAAATTTTCAAATGTCTACCTATTACGGTTCATGAGATACAGCTCGCTGATAGACAGATGGACAGATGGACTACGGAGGCTTATCAATGGGGCTCTGTTTGGTACCCTTCGGGTACGGAACCCTAAAAACTAACTCTCACAATTAAAACATCGTATTACATTAGAAAAAAGATTGTACAAACAGGCCCGACACTTGTCCCAAAATCCAAGATCATAAATCTAAAAAAACTACACACGAACTTTCAATAAACGACCAAACACAAGTATTCGTAATGTGTAAGGACGATAAGTGTGCAGTAAGCCTAATAGGAAAAGTTAGAAATTGCCAAAGTTTAATGGGATCTTTACGTATTGTGACACTTTAGTAGCAGTGAAACTACTAAAGTGCTTTTATTGCAATTATACTAGCTCTACGTCTCGTCATTGCTCGTAAACGGTTTAAGAGTTTCAGTGCTTGTTCGCTAGTTTTATTTTAGTTTTTATTTCTTGTTAACATTGAGGAACATCTTGAGTTTGTTAGTTTTTAACAGCTTCTTGAGTTTGTGGATTTACAATAAGAATTTCATCCGTTCGATGCTATTCTTGTTTTTCTTTTATTTTAGCAACTGTTTTTCATGCTACGGCATCTTATTAAAGAATTATGTTCTATTCTAATAAGCTACTAAAATCTGTATTTTACGTGACCAGAAAATTTTATGATGAAGAGAATTAATTATTCTTCCCCCACTTCTGACGTAAAAACTTCAAAAGTCACACTCCTTAATTAAATAAAATAATAAAAATGTTAATTACTTTCTTGCTTGTCTTTCGACAGACATGAGCTTACCTGCTCGTATTTCAAAACTTCCAACAAGTAGAACCAAGTTCTCTTAAGTTATTAGTAAGTTGAAGTTTTACATTTCCGTGTTAAAATTCTGTACGTTTCATTAATTTTATGTGTGTATTTTGTGAAGGCAGCTTAGAGAGTGATGAACCTTTGTTCTTCGGCTTACTTATTAAAAACGAACAAACTAAAGGCAAATTTTCTTTAATTATTTCATTTTATTCAGTTTGTTTACAATAAAAACATAATGAGTGTGTAATTAAATCGTATCTTTAAAGTTTTGTATAGGATATTAAAATATATTTTAGTGTTAAATATTTGTGTCAGAATACTCGTATGTAGGAGTATTCAGTCTTTAAAAATCGACCATGTTTTGAAAAATTCGCACTTCTCTTGCACCCGCCATCCTCCCTTTTCTAAAAGATCTTGAATGCGTGCGTATATGTTTATATTGTTGGCACGTGTTTCTGTGACAAATAAACCTATTTTTCTTTCTTTCTTTTTTTGATATGTTGCAATACACCAACTAATATCAGGCACGGTCTAATCATCATCTTCCTGCCCTTCTTCCATGTAACTTAGGGTCGACGCAACACGTTTTATTCTTCCGTTCCCCCCTGTCAACCGTCACGCTAACATTCACTCTCTCTCTTTCATATATCATTCCTAAAACAATCAGGCCAAGACAAGCTTTTTCAAAAAGTTGGTTATTGCGTTACATATTTCTGATCATTCCTTTAGTTCTTGCAATAGAAGAAAATGCTACTTTAATACGAAAACATTAGTCAAACTCAAAGCATTTATTTCAAATAAACCGGCAAAAACAACAGGCACTTTTGAATTGAATTTTTGATGAAGCAGCGTCCGTAATATAAACAAAAAAAAAAAAACAATGAAATTAAATTAAAATAAGCCGTCAGTAGGGAATGGTCATGTCTTAGCTGCCACAGCTAAGAGACGGCGCCCGTTCACGAACTTGACCCATGGATTAGCAGTTAGCACCATTCAGCTCAACCAGTTTGAAGGGACCTAAATGATCCAGCACACGCGCCATCGCCACCGCTATATCACATGGGACTTCAAGAAGTTGAGAACGTGACTACAGCTTGGTTGGTAAAATTAATACGAGTGACTGAACTTTACGTTATAACTTTATTATAGGCGATTAACACACTGCCACGCACCACGCAGCGTAGCGCGTGAATGCGTGTTTTAACGTTGCTTGTAAGTATCTCCGTTTGTATAGAAAACACGCACAGTCCAACACACAGGAAATGTATCCACGCGCGTTTCATTCAGATCACAGACACGCAACATGCAGCGTGACGCGGTGCAGTGTGATAATCGCCATAGTTGTTTGAGTTATATTAATAGCCTCGTAAATTATACTTACATATCATTCATTCCTTTATTACAAAGTTGACTGGGGCAGACTCGATGCAGAAAGTGGAGGACAAAGTGTTGTGACGTAGCTTGGAAGAGCCATATGTCCAGCTGAGGACTGCGATAAGCTGAGTTGATTGATTGATACATACCTAGATCGCTGATCGCTGAAATGTGGAAGTCAGAAAGACAGTCGCTCCATGTAAGATACTAGTATTCACCTGCATCTGGAGAGTCTGGAAACATTAACCGTACGTAATACGTAAACAGTTGAAATGTTCACAGATTCTGTATTTCTATTGTCGCTTTAACAAAAAATAATAAAAAATAAATAAAGTTAATAATTAAAGAGAAACATAGGAGAAACCACAAATTAAAAAAAAATATTATTTACCTTTAGACATTATTAACAATGCCTCTGTTTTAGCCTTTTTGTTTATCGTCCTAGATATCGTATTCTAACCGACCTTAATTAATTTAGGCCGACAGATTCCTTAACTATTACTTTTGTGTAAGACAATATTATATATTGTATTAGACGTCAATAATAAAGTGGAAACGACAGGTCGGAATAAGGCCACAGTATAAGACCGCAAAATAAATAATAGGGAACGCAAATAATTGCTTGGCAGCTGCCGTCAGGGCAATCAAGTTAATATTGCTGGTTGTAAGTAAATGTCACATAATTTGCTAATTCTCGAATGTACGGCATCCGTTTATATTAGTTCATACACTAATATGACTAAGTTTTCGGGATTGCCAAGTTTAGGAGATCTATTGTTAGAATGGTATGCTTGACTTAATTTAGATAGTAAGTAGGTATACGACCTATTTTTGGAATGTTATGTCTGGCATAATTCAGAAAATAGCATTCATAAGCTGGAATCATGGCCGCGCTGATTTCGATCTTGAAAGAAGCCGCGTCGGACATGCGTGGTCTATAGTCCATGCGCGACTGCTAGTCACCGTCTGAGGTATGACGACAGGGGAGGGTGCCTTTGACAAAATTGGCAGACTGAGTTAGCTTTGCCTTTGTCTACCTCCGCCGTCTCACCGCTCACATGCCTCAGGCGGTGACTACCACTCGCGCCCGGACAATACATTTATTACTTATAAAGAGAAAATATTTGTAATTTTGTTTGTAATGAAGAAACTCAAAAACTATTGGACCGATTTTAAAAATCATCAAAGCTATATTAAGACTAAGTAACATAGGCTATAATTTATAAAGATATCACGTGGGCGAAGCCGCTGGTGGAAGCTACTGTACAATAAACTAAGAAGCACTCTAAAGCACTGTCCAACAGGAGCAAAGAACACAAAGAAATAACGCACAACTCCAGTACATGTGACCAAAGTGCTTCGACGTCCTTCAATATGAATAACGCGTACAGATAGTGCAATCCACGACGACGCGCTCCACTCCGCGATGACTGTACTTTAGTACGGAGCGGAGTGGAGTGGGGCGCGTCGTCGTGGATTCCACTATCTATAGATAGTTTTGACATTCTACGGTAGCAGTAAAGTAGGTAGGGTGAAATACGGGTTGTGTCGTCGCCCAAGCAGTCAGGCCCAAAGAGAGAGCACGCAGTATTTCAGGCGAGCCTTTATGGTAGGACGTGCGGTCGTGGGATCGGCCGAACTCGGCTGGCCCACAAGGCATGGCGGGCTGATACCAGTTGAGGGTGCAGCAAATGTTCAAGTATCCCCCGGGCCCCCGATACATGGTAGTAGTAAGATAATCATAATCATTTAATCACTTTTTAACATAGGTAAAATAAAATAGTTATTGTTATAAAAAATAAATTACAAGAGAGCTATGTTATACCAGAAGGCGTACAAATATGCATGGATGTCAATGATACTAAAATTGATAACATAATTACATTCATCAAACGATACAAAAATAAAAAAATATAAAAAATATACATGTCAAAAATAAAAAAATTAAGTGTATAGAGTGCCGCTGGCGGCACTTTATCCGTATTGCATTGTCATTGTCACTGTCACTTGTTTGATTGTTGAGGTTAGCTCGCCGCCCTTTTTATTGAATGATCGTATTTGTTTTAGATAATTTTTAATTTTGATAATAAAAAAAATATATATTATATATTATCAGAAGTGAATTTACGAAAAATGAAGTAGCAAATTAAAATGGCTGAAAGTTTAGATAGGTTAGGTTAGGTTAGAACTGTAACCACACAACGCACGAGCCGAGCGAGCGTAGCGAGCGGTGCCGCGGCAGCGGCCGGCGAGTGGCAGGATCAGTTTAGGCACAAAAGAATGTAATGTTTTGGAAATGTGGTGTTTTACAGCGACCTAACCTCAACAATCAAACAAAATAACAAGTGACAGTGACTCAGTGAAAGTGACAATGGCAATGGAAATCTGACGGCACTTTAGCCGGGCCGAGGCAGTGCCACTAGTATATCGTTAACGACAGTTTATCCGATGGGGATAGAGTGCCACTAACGGCACTTTTACACTGCCTAAAAAAAATACTACGTCAATATATATTATAATAAGAGATAAAAAGAACAGTGGGGTTTTAATCGGTAGGAGTCCAACATTACCCTTTGTTCCCCAAGACGGAGGGTATCCATAAGGACTTCCCCGCGGAAAAAAAAACATGGAAGCTCGGTCCTTACAACAGTATGTGGCCTTAACGAGCTCTTTCTCGTACTGAAGCAAGACTGCAAACCTTTTGAAACGTCTGAAACAGACTGCTTCTCGCGTAGGTATTACCTTCCATACTTTTTTCCATTAAATCTTTCAAACTTTACAGACTCTGTCTTTAGAAGTTTCTTCCACCGCCAGATCAGCAGGAAACTAACACAATATTATATTTTAATTCGATCTAGCGTTATTGAATTCCTTCAAAGGAAATTCCGGGGAGCAATAAAGGCATTCTTTGGCGCAATGCCATTCTCAAGGCACCGGCGCGGCGTGCCGTCCTCACCCCCGTACGTTGATTTTTATTTTTAACTATCCACATTTTATAGTGTGGAGCTTCGGCTATTAGTTGTACAGTTCTGAGACTTAATTTTTATATTTTCTTGAGGAAAGTGGGTTCAGAATACATCAAAATAAAGTTTATTTAGTTTGAACGAAGTTGAATTTCCTAATTCTAACTTGCTAACTTTAATCCTAACTTATAATAATATTATAAATGCGAAAGTGACTTTGTCTATTTATTTGTTTGATTGTAACGCTTCAAAACTAAAACAGCTGAACGGATTTGGATGAAGTTTGGCACTTGGGTAGACCATTCACCGGAAAGGGACACGAGCTACTTTTCATCCCGGGTCGCAGTCACGCGAAAACCGCTAGTTTTCGAACTGGCATACCACTTGCAATTTTTTCAACACAGCGTGCGTTGATCAACGTCATTCGAATCTTCATAATTACTCCCTTGTCCCTACCCACTACTGTCTGTATTAATGTAATTTTCACTTCTCATGCTCTGTAAGTGCTTATTTGTGCAGGATATAGGCTGCACATTTTGTGCACAAGTGCATTAATGTATCTACTCATAAATGTATCTATATTAAGGCAAAGAAAATGAGCCATACAGCCAAATATTATAAGAAGTTCATAGATAGAATTTGTTCTTTTATAATATTTAAGTACTATAATTTATTTGCCTTGTCTGTTTTTTAAGACATAAAATATATTAAAATTTAAATTCTTATTTTAATTCGTTTTATTTAATTAATTTAAGAAAATTATTATTACAAAATTAATTGAATAGTAGGCTGTATAGGTCTGCAGCCCAAGCCTAATATCAATATCGTAAGATTTAAAAAAAATAAAGCGGCGGGAAACAGCTCTTGTATTTTCGTGCGTTTATTACATAACATAACATCACGCCTTATTTCCCCGAAGGGTTCAGCAGAGGTGTGCTTATAGTACACCCATATTTTGCCAGTTATGTTTAAGTCCCATGTAATAGGGGGCGAGCCTATTGCCATCAACCGGGCACAAATCCAAACTCCGGGCTGCTACTGAGAAATTCCTGATTGAAAAACCCAATGACACTGCCCGACCTGGGAATCGAACCCAGGACCTCATGTTCAGCGGCAGCGCTTGCAACCACTAGACCAACGAGGCAACGAGGAGGTTTATTAATTTCTTCAATTTGCTAAATTTTTTGTGTTATACTACTGTTTTGTTTCCTCGCAATCGAAGTGAAAAGCAGAGTTTATAACTCGTCCACAAAACCATTTTATCCTCGACATTGCTATCAGCCCTCGCCTTCGTCTCGGGCTGCTAAAAGTCTCGGATAAAAATGGTTCGTTTTGTGCACTAGTTGTAAAATCTACTATTAACTCAAAATAACATAACAGTAAAGCTCAAATTCGTATACTTAAAGAGAAATATGAGACAAAATTATTATATTATCCAACAGCAACACAATATTTCCGATACAACATTTTTGTTTAACCCAATTACTTTTTCCACCGGAATGAAATCCTCATTAATAAAGTAATAACACATGAAATTCACCAACCTGAATGAACGTACTGTGACACGGCCATACGACATACATGTGTCATACGCTGTCGAACAGGGCTGCTGAGCACGGGAGCCATCTACATAATTAAATTGAATTTGCATCAAGACTCTATTCACAGAGGCACAACCCTACCTACTTATGTAAGGGACAATTAGGACCTTTTAACATAAGCTCGCGTGCATTTAGCGCGGTTCAGCGAAATTTTCGTGTAATGGAATTTTGGCTTCAAATTCTTCGCTTCTCTCTGCTTTCATGGTTTTGGATATTAAAATAAAGCGTAGGATATAATTTGGTATAAGAGGGAAGTACAGCCCCCAATTTGGTTTTAAGCTCGCCTGTATTTATCTGTAAACTGAAGATTTTTTAGGAAAGTCCATGGGGAAATTCATTCTTGTTTGAGCGGAATGGGATTGAACCCCCCACCGGGGAAAAAATAGAACGTAGATTTTATCCAGCATTGGATAGTGTTAATGATTAAAGCTAAACGGAAATAAACCTATATTTATCTAGAATAGATATTTTGTTTCGTCTCTTGACATTTCTCGGGAACCTGAGGCTCCGGACCTATGAAAGGCGTACGAGGGGCCGAAGCCAACTCGCAGAGGCCCGCTAGACGTGTTTAATGAAACGAGGCACCAACCAACGATTATCCCTGTACGCACTATGCAAGTGCAGCCAAGGAAAACCCCCGGATGGTGTAGGACTATTGCAGTTTATGTAAACAAAGATATTGGATTATAGGTCTGGGTGGCTAAGTGAGCTGGTTATCTTGAACCGTGGAAAGAATTTGGCCCCTGGCTGACCAATGTTTTATATAAAGTACACAGATAAAATGGCAGGAGGTGACTTGTACACTTATTAATGGGCCTCCGAAAAAGGTCACTAGCACAAAGTGTCGAAGCAACAAGGGGGCAACATGTACTGAGGTACTTATGAGGAGTGGAGAGGTATACCACGGCTATCAGGACAATAATATCTATGAATAGATATTATTATTATCTCCTTTATTTCATTTAAATACTTTAAAATTATATCTTTAAAAACTTCCTTAAAAAAATATATAAATATTTTATTATGATTTCAGCTGCATCCGGATAGATTAGAAGCCTAGTTGGGAAAATGCTAGGCAGATGATGATAAAATATTATCATTTCAGTCCACATATCAATATAAAACCGCTTCTAAAACAAATGCTATCTTGATCCCCAGTCACATGTTTGCCAATAATTTATTCTCAGGTCGCGGGCCACATATAGCACCTAATAAATTTATCCGATGTCAAATAAAGCCAATGGGTACTAGATTTATAAGGGCCGGTAGTCGGGACGCTTACCTTGGCGTTTTGTTTCAGAAATTATCCTTAGTTGCAAGAAAACGTTGTTTTGATGTCTATTAAAATAATTGCTGAGCAAAAGACAAATAAAATTCTTCAAAATCTCTTTGAGAACTTCTAACGAAATGGCTACATTGTAACAAACTTATATTTTTTACGGACATTCTTAGAAATAAATCCATTTGTATTTCTCTTATTCGTTCCTGAGCATAATAAGTTTCTGGAACTGTACTTAGATGAACATCATTAAAACTCAGTTGAAGATTCTTGTGACAGACTGGTGAAACCAAAATTTATGAAGCTGTTTTTGGTACTGGTAATTTAAAATTATAAGTCTAACTAATCTAATTAAAAAAAAACGGGTTGCAATCCGGGAGTGCCGGCAGAAGTGAAAACTTGAATATTAACGTTGTGCATTTTTGATATTTTGGAATGGTTAGGGAATAATTTTGCACCGGTCTACTCTCCCTCCTTCTTACGAATTATCGATCAGGTGACGCGAGTTTAACATTTTTTACCCATCACAAAAAAAGTGCACAACGCCGCTAAAGAATTTTTCACTTCAAAAATCCTATCGCCTCTCTTGAATTATGATAATACAACATCACAACTAAATCATATGAATTCAAACATTGGACTCCAATCATGCTGAAACTCGTTTGAATTGATCAAAGCATGTTTTAATGGAATTATAATTAGGTACTTGTTCATGTTTGTAGCTTTTGTATCGACTCGTTAATATTAAGCTGATGTCAGACGCTTCGCTCAACAGAATGGTTTACTCGAAAAAAAAAAACATTTTTGAAGTGCATTCTTTGCGTTCTCTCTGAAAAGTGAACGAAACTGTACCGTCACGCTCGGGTTGGCGACGCTGAATTGGTTATACTCGGCTCCAGTCAGTCGGTGATGCAATCGGCTCAAGTCGAAAGTTTCACTTCTATTTTCACTTTTTCATTTCATTTCCGATCATTCGGAACGCGAGTGAATGATGCCAAATCATTCGGAGCCCGAGTGAATGATGCCGAATAGTAATAGTAGTAATTAATAGTAATTTATTTATTTATCTCAAAAAGGTACAATTTGATTCATAGCATCAAGTTACATTTTGAAGTTTATACTGGATTCGGGATCTGTTGACAGATCTCCAGGCTCACACCCTTAAAATTACAATATTTAATTGCACTTACGTACTACAACATTATAAAAGCTCCAAGTACTGAGAGGAAGGATATGTGTGTCTTTGGAGAGTGTTGTGTGTTCGTGAGTGCAATGTAAGTCCTCACGCCCAGCGCCCGCGAAGGGCACTGGGCGTGAGCACCTACTTGCCTGAAAGTGTGTGTGAGTGTGTATGTGTGTGGTTGTGTGGTTAACGGAATGCGGAAATCCAACGTTGGTTTGTCCCTTTTAATTAATTTGTATAAAATTTTTCAAATCGGGTGAAAGATTTAAATGAACAGAAAGTGAAGCGTCCGATATCAGCTTTAAGGCGCGATGCGACACCGCACCGGTAGAACCATTTCCGTGAAGTTTTCGTAGAAATTGTTCCACCAGTCGCGTCGCGCCTTTCTGGCCTTTACAGAGATTTTAGATAATTGTCCATACATATCATAAGATGCAGATGCATTGGAAAAAAAAGATTGTGTATTTAAGCATGTTTGAACATTCGATTAAATCATAAAATTGTTAGAGAAAACAGTAAAAAACATTAGTTTCAATTATCTTTTAGATCACTCTAGTTAATGGACGTGTAAGTATATGAATTAATTAAAAGAAAACAGAATTTCATTTAGTTTTTCTTTCTGGAATTTCTCAGTAGCAGCCTGGAGTCTAGATTTGTGCCCAGTTGGTGGCAATAGGCTCGCCCCATATTACATGGGACTTAAACATAACTGGTGAAATGTGGGTGTGTACCCTTTGGGGAAACAAGGCGTGATGTTATGTTTTTTTTTATGAATTTCAGCGTTATCAACACTAAAAATAATGAAGGAACTAATTACCAACTACAACAAATAACGTCCATAATAAAGAATCGCAATTCGCATTCAGTCGCAATCCAGCGACTAAAGCATATTTTTACAGCTTCTAAAGCGCAGGCAGCGGCTATAAGTTTTAGTTTATAGGTGTATAAATCACTGTTACCGCAAGGCAGTGGTAAGCCACTGCATTTAGTGGTGAGATAACTATTCCAGCTATGCTTGTGTTTTACCTACAGGTAAGTAGGACAATGGTGTCTTCGTGTGTGTGTGACAAAGCCAAATACATAGATTAATCTTTAGGTAAGATAAGGATACTGAAGCGTGAGTAATGAAGGCAAATTACAAGTCGGTTAAGGTTGACGATTAGGTAAGAAATTATAATTAGTGTGCGAATAATTGTAATACTTATTTCGAGGACTTTTAATGGTTATTATGAGAATAGTGGACTGTATATTTGCTGACCATAATTATTTTGTTAAGTACCTGGTAGTTGTTGAAAGACCTACACTGTCCTCCCATACCTAATAACACTGTTATTTGAAAATATTGTAAAAACCAATTATTTTTAAAAGAGTAACCGTGGAGTTTTTTGCCGACTCTTCTCCATAGGAAACGACCAATTGGAACCGTGCACCTAGCTTCTGACGTTTCATAAGTGCCCTTGTAGGTTTATGTGAACTAAAATATTTTGAATTTTTTGAAAATATTAATTTAATTTATTCCACATCTGGCATTTTCCATAATATTATTCGATAGTTTTATTACATAAACCTATTAGCTCATTATTTCATCATTTGTGCTATTTGTATTTTAGCATATAATAAAGCATATTATTATTTTATCTATTTTTCGAAAGTATCAAAGGTGAAGGTTTTGTGGTTCATTGCAAATACCATAACCACCAAAACCTATTGATCTTTAAAGAGATTCTCTTTCAGCTCGAAAATAAACTAAAGAAGTAAAGATGGAAGTAATTAATAGATTTCTATTGGATGGTAGAAAGGTCTAAAAAGGAACTCTTCTGTAAACGAAAGCTACATCCTATTTATATGATACTTTACTTACCCCACTAGATATTAGAATTTTAACAAAAAAGCGAACCATTTTTCCTCAGTCAACGTTTGTTGTACGGAAAAAGCAAGCATTATACATTTTCCTTTCAATATGACATCGCGTCTCCTTGAATATTTAATCTCAAAGGAACTTTAGTGCTTACATCAAAGAAGGTTCCATTAAATGATAAAACACCAACGAACAAAACCAGGTGCCCTAAAAACCTAGTAAACATAAACACCAAGAATTTTTAAAGCCTGTAAAAAGTACAAAATTCCATCTACAAAATTGTAGGGACACGCGAAATTTGTATTAAAATTTACGTCGAACGGTGGATAAATTAGTTTGTTATTCAGAACACGGGACCACGGATTTAGAGCCAATTCCCTTTTTGATCTCTCCCGTGCAAACAACAGAAGTCTGTCACGATGGTAGACGGGTCCCGTCTTTGCATAAAATATTAGGTGGGACTGGGCTGCCGCTCGCTGGGCGAATAATATGTCACTTGAATTTGAGCGGGCCTGCAGCTGCTGTATGGTACCTACTTAGAACGAATTTTACCATTGAAACAGAACGCGATAAGCACACCTAAACCAAGTTAAAGAACTGTCAGGGTCATTATTCCACAAAAAAATATGGTGACACTAACAGCCGTTGAACGCAAATTGGTGAAATTCACCCTAAAAGAGTATCTAGTCAAAAAGTCAGTCTGAAGCGCGGGAGAAAAGAGGGATTTTTCCGTAAAAATAGGGTTGTTGTCAGCGCTGTTACCAACAGGGTAACAACCGGATGGCAGGAGCTGAGCATCGAGTAAAATCGCATGCAATTGAAGAGGCTTCTGTCTAGCAGTGGACTTTTATAAGCTGATAATGATTATGAATAATGTTGAATTTAATCGATATTTAATTGAAAAATATCTAATAAAAGAAAATTGAACAATAAACACATGCTTTTGCATTATAAAGTACTAGTTCATTTTGTATTGTACGGTCAAAGCTTTCAACTAACGATTAATTTCTATTGGCTCGTACACGCTTCCAAAATGAATCTCTATATTTCCACGTTTCCCATTTCTATTGACCACTCTAAAATGAGCTCAGTTAGTTCCTCTATTTCTTTGCACTTTGAACATCAGATGGGTTACTATAACAATTTTGGGGGTTAACTTAAACTGGTAATATTATATTACCTACAGCTAATATGTAGATGTTAAACTTAAATTATTTAACAAAGTTTCCTTTAACAAAAATTGCGTCAACATCACTTGGTTTTGCACACAATTTTGTATGAAAGTTACGTGCAGATGTTGAAAGTTTTATGAATTTATGTTTTTTTTTTTAAAGTCGAGCCTCCCGGTTTTGCTGGAGAAGCAGTTGGAACGAAGTCCCTTTCGCTGTATATTATGTATTAATACAGAGCCATCCAGTATGGTCTCAAGTTTGACACTTCAAACTAACTTTTTCGGGCATAACGCCTTTATGTTACTTGACGATTTCTACCAATTTACTCCAACCGCAAGCCGCGTGAAGTTAAGTATACACTAGCTAGAGCATTTTGTCGAGCATTTCTATGTAATGTAACGTTCTTACGAATGGTACAATACAAGCAAAAGCTCAATTTAAAAAGTCATTTCTATGTTTTTTAACGTTCCTGCGAATGCTTGACGTTGCGTTCGAAGTAATGCTCACGGCGAGTGAACATTTACTTAATACCTTGCGTTCATTATAACGACCTGCCCTTGGCCCGCGCACTTCACTTCGCTTCGCCTGCGCTCTTGCCTTTGCTCAATAAAATGCTACACCAATACGCTCATTGGTTTTTAAAAGCAGGTTGTAACAAAACATCGAGCGTCGTGTTCGAAGTGCGAATCGATAAAATTTAAAAACGGCGTATGCTCGATGTTCTGTTACAAGTAAATGCTCTAGCCTATACTCACCTTTAAAGAACTTTGTTCCAAAAATAAAACAGGGGGTATTGTTCTGTTCGAAGCTTAACATATGTTCTTGTTTTGTCGCAGTGTGCTGGCTTCAATAAGTTTTGTTCGTTGGTAATACAATCGAATAAAGTAATATTGGTAATTACGCAGAATGTCGAATGGCTTATAAATATTGGGTATTGACACTTCGCAAAAAATTACTGACGGATTATAATTGAAATCGAACATGACAAAATAATGTTTGACATAAAAAAAATTGTTCACGAGTTTTTAATATTTTCGAAAGACAAATAAAAGATCTTATTAACAAGTGAAAATATTTAACTGATTCTTTTAAAACTTTTTAGGTTCCTAAAGATAAACACTTTTTTTATAAATAAATAAATCTACTGATCTACGAATCTTATAGTTCACGTTCTACTAAACACCGATTTTATACTCTATTAGAAAGAATCAGGCTCTTAATAATTAATTTCAATCTAGCCTCTATGTCTAAAATAAGTAACTTGAATCTAAATGAAACTTTTACTTGATAATTATTTAAAAACTTAGAATAGTGTTTATTGCACTGTATACAAGTCCGTTCCACTTTCTTAGTCTAATAAAAACACCTTTTTCATGTCTTTTAAGTGTGTCATTGTCACTATTATTTCTACCAAACACCCTGTATCTATAAAGTACACAATACACAATATTTCAAGCTAAAGCACTAGGAAGTGGTGAAGGGTGTGCGATTTTGGGGGACTGTCTTATGTAACTTTGACTTTCGACAAGTGCTGATTCTCAGCCTAGTTTGAATAAATGACTTTTTAATTTTGAATTTTTAAAGTGTTTTGTCGAATTAAATTTGAAATGAATGAAATGTATGAAATGAATGTAATGAATGAAATGATGATGACGTTTGTTAAATAAATCACCATTGTATGGCTGAGATACCTACCTATCAGAAAAGAGCTGATTATCTTCACAACGACTGAAGAAATTTTTATGAACCAAAGCCAAGTACCACCCTATTTAATCCAGCCTCCTAATGGGAAAACCGCATTGAAACTGGACCACCCGTTTGGAAGTTATGATGCCACAAACAGACATACAGATATACGCAGAACGACAGAGCCGTCAATCTTATAACACCCCTTTTTACGCGTCGGGGGTTAATAAACGCGGAGTATACGTCAAGGGTTAATAAACGCGGACTTAAGGGACCACCTGTAGGTATAAACTTTTCATTTACCACACATTCTTTAAGGTCTTACCTGCCACGGCTTATTTTAATTTATTTTAATGTTTTGTTTTATCTTTTTATTACGGACGCTTTTAACCTGCACGTCTTTCTACATTATTCTCACATGTTTAATTTCAACATGAATGTTGTAACAATTATTATTTTAAATAATATTTTGATTTAAAATGGTTAAAAAAAAAAACGCATAAACCTACATGGGCACTTATAAAACGTCAGAAGCTAGGTGCACGGTTTCAATTGGTCGTTTCCTATGGAGAAGAGCCGGCAAGAAACTCCACGGTTACTCTTTTCGTTTGGTTCGTGGAGCTTCTTGCCCATTCTTCTTTATAGGAACCTTCTTCGCTTTGGAATGGGCAACTAAGTAACTTCATCTTTGTGACTGAGCGACCCCTTGACAATTCAAATGTGCCTGTAATTAGTTTATTTGAAATAAATGCTTTGAGTTTGAGTTTAAGTTTGACATAACTTTACTACACGTTTATTACATAGTAGGGGTGTCTAAAGAAAAATACCAAGCTACATAAATGTGGCTTCTGTTACTTTTAATTTAGATTTTGAAAGTAATATAAAATATGAAATTAATATTCAAGATTTTAAAGACTTCAAGACCTGTCTTAAACTATGTATATGATTTTAGACAAGTTAAATTAATTCTGTATCATAAAATAATTTTGAGTGAGGTCTTTGTATAACATATTAGCAAAATTTTATTAATTAAAACTAAGTTTGTTTTGAATATTCATTCCAAAACTTAGTAAACTTCTTCAAATTTGAAATAGTTATTAATTTAATTTTGTATATTATATTTATATATTATTTTATTATCAGCGTCATCGACTTACATTTAAAATTATGTTTTTGCAAATTCACCAAAATTGCCGCTCATTGAAGTTAACAGTTTTGTAAATAGGTGTGTAAAATCAAGAAAAGGTTAAGCAAAATTGACTACCAACTTAAATTGTCCGCAAATTCAAATCACAACTATCATACTTTAACATGGATTATGAAATGGCTGTAATACGGCAAAAAGACGTAGGGTGTCCGTTTGCTTAACAATTAATTTCCCTGACTGTATTTAAAGCCAAATTATTCAATTGCGTTCAATACAATCTATTATTTGTAAATCTATGGGCTTTCTAAATGTATTTTTTAAACATTATTTTCAGTTGAACCGAGTAGTTATAAATATAATTTAAAGGTTATTTTTTAAATTAATTTTATCAGCAGACTTACATCATCATTACCCAACAGCAGCCCACGGCTGGACATCGGCCTCTCCAATTGCAATTGCATTTAGCTTGATTCTTGGCAACTCACACACACGCACAGGGGCCCTACCACCACCTCTTTTAGCAGTATTACTTTAATCTTACTTGAACGTGGGAAAGAGATGGAGCTAGACGTCCTGCATAGCTGCACTTCTTTCTCGTACTGAAGTAAGATCAAAATAATACTGCTTAAAGAGGTGGTGGTTGGGCCCCAGGAGACTAGTAGCTGTTTAAAATACAAAGCCTATACCTTGCACTCAAATCTAACTTATCAATTTCACCTAATTTGCATCTTCACCAATCCGATATTCCTTTGATCAAAAATTTATATTTCTATATTAAGTGAGTTTGCTTGTTTTTTTTTTGTTACGCGTTCACGCTAAAACGACTGAACATATTTAGATGAAATTTGGCACATGGGTAGCACATGACCCAGATTGGGACATAGAACATTTTTTATCCCGATATTCCCGACTTATGCGGGCGAAACCACGGGGCTCAGCTATACATATTATAAAACAAAGGAGCTTTTCGCGTTTGTTTTTATATTCGGGCTGTTCTTCTAAACCACGAAACAGATTCTGATGAGGTTTTCACCATCGTTTAGAGAATTTATTCCGGAAGGTTTCTGTGTATAATAAAATAATTTAATTATATGAAAGTTAATATTAAAGTTACGTTTAAGTACTTAAGAAATCTCGATGTTTTGTCAAGTCGTAAAAACCGTGCAAAAGTCGTAAAAAGCGGGACGCTAGTAATTTTATTAAACTAAGTCGGGTTAGATACACCATTTATAACTCAAGAACGGGTAGATTGATTTTTTTCTTTGTTTTGTTGAATAGCAGAATAACTATTAAAACATTGGAAAAATGTATTAGGTAGGTAGGTATAGGTAGGTGGTTTACTAATGATAAGCATAAAATATAGTGTCATAATTTACCACGGATATCTATGTAATTTACATTGGCATAACGAATCTCAGCATAATATTATTGGGCATAAATGTTTTGCCACTATGTTTATTGGCATGAATACATACTGTTGGCATAATAATAATGAAGCATAATTTCCCCACCGCCGTATCTATACGTTGACGTCGTGGTGAGGCTTGCGCGCTTCGAACTCCAGGTCTGTGCCGGTAGAGTTTACTTTGCCGGGACAGGTCTGGGATGAGGAGCCAGGCCATGAGAGATACAGAAACCCGCAGGGCAGCATGTGGCGAGGTGTTGGGCAGTAGCGACCCCACGAACCCTATCTCCGGGGAGAAGTCTTGTTCCTCACCTCTGGCTTGCCTTTATTGGCCGGCTGGTGTGAACACTGACGAGGAATAGAGCTCTCACCTCTTTCTTGCCTTTATTGGCCGGCTTGAGTGGAGATTTGCAAGAGCAAATGTGCTCGGAGGAAGGAAGTATTCCAGTAAGATTCTGGTAGGGATCTTGACCGTACTTCCGGGATTGTCCTGATAGCCGTGGAATATCGCTCCACTCCTTATAAGCACCTCAAGACATGTCACTTGTCGCTAAGACACTTTGTGCTAGCGACCGTTTTCGGATGCCCATTATTGAGTGTGCAAGTCACCCCCTGCCATTTTTCCTGTATATTTCATATAAGATATTGGTCAGGCAGTGGCCATAGTCTTTCCATAGTTCTAGATAACCAGTTCACTTAGCCAACCTCAAACTCAAAGCATTTATTTCAATTAAACCATTTACAGGCACTTTTGAATTGTCAATGGTTCGGTCAGTCAAAAATATGAAGCTAGTTGCCCATTCCAAAGCGTAGTAGGTACCTATGGAGAAGAACGAGCAAGAAACTCCGCGGACACTCTTTTAAATAAAAAAATTGATACAAAATATTGGTTACATCATTCATTTTGAAATTATGCATGTGAGAACAATGTAGAAAGACGTGCACGTTCGTAAAAGCGTCCGTAATAAAAAGAAAAAAATAAAGAATCATTCAAAAACTTAAAATAAATTAAAATAAGCCATGGTAGCTAAGAGATGACCAGTCCCAACTGACGGCGCCCGTTCACGAACATGACGCATGGATCAGCACCATTCAGCTCAACCATTTTGAAGGGAGCTAAATGATCCAACACACGCGCCACCATCAGCGAGACATTTGAGTGAGCATGACATACTCACAGCCGCCAGGGCACATTCAAGTCAATGAAATACTACTTACCCGGTAAATGGTAGCTCTTCAGTACATAGTATTGAACTTGAGAAATTGAGTTTATACAATACAAAGATGGATGAACCAAACCCATAATCCAATATCTTTGTTTCCATATCTTGCAATAGTCCTGCACCAACCACCGGGGGTTGTCCTTAGGAGCACTAGCATAGTGCGTACAGGGATAATCGTAGGTTGGTGCCACGTTTCATTAAACACATCTAACGGGCCTCTGCGAGTTGGCTTCGGCCCCTCGTACGCCTTCCAAAGGTCCCGAGAAATGTCAAAGACGTAAAAATATGAAGCATAATTTTATAAAGCATAATGTTACACATAATGTTCTTTGGATTGAAATAATAAACTTAATAAATATAATTTATACTTGTTTTAATATAATTCATATAAAAACAAACATGTTTGCGGCTCAGGGGTGGCCAAGGGGGGATCCTTTCTTTTTGCATAACTGTTTTGATATATTTTTTTGCATGAAAAAGATTTTATGTGATACATAAAATTATATTTATAACTGTCATGCATTAGAAATTATGGGTATATATTTGAACGTCGAAAATTAAAATATCGAACGAACATAAAACCGAAAACCAAAATATCATAATATAAGTTTATATTGTCGAAAGGTTAGTTAAACCTACGTCCACTATATCTAATTATCTACAAAAGTGATATCGAAGTACAAGAGTATCGAATGTTAGAAAGCTACGGAGGTTACTACAATATTACTTCTACTGTTATTAGGAGAATTAAGCTTCGTGCAGACTAGCGCGACGCGACAGCGCGACGCGACACCGATTATTGTTATACCGTGAAGTTTTCGTGGAAATTGTATTGTTCGAGTCACGTCGCGCCGTCGCGTTACGTTGGTCTGAACGAGGCTTTAAGGATGCAAGAGCGAGCTAGCGAGCTCGGGGCTCGGGGCACCCGACTCGGACTGGTTAAGTCCTAGTTAAGTAAATTTTAAGGAATATTATTGTTTGGCTTAACGTTTTCGTATAACTTTTATTAGCATAATAATACTGTGACATAATAATACTTTGGCATAATTTGGAGTTGGATAAATTTTTAAGGCATAAGATTTATTCGTCTATTTGAGCCATAAATATAAACATTGGGTTTTTTTTTTGGGTTTAAAAAAATATCCAGTATGGATATTTGGATATTTTTTAAAACCCATCTGTAATAGCCGACTACGCCGTCACCGGTGACTACGCCGTCGTTATTATTGAAAGGAAACAAAAAAAAAATGTTCTACCTACAATGCAATGCCTAAAAATTTCATTAGAGCAATATTGTATAACCCCCCGCCGCACCAATTGAATAATTCCCAAATTATAATAAATAATGTTTATATTTATGGCTCAAATAGACGAATAAATCTTATGCCTTAAAAATTTATCCAACTCCAAATTATGCCAAAGTATTATTATGTCACAGTATTATTATGCTAATAAAAGTTATACGAAAACGTTAAGCCAAACAATAATATTCCTTAAAATTTTATGCCAAGAGGGGAATTCCCTAGGTAGGTAGGTAGGTAGGTGCGCCTTAGAAAAGTAGGTACTTAGTGCTACAGCACGTGCGAAGCCGGACCGGGTAAATCTAGTTATCAAAAGGGGGAATTCCCTAGGTAGGTAGGTAGAGGTAGTTAGGTGCGCCTTAGATAAGTAGGAACTTAGTGCTACAGCACGTGCGAAGCCGGGCCGGGTAAAGCTAGTTATCAATAATTATATAATCAAGAACTTTACCATTTTCCGCACCATGAATAAGACCAACCCTATTGTCGACTACACAGATCTCTTTGTGCAGACGGAACAAGATCGTGATATGACCCAAACAGTTTAAAACGGCCGAATAGCCTTTGATATTAAATTAAATGTCAATCGTGTTCTGCGATTTGGTCTCGGTTATAAATGGGGTCGCTTCAACATTTTTCCATTGGTGACTATAGGTCTATCAGGTAGATTGACAGCATCTACCTGGGTTATTTCCCTTTTGATACGGCGTTTGTCTTTTGTTTTGATTGATTTTGTAATTTTATTCCTGTGTCTGTAAAGCCCCTAACACGATGCATACTGTAAAGTGTATTACTATGTCATACAGTAAAGTTGTAGCAACAAATGAATTGCATCGTCTACTGTTTAGACAGTATGATTTTAGGAATGAAGTATTTTAACTGGGTTGACTGGTAGAAATCGTTACGCGAAAAAGTGTTCACATTTGCGACTGTCTTCTTCTGATCCGATTGAGAGAGAGAGAATAAAAATTTAATTTAGTCTCAAAGAAAATCGAATATGGCGGCTGCAGAATTTTCGTTTTTGTTTTAATTCATACGTGAGAAGGAACTTGGTTCCTGACGGGGTACCCACGTTCACACAAAATTACACCGTGTAAATCAGGTTTAACTTAATGTGCCTAAAGTTATTTAATATCATATTTTTTTCGTTTGTGCAAAGGATTATCTAGTATTCTTTCTTCTTTTCCTAGAAAATGTAACGAGAAAGGGATGGCACTCACGAGGAAAATTCAAAATTTTTGCAGCCATAATATCTTGTGTTATTACAATAACTGTACCGTACCAAGAAAACTGTAAATATTCACATACGTGTGGTAAAACTAGTCATCATAGTTACCCACATGGAACTAAATCATATAACATAACATAACATTACGCCTTGTTTCCCCGAAGGGTTTGACAGAGGTGTACTTGTAGCAGTTACACCCACATTTCGCCAGTTATGTTTAAATCCCATGTAATAGGGGGCGAGCCTATTGCCATCAACCGGGCACAAATCCAGATTCCGGGTTGCTACTGAGAAATTCCAGATAGAAAAACCCAATAACACTTTGCGACCACTAGAACAACGAGGCAGTAACACTACTACAACAGTGTACTAATCATAGATTATAAAGTGTGGGTGAACCAGTCATTCTAGCCTACCTAGGTTTATATATTGTTATTTGAATAGCTCTCACCTGAGTGCTCCGTCAGTTTGGGTTTTCAAATGATAGCCATCCTTTGTAAAACCCAAACTGACGGAGCACTAGATCATTTTTTCCAAGAACTACGTTTTTCCGTGAAACTGACACTCATATCACGCACAGTATTTAATCACTAGAGAGTCCTCTTAAACCTTACGTCGTGTATGTGTATTATGGTGAATACACCCGCCTTTGCGCGATATTCAGCTGAATTCTGGCATGTAAAGTCACATTTCTCTGAAGCTTGTAATCCGGTCACATGTTTGCAATCATGTTATTTCATTAATGTCTCTTCATCCTTCTGAGTTCTAAGGGCTTTGTCTTACAATTTTGTAGCAAAAACCTTGTCATTTGTGTTGAATACACACATTCTGAATTATGTTAGTCAAAATTATTGTTTAAAATGTTTTACATGAGTTACGACGGAATATAGAAACCGAATTTAAATATAGTACCTATCTTCATCGTCATTTGGTGTTCAAAAAGAGGGATACCTTGAGAGTTTTATTATATAGCGGCCCCAATATGGCGTCGCGAGCGGTAGAGAAATGAGATGGCAGTGTTTTTTTTTATCTACATTTTAGGAGCTTGGTCAACAAGACTAAGTCGCTCCGTAAGACTTTCTTATAATTTAATACTCAATTTTATAAATATAATACAGTTATTTTATATGAGTAACTATCTTCTACGAATACCTCATATTTATACAATAGCCTCGCTGTTTCTGACAAGGGGAATGCTAGAATGTTAACCCACCCACCTCTCTAACATCAATACCAAAGTGTGTCAATAACTCAGCTCTGAGATCTTCGTTTCGGGCACACTCCACAATGATGTGAAGAACGTCTTCCACTTTCCCATACTCTGTGCAGTTGGGAGAAGGAACTTTTTCATTAAGTATGCGAACTTATTTAAGGGGATATGTCCCGAACACAGAAATATTAAAAACAGGAGAAGTGGCAAGGGGGCGTGTCGCCGACCACGTGGAGTTGAGCTTTTCGCTCAGGTATTGAAAAAATGGCCGTCACCGCGAGTTAGTGTGTTGTCAACCGCGATCGTAAAAAAAACGATTATGCCGTCTTGTTAAGTGGGTTCGTGCAAAAAGAGAAGCCAAAACAAAATGTTTAGAAGTCATGGCATCAGTTACCACAGGTAAATACAAGTATTTTACAATATTTGTCTTAAAAATCACGAAAAACAACAAGCCGTAAAATATATCTGAGTTGTACTACTTTATTTTTGTTTTCCTATATTATCCCGACAGTATTATTTTTGCATTAAATACATTGCTCTTTTACAACCACCTCAGTCTGTCACTGAGTGACTGAACAAGCAATGTAAATCTGACATAACGAAACCTCAATAAGCCGTAATGTCGCATGGTGCGTCCGCTGCTCCGGTTCGCCGTATTTGAGCGCGAGCTAGTGATGTGCTCGTGGAGGTCTGACAAAGTCTATCGACAAGAAAGTCGACTGCGAATTGTTATATTACAATTTCATTTAATTGATTTTTCTTCAATTTGTTAACTCTTGTAATTCGGTTGGAAGGCATATGTGGTTCTATGCATTTTTACCCATTTTTATTATTTTACAGCGTAATAGACAAATGCATAACCAAATATCGTGAAGTAAGTTCAATAATGTTTAGTTTAGTAATATATGGAATGTCCTTGGGTTTGAATTATGAGATGTAATGCCTTAGCCTCAAGTTACTTCGTCATTTGTTATGGTTATGGTATTTTACTGAAGTCTTCATAAATGCACCATTAGCTTCGTATGCATTATAATAATCAGCATCATTTAGTCATAATTATGTATTATGCCGCAGAATTTCTAAAGAGGGTTTGAAGCCATTTTGAGACGTCATGCATGCTCTAAAATAAACAATTATAATATGAAAATTACTTTAAGGTTATTATTAAAGATTTGGCAATGGGTCAACATTCATGCTATTTATTTCTTATGCATGCGTGTTTGTTATTGTCACATAAACCCCTAGTTACTAAAGAAAGAAGGATTTAATTTCTTAAAAATACGAGTTTTTTAAGAGCCTGCAAACTTACAAGTTTATGATTAGCTTCGTATACCTATATAATTCAGTAAGTCACTAACAAATTGTAATTGTACCGTTTCAGTTTCCCAAAAGAAGCAAGTAAAAAATCAATGGATTGATGCCATAGGAAGGTCAGCTAACTGGTTCTCTACAAAAACGAGAATCTCTTTTTTGAACATTTTATGGCATCATAATCATATATAACTACGTGTCGTTTGATTTGTAATTGTTTTAAAAATATTTTTATTAATTAATTAAATAATGTTTTGTTGGTTTCATATCGTTTTTGTTTACTTTATTTCCAAAACCTTTGTAAATTTATCGATATATTTATCGATAACTCTTCGATTTAGTCAAGCACTATGTCGTATCCGCCCCCGAGTCCCGACAACACACAATGATAATTGTTTTAGTGTGAGTAATTATACGGAAAAAGTACGCTGTGTTTTAAATAATAAGGTTTATATTTAAATGACTGAGTTATCGATGGCGCGTGTGTGCACTTGTTCGTAGTATTGTTTTGACAGAACTGTGCAATATTAGCGTTATGGTGGGGCAATTGTGGCTTCATCGGTTTTCTATACATTTTGAACTCCACGCCATATCTCCTTCTTTATTATATCTATGGTCCCGAACGAAGTCTGAGAGCTGGAACAATTTCTGTTCTACCTAAAAAAAATATGGAACCATGGTGATTTCCATGGTTCTCACCAATTTGGAAGAAATTTCTATCTGTGACGTTTTGCTCTGTACTGAAGACGATGAACGCGCAAAACCCGGTCCATAAAAACACAAAAAGAAAATCTTATCTTATCATAACTTATCTGGGGGCAAAGTGCAAATTCGAAAATCATCATCATCATTTCAGCCAAAAGACGTCCACTGCTGGACTTAGGCCTCCCCCAAGCACCGCCACTTCGACCGATTCTGTGCCTCCCAAATCCAGCTGGATTCCTATGGGCTTTACAAGGTCATCGGTCCATCTTGTGGGAGCCCTTCCAACGCTACGTCTTCCGGTACGCGGGCAAGTTTCTGGAGTGGCCAATTCGAAAATAGCACGTCGAAATCAATAAAATCACCAATTTTGAAAACTAGCAAATGACGACTATTATTCAAGAAATAATTTAGTTTAACGTAAACGAAGCAAAAAGAGTATGTAAGGATCGTAGCAGATGGCGTTCTATAGCTTCTGTGTAATTCACTTAGTTTCAATTATTAGTGAATGTTCAAATGGATTAATGTGAATAATTTGGGCCAACTATCTCTATTGTTCAAAAAATCTGAACCTGTGGTGACTGCCTTTACAAACTCAAACTCAAAGCATTTATTTCAATTAAACCATTTACATTACATTACTTTTGAATTGTCAAAGGGGTCGGTCAGTCAAAAAAAAATATGAAGCTAGTTGCCCACTCCAAAGCGTAGTAGGTACCTATGGAGAAGAACGGGCAAGAAACTCCACGGACACTCTTTTAAATAAAAAAATTGATACAAAATATTGGTTACATCATTCATTTTGAAATTATGCATGTGAGAACAATGTAGAAAAACGTGCACGTTCGTAAAAGCGTCCGAAATAAAAAGAAAAAAATAAAGAATCATTCAAAAACTTAAAATAAATTAAAATAAGCCATGGCAGCTAAGAGATGACCAGTCCCAACTGACGGCGCCCGTTCACGAACATGACGCATGGATCAGCAACATTCAGCTCAACCATTTTGAAGGGAGCTAAATGATCCAACACACATACACATAGCCAAGTTTCGCTACGTAAATTACACTACCGTAGATTTTTGCAAAGCATTCTTTAATTTAAGACTAAATTCCTTAACTTATGAAGCTCAAACAAGACATATTGCTCAATAAATTCATACGTCGATTCTGATGGCTTCCACTGACGTAGATTCAAGAAAATCGTGGAGATTTTTCCCGGAATGGGATAATAAATTTAAAGCGACGATCGGTGACAATAGCGCAAGATGGAACGGCTTGAAAACAAACGATCAAGGTGAGAAACAGCAAGAATCTATCTAGGTTAGGAAGTAACCAATGCCCTGAATGAAGGGATATTCTGGTGTCTTAGATAAAAAAGTTCACTGTACAAAATATACAAAATATTTTGAGCAGATATTTTTGCCACTTTTTACCATTTCTGTAACAATTATATTCTTATTTTGTATTTGAATAAAATATCTATCTGCATTGAGCGATTTACATACAAATGAATCAAATGGGACACTAGTTATACCATTTAGAACGCATTTAACGTCACTGGAATGACCGTATAAAAATTAATCATTCCATTTTCAGTAATACAGGCCGACACAATTTTGAAGAACGAAAAAAAAAGGAACTTAAAAATCAGACCAATCACAGCCATATTCGAAATACAATTTAAATAAAATCCGTTTGATGTCATACCCCGGAATTATATTCAGCCAGGAACATTGTAGCCTATAAAAATTGTCACCAACACGCAGCACCGCCATTTTATAATTTGAACAGTAACGTTAACTTGTTTATCGCATATTTTATTAGAGCTCGCATCGTATTGACCAATAAAGTCGATCCCGTAAAATGGTTTCGATTTTAAATTGGATGGGCAGTTCGACCGGTAATAAATGTAATAGGACAACGGGAAATAGGTTTGTTAATTTATGGGTCATGATTTGTGATGTTTATGGAGCTGTTCAAACTTTTTTGTTTTTTTTTTCAAGTGTTTGTGAGTAGTTTCTGCTCATGGACGTTCTATGAAAAAAGCATGTATTTTAAAAATAATCTCTACGTCATACGTCTAAGTCATTTGTATATCTTTGACATTCGTTCCGGGTAGTCAGAAGCCCGAAAGTCTGAAAACCAGTTTTGCCAAGGGGTATCGTATTACCTAGTAACGGGGTTCTGGAGGTAAGATAGTCGCTCCAAGTAAAATACTGGTATCCAGCTGCATCCGATTAGACAGCGAGACCGACCTCAACTTACATAGTTGGGAAAAGGCAAGACAGATCGATCTCTACGTGTGGGGAACATTTCCATTATAAATTATGATGTGGCACATTACTGGACGATTTCGGTCATTCACTTTAAAGGTCTGGCCTTAATTCCTGATAATTCTAAATAAAAATATTACAACCATTAAAATTCCAAAAATCAAATCTAGTTTCAATACAAAAATAACTCTACTTTCGAAGCGTCTGTTAACTAGATTAAATAATATACCAGCACTATTGAAAACGTGATATTTCACGTATAAATTATTCATAACCTGATATGAAAGGTAATTCAATTTTTTCCGGTGGCTCAGATTTCATATTCTAACCGAAACCTAGTTTTGCGAACATAAATATCAATACACGTTGTTACGGTTACGTGGCGTTTTTTGTTTTTCCATCCGAGTAAATATTGTATTTCAATAGGGAACTAAAAGGGTCATAATTTTAATTAATAAGGGTAATTTTTCTCGAGAGTATGTTTGTATTTCTTTGGCATGCTTTTTAGAATAAATGACTTGATGGATTTTAACATTATATATAATAACTTTATTTCAGAATATCTCATCCATATTTGTGTTAGTAAGTACTTAGAAACTATAAAACAAAAAAAAAATATATATATATATATACAAATAACAAAACGACATTAAATTGACACATGGAGTGCGATCGATTATGAGATATCGTTAAATTTGTCCAAATTGTGAGAGTACATAGGGTATAATTATAATGTTTATATATTGCATCTGCAAATACAAAAAAAAGAATATAAATAAAAAAAGGAAATTTAAAAAAGTGAACTTATACAAAGATATGATTATGTTTACATAATACCATAAACAATCTCATGCAGTTGGAAGCAGTAGGTCTTTATTATGTAAGAAGAAGCTTCCGATCTTGTTCACTTTTTACGCAGTCGGTTTTTTTGTTTATTTTTATTTCCTTTTTTTATTTTGTGAATAGTGTGTACCAGGTTCATGTTTTGTTATTTATATTTAAAGTATTTTATTGTTGTTGCATTTTAGTGATATCATACTGTTTTTTGTACGTCTATGCATACCTACCTACTGTCAATGTTATAATGCGACGGGTGACTGGGAGTAATTGAAGAGAAAAACATTTGACACTTTGTCAAAGTGAATCACGTGATTCAAAGGTAGTGTTTATTTATTTATTTTAATATAAAACTTCGAAGGACAATTACTTATTTAATTTAATTATTAGTTAATGACACAATGAGGAGCTCGTGGCTAAGTAGTAACTGCCGCACGGGTCGATCCGTCAGGTTAAGCTACGCTTGCCGGGGTTGGTCTGTGGATGGGTGACCATCTTTACATACCTAGACTCCTCCGTGTCTCGGAAAGCACGTTAAGCCGTTGGTCCCGGTTGTCATTCGTGGATCTTTGACAGTCGTTACGGGTCGTCAGAAGCCCGAAAGTCTGACAACCAGTCTTACCAAGGGGTATCGTATTACCAAGTTACTGGGTTGTGGAGGTCAGATAGGCAGTCGCTCCATGTAAAATACTGGTATTCAGCTGCATCCGGTTAGACTGGAAGCCGACCCCAATATAGTTGGGAAAAGGCTAGGCAGATTGATTGATTAGTTAATGACACAAACACATACTCACAGTACTCCAAACATACTGACTTGATCTTCCATTCATCCGCGAACACATCACAGTCCGGCTTAGCGTTCGGACGGTTCGACTCCGAGGCACTCTGAAAAATCTGTGCCTCTTTTTACATTTAATAAATGACAATTTTTAAAAGTATATAATATTATATATATATATATATATATATATATATATATATATATATTTTAGTAATACTACCTACTTGCGGCAAATATTAAACTTATGTTCATCTGTTTTTGATGACAAGAAAATTGCGAACACCTGCATTGAATAACCTTTAAATTCCGGAATTTTGCGATCAATACCGTGTGTTCCTGGCACTTCACGCAATTAGGAATTTGCCCTGCAGGGCCTCAAGTCTGCTATTATAATAGTGTCAGAATGGTCTATCATTGATTTCATAATTGTTGATTTTGACAAGTTTGGTAATCTAATAATATATTGGCGTCATTATGATTTTTATGTCAGCCACTGACACTCCATTGAAAGAAATGGCATCTATGTTAATCTCGTACATAATGACAAATGAATGACTGACTTAGGCGGTAATCTCATCAAATTTTGACAGTTCCTTTGATCAGTTACCTACCATTAGAACGTTATTGTGCAGTCATAGCTTTTAATTCGTTACAAGAATCGTGTTTGTGGAATACAATGATCAGCCAATGATCGACCATTATGAATTTAGCAGATTACGAACTTTTAACAAAATGACAATGGGATCGTGTTGGAATGACGAATTTATAAAAATAGCAGACTTGGGCCCCTAACTATTACCTATGTATGTACCCACAATACTCACTTTCCCACGTAAACTTTGTAGTGTTACGAGCAATAACAAGAAGAAGAATGGGTTATTTTGTTGGTTATAAGATAGAGAACATTGCCCTCTCTCTATCCATGTTACTTACACATGGATAGAAAGAGGGCAATGTTTTCTAATTATATATTTACACTAGGTACTAAAGAAGCATGGCAGCAGAATAGTTGATAGAAATATTAAGCGTCTACTTATGTCACCGTCACGTCGCTGTCGGCTAGACTTATAATTCTGTAGTCCGTAGTTTATTTTGCAGCTATAAAAATGCATTTATATCAATTATATTCCAAGTGGTAATTTTTATGTATTTCTATACCTATTTCTTTTTCAAATAGGGTCTGTTGACAAATAACCTCTAGAACGAGTGAACTTCAAACTGGAATATCTTTAATTCCTGAATTCCTATAAAAGTATAACTGAAGACTGAACTGACAAACTGTTCAGGAATTCAAACTGTACATTAGATATTTTTCGTAGGCAGAAGCAAATAAAATGACAACAAAAATTTATTCGGGTGTCTGCCAGTCTTTTTGTTCGAGTAAAGCTTCGTGCAGACTAGCGCGACGCGACAGCGCGACGTGACACCGGCTATTGTTATACCGTGAAGTTTTCTTAGAAATTGTATTGTTCGAGTCGCGTCGCGCTGGTCTGCACGAGCCTTAATGTCCGAGTATAATCAACAATGGCGTGTATAAAAGCTGCTTAATTGACGATTAAAATTGTGTTTACTAGAACGCATAATTTATTGTTTATTTATTTATTTATCTTTAAGTCAGGTATGACACATACATTTGTTAGTAATCCTTAACCTATGTTAGTATAACAGACTAAAAATAGTACTTAATTACGCCACCTCACAGAGACACTGGCAACAGTGTAGGTACATGCACTGTGCACAGATGCCCCATAAGGTGGCCTTCAGTCTTACTAGCAACAATGCTCAGAAGACCACTGTTGCTGCCCCGTATCCGACGCAGTAGTGAAGCGGATCTTTTACGAATGATCGCAAAGAAGTCGTCTGTACGCGCTGCTGCGAACATCTCTGACGCGATACAGAAACAAGGCAGCGACAGCAGTATTCTAAAAGCATTGTCGTATTGCACATGCAGGGCGTTTTTGCTTGCATCATTTTATTTCATACGTTAAGTCGATTGAATAAGAAGAAAAACAAATTAATTGAAATGGGAAATTAATTGTTAGTAAATTGACAACCTCAGTCAATTTATTATAGAATTTATTTATTATATATTTTATTTTTATTTTTTTAAGTGTTATAATAATTTCATACAACTGTTAGTAATGACAGCTGTGATTTGAAAATAAGTATGGACAATTAAAGTTGCTAGTCAATATGCTGAACTTTTTTAATCAAAACCGGTTTTTTTCTGCAGTTTAGAAAATAACCATTAAACTGGTGAAAGAACCATTTACTATTTTAAACGCAGTTTGAAATGATCCGCATAGAAACCATAAAAAAAAATAACAGCCAAACAAGAAAACAAAAATAATCCCAAACAAATCCCAACTCTCAGTTCAATGAGCTCTAAATTATATTTTTCAGAATCGCGCATAAAACTTTTCCTTTCCAGCGCTTGTTTCATTTGTATAGAGAATCCTGAAACCCAGTCTAACGACGCAACTGATATGCTAATAGCCCTCGTCAGCACCCATTGTGCATCCGAACTCGGCATTTTATGTCATCTCTAGAAAAAAATAAGCAACATGTATAAAAATGTGAATACTTGAATAGTTCATTAGAAGAGAAATTTTCATAATAAGCCTTAGTGGTAGACAGGATTTTGAAAGCGAAATTTCTGCCTAAAGAGAGATTATGTAAACATGTTCTGAAATCGTAACCTCATGTTTACACGAAGGTATAAAACATGTATCCTACATGTTGTGTTTACACTGATTTTGTTTATATAGTTTATACCTTAAACAAGTAGTATTTGTTGACAAAAATGTTGAAAAGGTGGACAAAATAGCATAAAAAATATGATATGTTTTATTAACTATTTTCCAACTTTATTATTTTTATTTTTGGAACTAAGTTCTTTAACAAGGCTTGCGGTAGAATGAAACTGACAGGAATCATCACGTAACAAAAAGCGTTATGCGCGAAAAAGTCACTATAAGTTTTTAGCAAACTAAAAATGTATACTAGATGGCTCTGTATTTAAAAATAAAAACAAATCTTTTGACATTTGAAACTTGAGACCATATAAGATGGTTCATTAATTCATAATAAACAGTGAAAGGAACTTCGTTTCAACCGGGTGTCCCACGACATCTCCCGACTTTTTTTGTTATTTGGAAACAAAGTCATAGTTCACAAGCAACTCTCTACACTGTGACCAAGCTAACTTTTCTAACAGTAGATCAGTATTTTCTTATAGTTGAGAAGTATCAATGCGAAAGGATTGAGAAAATAAATATATTTTGTGTGGATTCATAGGACATAGGACATATTTTTTGATACATGTTTTGTACAAAACTTGTAGAAAACAAGTATCACAACTTGTTTATGGGTGTAAACACAGGGTTAGACGTTGTCTACATGTTATATTATTAGCGAGCTAGTGAATACTTGAATTTATCTTGTATTTTGGTTGTGGTGGCAGTTTCAAACCGAATGTAACGAACATTTCTGTGTACAAATATCCGTAGGCTAACCTAATATTTGTTCCGAGTGGGTATTCATTGGAGCTAATTCACAATGCAGTTACACCAGTCAGGTAAGTTCTGCATAATCTATTATTTAATCAATTCCTCATTACATCTGTTTTGTGTTATATTGCACACCATCTTAACAATGACTGTAGAAGTTTACATGGACCCTATATTTATTGTATAATTAGGTAGGTATATGCGTGACCAATAAAATGTAGACCGCTCCAAGGGAGTAGGTACACAGCACATATTCATCATGCATCCGTTATTCAATTGTTTTTTCAACAACGTTTTCTAATTTTTGCCCTTTGGTTTCCTAAGAAAGCGGTGAATGGTCTCACAATAACGGCTATCCAAATACAGAGCATTTTTTGACACCTTGATGTCAAATTTCATGACGGTCGTTTTATGATAGTGGAACCGCTCTTCTAAGAAACGTGATTAGTAATGCTCCTTCTTTCTCTGTAAAAGAGGAAATAAAGAACTTACAATGGGAAAATCACAGACCGATATAATGACTATAGTGAAGTTCAATTTCGTCAAATTGTGAATTTTCGGAAAATCCGCTTTCGATTTAATGCCAGAAAAAATTGAGATCGCGACTCCCAATGATGATTGCGTACGGTTTCATTTTTCCTTTATGTTGATTGTGTAATATGACATTTTCGGAAATTGTCATCGTTGAAAAATATATTTGGATTTAAGCTTTTCGACAAAACTACTGCCGATTTATTTGGTTGTGTTTGTTTGGAAAGCGTGAAAATTTTCCGTTTTATCTTTTTGAACACTGGCCATATGTCGGAGTTATTCCAATATTTCTAGACGGTAAAACCAGCAGTAGGGAAATAATCATCTCGGAACCATTATAACCGACATACAACTTGATCTCTAAGTTTTGAAGCCAGGATCGTAGCTACAGTATTATTTTCATCTTAATTCTACTAAAGATACATTTGTAGAGATTTGAGAATTATAGTTCTTACAACCGAGGCACTGAATACTAAATCCACATTAAACCAACCCAAAAAAAAAAACGATTTCCAAACCATTCAAAAGGGCCTCCTCTCGCAATTTCAACATCAAAATAAACGTTGGGAAAGCATTCATTAGCCCTAATACCGCATTGCAGACTGGCGCGTCAACAGTTGGTAGTACTCGTTACTAACTCTGATAGAGGCATTAGCGATATACTTTATACGGTGAATCGATACATTGTGTTCACACATGAATGGAATAGGGGTAATATCGTTTTTGCTGTTGACTGACTCTGCTGGACAGCGGTTTCATAATAAACGTTATCCGAAACGCCTATAATGAAGATGATTCCTTCAATGTAGCCCAAGAAGTTAATTTTTTTTTACGTGTTTTTCAAATTACTACGCTTTTTAATTTTGTTATTATTTATTCATCTTAATTTCACCAAATATTCTTATTTGCAGCTAATATAATTTCAAGACCTATTGATGTATATAATTATAACTAAGGCGAATGCGTCAGCGTAGCCCGCGAAACTCGAAAAACGTAAGATATTTTTTTTTCCTTTTTTTGCAACTTGTTGGTTAGTATTATGTTGATCTAAATATGATTCACGACCGTAAAAAAATATTATTTATATGTAATCCCATTGAATGACTATTTCATGTAATCATGACATTTGAGGATTATGCTAATTTAAGGAGTTGTACATAACTGATTCTAATGATGATAGCTCTGTAAAGCCATGTTTCTTGCGGTCGCAAATCAACATACAATCTGACTCAGACCTGCAAGTTGTAAAAAATGAAAAAAAAAAAAGTTGCAGGCTGGCTTAGCGCATCCACTTAAGTATTTTTTTTTTTAGTTACCTGGGAAATATTGGCGGATCGCTCTTAATTAACGCAGTGCCCGTTTGGCACTCGTATTTATTTCAAGCCCTGTTCGAATATTAACCCATAGGTTAGCTAGTTTGATCCTAGACTTTTCCCGTATCAGCACGAACTTTAATGTATAAACTCACACATGACTCTTCTCATCATGGGGGTAGGCAGAAACTATAGAACGCCACCTGCTACGCCTACGAACTATGTAATACCTATTGATTTATTTCAATCAGGCCGAGAATCCACTTTTTGAATGTCAAATGTTACAAAAGACAGCTCCTAAAATACCAATCCGTCGCTATTGAGTATTAAATATTATATTCCTAGTGTTAGACCAACTCACTCCAAATATAAAAAAATAGGCTGTGAAAATCTAAAATTTTTAAAATATTTCGTCATGGGTGTCGTTTTCATAGTTTTCGAGGGTGCTAAAACCAATAGTGAGGTCAAAATGAAAATCCAAGAGGGGGGCCACGAATTTTTTTTTCTCACAGGTATTATTTTATTCGTTGAATCATTTTTCCATTTTATTAATAATAGGTCCTTTCTTTTACACATGGTATCAATTTTATTATTTATCCATGGTTGTTTGTTTCTTTTACTGTTTTTATTATTTTTTCTGATATATTTTGATCCATCGTAACATTAATTAATTGACTTTTTATGTAATCGTAAACTGTGTTTGGACACTCTGTATCATCTATTTCGCTCCATGTTAAGTTGTTAAGAAAAGATAACATTATAACATTATCAATTTGTTGTATTATTTTTGTATGAGTATTAGCCTGTACTCGTGTTGGGTCAAACCCTACGCAAGACAGTATTAACATGCGGTGATCTGCCATTACAGTTCTGAGTGCGGCCGAGTACAGATCTAACGAGCGCATTCTTATAAAAATGTCTTTATAGCTACTTCTAGTGTTATTTCCACGTGTTTCAATTCTTGTGTAGTCAGATCTCGCGCTCGTTAGACCACACTTGGACATGCCACTTACGTAGTATTCTCGAATGTTGTCGAATGTCTTTAGGTCTATGTTTACGTCTCCTAGCAAATAAGTGTCGTATGATGTAATAGAAAAATTGGATATGATACTGCTTATTTTCTTTACGAATAGGTGTTGACTCTCGCTTGGTGGTCTATTTGCACAGATATATGAGTGGTAGTTGTGGGGTGTGGTGATTTGACCAATAATACATTCACAGTGTATTAATGTGTGATTCATTCATTTCATTCATTCATTCATTCATGTTCATATGTAGCCACCTCTGGCGTAAATAAATTATTATTACACCGACTTTTCTGTTTTTACGCAACTGACTGTGCATCTCATAGCCATTGATGTTTTACATATGAACATTGTTTTCATTTACCTCTGTTAAAATGAAAAAAATCTATAGTTACGTTGGATGAGTTAATTAATTGTGTTACATGACCAATTTTTTTTAGTAAATGTTAGATCCATAATAAAAAAAAATGGTTTGTTGTTTGTGGTGAACAATATTCAGATTAATTTTACCGATACAGGTTTTGTCGTCCTGCCTGCGTTGTCGTCGAAAGCCGGTCGATTTACATTTCACTCCTAACGACTGTAGGCTTGTCTTTGTCTTTGTTACGTAGCAGCGCCTTTCCATCCTGGAACCAGATATATTTATATGCTAGACGCAATTTTTGTTGGGCAAGCCACAGTAGCGATTTATTAGATTTAGTAAGGGCGCGACGCAGGATAACTTTTGACTTGGAAATTTTAACAGGGGCTTCCAAAACAATTTATTTTAGCAAAACTTCTTCGCTCCGTTTCCACGTTTCACGTTTCCATGACTGTGCCTGTTCTGCTTGCTTCAACTCCACTTGGATGTTTCTTTCACGATCATTTCCATTTCCATTTTCCTTTTTTTATCTGTGATCTATCTAAGTTGAGAGCTTCAACTAGCTTGTCAGATATTGAAACAAGGTCTTCATTTTGAGCTTTAGGTATTCCTATAACTTCTAGCACGTTATCTAGAACACCGTCTCAATAACTCACACGCTCTACATTACGGACATATTGTTAAGTGAGCTAATTTCTAGCTCAAAATGAGTTTTTTCGTTGCTTGGGTAATTCTTTCCAACTCATGTATGTGCTTATTTTTGGCTTCAACAGTTTTGTCAGTTCCTCCACTTTTGTGCTGCAGAAGCTTATTGATACTTCGATAGGTTGTAATTCCTTCTTTAAAACTTTTTTCAGTACGGCAGTGATATTTTTCAGATTTTTTTTGCTATCTATGTTGCAGTTACCTGGATTTCTGCTGGAGGTCGCGACTTCCTCTTCTTCATCTTCCTCGTCCGGAATAAAGTAGGATGATTTTCTGTTAGGCGAGTTGTGGTTGCATTCCTCACATATCCAGTCCAGGCTATCCGCATTTGGGCACGCCACTATTGCGGCGATAAGTTCTCTCTTTGAGGAGTGGCTGGAGAGGTGCCACGGCATCATCACCTTCCACCTGACGCAGGTCCTCACCGGACACGGCTGTTTCGAGAGGTACCTGTTTTGGGTAAGGCGGGAGGAAACGCCCGGGTGTCCTCACTGCGTGGATCGCCCGGAGGACACGGTGGAGCATACGGTGGAGGTATGCCCGGCTTGGGCAGAGCACCGCCGTGTCCTCGTGGAGGCGATCGGTGGCGGGGATCTCTCACGTCCGGCCCTGGTCCAGACCATGGTACGGAGCGAGGGCATGGGAGGCCGTCACCTCCTTCTGCGAAGCAGTAATGCTCGCGAAGGAGGAGGTGGAGCGCGTAAGGGAGAGGCAAATTTCGCGCCCTCACGCCCCTAGCCGCCGCAGGAGGAGACGCCCTGGGCGTCGGGAATCTATTGCCGATTCCCGGCCACCGTAGGCGCGGGCTTGCGGACGGTGAGCAATGCGTAGCTCGCCGCAATAATAAAAAAAAAAAAGTATTCCCGCATTACGAAGTGCAGATAGTTGTTTCGCGGTAAGACCAGAGCAGGCTTTATTAGCATGAACAGAGTTAGCACATGATCTGAATTCCAGACCTGGCGAACTGCTGGTTATTCCTTTATTGCAATTATCACATTTGGTCATTTTGGTTAGAGTAGAGGGACTACACTCAAAGTCAAAGTCAAAGTCAAATAATGTAATAAGGCACAAAAAAAAGTAATAATAATTGATTCAAGTCGCCCCTTCCAAAAGGTAGTTTTCGTATAGAGAAGAATGGGCAAGAAACTCCATCGTTACTCTTTTAAAATGTTTTCACTCAGCTCTAACCGCACAAACAAGTAAGATGTTGATACCGAACCAATACGTATGAAAGAGCGTTAGCGAAATGCATATCCATATCATATTTTTCGAAGGTGCTAAAGTCGATAGTGGCGTCAAAATGTAAAAATGTCCAAAATGGTGGCGGCGAAAAGTTTTTGTTTCAAATCATACGTGAGAAGTTGCTAACGGGGGGAGGGGGGTCCTCTGACCGCACACGTTCTTTCTTAATGATTTTTTCGTGCCTTACTGTATAATACTAATCACTTACCTCTACTGCCAGATAAAATCAATGAGATAAACTTGGTTGACAGACTAATGACCGCAGTAAATCATTATCAGCAGACAAGGTAGTCATAATCTCACCATCGGAATGGGTGGATTGAACGTGATGATAACAATCAAAGATTTGGTGTAAAAATAGTAGTTATCAAAGAATTATGGATAATCATTATCAAATTTGATTGAAAGTCGTATCATGATTTTAAATTAATGATTAGGCTTGGCTACCAGATAGATCATGCAATGATTACAGTTGTTAAGATGTTAAATTGCAAAACACAGTTGTGGGTCGAAGGTTTATACATAAGCCCATAACTAAAAAACCTTGTTATGTAAAGTTGCCTAAAAAGACAATAAATAAAATCCGGCCAAGTGCGAGTCGGACTCGCGCACGAAGGGTTCCATTATCTATAAAAACCGGCCAAGTGTGAGTCGGACCACGCACAATGAAGGGTCCGTAGTTGGAATGAATTTATCGTAAGAATAAACTTAACTTTGTTATTGAAAAACATGTTCTCCCGGAATATATAGGAGAACATGTTTTTGCAACCGCAAATTTAAGTAAAAAGCCCACTTAAATTTGATATTTTTCCTTTAAACTTCGTTATATATAAGTACTAACATTTGAATTTCTAACTACAACCGTTTAATTGGTAGGGGGGGGGGGGGACACTTGACTCTAACGAAAATTGGTACCTACTTTAAAGCTTGATAAGATCTTGAATGATCCCACACTATGGGAAGGACGAAAAAAAAATTATCACCCCACACAAATTCGAATACTACTATGTAAATAACAGTGACATGAACTTAAAATAACATCAGCCACATAGACTAACTAACTCAAAAACTACCCAAGCAAAGTTAATAAAATTTATATGAGACTACCACGCAAGCTTTTTCTACCAAGAATAATTTTCAAAATTATAAATGACGAAAATATCGACAAATTATAAATGACGATAATACACTTCTTTTGAAAACAATGTCGAATATAGAACCTGCTCCTTTTTGAAGGTCGTTTAAAAAGGTCAAGTATTTCTTCTCTCGTACCGGAATATAATTAAATATTTGTTAGTCAATCAGCTGACTGCCCAGTGGTCAGCGTATGTTCAGGCTTTGGCCATACCAAGAGCCTTTGGGAATGTAAGACCAAAGTCTCTGATTACAGTCAAAATTTCGAGCTACATGATTACTGTCACATGGAAGCACTGACTGGACAAGTAGGCTCAAATCTGTGGTTCTTTCCTCAGAAAATCATCTCAGACTAAACAACAATCAAAATCTAAAGTCATTTAAACAAACTAGGATGAGAATCAGCAGTTTTCAAACGTCAAAATTACATAAGACAGCCCCCCAAAACGCCTTCATCACTTTCTAATGCTTTAGATGGGAAGAAGAAGTGGCGCAACTAACTCCCCAGCAGCATCTGTCGGTTCAGTTAGAAAAACTTGATTCTAATCGATGTACATATAAAAGTAACCTGTCGCGTTTTTATGGCCGTTCTTACCTCACATGTAATGGTTCTGTGTTATGTGTTTGAAATGAGATACTTAAATAATATATTTTGTCAATTTTGATCTTGATTTCTCATTTTAGCTGCCTAAAAACTCAAACTAAGGCCTCAAACATACGTATAATAATACAAGCCTTCCAAAATTGAGGAAAACCGGTAACCATAACTAACAATTTAAATAAAGGGGGCAAACATCAGCGGTGTTGTGGTCAGTGACCGTCTTTACCCACGATATACGACCTACCCTCCTCACTATTGGGACATATGACCATATTTTGTATGGGATTACGTCGAGATCAAATTGTACAGTTAATTGTTTAAGGATTATAAGGGATAATGTCAAATGTTAAGTTCCTACGATTCTTAGTTTAAATTACGGGGTGTGGTGCGATAGGGTTATTCGATAAGTGCGGTAAGGTGGAATGGATTGTTTGGTGGTAGGCTGGTCTTTATAGGTAATTATAGTGTTTGGATTTAAACCTAATTCATTTCAAGTGTACGTTTGTGAACGTTCGTGTGTGTAAGTTTAGCACGGACGTAATAAAATCGCGCCACTTATGTTTCTGCACTGGATTTTCAACGCTCTGCTTAGCGCCGAGAGTTGCAAATCCAACAGTATGTTTTTTCAACGCGCTGGAACGAGAGTGCGCCCAACGCGTTGGATTCTCAACGCTAAACAGCGAGAGTTGAAAATCCAGTGCGCGATAAAATCTCGCCGCGATATTTTTAGGTCCGTGCGAAGGTGGGTTAAAAAATATCCTCTCAAGTGCTTAAAAATATTCGCCAAGTGCTCAACAAAAATTACGAAATGAAATTTTTTCGACCAGGTACACACTTAAAACTCATCAACAAGTAATTTTATACCATTACCTATCACTAGGTATTTGTAAATCTTTACCAAAATACAAATAATTATAATCACCAAATACTCAAAAATTGAGCCAAAAACTCAAAATCCTAATACCCCTTTAAAACGAATGCTGTATGGTCTACCATTTTGACACCTCGAAGTAACACGCCGTCATGTAGCCACTTGTCAAAAGCACTCGTGCCGTGAGTTTGGTGCTGGTGCAAGCAAAAAATATGACTTATGAAGTCTATGTTATAAGCGTTAGTGATAATTGAAGTATACGAATTTAAAGACTAGCGAAGAAAGTATAGGTATTTCAGTCTTTTACAGACAATCAATCTGCCTAGCCTTTTCCCAACTATATTGGGGTCGGCTTCCAGTCTAACCGGATGCAGCTGAATACCAGTATTTTACATGGAGCGACTGCCTGTCTGACCTCCACAACCCAGTAACTGGGTAATACGATACCCTTTGGTAAGACTGGTTGTCAAACTTTCGGGCTTCTGACGACCCGTAACGACTGTCAAAGATCCACGAATGACAACCGGGACCAACGGCTTAACGTGCTTTCCGAGGCACGGAGGAGTCTCGGTATGTAAAGATGGTCACCCATCCACAGACCAACCCCGGCAAGCGTAGCTTAACCTGACGGATCGTCCCGTGCGGCAGTTACTACTTAGCCACGAGCTCCTCTATTTCAGTCTTTTACAGGCACAAAAGTTATTCTTCTTGCAACCATTCATTTTTTAAATGATGAGAAGTAAAACCTGGTAAAGAAGTGTTTTCTTCATGCTCAAACATCAAACTGGTCCATGTTGCTATTCTACAGATTCGTTTTTCAACCGTAATAAAAACATTAAATCGATAGATTTCGATTTATTTTTTCATTTGATTTGATTTTATTTGATGTTTGATTTTATTGTATTTAATTAATCTTATTAATTTGTTCATTTATATTTGGCTATGGGTGTTATTTACCTGAAAATAAATGAATATAAATATAAAAATAATATAATTTAAAAAAACTTGGAAATTATAAAATACCACGAATCTGAGTTTATAAATTATTTAGTTTAAAATACAAAAAAATAAGTTTTTTTTTTCTAATTTAAACAAGAAAACTCAACTCAATTAATTCAAGAAGGCAAAGACTGACTGACTCAATTCTTGTCCCATACACGTTCCATAAGTAATCTCTAATCAGTAATCTCTTTTAACTTGGATCCTTTTGGTTCTGTGTAAATCCGGATATTATTCGTCCAGCTAGTTTCACTGGATGGTTTTAACCATGTTTAACAATCCGGAGTTTTAATACAAAGGTGATACGGTTTCTAGGTCAGTATGTTTGAAAATAATAGTATCTACTAGGGCAAAGATATATAACAATACTACAGCTTTTATTTCTTAATGAAGAAGTCTGACTGTTTTGTTGCTAGTTAGGAATTGGCTGCCTTAAGAAGAATCTTTTGCTCATTTGTATTATTATTTAGTGTTGCCTCATTAAGTAAGATGATCCATTTTTTTCCTCTAGGGTAATCTATCGATGTTTGGGTCCTTACGTTACGTTAATTTGCTACGTTGTTACGTTGCCATTTAACTAACTAAACTAAAAAATTAGCACACTTTTAAGCTAAATAATTCTGTTTATACTTAGGGGAGAGTGTATATAAAAGAGCCAAGCTTTGAAAGAGCCGATGCGATTATCTCCCACTTAACAAAATCCTACCATAATTCAATCAAGCAGTGACAGCCTAGTAGTGTGACCGTCAGACTGACAAGTCGTAGGTCTCGAGTTCGAACCCAAGGCACGCACCTCTGACTTTTCGGATTCATGTGCTTATTATATAATTATCACTTGCTCAAAAAACGGTGAAGGAAAACATCGTGAGGAAACCGGCATGCCTGAGAGATATTTCTCGACGACATGTGAAGCCAAGTCAGAGGCCCGTGGGCGGCTTTAAAACTCTGACACCAGGTTATTTTACTAACCACACGAAAAAAGAAAAAATTAATTCAATTGTACTCTTTGTATGGCAACACTGGACAGCCCACAGACATTTGACAGTTCTAGAAAATCAAATGGCGTCGTAGGACTGAATTGAAAATTTTGACGCCAAAATGTAAGTTTTTTTGGGTTTACTTAAGTTTTTTTGACAAGAAGTGTAAAGCATAGGTTGACAAAACGAATATGTTGTATTGTTATGCATATAGTTGGCATTATTTTACACAAATAGATATTATTGTTATGATATTATGGTAAATTCTAGTCTATGAAAGAGCCGGCTCTTTCATGACACGAAAACTGGCTCTTCCACTATAGTACTAGCTTTTAGTTTCATCAAAACTGGCATTTATCCTTTGAATTCTAATACATTTTCTGATGATGATTTTCTTGCATCATACGTGACCAACAGACCTAATCCAGTTTCTCTTGATGATTCTACGCCGGAAAACGTGAGATCAAGAACACCAGAGTGCAGCACTTTTCATATGAACACTTCAGAAGCTCGTGGAATCAAACTATATGTGGGTATGGATCCGACATTTGGATGTTGGACCCATACCCACAGATAGTTTGATTGACAACATCCCATTGCCAGAAAGTTCACAGCTATCAACATCAGTATGACAACAAAATTGCAAGTCCTGAAGTTGTAAGACCTTTCCTAAAATCAGGACCCAGAAAAAACGCTAAGCTTAACAATCGTAAAATGTCTTCAGCTATAATCACAGATACTCCTGAAAAAAACAAAATAGAAGAAAAAGAAGGTAAAGGCAAATCTAGAAAACCTATTATTAAGAAAATGACTACGAGTACAAAACAAAATATAAGAAAACTAAATTCTAAAAAACAGGATGATTCCAGTGACACTAGCATCAACATATGTATCTTTGAACGATGATACATGATTAACAAGCTCACTGATGAAATATATTTATTAGAATTTTAAAAACAGAATTATTTACAGCAAGATAAAAATAATTGTATTGTGTGTAATGGACACTATATTCTCAGAGCAAAGAAGAGTGGTACGAGTACCAGTGCAAAATATGTGAAGGGTGGACACATGAGTCTTGTCAGATTTCTTACATTGTTACCTATTTTTTTTAATTTCAGTATCATAACTATTAAACTGATCATTGAAAAAAAATATTTTTATTTAAAAACAATCAGCATAAAAAGATTTTTTTTATACTTTTTAAAACTGGCTCCTCTTTCATGCACACTCTCCCCTATGCAGTAATAGCACAACCGCATTTTAGGATACACATAATTATTATAAAATTATGACATAACCCTGACTTTACCTTTGATTTGTAGTGCCGTGACAACACCATTTCAAAAAAGTACCAAAATTGGGGCAAAAACAACACAGAACAGCTAAAAAGCAATCTTATAAAACAAATTCACAACTTCCTTACTACTAAAAGCAACGGAAACTTAACTTAAAACAATTTCCTTTAACATAACTTGCCCTTAATGCTAGTACAAAACTGTAAGCTATTTACATCGGATTGCATCAGAAACTTGCTACTTTAAACTACAGAATCTACATTAAAAATAGAAACTTACTGGAAGTACTATTCTTAATTCGTAGCACTCAGAAACTTAATCAAGTGAATAAAAATGGCAAAGAAAAAAATACAAGCTGGCTGGATGAAATTTTAAATCTGGATTCTGTGTTTTATTTCAAACAGGGATATTGTAATAATGTTGCTGTTTTTTTCGCTTTTAATTCTGTTTTGTTTTTGTTCGATTCTACTTTTGAATAATGCATAGACAAAGAGCTAGCGTTATTTAATGAACTAGAAAGGAGATTGAAAATAAGCAAGAGTGGCTGGCAAGCAGTGCGTGTCATCAATAAAGTACTAGTTCTATAATGGTCCTTTAACGCCTGTCCACAAATAATGGGTAGTGGGCAAAAACTACCTACAATATGTATTTATCTTATCATGCAGACTAGCTAATCGTTTTGCCGTGATATTAGTTTTTTTCATGACACGTGCCAACTCGAGACAAAAGTAACTTATTCTAATATGCAAACCCACAGCCAAAACCAACTAAAACTATTATTCAATTCTACCGTCAAAAGGTAACCCAAATAATTGAATTAACCCTTATTACCAACCAACTGACCCTCGGCTTACCCACATCAAAATACATATCAATGAATTGGGCAGGCTACCAACTGAAGCGTAGTTGTTTAACTGCATTAAAACATTTTCCTGACTGGGTCTGGCTTCTCAGGCACTTTGTAAACTGCGGCAGCGTCATGGGGATATCCGAACTCGAGTTATTAATTTGATCTGTCAAGCCCCCGCTTCGCAAAACAATGCTGTTGGCAGGTAGTCTGTAGATGATTTGTTAGTTAACTTTGATTGGCTATTTTGGGAGTGTTGGTATTGATGATGTAGGTGGGTGATAATGTATTTATTCAGATACTAGTTTATATACATAGTGATAGTATATCTAGCCTATATCTTGAATATGATTTTAACCCAAATGACAAGGAAAAATATTCGGACTTGATGGTTAAACCTTCATTTATTGGAGAGGCACTGAAAGAAGATCATGATTTATTTGCTAGTTTATGAATTGTTGGATAATATTATTACTAAAGAAGAATGAAAAACAAACAAACAAATTTAGAAAACAAAAATTATATTGGATTTCGATTACATACAACACAGAAAACTCTCTCGAAGAAACATCATCTTAAATCGCAAATCATTCTTGAGCAACAACAGTATCAGGAACATCAGCCTTCCATGGACTGCTTTCAACAAAGATCAAATGGTGCTTCTGATTGGTCCGACTCAGACTGTTGTCAGCAGAATGACGGACCGTGGACACCAGCTCATAAGTTCCACTGGCAGACACAGGAGCATTCAAGAAACCAATACCGCAGCTAGTAAAGGGTTGGACGGCGTGCAAGAAAGTGATTGGACCGGGAGGTAGGTTGTTGTTAGGGTAAGCCTCAAAGGGGAAGCCATTAGGGAAGACGACGCGGCATTCTTCAAGGGTGTCAAGGAAAGACTTGGGGATGGTAATACTCTTGCCGATGAGCGGGTTAGTTATGAATGATTGGTGGTACTGGTCCGGTAGTGTGATTAAGGTGACGGCTTGACCTGTGAAGAGATGGTGGTTATTAGTATACGGAAAATTCAGCTTTAATGTTCTGGCTAACGGACTGACTCCTTGACAATTTAAAAGTGACTGTTAATGATTTAATTGAGTTTGACTTTGAAGACTAAATACGAAAATTAAAACAACGAAAATGGATATAAAACCTAATTATCAGCATCACACACTTTAATGAACTTGTGCAACTAAAAACCGAGTGTGATCTCTTCATACATGAAACACAAAAAAATATTCCGATTTCATAGCAAGATTGAATAGAGTAAATAATACATTACTGCCACGGCCTGCAACAGGGGCATTGAAGGATATACATACGTGAGTCCATCAATGCTTGGTTGCGGTCAAGGCTTGTAAAGTAGTCATCTCAAATAATGCGCGAAAATTCAAACTGAGTAATTTACATTTTTTCCTGCGTCAATATGTTTATTTGTTTCTTCTGTAATTTAAACAGCTCTATTTGCAAGCCAAATCGAAATATAATCTTTGATATGTTACCTCCCTGGTTGCCATATTTCGAAGCAAAAAGTTCGTTACATTTGTTTAAAAATTACGAGACAGATATGAGTTTTCACAGTAACTTATTCGGCCGCTAAACACGAAATATTTTTATTGTAACATTGCCGGCCGCTTATTCGCATTTATATGACCAGTACATTATTATCGATTTATCTCGAAGAAAGTTGTCAAAATAATGCTATAACTACCAAGCATGTTTGAGTAAAATTAAGAAAACCTTAAAGCACTAAAAATGCCCCAAAAAAGACAAATAGATACATTGTAAGTTATTTAAAATGAGAAAGATTTTTGGCCCATCCTTTATTATTATTGATCAAGTGAAAAACATTTTTTGTTTGGATCCATCACAAACTTTTTTTTAAAACTTATGAACGAAACTGAAATTTGTATTGAAAATATGTATATACTAGTACCTTGTGTCAAAGCCACTGCAACCACAAATAAAGCCAATAATTTTACTGCCATTTTCACTGCCGAACTGTAAGTAGCTGCTGCGTTTCCTGCTTATATATTATTTTTTGGTAACATTGCCATCTGATAATTGGGATTAATCAATCAAAACAATTACTTTTTAGGGTTCCGTACGTCCGAATAAATAAACGGAACCCTTATAGGATATAGACTGACAGACAGACACACAAATGAACGTGTGTCTGTCTGCCCGTCTGTCACAGCCAATTTACTCCAAATCTAATGAACCTAGTAAGTTGAAATTTGGTACACATATCTATGACCCAAACAGGGACGTGCTACGTAAATTATTTTATTTTTTTTCTAACTGAACAGACAGCTGTGCTGCTGGGGAGTTTGTTGCACCACTTCTTCTTTCCAGCAAAAGCACTAGGAAGTGGTGATGAGTGGGTTTTGGGGGACTGTCTTATGTAATTTTGACGTTCGAAAAGTGCTGATTCTCAGCCTAGTTTGAATAAATGACTTTTGAATTTTGAATTTTTAATGAATTTTGAATATGGGGGTCACTTTTGGGAGACAAATATGAAAATATAATTAAAGTTTTATCAAATGCTTACCGTAAGGGTCTCAAGTATAATATTATTTTTATATTTTTTAAATGTTTTAAAGTTATTTAGAAAATAAATGAAAATTGACCATTATCCCCGAAACTATTTAGATACTTATAGAACTACAGTAAAACCTATAAGAAGTCTATGGTCTAAAGATAAGATAGTAAATCTTCCAATATCGTGCATACAAACTTACAATTATTGCAGTTGGAATGTATCGGAAATATGTTTTTCAACTAGAATGTTAAGTTTGTTCTTGGGATAAATTTATTCAAACTACGGAATCCTTCATTGTTCGTGGTGCGACACGCACTTGGCTGTTTTTTTTTTTTAATTCTTTGCAATAAAGGAATATATCATAGGTTACCTACAAGATAAAAAAATTAACGCTCACGATCAAAGATAATCAAGAGATCGGAGGATATAAGATCTTATCAAAATTACGTGAGCTCCATTCCCTATAGATATAGTGATTAAATTAATATTTTCCTTATATAATTTTATACATCAAACAGGTACCTTTAACTGATTATATTTGAATGCTATTAGATATTTACCTACTAATTACCCACCCATCACGTGTATGAAATTTCATAAGTTTTTTTTTTATATTGTTGCTCTTTGACCGTAACAGAATCATTATTTCCTTTTAGTTATGTTAGCCCTATACTACATAAAAGATAGCTTAATCAAACTCAAACTCAAAGCATTTATTTAAATTAAACCATTTACAGGAGCTTTTGAATTGTCAAAGAGTCAGTCCTTGAGTTTGGACTTCTGGATGTTAGTCAAAGACCAAGTTTGTTCACCATAGGTTAAGACGAGATGAATACCATGTCAATGAGCCTGCGTTTCAGTGCCTTAGGCAACTCACCCTTAAATAATTCCTTCATGGACCAGTAGCTCTTCCAGGCGTTTTCTTCATCTTGCTTCGCCTGGAAATATACTACTTGGCGCAAGTAAAGATATTGCTGGACATGTTGTATTGTTTTCCCGTATACTTTTATGCTTCTAGGTGTTTCGTTTCGTTGCACATAACTTGGGTCTTCGACAAATTCATCTCCAGTCCAAGCAGTCGGAAATAGATGTCAAATATTTTGCTGTTCCAATTAATTTGGCGATATTACTGTATGGAATTCTGAAATATGGCTAACTAGTGAACTAAAATATTGATTATGAAATGAAATATTGTAACACCGAATATTTAGTTTTAAACTTTCCAAATGCCTTACACCTAAAACAGTTACAACATTAAAAGCAGTGTGATATTTCATATTTCCGTCCAGGAATATTGCCAAATTAATCAAAACATTATTTCAATATTTGACTTTTTATATGGGCTTAAATTTGAAATGAATACATACGCTAATTTTCAAATCCACTGTTCAGCAGTGCTATTCTGTAACCATCTCACCGTGAAAACTTAGGTGAAGTGAGCTCGGAGTGAGCTGTCAGTCCCTAGCAGCAGGTGGAATGACAGCTCACTTCACCTAAGTTTTCACCGTGAGATTATTACAGAATAGACCGGCTGTTGTTAAAAGGTTTTTCTTTATTTATTTTTGCATACCTACAAACAAATAAATAAAATTGGACTACGGAACTTTGTGGGCAGACTCGAACGCAAGCAGCACCTGTGATCACAATTTATTGTAAAAGCTTTTACTATATTATGTTATGTAAACATTTGTGTATCATACCGTCCGTGGATCGTTTGTATTAATTGAATTCGTTGTTCATAACACTAAAAGTCTACTTGTGTAACTTGCACGGTTGAATACTATTCATTTTTTTCTATTATCATTCAAACTGCAAACTGAGATAAACAGTTGCTTCATGTTATAAAATAACAATATATTCGGTAATGACTTTCTGTTGACCTTTTATCTCATCTTCATCATGGTCCTCTTGTCTTTATTTAAATTTATTTGGGGTCGGAAACATGTTCTCTAGAGATGTTCCAACAAGCCAGTAAAGCCGAGTATCCGGCCACTCTCGTAGTTGGTGACTATTCGACAAAGAGCGCCGACTATCTGGCTTCTTCCTTAGTTGTATTTCTCAATAAAACGTATATAGGAGGAATAATTATATTAGCTTGATTTTTAATTATTATTTTTTGTTTTAGAATCAGTTATATACATTTTGAAATGAAAGCAACCTTTCCTTTGATAAGCAAGCAGTCTCTAAAATTAGTTACTTGTAACAAAAAAATGTCTATGACATTTATCAAATAAAGTTCAAGACATGATATGAAATATATTGAGCTCTTTCACTTTTATGAACAATAGCAGTATTGTCTTTATTTTTACATTTTTACAAAAACAGCGCTCTGACCCGTGCAAAAATCAAAAAACATTTAGTATCCCGACACGCTCGCAGATGGCGGTTGCGACTTGCTCGCGAATCAGCTGTAAACAAAGTCTCACGGATATTGCCGAATACCCTCGAAACCGTAATCGGCTTGGCCAACTAGTCGGCCTCTTTACAACCGACTAATCGACTAATCGGTTACTAAGCCAAAGGCATAGTCGGCACATCTCTAATGGTTTCTTTTTCCACACCTTTCTATTAGCCACCATCTTCCTTGTTTTTTTTGGATTTCCCTTCTTCCTTCTGCTTCCTTTATCTCATCTAATTATGTGCACTATACACTCATAATGCAAACAATACTTCAATCGAACTAAAATAAAGAACCAGCCAATCACAGACGCGCGTAACGTTCACCGGAGCGCGTAATTCCACAACAGTACGACCGCAGACCACTGGTAATAAAATAAAGAGGTTATGGCTGAACTGGAAATACAACAAAATGTAAAATTAATTAAACAACATCCACTGGACCTGTATTTAAATGTATGTTGCACCAATTTTGAGGACATATACACCTTTATCTACTAGAAAAAATCTACTTCTTATAAATAAAGATAAAATAGATCAGCCATTTTTCAGATTATCCAAAGTACATACATCTTTTATGGGGTACTGTGTAAATGTTACAACGAAAGACTGTTGAAATACAGTGTTCTGCAGGTGGTGACCACAGAATCCAGAGAATACTATTATTGATACTATTATTTTATCAAACAAATATTTATTTATAGACACCACATTTTTACTTAGTTGACAAGACAAAAAGACAGTTCTATATATAAAAAATACATTTAAAAAAAATGTCATAGAAACAACCAGCATGGACTGTTCAGATTAGAAAAGAGTCCAACAACAAAAACCTTGTGATATATTACAATTAAACGGAAGAAAATTTAAAACTCATCTAAAAAGTACACTTTGTAAACAAGCATATTAAAAATTAGAGGATTATATCCAAGATAAGAATGCTTGGAAACATACTGGTCCTGCTCCATAGGACAATTTAGAGTCACAAAATCAAACTGGATGCTAACTTATGTAATTGTATAATATAAATTTTTTATTATTTTAAAACATTGATTGTACATTTTGTGATTACTTCCTCACAGACTCACTTATTAATTGTAAAATTATAGGGAAATCGTCTATTTTTTTTCAATGTTTGTAAATCACATAATTTGTTTATCTGTAATTACTTCATTTTTACGTTGAAAATTTTGACGTTCAAAGGTGCCTTTTATGTGCCTAATTGAAATAAATTATTTGACTTGGACTTTGACTTTGCTGTAGATATACAGCCTTACTAATAAACTTTTACACACGACGTATATCGGGGTTATAACATCAACGTTACCAATAAACGATATTTGACGTTTCAGTTGTATACATCTGGTGTAATAAATGTCAATAATCAAAGAGAATTTGTACAACCGTTATTCAGCCCTCGGACCTTGTATAGCGATTGTATAACTTATAATAACTAGTTGCTTTTGTCGTATTGAGTTTGAAAACCATGGATTATTTACAATATTTCGATATTTTAGATGAAATTTACAATCATAAAAGAAAATGTTACAAACATCGATATGATCCTTGCTGTTTGCAATAAAATGAGTTTCGATTTAAATAAAGGTTCAGCAAACTATATGCAAGAAACATTGTTGAATTAGTGAAATGTCATTCGTTTCAGCCATTTAATATTATAGAAAAAAAATCTCTTCATCATTTTTACCATTTCAGTCGTGCTGAATTCGCTTTGATATATTTTGACGTTCAAGATTGACTATGGGTGCATTCCGAGTTACGCTGTAATCGATTTGAGCGTGCTAACAACCGTACCGTATTAACGTGGGCATGATAACGCTGTGTCTTAAATCGTCATAGATGACGTCATGACATACGCCATCTTGCGATAACGCTGACCAAGCCTTTTACTAATATAACCGTGAGCGCTGTCAAAAATGACAGTTGTGCTGTTTTGTTTTGACTCGCATCTTATCTTTGAACTAACGTGGCATTTTCGAAATTGTGTTTTTGGTTACCCTTCGCCACCTAAACAAAGAAGAAGAAGAAATGTGTGGTATATACACAATGAAATATGATATGCAAGTTTTGACGTTGAGCGAGTACCGTGAACGCGTTCACGAGCGTTCCGAATTGTTGACAGCCTGCTGTCATAATCGTGATATCTTAATCGGAACGCCAATTATCGATGTCAGCGCTGTGAGCGATTATGTTCTAATTCGGAAAGCGGCCTATAACAGCTTTTACTGTTGCGTTCTTAACCTAATGCATGCATCACTAGTGACAACAATCAATTTTTTTAATTCGTAAAAGAACGCTAAATCAATATTTTGGAAATAAAATTGACGTAATTATTAAAATTTAGATTTTATTAACTTATAAGTCTAAAGTTATGAATGTTTTTCCAAATGTAAAAATGTAAATGATATTACGCAGTACCAGTTTCAGAACGCACCTTCTAATGTTGCCAGTGGTTTTTGTCATAAGCAGTGGGTAACTATGCATTGTGTATACACTGATTATTAGTAAGAGTAGTGTGTAACGCCTATTCACAGCTTATACATTGTATAACAATACAATAGTTAAACAGATGTTTAACTTATATTTATTAGTAAGGCTGATAGAATCTATATCCTTTTCACATCCAATTCCATCTATATTATAGATGTAACTGGATGGCACTTGAAGTATCGATTTATTGTGATAACAAACCTACCATGTTTGTTCTACATTAGTTAGAAGTAGGAAGCTATATGTAGGTATGTATGATTGGTTATCGATAAAGTACATCGTTTCTGTAATGGCTGATGTTACTATTTGTTAGGGACTTCCCGTGAGTGTAGTCAAAGGTGCAAGTATAAAAGCGTAAGTAGTTTATACTCGTATATCCGCGCAGTTTTTGTTCATTTCCTTTCTTTATCTGTAAAGCGCACTTGCATGGATAGTCGGGTTGAGTTGACTCGGGCCGAGCTGTCACTGACCCGTTAGTTAACCAGACTTAACCTTAACTCTCCCACATCTGTGGGTTAAATATTTCAATGTTTAACTCTAGGTTTACCTCTAACTCTTTGTGGCGCAAGATAAATTATTTGATTAGTTAGATGTTAACTCCGAGATGTTTCTATGCACCATGAACGTGCAAGTTGCCCATTCTTCTCCATACAAAAACTACCTTCTGCAAGGCGACTAGAATCAATTCTATTTTTTGTAAATTTTGACGTTCAAAAGTGCCTTTTATGTGCCTAATTGAAATAAATTATTTGACTTTGACTTTGACATTTTTATAGAGAGGTCTGGAAATTGATATTAGACGGCTTAGTGTCATTATTATGGCATCACTTTGACGTTAAACGCTTATATTTAATCCCTTATTAGAACGTCCTTATTCAATTAGTGGTTTTCTTGATAAGCTTTCAATACGACTTTATTAATGGAGCAGTGAAATGAAATTGTTTATTCTGTAAATAGGATATTGCAATCACTTTTATATTTCAATCTAATGAAGTATTTTTCATCATGTTCAAACAAATTAGTTGAACATTAAATCCTATAGAATCCATTCCTATAACGTGTGTCCAACAAGATATTGAACATTTTGCTTCACACTTTATAAATCCAATTTAAATGTATTACATTCTTACGCTAAACTCCATCCAAAATGTGACATTAGAATCTCGTCACCAAGAAATCGGTCGATAACTTTAACAATTCAAAACGCGTTCAAAGAGAACAGTCTCGTTCGTTACATAATGTGACACGTAAAACAATTTCCAAGACCCTTATCCAAGACTACGTTGGGAATACAATACACGTTATAAAGAACCAGCTTATATTGAACCCTGGTGATGAAGAAAAGAATACATCTGCGGGTCTACATAAAATGGTCAAGTCGTGATATCATTGAGTTGTGATGTAGGGTAAAGTACATCGTGTACTCAAGTTTGATGGAGTGGCTTAATAACTAGATTTCATTGTGTTGAAGTTACGGCAAGATACAGAGAGAAAAATGGAAGTTAAGATATTGCAGGAGTGAATGTCACTGATTCCGGGAGTGGGTATTTTAGAAATAAAAGACAATGAAAGTAACTTATGAAGACGGAATTAAATAAAATGGGAAGTCATTTAGACGATATCAAGGCCAGTCCAGAAATTGGGGTTGCACATACCACTCAGCCTTAAGAATCAGACTCTTGTAGACATAGAGACCAGTGCTTTTAAAATAGAATATCAAAATTCTCACTTACCAAAACCAACGAATTCAACAACTTTTATATCCTGACCTCAATTTAACCAATTCTCAAAACCACGAAGATCACAAAGAAAACACTAAAAGGAAAAATCAATTTGCAACATCCATTGAAGATATTTACGGGACTTCTGCAACACATATAAATGTACAGGGATCGATGGACGCCTTATTCGTTCGTGTTTCACTAAATGGCCTAACTTTAGGCCATTTTGTACACCCACGTTCTATTTACAGGCTCTTGTTAACGTTTTTGGGTTATTCTTTTGCTTTATACGACTTGTGAAGTGGATTTTGTTTCTGGGGCTCTACTGTGATTGGTTTTTTAGATTTGTGATTGTTTTTTTACTGGTGAACATCATGGAGTGCTTTAATTCAACCTTGATAGATTCATATTTAACTTAAAGCATAATATCACTTGCGATAAGATCATCCACTACACCATTATGTTTTGCACTTGATTTTTATATCTGAAATACTTGATCAATTACACAAGAAGACCATTTTATCGAAATAGACACTAGACTCAGCTCAGCGAATTATTTTGAATCTAGATTTTGAATTGTTAGTATTGTAGTAAGCCACTAGATTACGAATGGTAGGTACACACAAACACTAATCCAACATTGTTACGGATGCAACGTTTGAAGTGCGTACACGGCAGCTAGATTAGCGTTAGCACTAACAACTATCTCAGTACAATAACGAGCATGCATTAAACAATGTAGGTACCAACTACATATAGGTACGTAAGTACGTATGTGCCTTGCTAATTCAACAAGAAACTTCTAACGATATCTCAGCAAAATTAAACTATCCCAAACCACTTGGTTCGTACACGAAAGGTAACACTTATACGAGAGTTAAACAACAACAAGAAACATTAGTCCACTAGTTCAAATATCGATGGCCTATAAACATAGGGGCAGGAATTTTTGGCGAGATCGTTGACAAAATGATACTATATCAACAAAAATTCGTCCACCAACGAATTTTTTTCAGGCAGTACTGCGAATAGATCCACGGTTTTAAAGGTACTCATTGGTTTTTCTTTTATTTATTTATTAAAAACTTTATGATACACTATAGAAAACAAAAAACACAAACATTACTTTCCGTTTACGTAACACTTTTAGTGATAGATACTTAGAGTATATAATTACAATATATGTACTCTAAGGATAGATACGTCATGTACTTTCAACATTACCTACTCACATTAAAACCTGCACCGTCCACAACCACGGTCCATATAACCCTCAAACTGCTAAGCTATACATCAACCAGTTCTTATTAAACTGTTCCAAGTTTTGGACACTCCTGAGACAATGGCGGACGGGTTGAGCCAGCGTGACAAGAAGATGGATGATCGCTAACGATTCAACGATACCTAATCAGTGTGAGTGGGTGAGCTTGTTTGGCTTTTTGCTGTCCCCCATATGGATTTGGGATGGCAAACAGATTTTGCGCAGTTAGCAAGGCGTTGATTGTGGTTTGAAATTCGGGCTCGAAATTCGGACTAAGACTTTTTAGTCTAAGCTAGCATTAAAGATTATAAAGGCCTTGGTTTTCGAAAATAGAAAATCTAGATTTCAAATTGGATTTTATTTACTTCTTTTGCGTTAAGACGGGTAGGTTAAGTCTTAGCAGGACTTAGCAGAACCATTTAAAAATACAGTTTTTAATTATCCGTCTGAGATTGTTTTTTTTTCTATCTCCTCAGGTTTTGTAGGTCAGCGTAAATTCTATTAACAAAGTCCTGGAGACTTTTTATTTAATAATTTTCTTCATATAATAGTCTATTACTAAACACGTCATACGCACGCAATCAGATTTAACTCAATAAACAATGTTAGTTTGCAAAGGTTTAAACACGAAAAGTTTTAATCAAAGTGTGACTGAACGCCATTGACACTCCTGACTCGGCACACCATTTCACAATTCAACAGACCAACCACCAAAATGCCCCCAAATAACAATAATCAAGCAGGACTGACTAAAAGAGTCCATTTCATTAATAATATTCGCAACGCACTCACTAAGCCTACGCAAATGCAGTGAAAATAGAGTATCGCATTAAATTTAATTGCAACGGTCCTTTTCAGTGCTGCCGTGCCGCGCCGCACTCGCCATAATGACGTCATTTCTGTAATGCCATTACTTGCGACTCAACTTGGGGTCGAACCGATGTTGAGCTGCAACTGTTGTTGATTAAAATGTGGGGAAATGTTTACTGTGATTAAAATGTGCGTTTGTGTGTAAACAGAGCAGTGTTTTGTTTTGTCACGGAGCGTAACTATTTAGAGATGCAATGGGCATTGTTTATACTTTTGTATTCAACGTGAGTTGGCAACAAAATATTTCATTTCTAGAATAATGCTCTTGATTACCTTTGTCATACACTGTTCTATCATATTTTTAATTACAATAGTTTTATGGTGCTATTAACACTACATTCGCTTTAATAAGGTTATTTTTGTAATGCTATTACTTGCGATTCAACTTGGGGTCAAACCGATGTTGAGCTGCAACTGTTTTAATTTCTAAGAATCCCTCAATACAGAATTATATGGGTTAGCGGTCTTGATTTAAGTAAACTTAACTCTAACATAATACTACAAAAATAAAATAAAAACAACGAACAAAGCTAATTATCGAGAATCAAATAATTTATATCATTTAATTTTATAGTCACATGTTTCATATATTAGAATTAAAAATCACCTTTAACCTAATCCTCATAACAATTTAAGTGAAAAAAAATACCCTCCTTTTAGAGCAGTTGGGAAAAAATAGGACGAAAACCTTACGAGTGTCTCTATTCTATTATGATTGGACTGCTTTAAATGTAAAATTATCAAATTTTTGCTTTATCTGTTTTAATGAATAATTATGTCTTTTAATTAATACCATGATCCCGCTTCGATGGCTACACGTTTACTATATCTGTCTAATTTTCTAAGGCCAATATACTATATCTACAATTTCTGTAAGAATTCGCGGATCCAATTACATATGTATCTATAACAACACAAAATGTTCGTTAAAGCGCAACCCCAGTACGCTTTATTATAAAATAATACAATGTGGTCTATAATCTGGTATTGTATGGGAGATTGATAACGTTGTTGATTTAAAAGCGAGAAAATGTTAACTTGTGATTAAAATGTGCGTTTGTGTGTAAACAGAGCAATGTTTTCTTTTATAACGGGCTTTTTATAGTTTTTCGGACATTGTTAATACTTATTTTCTACAATAGAAAAAAAATCGCAAAAAGGAAAATTATATTCACTAATACTAAATATATTCACTAATACAATCCTAAGTCAGTCACTAATATATTTCACTTCTCATGAACTTTATTACATACGTGCACATACTGCTTACATGCCAATATCACTTAGACTATGGGCTTGTAGCGTTAGAGAAGCTGGTGTAAATAATAAATACTGCACTACAAAATGGCTCTATCTGAGTATCAGCTTGCCTAGTATACCATAGGTAGGAATATTATGTACCTGCTTAGAACATACCTAGTATAGATAGTGCAATCCACGACGACGCGCCCCACTCCGCTCCGCTCCGTACTTACAGTACAGTAATCGCAGAGTGCGTAGGTACAGATGTACCTGCGTACTTACGTTATCAAAACACACTATATTATGGATATGAGCTTTTGCTCGCGACGTTATTCAAGGGATTTTAAGTATCTACCGGTTACACTCAATCATATGAGCGTAAAAAATCTTCATAAACAATACGGTCAATTAATAAGTTTTTTATTCAGTCAAGTTTATCTACTTTAGGCCTTATTCAAGTCGTCTTCTTTTCGTGTGGTTAGTGACTAACCTGGAGTCAGAGTTTTAAAGCCACCCATGGGCCTCTGACTTGGCTTCACATGCCATCGAGAAATATCTCTCAGGCATGCCGGTTTCCTCACATTGTTTTCCTTCACCGTTTTTGAAGCGAGTGATATTCATAGCAGTGATAGCCTAGTGGTAAGACCGTCGGACTGCCAAGTCATAGGTCTCGAGTTCGAACCCAGGGCACGCACCTCTGACTTTTCGGATTAACGTGCGTATTGTATAATTATCACTCGCCTTATTCAAGCGACCGCAAATAATTCAAAATCAAACATAAGTAAGATTTTGAAGTAACGTTCTACAGTTGAGACTCAAACAGAGGCCACAGTACGAACGCGACGTAAACGTAACGTAAATTCCAGTGATTTTTGATTCGAAACACAAAAAAATTGCTAGAAATATCTAGCAATTTTTTTGTTACAAGTATGTGCAAATCCCAGGCGGGCGCTTTACTTTGTGTCAATAATTTCATCACCACTGTTTTCAAAACGGTGAAGGAAAACATCGTGAGGAAACCGGCATGTCTTAGAACCAAAAATTCGAAGACATTGACATCTTCCAACGCGCACTGGCCCCGCGTGGTGGATTATGGTGTTCAATGGGCTGATTGTGTATAAGTTCGAAACGCGTTTGTTTTAAATTTTAAAATCGTTCCAATTTACGTTTTTGTATCATGCCAGTTCATGGCAAGACATGCAGATCATAACCCTATTATTAAGACCGTTATTGTACGATGTGTTAACGCAAATAAATGTATATTCTAATCTATTTCATAACGGAGTGAAAAACATCAACAAGGTCCACTTTTATAAAGTATTTTTACAGATCGATTGGCTTTGATACATAAAGTTTTCTCGTCCAATGCACTTTCAGACTGTAATAAAAATAGTCTTAAACAAAGTTGAAAAACTTGCTGCGTAGTTTGTCTTAGGGTATTTCTACGTTTTCTACACCAATAGCAAAACTTTTTGAAGTTGAATGTCTTTAACAGTATTTTATTTATCGGCTTTAATTTAAAAGGAAAGTGGACTTTTCTTTTGAAGGAAACTCCTCAACCATTTTGATTTTACGTAGGTAGGTACTTATATTATAAATAACAAAGGCATATTAAAATTATAACTATAATGCAGATAACCGCGTTTATCAAAATTGTTTTGTAAAGTAGGTACTTTACAAAACAATTTTGATACTCAGGATAACAATACCTAACTTTTTTCATAGGTACCTTCTCTCAATGTGCATCTCTACATTATTAGGTACCACGTTCATGCATCTCACAAGATTCCACTTTTTACTCATCCGTTTTTGTACCACAGTGAATAATGTAAAATTCTTCAGCTCTGACACCGCTCCGCTCATCTCGCGACTATTATTCAACACTGAACTAGTGCTACTAACACATTCAGTCTACATTGCAGATGTAGCGTGATTAAGTGACACTTAGAGATGTAAGGAGCTCCCTACTAAATTATTTGTTACATTTATTATGCCCAGGGCATATTACGAGAAACGTCCATTAAAGAAATTGAGGTAATACAGAGAATGTACAACTTTGTTGGGTTATTAACCATTTTTCATAAAATTAGAGTTTAGAGTGGACTCTGGCGTGCTTAATTCAATAATATAAAATATATATTAATATTTTAATTTTAATAGTACTAACATGAATTAATTAAATAATTCTATACTTAATTTGATCTTACTTAAACGACAAGACGGCAGCATATGATTAGTTCCAATTTCAGCCGCACGCAGACATATCTTGCGCGCAGTCTGAGAATTTTTTTCACCGTCTTACTGTAATTTTTGACAAATGAGGGTAACGCTACCATTATTACCATTTAATGGATTGCAATTTATTATTTTATTGTCATATGTTCATCGCTGAAAATTGACAAAAAATTAACACCATAAGCATTTGGGTTCACAAGCTGAGTGTTCCTGCCGATTCCCGATTAATCCCGATGTATCCCGAGTCTATCATCATCAACAACCACAGACTGACTTCACTCACTGCTGAGCACAGAACTCTTTTCATGTGCCTTCCTCATCCAAGTTCTACCCGGGATATTAATAATGTCGTCGTCCCATCTCGCCGCCGGACGGCCAACACTTCTCCTTTCAGTCCTTGTACGCCACTGTCTTCCTCCTGCTGTCATCTCTGCCCGAGTCTATACGTCATTATAACCACGTGTGCAGTTTAGTTCCTGGGAAAATTAACCACCTTTTCTCAGAAAATTCGCTGTCAACTACTGTGCCATCGAAAGAGAATAAATGTATTTTGTTTGAAAACATGTGCTTTACAATACACGTAATTTGATGATTAGCTTTCATGTACTTTTCATTTAGCTTTAGAAACAACTGTTAAAATTGTAAACAGTAAACTGAAATGAAATGAACAAAAAAAATTCCTCTTTTTGCAACCCCTTTTGCACATTCATAACACAAATTAAACATAAACTAGTGAATACCGTTTGCACAAAGACAACACAATACCCACAAATAATAGTAAAAAAGCAAAAATGTTTTGACAAAACACGGAAATTGCCGAAACAAAGTTATGTTTGCAAAGCGTTCGTGCCATTTTACGTGTACGAGTATGCACGCGGGCTTAGCATTTCAAAGTGTCAAAATTTTAACATCTCGACTCCCCATCCAAGTGGTACCGAATCTAAATAGTTTTGCACAAAAATATGCATGTTGTTGCCTTTTGCATCCCAGTTCGCACGACGTGTTTTTTTTTAGTTTCGCAACATTTCTTTTTAGCGGCCAGTCTTTTTAACTGACTGACAAGACACATGTAACAAGACAAGAATTTGTGTTGTTTTATTTTTCAAATTCAGGTTTGAAAAAAGAAAATAAGTTTTTACGTATTTTCTCTTTTTATCTTAATGAGAATAGAATTCGACGTTACATCAGACGTAGACGTAAGCAGCTTTTCAATTTTTGTAATGATGCTTTAAATGTCAAAGTACTTAAATTAATAGATAGTAGGTAGGTAGGTAGGTGTGCCGTAGATAAGTAGGTACTTAGTTGCTACTCGTGCGAAGCCGGGCCGGGTAAAGCTAGTTAATAAATATAAATACTTTGGTAACTACATTTTATAAATATGTTTGTCCTTTTTGTTTTAACTACCTACAAACTCCTGACTTGTGAGCTCAAATAGTCTAGATAGAACCACTGAAGACCGGTGGAAAATCGTAGAACTACATTTTTTTAAATGCAATTTGACACAATCACATAGACACTAGTGCCGCGTCTATTAGACTTGAGTAGTTGCGCAGACTCCATAATACAGTATCAAACAAATACGCAAAAGAGAAACAAAATAAAACCGTTAAAAAACATTTACATGTCACGTAAACAAAATGAAATCCTAACTGTGCGTTTGCACTGGCGAAACATAACAACAAAACATGTTGAAATCTCTAGTTCCTGTCTTATATTGTATGGAACTATGACAGAAGAAGATTAAAACTGAAGATTTCAACATGTTTTGTTGTGAATGTTTCGCCAATGCTAACGCACAGTAACTCACACAGACTTGACATTCAAAATCTTTCACTCAAGATGCCTCAAGTATCTACTTCAAGACAAGATTAAATACATTTCAGGGCTAACAAAGATAGAAATCCTTTTAATAAGTATATACAAGCGTCATCAAACAACGTTCCTGGGTTGCCCTTTAATGAGACAGAAGCACGAAAACGTCAAGACTTTATTCCTAGCCAGATGTTCACATGTCGACACCAATAAATTCTTTACATTTCTCACGAGGACTTACGAAACACGAACGTCGGCTCCCAACAAAATTTTATCTCCACCTCTTGAAATTTCATCCACACGATTTCGATGAATAATTTCATGACCATAAAGATCATAATTGTATGAATGTGAGTGGAATAAAAGTAATAGGTGGACCGGAAAATTAATGTTGTTATCCCAAACCCTACTTTCGATTCATGCAACAATTTTCACGGAAAAATGTTACGAGTTTTGGAAAGGCAATTTTTCATATGTGTGAATCAATCGTCATATTTTTATGTCACGGTGTCTGGATTTAGTTATGAAACTCGTGAGGAATGATGAATAATTTTTCATTGATACTCGTACATACAAAAATGTTATTTATGGACGGAGAGACTGACAAGGAGCAATTGATTATGGTGCAAATAAAGAAGGATAAAATTTCAACGATTTAGCCTACGAATGTCATTTTACGCAATATGGTTGTTATAGTGTTAATAGTGTTGGTGTCAATTCATAAGTTATTTTAAATATTATTTTATATAATTCTACAGAAAACACCAAACAAAAATTGAAGGACCGGCTTACATTCCAGGTTTATAAATATTTTAGTCGTTTTCACTTATATTTTACTACAAATCTCTTTGAGAAACTAAATGGTAGCCTCTTTTAGTAACTCAGAACTACTTACAAAATATTTACGTAATCCCTCTATACAGCAGCATTTTTAGTACTCTAACATAGTTTAAAGAGACCCAAATAAGTTAATACTGCATTAAGAGAATATAACACTTAATCCTGTAGTTCTAATAGTATGGCTAATGTAGACCACTTACTTGATCCGCTATCGAATAGTGTTCGGCGAAGCAAAGCAGTTTTTTATTATTATTTTAAACTCATTATAGGTAAATGGTTTCGGTGCCATTTTTCTAGGCTGTCATTCGTGAATCTTTGACAGTCGTTACGCGTCGTTAGAAGCCCGAAATTCTGACAATCAGTCTAACCAAGGGGTATCGTTTTACCCAGTAACTGTGTTGTGGAAGTCAGATAGGCAGTCGCTCCATGTAAAATACTGGTATTCAGCTGCATACGGTTAGACTGGAAGCTGACCCCAACATAGTTGGGAAAAGTCTAGGCAGATGATGGTAGCAAATGAAATATATACTTTCATCATACCTTTTTATATAAGTCTCCTTTTTTTATTTCGCCGCAGTCTGGTAAATATAACCTCGTTTCAGACGAAAGACGTCCACAGGTGGACTGTAAAACGGTTGTTCCAGCACTTTCACCATACAGTGAATTGCTCCTACCTTCACTAGGTCATAGGGTCCACCCGATAAAAAAGACATAGGTACATAGTTCAAAATAAAAAGTTTCGTGTAGTGGCGGCATCTACATCGCCCCATGCGAACTACGCATCAAAGACCTGACGTCACACAATTGCCTGCATTGCGCAATTAGAGTTTACCGCGCAATCGACATATATATATAACTTTCCGACATCAATCGTTGGGCAGTTGCGTCCCAGAGACGGCACCCGTCTGGTCGGAGAAGCCTCCCTTTTCTATGGAGGAGAGAACTTTACACTCTGTTCCTCATACCATCTTGTGGGCTTGTGGGCTGTCTTTCTCAGAATAAGCCCCAAAATTCACTATAAAACCAGCCACAACCCCTAAAAATGTAAACGTAATTAACTTACCCTTTATTTTAAAGCCACTTATCTATCCCTAGTAATTACGGTGGTATATAGTTTCTACGTACGTTTTTAATTAGTAAGTCCGGACATAATTCTGTTGGCTTACAGACCAAGAGGAAGGCGGTTAAAAATTCATTCGAATTAGAGCTGTGTTCTTTGAATATTGTTGTACTTGTATTTATTTTGAAATGGAATGTTTATTCTTTGCAGAAAGTAAAATAATCGTCATAAGCGTTTCCTAAAGTAATAAAAATACATACATCTACACTAATATTATAAAGAGAAAAGATTTTAATTTTTGTTTGTAATGAATAAACTCAAAAACTACTAAATCGATTTTAAAAGTTCTTTAACCAGTAGAATGCTATATTATCACTGAGTAACATAGGTTATCATTTATAAAGCAGTGATGCCACGGATAGATACAGAAATAAATACTAAATAAAAGTAAAAATAAATAAAAATAAGTGTGTGAAACGCAATAAAAAGTAAAATATTATGTAGTCCGCTTGTCTGCACCCGACATAACACCAGTTACGTCTATGCCTTTAGTGCCTGTGGTACTCTATGGTATCGTTGTGATAAGTAAAGAGACACAGACGCCGAAATCGGCAAAAAACAGTTATTTTTTACATTACGGCTGTATATTGGTACAATAGTACAGTTAATAGTAGAATAAAAAGTGTTTTGTGGTAGTCAGATAAATGGGGCAGTTGATAATTTAGTGAGTACGGTCCCATGGTGGAAATGGTTCAGTTTGATGGTCTAATGGTCTACCAACATCCACACTGTCTTTTTTATTTTTTTGGGTGGGAAATCATCAAATGACCTCTCCCGCTCTGGGCGGAGCAGGAGATCTCTTCCAGCCCCCCTAAATGGATCCAGGGGCGACAGATCTGGGGAAATCCGTCACCCCCTACTTCTTAGGACCTGAGATGGCGGCGCGTAGTGTTCCACGCACACCTCTCTATGATGTAAAGGGGGAGTTTAACACCTCACTCCCCTCTAACTCGATGTGGCCCGCAGAGACGGGCCGGCACCGGCTTTCACTTGGCATAAGTTTCATCACTGTTGAGAGTTGAGTCCAAAATGACGCAAGGGTATTGAACGCGTTGGACATCTCTAAAGGCACCGTTAACATCCCCTGCCCTAGGATACCGTTTCCCCCGCACGGCACAGCGAACCTAACATTTTTTTTTTAATTTTTTTTTTCGGGGGAAATTCTCATGGATGTCCCTGGGGGGGGCGGAGGGGTCTGTCCGACTCTTACTGCACTGTCTCACACTTGCACCGGGTATCACGGGATCTAATGCGACTTCCGCGATCCCCTTTATACCTACCTACCCGCATACCTACCTACATACCTACCTACATGCCTGCTTACATACCTACCTACATACCTACCTACCCACATACTTTATTATCATGTCACTAAAAAAAAAACCTGTTCTGTTGATTTCGTCCTCTCGCGTGTCAGACTCTTACTGACTAAAACCCACCCATGTTCTTTCGGTTGCCTTTACGTTGCCAGGGGCCACGGTAACCCTTTGGGACTTTCCCGCAACACCAGCAGGCATCTGTCCCATCGGACCCCTTCATTTGCTAACATCTCTTTGAGGCGCGCGTGGAACACAACGCGCCGGGGACCCGGGCCTGGTCCTTATCGAACGGCGAGCTACCCATTGCTTACCGTCCGCAAGACCGCGCCTACGGTGGCCGGGAATCGGATATAGATTCCCGACGCTCAAGGTGTCTCCTCCTACGGCAGCTAGGGGCGTGAGGGCGTGAATTTTGCCTCGCGCCACTCCCAAATATGCGCGAGGGCTTTTGCCTCTAGATCCCATGGCGGTAATCCGGCAAGCAGGCTCAATGCCTCACCAGAGACCGTGCGGTATCACCGGACTAGCCGGGTGGCCATGACCCTCTGGGACGTGTTCAACCGGCGGGCTGGCCGCCGCCTCAACGAACGTGCCGAACGTGACTAGTGCCCCGTAAAGGGCCATGGACCGCACGACCCCCGCGTATAGCCTCCGGTAGGAGGCATTTGAACCCCCTAGATTGGGCCGGAGCTGATTCAAGGCAGCCCCGGCCCGCTCCAGTCTGGGAGCCAAACGTCGGAAGTGTTCCACGAAGTTCCACCAACTGTCGAGGACGAGTCCTAGGTACTTTATCGTCGATTCACCTGGTGCGACCTCCCCTGCGCCAGGACCAACGTGTCGTCAGCGTAACAAACGACGCTGATGCCGCGCGCCTGGTAAGGTTGACGCGCAGTACCCAGTCGTATGTCCCACAGATGCGGCCCCAGGACCGATCCCTGTGGGACACCGCACGACATCTCTCGCGGTTTCATTCTCCCTGGTGACCGGGGTGATGACGGCCCTGTCCATCAGATAGACCTCGACCACACGACAGAGGTAGGTCGGCATCCGGTGATACCAGAGTGACTCCCTGATGAAACTCCAGGGCAGGATATTAAAAGCGTTGGGGATGTCTAGAGACACCGCTAAGACGACCCCACCCCGGGCCACGGCATCCCCCGTCGTGAGGGCGTCGCACGCACATGTTGGCGTCCACCGTAGAGCGCCCCCTGCGGAAACCAAACCACCCTTAAGTTTGACCACACCTTTCTTATACAACCTGTATAATAAAGAAATCTCGATGTTTTGTCAAGTCGTATAAATCGTGAGAAGCAGGGGCGGGTTACTAGTATTAATATAAAGCAGAAAAGCAAGATATTGATGGAAATTGGGTAAATAAAGTTTTTATGTTTGCATAAAAACAGGAGCCGGATTTGAACGAGGAGGCATTTGGAGGAAGACGGGAGCCGTCTTTGATCCTTCGAGCCGGATTCGAACCAGCGACCCAAAAGGTCGCTGGTTCGAATCCACGCCGAAGCGACTCGGAGGACCAAAAACAGCATGATGGAAATAAAAATGTTGAAAATGTAAAAATAACTATTGGACTCATTCCAAAAGGAACAAAATTAAAACAAAATAAAATTAAGAAAAGAAAAGAAAGAAAGAAGAAAATATTATTACATACCCAATTTAAGAAATACCAAGACTACATAAATTTCTTTCAAGCAACCCACCGTACGTAACATATTCCAAACTGAGCCAAGTTTTTACGAATGGTAATTTCGTTTGAGGCCTCTAATGATTATCTGAAGGTTTAGTCCAATCAAAGTTTTCTAATTTATTATGATGTATACCGTCATCTCGCTGAGTTATATTTTGGCGAATATCCGTTAGGAGTATTTAAAGTGTCTTTCATGGGTGGAAGAAAGAAATGATTCTTTTTGAACCGGTTGAAGTGATGCGCTTTTGGTTACGTAATCATTTTTGAAAAAATAATCATAGTTTGCTAAATGACGTAGAGTAGTAACAGAAAATTTTAAAATCATTAATTTGCTCATACCTTAAATACTGAATGGAAAAGACATATTTTTGAACAAAAGAGCCCATAATTTTAATGGAGACGTATTCACGAACCTAGGTATTGTTTTGTCCTGTTGGTTTTTAGGTTTCATGTTAATATAAATCGTCATTATTATCATCATCAGCATATAGGGCTTCTCCAAACGCAAACTATCAGTATATTTAAGAAAGGGCACAGCTATAGTTTGACCGATACCTCTGTACCGCGCCTTATGTATGTGCGCGGCGAGGGAGCAATACAGGCCGCTCATTTGTCAACACTCACTGCATCCCACTTCCCGCCTCGCCGCGCATTCCAGCGGTCAAAATATAGTACCGATATCTAGTTTGTCTTCTACGTTATTTTTCTCCACAACTCGTTGTTTTTTCTCTCTCTATATTTCAAGTAATATGTTTATAGTGAATAAATACTATACTATAAGAGCCCAAATTTCTTTTGATATGTGAGCATTAAATAATCAAAATACAATAGTGGTTTTACCTTAATGTTCCTGTTACAGTAATAAATTACTGAGTCTTTGAAACAGAAAACTTGGTAACTACTGAACACAAGAGAATTGTGGTAATCAACATTTTCATCGTAATAAACCATTACCCGTAAAGGCCAGCACACATCGACGGACGGCCGCAGGGCAGGGTATTTCAAATTTACCAAAGTAAATTCGTACGTATCTAATGGTAACAAGATATAGATTCCAAGCTCAGAGACTAACCACGGAGCATCAAAGGAACCAACCCTGAAACCACACTTGAAACTTTGCGGAAGTTCCTTAAAGAAAGTTACTTCTTTCAAGTATCAGGGCCACTGGGTTTCCGAAGACCTAAAAGATAGTCTAGATATTGAGCGTGAGCGCAGGGCGTTGGCTGTCCGCTTCAATATGTTGGCACGCAGATTTGCGAAATGCACGACTGAAGTAAAGGCTACACTATTTACAGCGTCTGTCAGTCGTTCTACACATGCAGTCTGTGGGTCAACTACACGCAGAGGGCATACATCGCCCTGCGCGTACAATGTGTTCAGGGTGTTGATGGGGTTGCCGCGATACTGCAGTACTTCCGCCATGTTCGCAGAGGTGAGAAATGGCTTTCACGCCATCATGCGCAAGCGCTGCGCTTCCATTATGCGCAGGGTACGCGCCAGCCCCAACAACATCCTGAAAACTATAGCTGATAGGTGGGACAGCCCCATACTGGGACATTGGATACGCCTACATGCCACTGTGGCGTAGTAATTAATAGTTTGTGTTGTTTTTCTGGTAGATGTAAGTACTAACACTAGTTTTTGAGTCGTGTGTATATACTAACCAAATAGACCACTTATGGATCCGAAATAAATGTTTTTTTTTTTTTTTAAGTGGATTTCTCTCTGCAGCATTAAAGAGCGCGCTGGAGGATACCATGGCGGGATGCGACGAACCGCGGTGGGATGCAACGGTATACGCTGGAGTCGTAGATTGCCCGCACCTCCACTCCTGCACACAAGATCCATTTTCATAAGGGTATGGGGCTAAGTTACTGTGGATGCTTTGTACGAATATATTTTTTTAAACCTTTTATATCCCACTGCTGGCAAAAGATCTCGCCTATAGCTTTCCATTGTTCCTTAAGCGTTGCTTTCTCTTTTTTTTATTTTACATAGAGCGATAGCCTATCTAACTTCCACAACTCAGACTTACTGGGTAACGTGATACTACTCGCGTAGCCGGTGTGGCAGGACTGGTAAGCTGTCAATACGGATCTCTTGATATGCGGAACTCTGCAGATAGTTTACCACGCATTAATGCGTATCCAGAGAGGTTCTTTGGCCATAACGGCTATAGCGCTACAAGGTTATTTCGGTGGCCAAAATTGGAACTAACGCCACCATGTTGTTTATTAAATACAATTAATTAATTAATTTATTGGCATAAACAAGACATTTACATGGTTGTGAATCACTGATGCCTGTGGTAGGTAGTGAAACACCTGAATTACAGGTCACCAGGTTTCCACTCAGAAAGCATTTTACAGTATCATTATTGTACTAATGTTAAAGGTTGATTAACAAATTAAAAATAGAGAAATAAAAGTATAAAGTGTTATAAGTCAAACTCAAACTCAAAGCATTTATTTCAATTAAACCATTTACAGGCACTTTTGAATTGTCAAGGAGTCAGTCAGTCAGAAATATGAAGCTAGTTGCCCATTCCAAAGCGTAGGTTCCTATGGAGAAGAACGGGCAAGAAACTCCACGGACACTCTTTTAAAAAAATTATATTCTTACAAAATATTGTTTACATCATTCATGTTGAAATTATACATGTGAGAACAATGTAGAAAGACGTGTACGTAAAAAGCGTCCGTAATAAAAAATAAAAATAAAAAAACAATTCAAAAATTAAAATAAGCCGTGGCAGATAAGAGATGACCAGTCCCTACTGATGGCGCCCGTTCACGAACATGACGCATGGATCAGCACCGTTTAGCTCAACCATTTTGAAGGGAACTCGACGATCCAACACACACGCCACCACCAGCGAGACATTTGAGTGAGCATGACATACTCTTAGCCGCCAGGGCATATCGAGTCAATGAAAGACGTACCCAGCAAATGGCAGCTTTATAGAAGGTACATGGTCACAGTGCTCACACATGTGCTATGCAATTATACAATAAAAAAAAAAGAGATTGAAGCTATACAATTCAAAGATAGTTTTTGCAATCTTCAGCAATTCCAACAATATTTTTGAATGCTAATCAATTAGTTTATGCGCCCTTGTGGAGCTGGACCAGCGTTAAGCCAAGCATTTTTGTCAGCGATATAATCCCCAAGCTTATAATATGCTTGGCAGCATAGTGTGCGTTTTATACAAGATTTAAATTTCGTTTCATTTAGTTGTAGTATATGGGAAGGTATTTTACTGTAACATTTTAAACAGTACCCCATGAAAGATGAGTCTACTTTAGCCAGTCTGAAACCCGGTTGAACTAATTGGTCCCTATTTCTAGTACAATAATTGTGTCTTTCACCTCTTTTACTGAAAAGATTAAGATTTTTCCTGACGTACATGATGTTTTCATAAATATATTGACAAGGTACCGTCATGATGTTAATATTTTTAAACAGTTCCCTTAGAGAATCGCGCCTACGGAGGCAATATATTGCTCTAATGGCTCTTTTCTGCAGAATAAAAATAGAGTCGATATCTGCAGCCCGTCCCCAAAGTAAAATACCGTAAGACATGATACTATGAAAATAACTGAAATAGACTAGCCTCGCGGTATCTACATCAGTAAATTGACGGATTTTTCTGACAGCATATGCTGCTGAACTTAGCCGTCCTGCAAGAGATGTTAAATGAGGACCCCATTGCAGCCTTGAATCGAGCGTGATCCCCAGGAAAACAGTTTTATCTACAAATTCTAGCTTCTCCTTATTCAATACTATATCACAATCACTACTTTTAACATTCGGTAAAGCAAATCTTATGCATTAGTTTTTTTCCCATTTAATACTAAATTATTAGCAGTAAACCAATTTTGGACCTGCAGTAGGGCGTTATTTACATCGTCAAAATTTGATGCACGTCTATTTATCTTAAAAATTAGGGAAGTATCGTCAGCAAATAACACCATTTGTGGTTGGTTTTTTAATAAATGGGGTAGATCATTAATATATACTAAAAAGAGGAAAGGACCCAATATCGAGCCTTGAGGAACACCCATTTTTACTTTTAGACCGAGTGAATTTACACCATTAATTTGAACTTGCTGTTGTCTATCGTTTAAATAAGATTTTACTAAACAGAGCGCAAGTTTACCTAGTCCGTAATGCTCAAGTTTCAAGAGTAAGGTTTCATGATTTACGCAGTCAAATGCCTTGGAGAGGTCACAAAAGATTCCTATGGCATCTTGAGCCTCCTCCCACGCTGTAAATATGTGTTTTAATAAGGTGACACCGGCGTCAGTTGTACAACGACCTTTGGTGAAACCATATTGCTGATCGTGTAAGATTTGGTTGGTGTTAAAATGATTAAGCATTTGGTTTAGCATTACCTTTTCGAACACTTTGCTGAATACTGGCAGCACGGATACTGGTCTATAATTGTTGGTGTCTTTACTGTCCCCAGATTTAAAAAGTGGTATAACCTTACTGTATTTCATTAAATCCGGGAAGACTCCTTGATCCACACACAAATTAAATATTAAAGCTAAGTATCGTGCTATAGTCTCGATTATGGATGTACAAACTTTAATAGATAGTCCCCATAGATCCTCGGTCAGTTTGATTTTAATTTGCCGAAAGGCTTTAATAACTATCATAGGGTTTATATGTTTAAATTGAAATTCAACCGGACAGCCTGGGACATTCGCTCTTAATAAATCAATTGAGACATCGGGTGAAGAATTTAAAGCTTCCGTCGTTTTAGATGGTATATTAGTAAAGAAATGTACAAATTCTTGAGCTACTTCTAAGTTAGAGCTTATTGCACCACGTGAAGTCTCCAATGTGTAATCAGTGTTTCGTTTTTTTTCCCTACTAGTTTCATTATTTATAACTTTCCAAACTGTTTTTATTTTATTTTATGCTGATTTGATCTTATTGCTAATATACAGGGCTTTAGCTATCTTGCAGGTATTTCTAAAAATTTTGGAATATGTAGCAACATACTTGTTGAAAGTTTCAGTGTTAATGTAAGGCTTAAGGCCATACAGCTCGAAAAGCCTTTCCCTACTTATCCTAATACCTCTAGTTGCCCAGTCACTAAATATAAAAATAGGGCTAATATTTTTTGTTTTCTTTTCAAAAGTTTTATTGAATTCAGTGTGCACTACTGAAAAGAAATCCTCATACAATTTATTTGCATCATCCATATTATGGCCTAGAACATTTAACTCCTTATTTAGGATACTATTGAATCTATTTAATTTGCCATTTGTTATTGGTCTAAATTGTATTTGCACTTTTTGCAAAGCTGTTTTAAACTTAAAAGTTACCGTTTGACCACTATGATCAGACGGCAAATAATTTACTATGGCTTTAGCTAAATAATCACAATCGCAGAAGACATTATCAATACAAGTAGCGGAAGTTGAAGTTACTCTAGTCGGTTCTGTAAAAATGTTAGATAAATTGAATGATTTAAAAAGACTTAATAATCGATTGCTATTTAAAGTATTTTCCAGAATATTAATATTAAAATCACCACAAATAATTGCGGTTTTGTTACTGGATGCAAGTTTCGCTAGGACATCTTCCATTATTGACTCAAATAAAGAAAAGTTCTGATTATTAGGGGGTCTGTACACGCACACTACAACATGCTTATCCAGCTCAACACAGGACAGTTCGATGCAATGTTCAACTGATAAACCAACTATGTCATTACGTGCCTTAGTTTTTAAACAATTTTTAATCAAGATTAAAGAACCTCCACGTAGCATAGATTTACGGTTAAAACAACTGCCCATACTATAGTTCTTATAATTAATTAGCATTTGGTAATCCTTTAACCAATGTTCAGTGAAACAAACAATGTCAAACTTTGTTTTTTCTAAAAACATTTCAATTTCTAATAACTTGGAAGAAATACCTTGAATATTTTGATGAAATAATTTCAAGGCATTCTGCTGATCTCTTTTTTGGTAAATATTTATTTTAGAGCCAGAAGATACCTTGTTGTTGTTAGTTATAAGAATATTCTTACTTGTACCTCCTGTTGTCTTACAAACTAGTTTAAATGACTATCCGGAGTTGACCCCATGACCTCAGTGTCATCACCAGGCAGTGAGCTCATAGTGAGTGAGGGACATGGAACCTCCTTCGTACAGTCTGTATAAATATTTATAGCATTTGAGCTACATTTATTCAGGCTTACCACCTTATAATTAGTACTATTACTAACCGTTGTGGTGTTAATAACACAAGACTTCGACATACTACCTATGTCTGAGTTTATATAAAAAGCTAATAGCCTTGCTATTATGTGTCTAAAACTAACAGGCAAATACACAGTATTCCTAGTCGATTTCAAAGTTTCCACAAAAATGTTGGTGTCAAGAAATATAAGCTTGTCACTATAATGACTAACTAAGAAGTGCATATGCTTGTTAAGCATATGAATATAATTGTTTTGTCTATTTGTCAATCTTTCAAAATATGGGAAAGCACACAAAATTATTTTACTGCAATTTAACTTTAACAACTCAGTTACACAGTCAGTGATTTCTTCTTTTTTTACCTTAGAACTATTACCTACAAATACAGTAATGTTGGTTTTAGGATTATATACATTTCCTGTTACTGATGCCATTATTTGTTTGTAGGTTGACCCTGGCATACAATAATTTAGAGTAGAATAACACAGGTTGTTACTAATTAATTTACCTATACCTCTTCCTATACTATCTGAGAACATAACTGAAGGATAACAATCATGACTACTGAAAGTTGGACAACTACCAATCTCAGATTGTACCACTTGATCTTGTACTAAAACATCTTGGTGGAGGATACAGTCTTGAGACTCAGTCTGGGACGGGTCCTCCGTTGCCTCAGACTGGACAGCAACAGGGTTTGAAACCTTCTGACAAGTACACTGACACATAACTAACTCATTAGCAGCAAGAATGTGTTCTTTGATTTGGTTTTGAGAACCCACATATTTAATGAAAAGGGAACTAAGTCTGTCCTCAAGTAACTGTATGTCAGACTGTAAGTGATAAGAACATTACAATTTAGAATAATTACTTATGTAAATTCAAACAAAGATATAGATAGTGCAATCCACGACGACGCGCCCCACTCCGCTCCACTCCGCTCCACTCCGTACTAAAGTACAGCTTACAGTACAGTAATCGCGGAGTGGGGTGCGTCGTCGTGGATTGTACTATCTATATATGTCTAGATAGACAGTCAAAGCTGTGAGCTCATCCAAAAAATAGCGTCCAACTGTTCGCCGGTAAATGCACGCACACTAGAAAAGCACAATGACGAGGCGTGAGTGTAAGACATAAGCATACAAATTTTGGAATGTTTGTTTTAGTTCTTTTGCAGCGCGACACTCTATCGAGACATAAATAATCGGAGATTTCAAATGACAGATAAGTAACATTTCACAAAAAAAATGCACAAAATGTTTACCAACAGCGCCCGGGGAGGGACAGGGAGTGCCAAAAGATCATTGCATAATCAGCCTAACATTTTCCCAGTACTGGGACATAGGCCTCCTCTATGTGAGAGGGAGTGGGCTGTAATCCACCACGCGGGCCCAATGCGGGTTGGTAGATGTCCCATCTCTTTGAATTTTTGGTTCTAGGATATACCGGTTTCCTCACGATGTTTTGAGAGGTCCTGGAAAGATCATTGTAGCAGTGTAAATAAAAGTTTATAATAAATACCCCAGGCGTTTCAGGCTAAAATTTTCGCACGTTCGCTCAAAAACGGTATATTTCATAGGCTTTGTTCGCATTGTTTTCTGTAGCTACAACGGTGACTTTTAAAAACACTCATTTGTTTAGGTCTTACATTCTGAAAGCGAAAATGACGTATATTTTTTAACAAAAGAAGAGTACCATAATTATTTTGATGTAAACGTACCTGCCGAGAAAATAATTGGTACCTACCTTCTAGGTTTACCTATGTATTGTGAGTTTTCATATTTTTCTAGGGAACAACGATGGGATAAGTAACCCGTCAGCCGTTCGCATTAAAGTGTTGTTTCCAATGCTCATTATATTCGACAAAATAATAGCTTCTTTTTAGAAAAAAAAAATATACGTTAATCGGCCCATTAATTTGCTTGAGACCATTAACGTAACTAGAATTACGTATATAAAGTAATGACTGATAAATTATGGGCTAACTAATCTCTTAAAAACCCTAATAGTCGACCCAAAAAACGAATATGCTTGGATGCAATACTTAACGGCTACTGACTTAATATCTACAAACCGAGAAAAAAATATACCTATCTGAAGATGTGATATAAATGATTGTTAAGGGCCTACCGACTATTTGCCTTTGTCTCTGTCTTTTTCTTTACGTGTAAAGAGTAAAGAAAATAACCACACTTTTGTATTTTTCAATGCTTTTCGTTGTTTTTTTTTCATCATATTGCTCATATTACTCATCATAATCCATCAATGAATGCAGCTTGGCATTAGACATTTTAAGGTATATTTTTAACTATAATTATAATTGTTAGTGAAGGTCTAAACTGCTTTTAAAGACAATAATTAAGAGGTGTGTTTGAAGATTTTTTTGAAGCATTAATGTATGTTTAATAAGGTTTTTAATCCATCACTGTATTAAAATAAGACTTGAAAATATCATTCTTTTATTTTTGGTCAAAATTATTAACGGTTTAGGAGAAACACTGCTTTAAAAAAACCCGTTTTCAGAATGCTGCGCCTTAACGAATTACTTTACACTTAAATCAAAGAAAACATATTTAAGTTATATATAGTTATTATATAATGCACTCTTCTGGTCCTTATGCTATGTCAATCAAAATTTACAATAAATTACCAGAGAACTTAAAACAAGTAGAAAAAAAAAATTAAGCAAAGTAAAACAATTTTTAATTAATAAAAGCTATTACTCATTAGACGAATTTTTAAATGATAAAATTTAAATATTTTTTGACTAATAATTTGACTAATTTGACTAATTTGACTGGAGGAATACCAAACTATTTTTGTCTTTTCATTAATATTGTATATTAAATAAACAATTAATTATTTAGTAAATATATGACATTTTAAAATAACAAATATGCACCCAATAAAACTGAAATACAATAATGTTACAAATTATAAATACATAAATAAATAATTGAGAGATATATACCAAATACAATAATAAAAATAAATAATTTATTTTAATAAAAAGCAACGATATATAAATATAATAAAATAATCTACTACTTTCCAATTTACTTTAGTCTTACGGAATCAAACGGTTTAAATAATAAAAATGCACCCATTAAATAAAATTAATATAACTGAAATATAATAATACTACAAATTATAAATAGATAGAAAGAAACGAATGATAAAATCAAATATAGTTATTAATTTCTAATGATATAATTACAACGGAAAAGTCTACCTACGAGTATTTTAATTGTTTTAGTGTTATGGATAGTTGATAAAAGCGCTCTTTCTCTCTCCTACCTATTTTTATAATTTTTGCTGTGCCCGACAGGGTCCATAATTGTTTCTTCTAATTGTATTTTAACACCTGTATATGTACATTATGGATTGCAATAAATAATTTGAATTGAATTGAATTGAATATATTTCGTTCCATCGCTTTCCATCACGAAATCAAGGCCTATCCAGACAAAAATAAAAAATTGGTTAGTGGTAAAAGAATCGAACATTTGCTTGCTTCGATGGACATGACTATAAATATAATAATAAATTCAAATAAGTGGATATTTATTCTCACTTATCATTATCATTATTTAGCCCTTTTCCCAATTTATTTGGGGTCGGTGCAACATTTATTTTTCTTCCATATTCTCTATTAGTCGTCAAATCAATAGTAAGGGGGTGACCCTTTCTAGCCATATCATCTTTTACACAGTTCATCTATTGTTTCTTTGGTCTTCCCCTACTCATAAAGCCATAATACTTATTCTCATTTAAAATATATTAATGCGAATACTTACGTATTCGAAATACTTAGATTATTTTGACTCTGGCAATGCAACTAAACTACCGAACGAAATCTAACTTTGACATCAATATTTTAATGTCTTTCCAATCAAACTCTTAACATCTCAATGCCCAAATTCACCAAAAACAAATCCCTATCACAGCCTTAAATCAACTTATAGTTTAAATTCGTTAGCCAGTTTACAAAGTAAAAAACTTTTTAATTTAAATCCCCTGTATTTATTTGTTCGGTGTACCTCAGTTTGTAAACTTTCGCCTCTGATTACTGTAAACATTTACTTTTCACTTTGTTGTCACCGGAACGATCCCTGCATTGATTTAGTTATATTTTGGACTTTGTTTTAGACATTTTATTTACTTTTGTGTGAAGTTATATAAATTCGACGTTTGAACTGTAAGGTTAAGCTGCTCTTACTGTGATCAGTTCGGAGATGGGTGACCATCCATTACACATCGAGACTCCTCCGTGCCTCAGAAAGCTCGATAAGCCGTTGTTCCAAGCTGTCATTCGTAGATCTTTTACAGTCGTTAGTCGAAGCACAATAATCTGACAACCAGTCTTACCAAGTGTTACCCAGTAACTGGGTTGTGGAGATCAGATATGAGCTGATCCAGTTAGACTGGAAGCTGATCCCAATATAGTTGAAAAACGGCTAAGCAGATAATGTGTGAAGTTAAATAAATAACAATTCGACGTTCAAATTCTAAGGTTAAGCTACTCTTACCATGGTAATTTCGAAGATGGGTGACCGTTTTCAACAAAAAGAGACATTCTGACCACACAGCATGATAAACTGTCGAAGGTAGTTTGAAGGCAAAAAGCCTGATATTATGATATAATAATATCAGTTTTTCTCAGCAGTTTAGTTGCTCTGATCAAACGGCAGGCGCTTCATAAAACGCTATAAAGGTACCATTCCGTACCCGTCCGCAAGCGGCAACTGCAGGTGATGTGTCGCGGCGTCATGTCACGGCAACACGTTATGATTTCGAACCCGACCGCAGGCGGCAGCGGCCCGTATTCCAGGCGGAAGATAGAAGATAGAAAAACGTCTTACCGCTCGAGCGTTGGTGGCACTACCGGTCTACGGTCGATCTACACGTGTCGCCTGTAGCTCGCCCGTAGCTGTCAACGACGTGTCGCTAGCTACGGAAGGTATTTCATAAAATTCATAGATATCAGTCGTGTCGCGGCGATAAATCGCCTGCGGTCGGGTATGGAATGGTACCTTTATTCAGCATCAATCATAATGTTTAGATTTGAAGCTCACTCTAACCTAGATAAAAAGATAGGTAAGATTATATAGCAAAGTCCATAGAATATTATTAGGTAACATTACATTAATGGTCTAACAAGCAAGTTAACTCAATAGGTTCTTAGAACTGCTAATAATTCGATACCCAAGCTCCACTTAGGTCTAAATTAATTGGGATATATTGTCAGAAAACTTCTTTTATTAGAAGATGCCTGATGGCTATGTGTTTCATATTAATGTCAAGGAATGTTCTCATTAATTCATAAGATCAGCCGAAAGACGTCCACTGCTGGATGTAGGCCTCCCCCAAGCACCGCCACTTCGACGAGTTCTGTGCTTCTCGCCTCAAGCAGACTCCTGCGGCCTTCATCAGGTCATCAGTTTACCTTGTGGGAGGCCTTATTTTTTTTTCTTTGTTGGTTTTATCATCAAATGACTTCTCCCGCTCTGGGTGGAGCGGGAGGGCATGTCAGACTCTTACTGACTAAAACCCACCCGTGTTCCTTCAGTTGCCTGTGCATTGCCAGGGGCCACGGTATCACTTTCGAACTTTCGCGCTACCCCGGCAGATACCTTGTGGGAGGCCTTCCAACGCTACGTATTTCGTTACGCGCCCGCCACTTCAAAACCTTTCGGTCCCTATGGCTATCTGTTCTGCGAGCAATGTGCCCTGCCCGGTTACCTTGGTTCACCTACAGATCTCTTTAATTCTGATTCAATCACGTAGGGAAACTCTAAGGATAGGCCTCTCCATTGCCCTTAGTGTGATTTTCAGCCGTCTAATAAGGTCCACTAGGCCAATTATTGGTATCGAATTATAGAAAAAGCCATCCGAAAAAAACATAGTTAATAAAGAAAAAAATATATATTAGAAAAACTTATTACCTACCTATATAATTTACGACACGCGGAAAAACAGAAACATAATTAATGTAGTAACTCCTACCATAATTGAACTGTAATGACGGCCAGTATTAAAGTTGGTTATTATGTAGGTCTGATTGATAAATAATATAATTATGTATTTCTTTAAGTAGGTTACTACAAAAACTTATCTCTTAAAACGTCTGAATATTTTTTTTACTATATTAGGTAGGTGTTACCTATCGGACTTTTGTGAGGAAGAAACACTAAAACAACTCAGATGTCAGTCTCTTTTAAAGCCCAGACATTGATTGCCTGAGTCATCATGGCATTTTTTAATAATAGAATTTCCTCACGCTGTTTTCCTTCACCGTTTTGAGAGCAGTGGTGATGAAATAGTTATTTATCCAACATGTGAGGAAAGTTCGTTTTTCCTATGAGTTTTGATTTTGAGTCTTGAGCGAACGAAGGATTGAAAAATAGAATCACGAGCGCAGCGAGTGATTATAAATTTCAATCCTGAGTAAGCGAAAGACTCAACAAAACGAATAGCAAATGAACTTGCTCACAAGTTGCATACAAAACTTTTCACCACTCCCAGCAAGAAAGTATTCAGTCATCATAGGTAAATAAATTAAATAGACACAAAGCAAATCAAAATAATTCTTTATATTTTAAAATATCTTTAAAACTTAACATAAAAAAATCAGGCAAGGTTAGTTTCTGAACGGGATCATTACTTTCCTCACTGTTCAAACAGTGAGGAAAAACCAACTTACCTCACTGTTCAAGCAGTGAGGAAAAACCAACTTTCCTCACTGTTTTCGTAGAGGAAAGACACTTCTTTCGTGCGGGAGTGGTGAAATAGTTATTTATCCAACATGTGAGGAAAGTTCGTTTTTCCTATGAGTTTTGATTTTGAGTCTTGAGCGAACGAAGGATTGAAAAATAGAATCACGAGCGCAGCGAGTGATTATAAATTTCAATCCTGAGTAAGCGAAAGACTCAACAAAACGAATAGGAAATGAACTTGCTCACATGTTGCATACAAAACTTTTCACCACTCCCAGCAAGAAAGTATTCAGTCATCATAGGTAAATAAATTAAATAGACACAAAGCAAATCAAAATAATTCTTTATATTTTAAAATATCTTTAAAACTTAACATAAAAAAATCAGGCAAGGTTAGTTTCTGAACGGGATCATTACTTTCCTCACTGTTCAAACAGTGAGGAAAAACCAACTTACCTCACTGTTCAAGCAGTGAGGAAAAACCAACTTTCCTCACTGTTTTCGTAGAGGAAAGACACTTCTTTCGTGCGGGAGTGGTGAAATAGTTATTTATCCAACATGTGAGGAAAGTTCGTTTTTCCTATGAGTTTTGATTTTGAGTCTTGAGCGAACGAAGGATTGAAAAATAGAATCACGAGCGCAGCGAGTGATTATAAATTTCAATCCTGAGTAAGCGAAAGACTCAACAAAACGAATAGGAAATGAACTTGCTCACATGTTGCATACAAAACTTTTCACCACGACCAGCAAGAAAGTATTCAGTCATCATAGGTAAATAAATTAAATAGACACAAAGCAAATCAAAATAATTCTTTATTTTTTAAAATATCTGTAAAACTTAACATAAAAAATTGTTCAAACAGTGAGGAAAAACCAACTTTCCTCACTGTGAGGAAAGTAATGATCCCATTCAGAAACTAACCTTGCCTGATTTTTTTTTGAAGTCGGTTGATAATTTACTCAAAGTAAAGTGCCTGTCTGGGTTCGAACCCACGACCTACTCGTAATTCGGGACCGTTAGCACCGGGCCACCAGTGCCGCACCGGGCAGCTGCAGTAAGCAGTTGGTATTGTACCCACTTTTTTGCTTTTAATGCCATCCTTATGCCTACTACGGTAAAGAAATCAAAATCGGTTGAACAGACTGTAAAAAAGGTTAACTTAAATGTCTGATCTTATTTCAAAATGGAGTATAGTTAGTTAATAAGTACTAATTTATTATCTCAAAACATCAATTAAGGATATTTTTGGACACCCAACAAGGGGACAAATCACCTTGTCACAAGCTTCCAGTTACTGTAATGCCTTATTTTTTGCTAATATTCAACTACGAAAAGAAACTTTGTTCAAATGCCAAATGGAATTACCTCTCAAACATGGAATAGGTATATATTCGCTGAAAAAACTTTTGACTCCACACAAAAGGGCTGTTAATGTCCATATTTGCATTTATATTCCACATTTTTACATTTTACAAATGGCAACAGAGGGGTATTTAGGCGCGGGAAAGTCAATTTATGTTTTCAACAATTACGGTACTTTCCACTTATAATGATTTCCCGGGCCTTTTTCAGGATCTTGTTGTCTTTGATGAAGCTTCTAACCCGACTGCGTCATTAGAGTGTATGGTTGGTTGGGTATTGTATTCGGTATGTGGAGTCATTCAATGTTAATAATAGTCTTTATTGATGTGTCGTTATGTTTTTCGAATCATAAGAGTTTAAAATGACTGATAATGTACCTAATTTTATCGTAGCCTTTCCGTGAATGTTCAACCTACTCAAATAATGACAAATCAAATAAAACACACCCTTAAAAAATATCCTATTTCTAATAAACTAATCTTGTTTAATCAATGATTGCTCATTTTTAATCGCATCGCTTAGTCTATGTAGCATGAGCCTGTAGTGGGCCACAATCCACCACGCGGACCCAGTGCGGGATGGTAGATGTCACATGTCTTCGAATTTTTGGTTCTAGGACATGCCGGTTTCCTCATGATGTTTTCCTTCACCGTTTTGAGAGCAGTGGTGATGAAATAATTTATACAAACAAAGCACTTTCGAACCTTCGAACCTTCTGAAATGAAATGAAATGAAATTGTTTATTCTGTAAATAGGATAATGGAATCACTTTTACAAGTAATATAAAAATAAAAAAAAACTAGATGAGTTCGGTTCGTAAGTCACGGCCATCACTCGGCCACCACAGAACTTAGTTAATCTCTATGTTAGTCTATGTACAATTGTACATTTACCCCATGTCCGTGTCCATGGTCGCGCGAATACGCGATCTCCACCTAGTTTTAAAATATTATTGACGTGTAAAATTGTTTGCCTAAACCTAGGTACATAATTATAGTGCAAACCACGACGACGCGCCCCACTCCGCGATTACTGTACTTTAGTACGGAGCGGAGCGGAGTGGGGCGTCCCCTGGCTGGAGGCTTTGAGTGTAGTAGCTTAAGGCAGCCACAGGAATGTCCGGTTAAGTAGTCATGACCTCAGAGTGGGGCGCGTCGTCGTGGATTGCACTATGCATATTGTATACGACGGATTTAAATTTCACAGATCTATTACTAACTTGAGAAGGAAGACCAAGGTGGCATTACAAGTTAATTCTGTAAGGAGGTACATAATTACTCGTTAAAAAATAAGTTCTTAAGAGAATATAAGTTCATTCAAAATAATTACGCAAGACTTTCTTTAACGTACCTATCTACTGCCTCAAAACTCCAACAAATAGTAACATTCAAGGCAATTTTATTTCAGGATCAAAAAGCCCATTACGTTTAACGTTATTTATACAAAACAACTTTTTACTCACTTAAGTATTCGGAGCAAACAAAAATATGTTAATTCGAACATTAACAGCCCTTTTGCGAGTGTTCATTTATGACATCTTTCTCTTAACGTCCCTCCTTCTAGGCTTGATGAAAAAAGTTATTTTTGACCACCACATAAGAAAGTACAGAATGGCCAATCTTAAATATTCATTAAATAGCTATGGAAGCAGCTATGTCGAAGTTTCCCTCCGCATAAGAATCGGGAAGTTAGTATGAAAACCACATTGTCTAATGTTCCTTTTATCAATTTTCAAGCACTCTCTCTAAAATAACTTTTTTATTTATATTGGCACAGAAAGTTTTGTATTATTTAGTGTCCTTTAATTTCACTTTATATTATTTATTATTCTCATTCTGGCTAAGCGCTTCCTGGGCCCATAACCTATTAGGGTTAAAGGTTGGACACCAAAGGAAATACTGTTTTGAGGATTTCAATAAATACGTTTATTATCCTTTTCTTTATATATAGGAAGGTGTGTTTTACTAGTAGTATTATGTGAGACATGTGATCCCACACAAGGCTAAAAGTATAGTATCCTGACTATGAGAAAGTAAGGATTTCATCAAGTGGTTAAGGGCGGGCTCGGATAGAAAAAATAATATGTGGTGCGTAAGTGATAGTGCAGTTTCCACAAAAAGATTCTGAAATAGCAACTAGCAATCCTAATGGAAATTATGTAGTTAGTGTTTGCCTAGCATAGCACTTTCTTGGTGGTAATAATATAATACAGATTCAGCTTTTGTGAACATAAAACGCAACAAAAGTCAAGCAATAGGGATGTTGACTGGGAAAAAAAACTATTTAGTCCATCAAGCTGATAATAAAAAAAATATTAAACACGTATTTATTGTTTCTATAAAATATTGATAAAAACTGAATTAAGATAAAATGCATTTTAAAGTTGGAGAGTGGGTTCTCGCTACGTCACAATTCAGTAAAAAATCTACCGGAGAGTGACGTCATGCCACATTTTAATTCAATGTTTTGCTGTAATCTTTTGATTACGTACAAAAAACATGTCCAATATTTTTTAATAATCTATCCGACGGACGACATGTCATGTCAACAACCCTATTAGGGGTAAGAATAACTTCAAGAGTACAGTAGGCCGCACATCGGTGGAAACACATTAACTTTGAGCTAGTCTAACGTAGTACGGCGTTTCAATAGAATAAGAGCTAGTACAATAGTTTTGTTGCCACTGAGGTTCGGCTTACTATGCAAAGGGTATAACCCCTAGCAACAATTTCCCATTCCAGATCTTTGATAGTATGAGATTTCTGTTTCTATTTAATTTATCTTGCCCTGCTTTATTATCGTCTACAGTCGGTGCGGGCTCCGAAAATTATCTCGAAGGTCTTTATCGCTAACTTGAAACGGTTGGTGGTCATAACTTTGTCTTAGTCCAGGCGATAATATCTGGAACAGTTTACGTAAGTCAAAGAAGTTTTGTGTACTTTCACTGGTTTCCGAGTGAAGGGGAAAGGGTACTTTTTTGTTTCAAGGCACTGGTTGGAACTTAGGCGGAAAATGTGTTACTATTAAACTTGTGCATGACACACGATTCACGACCAAAGTTAATACTTTGGTCGTGAATCGTGTATCATGCACAAGTTAGTATTAACTTTGGTCGTGAATTGTGAGACGTAAATTGCCTATAAGTTATTGGATCATTACAATTATTATCAATCAGTTCGTTATCGGCAACTAGTCTATCCTATGTCGTTTCGGGATGCTTGCATTCAAGATATCTTCACGATCTTCATTTGTTTTTTGTTGCTAAACATTCTCACTCCACAGAGTAGATAAATGTACTTAAACCTAATAGATGCATGAAACAAACAAGTTGTTTGTCACGTATAATAAAAAACCGGCCATGAGCGAATCGGGCTCACAAAATTAAGGTTACGAACCAAACTGTATTTGGCAGGCTCTGGAATGGTCAATGACTAGCCGTTAACATTACGGTATTTTGTGAAACCAATAAACCTGCCTTAGCTCCTACACTATACATCTGAATGACATAGTGTCAAGAGAAAAATATAGCTGTACTATGTGTAAGTCGTGGCCAGATCTTAGAATTGACCATTTCATGAAATGGCCAGCTAACATTGGCCATATTGTTAAAACGTCAACGTTTAAAGATATGTCAATCGACGTTTGGCCATATCATTAATGTAGGGTATCCATGGTGTAAGGTGTAGTAAAAATAGTCAAGTAACTGCAACCACCTTGAAAGTAGCGTTCGTCGGCCGCTGCCGCGGCACCGCTCGCTGCGCTGGCTCGGCTCACGCACGTTTGGTCACAGTTCTAACCTAACCTAACCCATTTGGTCGGGGTGCCACTTAACGGCGTAATTTTTATTATTTTTAAAAACTAATTTTAATTGCTATGTTGCATTTCACGCCACGGCAGCGGCTAGCGAGCGCTACGTCCAAGTTGATCGCTTTCCATAATATGATATTTGGAAACCCAATAAAAGTCCATCGACTTTTTTGCGTGGTCTTCTTATCTTGTTTGGTTTGTTTTATGCCGCCGCCATGATGCACAGCAAAAACAGAACGTCATCAACGCCTCTGCCGGTGGATAATCTAACTATTTTACGATATGATCACTAATGTTTGGCCACATCATGCAGTAGTCGTGCGTTTAACTGTTCATATCGTTAAACGTTGAGTATTCAATGATCTGGCCAGGCCACTTCATGATTTGACCAGTGGTCGATGTTCATTTCATGAAATGATCAATTTTATGATCTGGCCACGACATAATAAGTAAAAAATATTTGAAAAAGACAGTGTTACCATATTCATAACTCGAATTGCGTAAAACTGACAGATTGCTGTTTTTGATTCTATACGACTCATATATAGTTCGGCTAGGTAACATAGACACACCTTTTTATTAGATAAAAAATGATAATACACAGGTCGTAAGCACCAGTTTTTTTTTCAGCAATTGTAAAAATCGCTATAATTTTCCTAAAAAATATGGATCAATAACTAATAACACATTTTTTGTGTATGTATATTTATCTCTTATATACTGTGTGACTGTGTGTCATTTATTCTAATTTATAACAAATTATAATATTTACTTTAAAATTGGCATACGGTTCGGGCCACTTAGAAACACATTAAATCTCCATTTTATGGTTTGACAGCTTGAAACGTTACCCTAATAAATAACAAACGATCCTATTTCTTTAAAATTGTAAAACACTATTGAAGCCCTTAGAAATCCCATCTCACGATGGAAAACATGTTGGCGAATCCTAAGAATTTAAATCAAAGCAGGGATTGTCAACATGCGGTTCTCAAAGTTAGTGGGATCAAGCGTGCTCTTGCATGAATATACTCGTAATGAAAGTAAGGTAACTAACAAATATAAATCTAGAGTTATGCTAACTACCTAACTAGAGTGATACTTAAGAGCCATTCAAAGGCATGCAAATAGTCAATGCTTCCATTGATGTAACCATCTATTGTCCTATAACTGTAGTTATACTATTGTATTGATAGTTTTATTATTCAAGCAGATAGCTAAAATACTTTAATAGGTTTAGAGCTAAAACATAATAGTATGGTTTTACAATACAATATATATATAAATTGTAACTTTTGTTTCCTACCTTACCTAAAAGGTTGATATTCTCTGAACACTCGCACATGTGTTCCTCATAAATGTTCGCTGATACCCGACCTACTCAGGCAATTTGAACGGACCCTTTTAAAACAATTGAGAATTTTTACACAAAAACTGCAATAAACCTATTCTTCCAAACTGTGGGAAGTTGGTTGTTTTAGGAATGTGGGGAACGGAGGAGATGGATATTTTAAGACAAGTGAGGCAGTTGATTTTGAATCACGAAAGGCTAAGGACGTCAGAGTCCAGGCGAGTTAAGCTAGGAGACTTGATGAATATCAAGTGATAGTCCGTAGGCTGTCGTTAGAGACCGAGCCCTATTTATTAAGTTGTTAGTGGGTTTAAGACCACGATATGTAGCGACGACGTAGTCTAAGCTAGGCAGTGAGTTTTGAAGCGCAGTGGGAGACGATCGAGACGACGAAGCGAAGCCCGAGGCTAGGCTGGTAATGTGGGCAGTATCTTGTAAGTGATTTGTAATCTAATTCTCTCTAAGGAATTATTTGGTAAGTGTCAACTTTAATTAACTTTTATCTTTAGTAGTAGTATGTCCATTATTCCTACTAGTTGATTTACATTGTATTTATAGGTAACAGTAAGGTGATACCGCTGACGAACTATTAATGATCGTTTTACCAGAATGGCGAAATAACTCTTATTTATTATCCTGTTTTATAACTAATGTTATATTCTCGTGTATTACCTGTCCATGACCTACCTTGACAGATTAATCACTTGCAGTTGGCTTTAGGGCATGGTGAAGGCCTTCCACCATACTTGACACTGAGCACTAACGCTCGAGACTATTGACGATTGTTGACCTTAAGCTGACTCACCACATTTGGAAGGCAGAACCATAGATACTCACAGCTCATTAAAAGGAACTAGGCTATAAAGCCAATCTGTAATTGTATTATAAAACCAAACGTTTGTGATGATTTCTGTATCCAAAAAGGCCTCGCCACAGAACTCTTTGCGTGAGGCTCGTTGACGTACATTTCTGGGAGAGGGGGTAGGCTTTACCAAGTACCCCAAACTGAATGGATAGTCCGTTCTAAGGAACGCTAGAAACCGTGTCTCGTTAAGCCACAGCCGGCTTTCGGGCCATTCACTAATTTATATTAGCGAGACACGTCATTTGGATGCCCAGATAGAAACGCCCCGTTGTCGATAAGGACGATCCACACGGCAGCCGATTACATTGCAAGCATCCTCTAAATGGGGCAGTTTAAAGAAATGGGAAGAGACGAAATTCCTCTTCGGCGTTCACCAAGTACAATCGTAATGAGTTCTGCTAGAGACTGAGTCTACGGTGCGCTTGTGCTAGTCTTGTGTTAACTTAGTAAAAGGGGTTTAGGCCGCCGTAAGGGTAAGCCGCAGTCTTTAACATTAGTATGCAATTATAACTAAACTAAACTTATCTTCCTCAATAACAGTTGGACTTCGCAGTACTCTGTCTTAGGATTGTGTAAGATATTTATATTGTGATTAGGGAGCGTGTTCCGTTAGAATCGTATTAGTTCCTCAGAGGTTCTATGCGTTAGGTCTAACGGATCACGTACAATGAGGCAAACGTTAAAAAACGGTTCCCGGTCTCACTGAAGTGGGTACGTTGTAAACAGACAAATTAACGTAACTATAAATAATTATTGAGGCGCAAGCGTAACGATCCCTTCACCCCTTCACTTTATCAAAGCTGTATTGCAGATATTGGTGCTCAACTGCGAGAGGAGGAGACGTTGGCGTTCCAACATTTATAATACTATATTATATATATCATATATTTCTGCGTATCCTCTTATCTTCTTAGCTTCATATTGTATTAATATTATAATACTTGTTTACTAACTGTGGATTCCCAATATTAACTTCACCTTGTTCCCCTCCCTGTCCCCTAGCTTTCTAAGTCGGGACAGGGTAGTCTAGGTTATGGGAATTCTTCTCTTTCTTACGACGGTGGAAGAGTGTCCAGTCTCGAGACGAGCTCTACAGTGCCGCACGGGGTGGGGTGCGGCACTTCCCCCACAGGGGGAACCGACCCAAACACTAACATTCACATAATTAGGAAAAACGAAAATTTTATCAGCCTAGGGTGATTTAGGTACAGTCACAACTGCACAACGCATTGTAATTTAAACAGAGACCAATCCAACCTTCTGCATAAATTCTATCATAGAATCCTCAAATCAAATCCTCAAGATCTAATCTGTCCAGTCCTTTGCCGTCCACCGTTACGTCAAACGGCTTAGTGATCTCATGATGTCACTAACACTAGTTGTCATGACATTGCGAGGTTGTCAGCGACAAAGCAAGTATTCTCTTTGGTCGGCACTATTACTTAATTTTGTGAGTGTCTGTGCACAGTCGAGCGAGCTTTGGTATCTCTTTTGATCCTGGCTTTAACTTCGAATAAATATAGGAGCTTGTGCTTTTGTGGAAAGAACCTAAATGTGCTTTACTTACTTTATTTTTTTAGAGGCTTGTGGCAAAGTAATCACAGCCGCAAGAGTCGATAGATCAGGTCAAGCTACGCTCACCGCGTTTTGTCCGTGGATGGGTGACCATCTTTACATATCAAAATCTTTCCGTACCTCGGAAAGCACGTAAAGCCGGTAGTCCCGGCTGTCATTTGTAGATCTTTGACAGTTGTTACGGGTCAGGGTACAGCCGGAAAGTCTGACAACCAGACTTACAAAAGGTTATCCTGTTACCCAGTAACTGGGTTGTGGAGGTCAGATAGGCAGTCGCTCCGTGTAAAATACTGGTATTCAGCTGCATCCGGTTAAACTGGAAGCTGACCACAACATAGAAAAAAGAAAAGAAAGAAAATATGTTTATTTTGCACAAACAAAACACACAAAAATACAAAAGTAGCCAAAAGCCTCGTATTCAACCAACAAAAAACGTCTGGAAATGTTGTTCATTGGTTGATGTCAAAGCCTCAGACCATAGAAAATATTGCGTAATTTACTCAGTTTCAGTGTTTAGTTGGGTAATGGCTACGCGGGTGAGGTGCAGATGATGACGTGCTTTACAATTTTATATTGAGTTGTTGTTGTTTACATTGCTATAATATGACTGGCAGTGAATAACATTAAAAACTTTTAAACAGTAAAAAAAAACCTGCCTCATCAGCTTCTGGGTTGTAAGAAGAACAGGACCCTATTCCAGTTCCTTAACATGCGGCAAATAATGGAACTATGCATGCCTTCTAAATTCAAGATAATTTTGAGAAAATCTGCCTAGCCTTTTCCCAACTATGTTGGGGTCGGCTTCCAGTCTAACCGAATGCAGCTGAATGCTAGTATTTTACATGAAGCGACTGCCTATCTGACCTCCACAACCCAATTACTGGGTAATACGATATTCCTTTGGTAAGGCTGGTTGTTAAACTTTCGGGTTCGGACGACCCGTAACGACTGTCAAAGATCTATCAATGTCTTGCTATGTAAAGATGGTCACCCATCCACGGGCCAACCACGGAAAGCGTAGCTTAACCTGATCGATCGATCCGTGCGGCTGTTATTACTTAGCTACAAGATAACTGTGTGTGTGAAACTCATAATACTGTAATATTTACAGGGTGTACAAAAAGGAACTTGATAATTCGACAATTACTTTGGATTTTTACATAATTACCATTTGAAAAGCGTATCGATAAAAGCTAACAATTTATTTCCAGAACCACTTAGACTCAGTTAAAGGTTTTTGTGGTATTCATAAAAAATATGCAAATCAAAACTATTATTTGAATTTGGAATATTGAAATGAACCATTTTCAATATAAAATATTCCACATTTGTGACTAAAAAAATATCTAAAAGGCATTTGACATTTCTGGAATGAAACCACTCAACGGAGGCAATTTCTCCTTTTGGTGAAAATGGTCTCAATAACACCGTTGTGTAACATAAATATTGCTTTATGGCGCCCTTGATATGAGGGATAAGTAAAAGCTTACAAGTTTAATCGATAGGATACCTACATACAGGCTTATCTCTAACAAACAACTTTACTCAAATACCAGCTTATTACTGTCCCACTGTAAGAAAAAGGCTGCATACCATTTGCTCAAGAAGCATTAGCGATTACAGACTAATATCAACTTTCATGTCCAGCTTTCGTCATGATGTTTTCCATCACTATGTAATGTTCAAGACAAACTCAGAAAGTATAAAGTGAATTGAAAAGTCACATTGGTACTTGCCCAGATTTGATCTAACAGCCTCGTGCATGGGAGGCGAGGCCTTATAAACTTGTTTATCATGACACCTGTACTAATATATAGGTAGTTGATTTTGCAGTAGAATGGGAAATACGGCCTTGATATTATAATTGTTATGTCATGCATAAAAATATTACAGTGTCACATTGCCTCGCATAAAATATATGAGAAATGTGACGGTGAATGTGATCTTATTTTCCTGTATCGAGACTTTTCAATGTAAAATGGAGTACAATGGCTCAATTCGCACTGAGTGTCGTCGTATATTTGCAATATCTCCCAGGTATTGTATGTTTCCTTTTAAATATAATAATATAATATAATATTATTATATATAATATTATTTCTGGAAACAAAACGTTGGTACCCAAAAATGGAGTGATTAAGGTAACTAATACTGCTATTTCAAGGTTGATAAAAGAGTCAAGGTAACCCGTGAAATCCAAATTTTCTTACGTTTTTTGCGATTTACAGGTCAGTATCAGAATGTATGTTGATTTAAATATGATTTGCGATCGTATCAAATGTTTATTTATAGAATTACAATTACAACACTTAAGTTCATGTAATCCTATTGAATGACTATTTCGTGAAATCACGACATTTGAGGATTATGCTAACTTAAGAAGTTGAATTGCTGATTCTAATGATTATAATTCTGTAAAGCCATATTTGTTACGGTCGCGAATCATATTATAATCAGCATAAAAACTGACACTTATCTGTAAATTTCAAAAAACGAAAGAAAATTTGAATTTCTCGGGCTATCTTAGCGCACCCCTCAGCAATTACCGTTTTGAAAACGGAACGGAATGATTATGATTACACACATTTTCGTATTGTTCTGACGACCACAAGTTAGTAGTAACAAAACTAGTATAAGCTGGCCTCATATGCTCCGTTACTATAAACAATAACGAATCGTTTTGTAACCAATTGTAGCTTTTTTATTGCTAAACTCAAGCTAATTTTACCTGTGATTGCTACTTCCATATGGAAGGGATCTACTATGTAAAGCTATGACGTCTTTGCTTCATTATTGGTAAAAAATAGTAAAGGCTCCGACCTAGGAACGACCTTCACCCATCTATTTAATGGCTGAAAAGTATTTTATATCAAATTGAGTATGTTAGAAACTACATCGCAAGTGGGTTGGCTAAAAAATTCCTGGCCAGACTGTGATAAATTAACAATTCTGAAATATTTTTTTTTTAAATATTGCATTGCATTGCAATACTTATTTATTTGGTAAAAAAAATATTATTTCATTGGTGTAGGTATACCAATTAAAAGAGTTTTTAACGAGAACCTTGGGTACTTACTCGACTTTTGCCAAATTGTTAGTCAATTTGGAGACTACATGGCCACCTAATAGTGCACCCAATAGCCATAAGTGATATATCAACGGATAGTGCATGATAAACATTTGTTACTAAAAACGAATAAGTGCATTTTTTTTTTTAAATAAAGTCATTGTTGAATTTTTAATTAATAATAGTATGGCCAGGAATTTTTTAGCCAACCCACCCGCGATATTTTTTTAACACACTAAATTTGCTGTAAAATACTTTTCATTTATTAAACAGATGGGCGAAGGTCGTCTCTAGGTCGGATCTTAGACCAACACAAGAGTTAATTTTAACCAATAACTGTTCGTAAATTAAAGGAATCAGCCATTATTTTATTGAAAGGCCAGGCCAGCTCAAGATTAACGCGTAACCATCGACACGACTTGTTGTCGAACGTACCTTCACAAAATAGCTTTAAAAAAATGTAACGGTGTAAAAAAAGCCGAAGCCTTTAAAATGTCGTCATAACAAATGCTTATAAAAATAGGCATCGAGACTTGATAATAAAGGATCTGGAAAAGGTTAGCTTTGTATGTTGTTACCTTAACCGAATGCAAAGTCATGGGCTATGACTTCGAAACGTGACGAGGGAAATGGAGAAAAACCGAAGAAAAGTGTGGAAAATCAAGGGTTACAGGAGGAAATAAATGGAATAGGTTTATACAAACCTGTTTCCACTGTTATGAATGAATGAAAGATTTTTGACATACTGATTTTAGGGTATTTTTGTACCCTTTTAAGCGGGTTGCTTGTAAAAGGGAAGTGTCCAAATAAGCCATTGTGTGAGGGTGGGAGGTTTTTTTTGGGCCAGCGGGGTAGTGACAATTCATTGAAAGTCGGCAAGCAATATTTTCTGAATTTACCGAATCTATTTGAACGCAAAGCATTTACCAGCCTATACCTTTTCTAACCCGACAGGATGGTATAGATTTCAAGTTCTGGGTTGGAAGAAGAACATGACCCTATTCCAGTTACTTTAACTTATGCGGTAAAAAATGGAACTATGCAAGCCTTCTAAATTCAAGATAATTTTAAGAAAATCATTTAGCCTTTTACCAAGTATGTTGGGGTCGGCTTCCAGTCTAACCGGATGCAGCTGAATACCGTATTTGACATGGAGCGTAACTGGGTAATACGATACTCCCTGGTAAGACTGGTGGTCAGACTTTCGGCCTTCTGTCGATCCGTAACGACTGTCGAAGATCCACGAATGACAGCCGAGACCAACGTCATAACGTGCTTTCCGAGGCACGGGCAGGGGTCTCGATATGTTAAGATGGTCACCCATCCACAGACGAACCCCGGCAAGTGTAGCTCAACCTGATTGATCGAACCGTGTGGCTGTTATTACTTAGCCACGAGTTCCTCAAGAGCCACGATTCTGCCAAGAGCTTCAAGATAATTTTGACATAAACCCGAATTAGTTACAGAAAATAGCGCTGCCATAAATTACAAAGATAATTCTTCATTAGCAGCCCACAAATCATACCAGGAAAAACCTTTCCAAGGCCAAAACATACATCTTGAAGACATTCTGAAGCCAGGTGAGAGTGGCAAGGGCTACCCAACATGGAATATAAATCACTTCATATCGCGCGGTTACTGCGATGAAAAAGTGCCTCGTGTAAGGTTATGAAGGGATTGTGCGGCCGTGGGGCATAAATCATGCTCTGATCTTATGTAATGCCATTATTTGGTCACGCGAGATTAGTAAATTTTTGGTCTTAGTTTTATTTTGTATTTAGTGAGAATAAGTAGGTAGGTAGTAAAATTCATCAAATAAATCAGTATCACGTGCTTTAAATTCAGTTGTATCTGTTAAGGAAGCACACTAAATACCTACCTAATAAACTGATTATTGTTAGTAAGTACATCTGCACATGTTAAAATAGTATCAAGTCGAATCATGTGTGGATATTAATCAAGTCGGGACATGAAGTCCAGTAGGTAGCATCAAATCTGGAAAGTTTTGGCCCAGTTCTAACATGTCAACTAATATAGAATGTTTCGAATAAATGATCCGACAAGTTAGAACAAGAAAGTCTATTAAAATCAAAGATTCCTGACACAAAATCAGGTCTCTAGCAATAACCAATGTACCTATAGACACCGACTTAACTAAAAGATGTGTTAGACATTTGTCCGTGTCTACAGGTAACTAAAAATACCTTATTTTCTCTTGTTTACCTGTCCTTATGTAATAAAAGGTATATAACTCCGTTGTCAGTCATAATACAATGTTTTGATTATGACTACAACACTGACTAGACTATTTCCCACCTGAATACCTATTTAAAACCATGAGAATACCTATCTGTGTTTATAATTACGTAATCCATTGTTCTAGAAGTAATTATCATGTCATAACTTGCACCTGCGCAACCCTGCCTCCCTCATTCGTGTAAACACCCTCGTCATAGCAAAATGGGAAATACCCAGCTATACCCCGACCCTCTGTCGCGTCCCTGAATAGCGAACTGCCCTGTTGTATAGGAGCAAATTATTGTGTTTGCACAAGTGGTACCCGCTACTTGCCCTATAGTAAAAATCTACTTAAGGTATCGGGTCTGATTTTACAATTGTAGTTGCCTAGTACTAGTTGCCTAGTACTCTCTTAGAAAGTCTCAGATTCTTAGTCAGTTGAGCTTTAACTTCGTTCCTACAAACATCTCGCTACTTGAGGTATAAATTCGTGCTAAATAAATTCAATTAAATTCGGATTACATCTAGCTCTAACCTTTGTCTGTATTACTGTTGTGTATTTTAAATATATTGTGTGTGTGTTTTATGTGCAATATACGTGGATTTGTTACATTAGCTGCTTGTGGTTTTTCTACTGTGCCAAACCTTACAACAAACCGCCCCCTTCAAACGACATAAGCTGGTCGTTTACATTTTGGTCATTCGACAGCCGGATATCGTTTACATTTTGGTCCTTCGAGCCGGATAAGGTTTCAAGTAATCATGAGTCAGCAGGGCTCCATCACAACACGTAGCAAGCTAAGGAAGCTAGCCGAACAGCAAGAAGCACGTAAGGATGACATCACAACGGACACCGGGTTGCAGTCCGATAGGGGACCAGGTTCGCCGTCTGTGGCGCCGACCATGGCATCAATGGATCGCCGGAAATCGCCGCGAAGCAGAGCTTTATCCACACATAGCCGCAAGAGTGTCGATTTCTTAAGAAAAAGAATCGAATACGAGGCCGAAAAGGAACTAGTCGAGTTAAAATCGAAGCTAAGCGAAAACCGCCTCAAGGAAAGAGTGGAGGCCGAAAAGGAACTAGTCGAGTTAAAATCGAAGCTAAGCGAAAACCGCCTCAAGGAAAGAGTGGAGGCCGAAGAGGAACTAGTCCAGCTAAAGGAAAACCTCCTCAAGAAAAGAGTGGAGGCCGACATTGCTGAGATAGAGGCAACTACCGAGAGCGACGACGACGCCTCCAATTCAGACGTGGGTACAGCACAGCGGGTCGACCAGTGGACAGATACGACGCCGCAAGTTGGCCAACAGGAAACAGTGTTGCGTAATCCAGTTAATGTTTTACGGCAATCGAGTACAGTGTTGTGTCAACCGGATGCAGTGTTGTGTACCCCGTCTGCGGAGCGCAGGCCCATGGATGTGGCCGCGCCCCGGATCCCTACCGTGAGTTATTCACAAACCGTAAGTACGCTTGATCCGACTACATACCGTAATAATGTGTCGCACATACTAGGTACACCCGTGCCGGTACCGTATTCGAGTACGATACCTAAAGTACGGACGTATACACCGATGCCTACCGAGAGAGTTACGTCCCGATTACCGACCAATAACCCCGTCTTTACCACTCCGGCCGCAAGTGGACCTCGCGTTTCGATACCCGAGTCGGATTCACAGCGGCAGTTGAAGTACGGAGATGATGTTAAAGAAAGACGGCGGGAGTCTTCGGTTGAAAGGGAACACGCGTTAGATAGGCTGGCAGAGGCAATAACCAGTATGGGGAGACCGCGACCGGTACCGCGACAGGCGTACGAATTACCACATTTTAGTGGTGACCCATCCGAGTGGATATGTTACAAAAATATGTACTGGGATACCACTCGGCAGTACAGTTATAAAGTTCACGAGAACTTAGCCCGGCTTAGAACGTCTTTACACGGCGAAGCTAGAACCTCAGTGGAGGATTTATTAAGTTCAGGTACGGATCCCAACGACATAATGCACGCGCTCGATCAAGAATATGGTCACCCGACTTTAATATTACAAAGCGCGTTACAAAAGATTAGGGACCTACCTAGAATATCGGAAAGCTGCCGCGAGCTTAGAAAGTTCTCGTCAACCGTGCGAAATGTAGTAGCCCTACTTAAAAATATTAAAGCTGACGGCTATCTTAACAATCCACAACTAGTTAGCGAGCTATTAAACAAGCTAACTCCTATACAACGCGCGCGATACGGGGACTTTGCCATGGGGTTAGATAACGTGCAGGGGGTGGACCTAAGAGTCTCACCTAACCTAGAATACTTATCTCACTTTTTAATACAATTAACGCATACAACGTCGTATTATTTACAGCCATCTATAATAGAACCTAGTGCTTCTAGGCCCCCAATTAGGCAACAGGAACAAGTCTTCGGTCAACGACCCATGAATACCGCGCGTCAACTATTCAGTAGGCCACAGCTGACTCATAAGATAAATACACAGAGTGATGAGTCTAGTATCGTACCTAAGAAATGTATCGTATGTCAAAGTGAACATACTATAGAAAAATGCGACACCTTTAATAAAATGACAGTTCAACAGCGATGGAACATCGTAAAAGAATTAAACACGTGTTTCAAATGTATAGTAAACAAACACAACAAAAGGTTTTGCCGCGCCGATAAATGCAAAAAATGCGGTTATTCCCACCACCTATTATTGCACGCCGATAAGCAAAACAATGCGAGCGATAAGCAGGTAGATAAGCCCGAAACCGTAACAAATATCGGTGAATGGCATGCTTCGGCATTGTTAAAAATAATCCCAATAGAATTGTGTCATGACAAAGACAACAATAGTCATTGTTACGCATTACTGGATGGCGGTGCAACCGTCTCCTTGATAGATAAGACCATTGCTACTGGTTTGAAGGGCCCAAGTATACCCCTTTCATTGAAGACAGCGGGCGGTCACGAGATCACTGACCCAACGTCGCGAGCGGTTGAAGTAAAGGTCAAAGGGCCAAACGGACAGTGCCACAACATTAAATGTCGCACTCTAAGTGATTTAAATTTGCCTTCTCAAACCGTCTCCACCGTAATGCTTAACGACAATGCCCACCTCCGCGACCTGGGATGCGTGGAAATGAGGGGCGCCAAACCGCTGGTATTGATCGGGCAGGACAATTGGCAGCTAGTTGTAGGCCGGGACGTCCGTCAAGGAAAACCCGGTAAACCAGTTGCCTCCCTTACCGAGTTAGGTTGGGTCATACATGGTCCGTTCGACCATAAAGATTTAAAAAGCGAACAAATTAACTGTACGGCAGTTTCCCTGCCTGACCTGCATGACCCAGTTAAATCTAGCGAAGCGATAGGTATTTCTGAGAACGTACGTATAAACCAATCAGATGAAAGGGCCTTAGAAATACCGGATAAAACCAACCACCGTGTACCAGATGAATCACAGTGGGCAGTAGGTTTGTTACGAAAACATAACAACATAATGCCTACCAATTATAACGGTAACCTTTTGACCGGACCCGACCCATTATTATTATTACCTTTTCAAGAAAAGGAAGCCGAGACTTGTTTCGCTCGGCTTAATAACCTGCATCGCCTGGAACAGACAAAAATACCAGGGTTGTATGGTCTAGATCTAGACAAGGATCTAGATCTAGATCTAGATTTACAAATGTTTAGCGACGCAAGCGAACAAACATGCGCAGCGGTCGCGTACCCAGTGGGCTACCGAGATAGTAACCAAGCGTCAGTGACGATGTTAGGTAGGGCTCGCGTAACCCCACAAAAATTAGTCTCAATTACAAGGCATGACTTACAACCAGCCTTATTAGCTAGACTATCGGACCGAGGCAACTGGCACTGGGTTCCTTCCGCGGACGACCCCGCGGGCAAAGCAACCAGGTCGTCTTGGCCCGAGAACCATACGGCGTGGCTGTGCGGCCCCCCGTTTTTATGTGTTCCACAGGAGCGGAGGCCGGTGTGTCGAGAGGCTGAGTCAGCAGAAGTGGACTTGGAGCGCATTCAGCGGGTCCACTCTACGGCAGCGACGCCGGCGCACGCCTACCGTGCGGCGCCACTTCTCAGCTACGAGCGCTACACGTCGTGGGCGCGTAGGAAACGCGTCACGGCTCATCGTTGTCGGCCGATGTCGTAAGCGTCGGCCAACATAAGAACTACAGCAGCGCGATCAAGAGGAAGCTCACAACCATCTCACAAGGTTGTGCCAGGATAATAGCTTCAGTGAAGAACGCACTACGAAGTACGCTCAGGGAGCGTGCCCCACGTGAGGAGGTCCTTTACACCCTCCTCACAGAGGCCGAGCTCATCATAAATAGCCGGCCTCTCAGCTACGTCTACGATGACCACAACCAGCCCGTGGTCCTGACGCCGAACCACCTACTCCTTGGCACTGCGTCCGGGAGCACTCCGTTCGCGCCGGGAGACATCGAGGACGTCGACTCCCGCTGTCAGTGGCGGCGTGTGAACGCGCTCGCCGACATGTTCTGGCGTCGGTGGCTACGGGAGTACCTACCTACTCTACAACGTCGAGAAAAGTGGACAAATAACGTACCAAATGTGAGTGTCAACGACGTAGTGGTTATCGTAGATAACACCAAAAACCGAAGTGAGTGGACTAAAGGAATAGTCAAAAATGTGTATCACGGAAGTGACGGGATAATCCGTGTAGCTGACGTAAGAACAATGAATGGGGTCCTGCGTCGGCCCATTGTTAAGTTAATTGTGCTTCCCACCGTCCATGTGTAATGCGGCGGAACCCTTTTACAGGGGGTGGAATGTTAAGGAAGCACACTAAATACCTACCTAATAAACTGATTATTGTTAGTAAGTACATCTGCACATGTTAAAATAGTATCAAGTCGAATCATGTGTGGATATTAATCAAGTCGGGACATGAAGTCCAGTAGGTAGCATCAAATCTGGAAAGTTTTGGCCCAGTTCTAACATGTCAACTAATATAGAATGTTTCGAATAAATGATCCGACAAGTTAGAACAAGAAAGTCTATTAAAATCAAAGATTCCTGACACAAAATCAGGTCTCTAGCAATAACCAATGTACCTATAGACACCGACTTAACTAAAAGATGTGTTAGACATTTGTCCGTGTCTACAGGTAACTAAAAATACCTTATTTTCTCTTGTTTACCTGTCCTTATGTAATAAAAGGTATATAACTCCGTTGTCAGTCATAATACAATGTTTTGATTATGACTACAACACTGACTAGACTATTTCCCACCTGAATACCTATTTAAAACCATGAGAATACCTATCTGTGTTTATAATTACGTAATCCATTGTTCTAGAAGTAATTATCATGTCATAACTTGCACCTGCGCAACCCTGCCTCCCTAATTCGTGTAAACACCCTCGTCATAGCAAAATGGGAAATACCCAGCTATACCCCGACCCTCTGTCGCGTCCCTGAATAGCGAACTGCCCTGTTGTATAGGAGCAAATTATTGTGTTTGCACAAGTGGTACCCGCTACTTGCCCTATAGTAAAAATCTACTTAAGGTATCGGGTCTGATTTTACAATTGTAGTTGCCTAGTACTAGTTGCCTAGTACTCTCTTAGAAAGTCTCAGATTCTTAGTCAGTTGAGCTTTATCTTCGTTCCTACAAACATCTCGCTACTTGAGGTATAAATTCGTGCTGAATAAAGTATTAAATTCGGATTACATCTAGCTCTAACCTTTGTCTGTATTACTGTTGTGTATTTTAAATATATTGTGTGTGTGTGTTTTATGTGCAATATACGTGGATCTATTACATTAGCTGCTTGTGGTTTTTCTACTGTGCCAAACCTTACAACAAACCGCCCCCTTCAAACGACATAAGCTGGTCGTTTACATTTTGGTCATTCGACAGCCGGATATCGTTTACAGTATCGTTTGATGATCAAACTTACTTTTTATTTTTGTGGGTTCATACATCGCATTTTTTTAAAATATCAAATTCGTTTCCATGAAACGAAACAAAACAAAATTTGTTTAAGTTCGTTTAGAGGTATAAACTTTTCTAATAACCTATTCTTCAAATTCTGAAACTCGATAATTTGACAAAATTGTTATAGACAGAATCTCGAAAATTTAATGAAACATTTAACATGAAAACATGAGTAGGTATCTTAGCAACATCTAATAACAAAAGTATGACATTATCTTTCCACTCAGTTTAAACTTGGAAACTTTTAAAGAAAATATTATAAAGAAAGTTTTGCCAAAGAAACATTCTTGTTCTAGTAAGTTGGTACTCTTTACAGGATTTTGCAAAGCGCTCCATTATATCTGTAGCATCAAAGAAGGTAGTCAAATTAATTAGCGTTGAGTTCAAGTTAAATTTTGTAGAAGGCATGCCTTTAAATGGGTTCGTTGAACTATGATGATTTTCGATGTTGATTAACTTTGTTTTACTTTGTGGGTCGAGTTGAGACCCAAGGGTAGCTTTCATCAAGATGAGCTTGTATTGAACGATCAAAGTTTTGTAGGTATTATCATATTTTGGGTTAAAAGGAAGGAAAATGATAATGAAACTTATGAAGAAAAAAAATCATGTTACATTCACGAGTAAAGGCTATTTGACCGTTGTCCAACTATCTTATATTTCTAAAAATAAGAGGTAACTAAATAAATATACAGAATTTCTTTAGAAAAAACATATTCTTATACACACGAGCGTCACGCATCAACGGCACAGGCAACTGCAGCCGTATACGCGTCGGCGGAACATTGTTGAAGTCAGCCGTAGACGAGTCGGCGGCGGCCGTTGACGTGTGTGACGTGGCTGCAGTTGCTTCTGCCGTTGACATATGCCGCTCGTGTAAATGAGCACTAATATTGTACATGTCAACGTTAGAAAGTTCAAAGGTCCTTACAGAATGAATTGACAAAAGTTAAAATATTTAGGTAACTAAATGTATTTTCTCATTCGTCATCAATTTAGTATCCAATCGGAATTTTCCGCAGCCAGCAATCGAGAGATATCTATAAAAAAACATAATTCAAGTAAAACAATCGCCCCTCTAGCAATTATCGGAATCGTTCACGGTAGAGAAAATTATACGATTTCCGCGTTCCCTTCCAATGTCAATGTTGGAACAAATCGATTTGTTTTCGATTGGAATAATTAGATAGGCAGTCGCTCCATGTAAATTACTGCAAGTATTCAGCTACATCCGGTTAAACTAGGAAAAGGCCGGGCAGATAATTATTATGGCCCTTTTCTCACTGATCAGCGGTACGGGATCAGCATGCTGGATACGAAAGCTTACCGAGCGCCTATATTTCAATGAGTGTTTCCTGGTTGGCTCAATATACGCAGGAGCGGGGCGGGATCGTTTCTGTTTACCGCGTCTCGGTTGAATCATCCAGTGCGGTACCTGCTCACGTCCGCGTTTTACAGCATACTCGGTTAACTCGGTACCATAAAGCTTACCGAGCGCCTATATTTCAATGAATTACGCGGTACTGCACAAATTATACCGAAAACATAACGTCTGGTCCGTAAAAGAAAACAGTGCGGATACCGCTCCGACCAATGAAGAAACGGCCTTAGATAGGCAGCTTATGTTAAACGCTTTTTCACTGACGTGACAACTATTTGAAATATCATCGTCAGTACCTCAGCCAAAAGATGTCCACTGCTGGACATAGGGCTTACCCCAAGCATCGCCACAAACACTAATCCTAGGCTTCTTGCATCCAGCGGATTTTCACGGTACCCCATCGTGATCGTCAGTCGACTTTAGGTCTAATAAAAATACTTACGATAATCAATCGTTTAGAAGACGGATGTTGCATGAAAGTAAAAATCAATCAAACTGCCTAGCCTTTTCCCAACTCTATTTGAATCCGCTTCCAGTCTAACCGGATGCAGCTGAATACCAGTATTTTACATGGAGCGACTGCCTATCTGACCTCCACAACCCAGTAACTGGGTAATACGATACCCCTTGGTAAGACTGGTTGTCAGATTTTCGGGCTTCTGACGACCCGTAACGACTGTCAAAGATCTATGAATGACAGCCGGGACCAACGGCTTAACGTGCTGTCCGAGGCACGGCGGAGTCTCGTTATGTAAAGATGGTCACCCATCCACAGACCAACCCCGGCAAGCGTAGCTTAACCTAATGGATCGACCCGTGCGGCAGTTATTACTTAGCCACGAGCCAAAAATAAATAAAGAAAAATGTTTGTTTGGCACAGCCAGGAATTACCACAAGACAGACAAAGGTATGAACGACGCGACGTATGAATGTGTTTTTTTTATATTATTTTGAAAAATTTATATGTAAATAATATCTAGCCATTTATTATAATTATCATCATCAATTATCATTATCTCATGTTGCATTAACATGCATCAATTGTGCAGACACAATCTGCGGAGATATTGCAAACTTGACATACTAATTATAATTTTATACAATACGTAGTCTGCTTACTAGTGATAGATAGCATGTGCATTATAATAATGATAAGTTATCTGCGAGTATTATAACGTGCGAATACTGATTCTCTTACGCAATATTTTATTGCTTCATTACCACAAACACAGCTTTATACAATAGGGATGTTGACAAATATTTTATTAAAATTTGATCATTGTGGACCCTAACGGGCACAGCAAAGTAGGAGAGAGGAACAGGGCTTTTTATTTTGACTACTTAGTTGTTATCATATACCCGTCTGATACCGTATTCGAGTGTAGACTTGTTTTTTGGCTCCAATGAAAAATATAAATTAATAGTACGCTACTTTAACCCGTAACTAAAACAATAGACTGCCTAAACTCGTGTAACCTACGGGAGTCCGTCACCACAACGCTTAACGCCGAACTAGCGGCGCGACCTTGCGCTGCACGCGCAACCTTCACCTCCGTGGAAACAGTGCAGTGGTCATTATTGCTGTCTCGCGTTCTCCAAGACCACACATCGTCGCAGGCGCAGCCGTGGGATAAGGAGCGACGCACGCGGTGACCCGCTACGAGCCTAAAGTATAACCGTAACTTCTTTCGGTCTGTATTGTCGCCCTGCCGCTCACGATGCAGCGCTTGCCGCCGCCAAATAATACTTCGAATGCCAACATTGCGCAAGCTTCGTCTGACTCCAATATTCCCCAAATGATATCGAGCACGAGCAGCCCGTCCGACGATGTAAACATTTCGACGTGACACTGATAAGCGTCCTCCGAAGTATTGCTCCCGGGACCCGAATTATAGGATTTTAAGAAGGAAATACATCAAATGTCAATTTTTATAAAAATGTGTAACTTATACCTAATTAGCACAAAGACACAAGTGTTACTTAATTGAGGAAGAGCGAGGTTTATCCCATCACAAGTATCTTCGGATTACTTTCTGGGAAGCCCCGGCAACTTAATTGTATAGATTTAAGATAAAAAACACATTTTTTTTTTTTTTTTAATGCTTAAAAACTGGAAAATGGACCAAGAAGCATACCTAACTAAACTGTGTGGCGAACAAAGCTCTTCTCTGAACAAAGTAGCGTACAACATGGTTGAGCTCAAGCGTTAAAACCTGGCTATTCTAAAATTCAACACTGAAATAGAAAAAAAACCTTTATTAGTAAGCAGTACGATGACATGTTTATACAAGTTGAGTCACTCCAAAAAGAAAACCTAACATACAAGAAAAGTAAATTAAATATGGAAACTAAAATACAAGATCTACAGCGTCTATCCCGGCCCTCCACAATTGAAATCCACAACGTGCCGTCCATGGAGAACGAAGCAACGTCAGATCTCACTTCGATAATCACCAAAGTGGGCTCAATTGCTGATTTAAAGGTATACAATTCTGACGTGCGCATTGTGTACGGTGTAATCCAGGTACGATTAGGTCGATTATCGCTGAATTTACTCATGTCCAGACTAAAAACTAATTAATTACCGCGGCTCGGAACTTCAATAAAATGCACAGTGGAGATAATCGTCTCAATACTTTTTATATCAGAGCACCTCCCCGCCAGTTCTAGGAAACAATTTTTCACCGCCAAGGAATTTGCAAAACTCAACAAGTATGACTTCTGTTGGAGCTCAAACGGCAACATCTTCTTGAGAAAAGTCACAGGTGTCAAACAAATACTTGTTAGATCAGAGCAAACCTTATGGTACTTTGAACAGCAAGAAATTAAATGACTGCTCTCTGCAAATGTATACATTATATTGCTTTCAAACTATATAATAATCATAAGTCGGTTAATCTTAATACTATTATTATACGTATAAGGTATATGAGGCCTTAACTTCAATACTAACATTAATTTTAACATTTAGTCATGTATACTACCTATAAACCAAACAATTAATTTTTTGCTCAGAAACCAAAATACGCTTTCATTACCACACACCAACACCCCTGATACTTACCACCACTTCCGTTACATCACGCTCAACTTACTTGCACAAAACATCCAAAATATAGTGCAACCATATTCTTCTTAGCCCAAATTCACAGCCCTATTCTTCTCGCACGGTCTCCGGTGAGGCGGCGAGCCTCCTTTCCGGATTACCGCCGTGGGATCTGGAGGCAAAAGTCCTCACGCACATCTGGGAGTGGCGCGAGGAGGCGAAACGCTGGGGCGTAACTCCGCTGCTGCGAGAAATCGCGGCACAGCGGACAGAGCTCCGGCGGGATCTCATGGCGTCATGGAGAGTGCGATTGTCGCAACCCAGTGCTGGGCACGCCACTATTGCGGCGATAAGTCCCCTCTTTGAGGAGTGGCTGGAGAGGCGCCACGGCATCCTCACCCTCCGCCTGACGCAGGTCCTCACCGGACACGGCTGTTTCGGGAGGTTCCTGTTTCATATCAGGTGGGAGGAAACGCCCGGGTGTCAGTAATGCTCGTGAAAGAGGAGGCGGAACGCGTAAGGGAGAGGCAAATTTTGCGCCCTCACGCCCCTAGCCGCCGCGCAGGAAGAGACACCCTGGTCGTCGCGAATCAATTGCCGATTCCCGGCCACCGTAGGCGCGAGCTTGCACACGGTGAGCAATGGGTAGCTCGCCATCCGGTAAGGACCAGGCCCGGGTCGACGGCGCGTTGTGTTCCACGCGTGCCTCATAGAGATGTCAGTGGGTGAAGGGGTCTGATGGGAGCGATGCCTGCCGGGGTTGCGGGAAAGTCCGAAAGGGCCCGTGGCGTGTGGGACCGTGGCCCCTGGCATTGCACAGGCAACTGAAGGAACATGGGTGGGTTTTAGTCAGTTAGAGTCTATCAGAAGTCATTTGATGATTTCGCACCCAAAAAAAAAAACCCCTATTCTTCTAAAGGACCAGCATTCTCATTAAAAACCTCTTCTATACATCTGACAGCAGTCAGAGAACCGTTTTCTATGATCACTAACTCCATGCGATCCTCTGAAGATATCCCTGCCCTAACCATTTTTGATCCTCCACCGAATTGCACCTTTTCTTCAAAACACGCTTGACGATAGGTCGTCTAAATACTCTTCGTCTCCCGTCGTGCGTAAATAATCAAAATCTGGACTCACCGATGAATCGGTTTTCTCGTGTAGTTGTGCACCTTGGCCTGCCATTTCCTAGTCTCCTGATGTTCATGTCTCTTGAAATCACTGGAGTAGGTACTCTTTGGACTGTTGATAAAGATACACCTACTGTTCTAGCAGTGCTACGCTGACTTCTTCCTTCTTGTACCATGGTAATAATCCGTGTACATTCTTCAGGTGTTAACAGCATGCTATTGCAATCAATCCAAGGAATCATTTATAATACAGCTCGCTTTGAAACAAAAGCAGAAAAAATATTATTTTCCTAATTTTCCAAAGAGCAGATTTTTTTTTAAATCTGTTTACTGTGTTACTTGTACAAATGAAACCTCTTTAGAGATTTAGAACAAGCATTAGTAACCTTCTTACTAAATATTATTTATTCTAGCGATCTGGGTATGTAATTTATGGAGATATCACGGTTTTTATTAGTGACCCGGAATGTTTGCGATCCAGTGTAATTAACTAAACCATCTACCATACATTTACTTTCACTTTCATTTACCAACATAACCGATACAAAGGTAAGCACAGCCATGGAAGCACTCTTAAGCAGTTGGAAACAACATTAAGATACTCGTATGTACATAAATTTATTACACCGGCCGTGATCGCGGGCGGAGATTATCGATCTCTTAACCCGACTAAAGATAGTGCAATCCACGACGACGCACCCCACTCCGCGATTACTGTACTGTAAGCTGTATTTTAGTACGGAGCGGAGCGGAGTGGGGCGCGTCGTCGTGGATTGCACTATCTATAACTGTGGCTGGCTTGCTTGTGCTTTTTTTAACATACTTTTTACGGTAACACTATAAGGATGAAATCATAAGTGTTGCTGAAGTATTCTGGGATTCCTTTCTAGAGATCCTAAGAAGAAGAAGTGAAGAAAACTCATCTCTGCCTTCTGATAGATATGACTTTTCTTTACGTTTCGTATAAAGGATGACTGAACTGACTTCATGGAAAATATGCAGTGTAAACTACCACGACCTGGTTATCTGGACTTGCGACCAGACATTTGTTTGAAACTTTGTGAAACGTGTGCATGTAAAGTCTATTTAAATCCTTGTTTCCAATTGAAGTTATTTCCACTTAAACAGACATCAACTTTATACTCGTGTAAATAAAGTTGATTTTAGACTGACTAGTACTTTTGAAAAAGTAAAAAAATATGAACTTGTTGCGCAAACTGAACCATAAGTAGGCATTACAGTTGTTTTTCCTAAAACTTGTGTTTGTTTACATGTTTGGCAAATAAATTGCGAACGCAGATTTGGTACTTGCACGAAATTCACACTTTCTGCACGAGGCCTTAGGATCTACTCTATTCCAACCCTGGGTCCTCTGGCAGATCGTATTCCGCCACTCTCGGTGGATGTTGTCACAATACTGTAAGGTTACGCAGTAAGTCGTAGCTGCAGTAGCATTAAAAAAATACTATTTGAAAAATGCTGTAACAGATTTTTTGAATGACAAGACTATTTAGCTTACAATGCTCATTTATTAAGTAATTAAATAGCTATAAGTAAATTAGTTAATTTTTTTTATTTTTTTTTGCATGCCATGTGACAGAATGTATAAGGTTCCAAAACATTGTAACACCTAATTGTATTACTATTTAATGCTAAACTACAGACACTATTAAATGCTAAACTATTGAAATGTATTTTAGATTTGCTGCGCCCCGCGGTTTAAGGTACATACTCACATAAGTCTCGATCCCATGGGAATATATATATACCTACCCCACATATACACACTACATACACACATACATACACATATTTCCTAAGTACTTATGTCCTAACCCAGTTTATGGTCTACTCATATGCCAAAGAAGAATGGCAGCACTCCATGTAATTTGGGTGTCGCACTTAGACTTCGCGTTACATACGTTAAAATAGTCTCAAAATATAGATTTCGGCCAAATTAGGATAAAATAAGAAAAAAGAAGCTTTCACTTAAAAAAACAAAATGGTTTTCGCTAGAAACACGTTGTTTAAAAAGCAAATGGTTCCGTATATACAGACCCCATGAAAGTAAACCAAAGAGTTTATTATGTAAACCAACGAATAAACAGAATATGACATTCAAAGATGGTGGAAATGAATATGGTGGTAATGATGGTGGAAATGAATATGGTGGTAATGATGGTGGAAATTAATAGTTCCATTAATGGCTACTGAAAGGAAAATTGGCACTAGTAGCTGACTTTGTACCTATATATTAATTTGACCATCACAATGGACCAACACATTGGACCTCTAGAAGAGCGTCATGTCCTATTGTACTCTATACACTTCTATGCAAAGCAAGCAGACATAATTACGTTATGATTGACAAAATTTCTTTTGAACGTCCTCCTCCTAATATTATAAATGCAAAAGTGAGTTTGTTTGTTTGATAAGCTTTCACGCTAAAATGGCTGAACAGATTAAATTGGCACACAGATAAACCATGCCCTGGGTAAGGACATAGGCTATACATTACATCCTGGATCGCAGACGAAGTTGCGGGTCATTGATAGTATAATATAGAAGCAAGTCAATGAAAACAATGCTTTTAGATTAATAAAACCAAAAATGTGAACTAAGGATGCGTCCAAAAAATAACATGGACGATGGTTGCCCTGGAACTGCAAACCAAGGCGCTATCGCTTTGCGTCATGCACCGTACACGACCGGACAGGCTCCGATGCATAAAGCTTCCCACGACACGTGTCCCTAGATATATCTGGCAATATAAAAACAATGAAAAAGTTCGTGAGGCAAGATATCCATGTTTGTTGGTTAACATCACCCGACGTTTCAAGCGACTGGTGCCGCGGGACATTTGTCCAGTGAATTAGTCAGGCTTTATCACTGACAATACTTATCAGTAGGCTTATTTGGACAACTGAAAACTGTCAGTCGTGATGTCATTTACAAATATTTTCAATATTAGGTACTAGGCTAGGTATAAAATTCAAAATATCGTAGTTCACATAAACCTACAAGGGCACTTATGAAACATCAGAAGCACGGTTCCAATCGGTCGTTTCCTATAGAGAAGAGCCGGCAAGAAACTCCACGGTTACTCTTTTATAAGTAAATTTATTTTACAATGTTTTAAAATTAAAGTGTTAATAGTGACTATCCTTGCTCTAAAATATCTAATTTAATTCCGAATATAATTATTTAACCTCAAAATAGATACTAATCCCCAAATGAATCTTAAAGTCGTTACCCCAATATCGTAATCCAAAACTGTTTAATAAAATTACATATTTCCAATATTTCAGGGATAAGGATAATAATATGAAACACCAAGATATTTTGTCATTCATTTAAATTTCTTTGCCAATATCAAATTCGATATTCTACACCATACCATCACATCTCCTATTCCCCACGTATTATCACCATTTTATCAGTATTCTAATATTTACCATAGAACCAATAAGTTACCTTAATTTACAGTAGATCTCCAACACCCACAGCCACTAAGCACGTCTTACTGTCGTGAGCGCCCGACCCAGAAGGCCGTTGTTCCGCCATTCTGACATATCGAATCTTTCGGTGTTGCTAGTACGTACAATATCCAACAATTATGTATTAATAAATTGAAACCTAACAATAGGTATGAGAGGACAGTGTAGGCCCATCAAATGTCTTAGCCAATATCTTATTCTATTTATGCGAGGTTCAAAGGCAAATGTAGAATTTAAGACCTGTGAAGATAATTTATTCAGGTTGGGGAGGCCGCGCATCCCATCACCTATTATGCATTAAGCCAAAATAAAACATTTATTTGGTAATTGAATAAAGCATTTTTATTAAATTACTAGCAGCGCCCCGCGGTGTCACCCGCAAAAGTTTCGATCCCGTGGGAATATCGGGATGAAAAGCATCGTGTTAATCCAGGTTATAAAATATTTGGGTGCCAAATTTTATCCAAATCCGTTCAGTAGTTTTAGCGTGAAGAAGAGACAAACATACACACTCACAAACTTTCGCCTTTATAATATTAGTGTGATTACATTCCAATCGTAGAAGAACTTCATTGAATAACTGACTAGCCGGCGCGGTCGTCATGCTTGTCAGCATCACCATACGATGCTCATCACACATACTAGCATCAACTGTAACCTATGGCATTGCACTAGACTCGATAATCTCTACACACATGGATACAATCCTCGTATTCTATACTTCACCAAATAAAACTAGTAGGTAAGCAAAGTAATCCACAAATATTTACAACGACACATCAAGACAAAACAGAATAATGACATTAAAATAGGACAATTGAGATATTTCTGATTTGAAGCTGACATCAATAGATTTTAATATTGCTTTAGAGGTATGAGGAACAGGATGTAAAGTTCACTCATACTTTATATTGGTCATGTAATCAATGTAGACAATGTAATAAATATTGATTACTATTGATGTTGACATAATCGGTGTGGACTCGGGTACATACTCATTCATAAGTGACGCTCACGTTACATGCAGCTGGTTAGATCATTGTATAGTTACGGAATCGGCAAAACGATCTATCACTAATGTTTACGTTAATTATGATACGCTGTGGTCTGATCATTTTCCTCTAATCATTGAGTGTGACCTTGATTTACTTACACCTAAATTACAGAATGAAATGTCGTTGACCGATAACTCTATATCGTGGGGCATTAGAAATAAGGAATAGATCGCGAAATATATCACAGAGGACACTCTGTGATATATTTCGCGATCTATTCCTTATTTCCTTCTTACTTCCTTTCTTTCCTTCTTTCCTTTCCTTTTGTTTTTTTCTTTCTTATTTCTTAAGTGTATAAATTGTGCTGATTTTTACTGTAATGACTCCAATCACCATCGTATTATTGATGTGATGTACCCTGAGGTTGTGTCCGACCTTTGTGCTGCGTCCATGGCAGGTCGAGAGGACATTATAAGGAGTTGGTCACGTATATTGGCAAGGATGTGGCTGTAACCCTTAAGATTATGACAAAAGGCAAGAGTCCAGGTCTTAATTGTCTATCCATTGAACATCTAGTTCACGCTGGCCCTCAACAATGTTCTACTCGCTATGCGTGAGCCACTCTTATCTTCAGCCAGACCTTATGAAAATTATTTTGGTTATGCCTATAGTTAAAGATAAAACTGGTGACTTAGCTGATAAAAGTAACTATAGGCCCATTTTTCTAGCTCCAGTTACAGCGAAGGTGTTTGACGGTTTGCTTAATATACAGTTAAGTTAATATTCTCTGCACGATAATCAATTCGGTTTTAGACCCCGATTATCAACGGAAAGTCATATACTGTGTCATACGCATACCGTCAGATACTATAATGACCGTACAACCGGTATACGCGTGTTTTCTCGACTTGTACAGGGCCTTTGATCTGGTGGCTTATGATATCTTGTGGGAAAACTAAAGGGTATCAACCTAACACCAGAACTTGTTACTATCTTCAAGTATTGGTATACGCACCAAGTGAACAGCGTCAGATGGTCGGGGGCAATGTCGGAGCCATATCAATTACAATGCGGTGTAAGGCAGGGTATACTGACCTCACCCTCGTTATTCAACCTTTACATGGACGCGCTGATCGTCGCGCTGAGCAGTCAGCACGTCGGCTGCCATGTAGATGACGTGTGTATCAACAATTTAAGTATGCAGATGACATGGTTCTGCTGAAGGCGTCGATTTGTGGTCTAAGGAGGTTGATAGCGACGTGTGTGGATTACGCTGTTACATGGACTCGTTTATAATATTAAGAAAAGTCAGTACATGGTTTTTGAGGTCAGTGGTGCTATATGCCCCGACTATGTACCGCCTATACGTCTAAATAGTGTACCGGTTTAAATACCTAGGACATATAGTCACGGTTGACCTCAGGGATCATGCTGACTTGGCGTTCCAAGTCAGCATGATCCCTGATCCCGTTGGAGCGGAGGGCTTTATCTAAAAGAGCCAATATGCTGGCCCGCAGGTTCGCTCGTTGTTCGGATGGCGTGAAAATAACTCTTTTCCGAGCTATGCACGTACACCTGCAGCCTGTGAGGTAATACACGCAATAAAGCTACAGCGCCCTCCGTATTCAAATTAACAACGCTTTCAGAGCGACGCTGGGGCTGCCTCGCTACTGCAGCGCTTCGGGTATGTTTGCATGAGCGCGCACGGACTGTTTTCATGCGACCATGCGGAAGCGCTGCGCGTCTCTTGTGCGCAGAGTGCGGGCCACCTTCAATTTCATTCTGAATATGATAGCAAATAGGTTGGACTGTCCTTATGTGCGACACTGTTGTGATAAACTAGTTACATATAGTGTCGCACGAAAGAGACTACTGTAATTAATGAATAGCTAATTATGATGATTGATTGAACATGAATTTGAATTGTTTAATTTGTGTTATGTTGTATTGTTATTGCATTTATTTGTGTGTGATTTAAAGATTTATGCGTTATCAGTTATCGGGTTTATGGGTTATCGGGTACTTGAAATAAATAAATTGTGTTTTTATTTATTTTATAGAAAAGGGAGGATCCTCCGACCAGACGGGTGTCGTGTCTGGCGGGCAACTACCCAATGGTTGATGTCAGATAGTGTTAGTGTATTTATGTCGTTCGCGTGGTCAACTCTTATCTGCCAGGGCTTATTTTTAATCTTATATTTTTTATCGTTTTTTTTTTTTTTACATTGTTCTCACACATAGAATCAACAAGAGTAATGTACCCAGAATTTTGTAATTTCTATATTGAAAAGAGTGTCCTTAGAGTTTCTTGCTCGTTCTTCTCCATAGAGATCTACGTTTTGGAATAGGCAACTAGCTTCAACTTTCTGACTAACTGACTGACTCTTTGACAATTCAAAAGTGCCTGTACATGGTTTAATTGAAATAAATGAGAGTTTGAGTTTAAGTTTGAGTTCAACTCTAATTGCGCGATGCAAGATTAGTGTGACGTCAGGATCTTTGTGTGACGTCACGTCTTTGATGCGTAGTTCGCATGTGGTGATATGGATGCCACCACATTGCCATCGAAACTAAATTCTCCAAAAAACGTACTTAATGAATTCATTTAACTGTCATACACACGCAAGTTTGGTCGTTATTAATATTCATCAACAAACTCAAGCAAGCGACGAGCGGCAATTGTTACTCTTCACCCCCTCGGGGAAAATCATCATTCATCTCGCTCTCGTCGTGATTCTGTGCGGGCGCGCTTCCAAACATACCAATTAAATATCTTTTCTTATCTAAAAAAACAATAACACACAATGAATATCGTTCGATTCGATCGCCACCACAGTCGCCTAATACGTGTGACGAAGGCAATATAGACTCAATAACAATAACCAGTGGATCTCAACCAGATTTGCGAAAGTTGGCCTTGTCTGACAACATCAACCAGATAAATTTTCACGCAAAGAGAAAACAGCAGCATGATGACTTTTGTGCACAATTCGACAGCCACAGCCATATCCTTCTCTTATAAAGGATATGACTCGAAATCAAACTGAAAATCTTAACAAAATATCTCAAGACGTTTCGGCAATAAGGGAAGAGATCAGTCAGATCAAGGTTACAACTGACTGGTGCGCATATCACTAACTTCTTTACGCAAATCAGCGACGGTGTTTTGGGATGCATCTAATTTCGTTAGCACATCCGCGAGGCGGGCCTTCAGAAATACAATGTCCTTCAGAAGGCTCAATACATCGACGTGGTCGAAGGTGCCGGGATGAAGCTTGTATTGCTCCTTCGCCACAATCGTCAGCACGTCGTCAGTGTCGGTCTCCTTGAACAGCGTGATTATATCTTGTAGGCTCCTCTTAGTCCCGTCACGCCGGCGGGACACCATCTGATCACGCTTGTTCAGCACACTTTACAACAACAGCTTGGCAGCATCTATGTCGTCCTCGCTGAAATTCCTTACGCAGATCTGGACAGTGCACACCTCGTCCATCACATCCAGCTTCTGCTGGAGGACCGCCAGTAGCTCATTTGCCACTAGTTCATTACTCATGGCGGGTAAATTACGAGCGACAACTTGCACCGCGCTAACCAAAATAAAGAATAATTATGCAAACGCGTCCGTATCGGAACGCAGCACAAGAGACAATCATTACCTAATATTATATAATAAGATATTAGGTATTAGCAGACATTATTAAATAACTAGCATAGTACATGCATAATATTATTGAAAATATTTTTTTAAATGACATCACGACTGACAGTTTTGAGTTTTCGACAAATACGAGTATTGTCAGTGATAAAGCCTTTCACTGGACAAATGAGTTTAAGATTGTCAAAACCAAGAAAATTTTATAGTGAGCTTTTGTCCGTAGCCATCTTGATTATGCTTCTCTAATTTGGAATCCAAATTACAATGTGAATATTAATCGCCTTGATAATATACAAAAGCGATATTTAAGATACACTCAATATCGTTCAAATACTTATGTTAACGCACACGTTAACACCTCCAAGACACACATGCGTCTGATGCGTCATCAAGCAGGGGGAGCGGGCGGCGTGGTAGCAGCAGCGGCTGGACGACGGCTCGCACGCCCTCGACAGGACACTCCTTTCAACAACGCGAACACGATCGCATCGATTTTAATAATTAAATTTTGACTATTGTACCTATACCTAATATAACCTAGAAATACAGTCCGCTTTTCATTCCACCTGGGCCTATCTAACTTATTTTCCTAAATTTACTGTTCGGTGTAAGAAATTTCATATTCTTCCTTTACACGAGCGAAGACAAATTGCAGGTCTTGCTTTCCGATTTAGTATAATGAACGGGTCTCCTGACGTCCCTGAGTTGGTTGCCAAGATTGGACTTCAGAGACTTCATCTCATTCACGTACCTATTAACAAAACTACCTATAGGCAAAACACATTATTTTAAAAGCATGTCGAAAGTTTAATAAGGTACGAATAGTGTCCAGAAAAAAAAAAAAAAATAAGTAACTTTTTTTTGATGAGTAACATTTTCACGTACCTAATGTATTTTGTTTTGGGGTAGGTACTGCAAAGTCAAAGTCAAAGTCAAATAATTTATTTCAAATAGGCACAAAAAAGGCACTTTTGAGCGTCAAAAGATTACAAAAAAACCTATGATGCTAATCGCCCATTCCAAAAGGTAGTTTTCGTATGGAGATGAATGGGCAAGAAACTCCACCGTTACTCTTTTTAAATATTTTCACAATATCTTGTATACATTAATTATATAATTATATGTGAAGACAAAGCACCTAGAATAAGATTAATACCACGATAGGTAAAAATAATGAAAAATGAAGGAATGACATAAATTAATTATGTGATAGATGCACTACATTACAAACCTATCTTCACAATGGAGTCAATTATTACTGACCTGACTAAAATCCACCCGTGTTCCTTCTCTTGGCTGTGCAATGCCAGGGGGCAACGGTATCCCTTTTGGACTTTCCCGCAACCCCGGCAGGCAATGGTCTCATCGGACCCCTTCACTCGCTGACACTCTTTGAGGCGCGCGTGGAACACAACGATTACTGACCTGTGATTCTGATCTATGATTGTATGACATATTTGTTGAATGAGAAGACCAACTCCAGAAAATATTAGTAATAAACAAACTGATTCTATAAATTAATGTTATTATTACTTTGTTAATAATGTTATTTTTTTTATTTTAATTAGTCATTAACTAATAAATACTTTTAAGAGTACAAAGTTAATGCAGTTGTTTTATTTTCTGGTAAACTGTTGTGCATGCACCTGTAAAACTAAACCACAATAACGATACTATACTGGAAATTTTAGAACGTTAGGTCTTTATACTACACGGCCGCTTTTTTGTATCCATTCATACTTGGTCGGTTTATCCATGAATTGCGGTTGTTTAGGGGCCCTACCACCACCTCTATTAGCAGTATTATTTAAATCTTACTTGAGCGTGGGAAAGAGATGGAGCTAGACGTCCTGTATAGCTCCACTTCATTCTCGCACTGAAGTAGGTAATATCAAAATAATACTGCATGGAGGTGGTGGTTGGCCCCCAGGTATTTTTATTATATCTCTTTAATTATTTAGTGTAATGAGCTGAAATTTTACATGTGAATACACTAAATATCAGAATATGTTTTATTTTACTTTTCCATTAAAATGTCCTACAATCGGATGTCATACAATATAGTGGTCCAGTTGAAGTAAATTATGTCATTGCTCATTAATTACTAAGAGCACATAAATGAAACTTGGCAGGACATTATAGACCCTTACAGGATATAAATTAATATAAGTTCGGGTCTAGAGTTCCTATTTTAAGTACTTTGACCTAATAAGCTTATTTTACATTTACGTGAATACTTTCTGAAAGGTATGTTTTTTTTTCATATTCTGTTTTCAAAAATATTACAAAATTCAAATTCAAAATATTTTATTTCACATAAACCTACAAGGGCACTTATGAAACGTCAGAAGCTAGGTGCACGGTTCCAATTGGTCGTTTCCTATGGAGAAGAGCCGGCAAGAAACTCCACGGTTACTCTTTTAAAAGTAAATGGTATTTACAATCTTTTCAAGTTACAGTGTTTATAGGTATGAGAGGACACTGTAGGCCTATCAACAAGTACCAGGTACTTAGCAAGATAGAAAACGATCGACAGATCTAAAAGTCGGTTATGCCTACAACGTTCTCACATTCACAAAATATAAAAGAAAATCTATATTTAAAAAAAAACAATCAAAAAAATTCAAAGCAACCTGCGTAAAAAAATACAACTGCACTAAACCGTTTCATATTTTTCATCAAATAGCCAAACATCAGCGCAGCGGAAACTTGATTATCTTCGCAGTTTTATGACACAAAAATTTCATTTAAAAATACACATTTATCTCTTGTTACACACTAATTATTGAATGTATATTTTTTCTTCTACGTCGACAGGAAAGTGCCGCTACGATAACGTAGTTCCAGCGGAAACATTTTTTGTTGAATAGCTCCCCAATGGTCGGATGCACACATTTTTACTTACCATACACAATAACACGACGTCATACACTAAATATCTGCTAAACTGAAATTAATGATATAAAAATATAGTCTGGTGTGTAATAAATAATATGTTATCTGTGTCGTTTTGTAGTGAGGAAACTAATAACTAACAGTAATTAACTAACAAAACTGGTCTCGTCCTTTCAGCTAATACCAATAACTACTAACAACTACCACGAAGTGCAAAGTTTGACCGCTCATCTTGCTGTGCTGCCATCACTACATGACACTGGCAGAATAGTCGACATTGGGTCAGCTGCCAAAAAGAACAAAAAAAAAAAAAACATTTTTCCGCTGCGACTAAGCACACATTACTCGATACCAAATTACAAGACAAACCTAAATCCAAGTTCATAGCATAAGTTGAAATTCCTGAACACTGCAGCTAATTCCAATTCTATATAATTTTGTCTTCTTTTATCTAACTTTGTTTAATTCCATTTAATTTCAACTATAGTTTTATGTAATTTACTATAAACAACTTTCACCATGAAACTCTTATCCGATTCGTGACAAAAAAATTAAATTCTTACACAACAGGTATCAGGTATTGACCGATAAGGACATTTTTCCGCTGCAACTACGCACACATTACACTCGAGTAACCTACATTCTTATATAATAATATATCCGTAAACAAAATAAAACCTTTGGTTTGTTTACGGACTTGGATATATTTATTTACGATTGGGTTTGACTGCCCCGTCGGTCTAGTGGTCGCAAGCACTACTGCTGAGCATACGGTCCTGTAGCAGCCTGGAGCCTGGATTTGTGCCCGGTTGCGGGCAATAGGCTCGCCCCCTATTACATAGGACTTAAACATAACTGGCGAAATGTGGGTGTACTATAGGGAGACCTCTGCCTAACCTTTCGGGGAATACAGGTGTGATTCTAATTACCATAATTGTATTTTTTTTTTCATTTGAATGCGGTCGATAATATACGGTAGGTACTTACGTACATGACATTATCACGTTTCGACTCTACGTTTTTAAATTAAGAATATATCAAAATGTCTGAACTAAGAACGTAACTAAATAAATGGGTATTCTAAATCTTTGTTTATTATTTTTTTATTATTCGTAGCTCGGAACGCTGTTATTTATCTGAATTGACGGAGATCCTGTAAATATAAATTATTGTAATATTTGTATTTTAATAAACACTTGACTCTTTTGCATAAACTCAAAACTCAAACTCAAAGCGTTTATTTCAATTAAACCATTTACAGGCACTTTTGAATTGTCAAAGAGTCAGTCAGTTAGACAGAAAGTTGAAGCTAGTTGCCCATTCCAAAACGTAGATCTCTATGGAGAAGAACGGGCAAGAAACTCCAAGGACACTCTTTTAAATATAAAAATTACAAAATCCTGGGTACATTACTCTTGTTGATTCTATATGTCAAATTCAAATGTCATTTATTCAAACTAGGCTGAGAATCAGCACTTTTCGAACGTCAAAATTACATAAGACAGTCCCCCAAAACGCCCACCCTTCACCACTTCCTAGTGCTTTTGCTGGGAAGAAGAAGTGGCGCAACAAACTCCCCAGCAGCACAGCTGTCTGTTCAGTTAGAAAAAAAAAATGATTCTATACAATAGTATGCGAGAAAACAGTAACAAAAAAAAAACAAAAACGATTAAAAATAAGCCCTGGCAGTTATGAGATGACCAGTCTCAACTGACATGACATGACGCGTGGATCAGCACCATCCAGCTCAACCAATTTGTAGGGACTCGAATGATCCAACACACTCGCCACCATCAGCGAGACATTAAGTGAGCATGACATACTCTCAACTACCCTGCTCTTTCAAGTCAAAATCAACATAATAACATAGCAAACGACTCCATGGTACTCACATTTACAAAAATTGAAAATAAAAATGCGTCTAAGTTATACAAAACTATAGTTTGCAATGTATTTAAAGAATTTTACCACCAAAAGAAAGGAAATCAATATTATCTATTGGAGTAGTCAATAATTAAAACTTGGTTTCATAAAAAAACAAAATAAACATTATGTTCGTAGTCAGAAAAAATAAAAAGGGGAAGCAACTCTACCAATTTTTTCATTTTTAACTAGTGAGCCCAAGTGGCTGTGGAGCAGGCCCAGCATTTAGCCAAGCATTTTATCTACGTTATAATCATCCAACTTATAATATGCTTGTCTACATAGTGTGCGTTTAATGCAAGCTTTAAATTTCTTCTCATTTAGTTGGAGAATATCGAGTGGTATTTTATTATTTAATAACATTTTACACATTTTATGCGGTATAAAAGAAGTGTGTACTTTAGACAATCTGAAACGTGGTTGATCTAACTTGTTCCTATTTCTTGTGTTAAAATTATGCCCGTCACTTATCTTACTAAAGAGATGTAGATTTTTTCGAACATACATAAAGTTTTCATATATATACTGACAAGGTACCGTCATGATGTTAATTTCTTAGACAGTTCCCTTAGAGATTCGCGTCTGCGGAGGTTGTAGATGGCTCTAACAGCCCTCTTTTGCAGAATAAAGATAGAATCAATATCTGCGGCCCGTCCCCACAGCAAACTACCGCAAGACATGATGCTATGAAAGTAACTAAAATAGACCAGTCTCGCGATATCCATGTCTGTTAGTTGGCGGATTTTCCAAACAGCGTAAGCGGCTGAACTTAGCCGCCCTGCAAGTGATGTTAAGTGAGGACCCCACTGTAGTTTTGAGTCAAGCGCGATTCCCAGGAAAACCGATTTTTCGACGAATTCTAGTGTCTCCTTATTCAGTACAACGTGACATTCACTACTTCTAACATTTGGTTTTCTTCTCATTTTATGCTAAATTATTTACAGTAAACCAATTATAGACCTTTAGCATAGCGTTATTTACGTCGTCAAGCTCCTGTGCATGTCTGTTTACCTTAAAAATCAGTGATGTGTCATCAGCAAATAACACTATTTGTGGTCGGTTTTTCAGTAAATTAGGTAAATCATTTATATATACTAAAAAGAGGAATGGACCCAATATCGAGCCCTGTGGTACACCCATTTTTTTGAACCCTATGAATTTACACCGTTTATTTGAACTTGCTGCAGTCTATCATTCAAATATGATTTTACTAAGTTAAGCGCAAGTTTAGCCAGTCCATAATGCTGAAGTTTCAAGAGCAGTGTGTCGTGATTAACGCAATCAAATGCATTGGATAGGTCGCAGAATATACCTATTGCATCTTGTGCCTCTTCTCATGCATTAAAGATGTGTTTCAATAAAGTGACACCGGCGTTAGTTGTGCAACGTCCTTTGGTAAAACCATACTGTTGATCGTGTAAGATGTTATTACGATTAAAATGATTGAGCTTTTGATTTCACATTACTTTTTTAAATTTCTTTGCTGAAAACCGGCAAAACCGATACGGGTCTATAATTATTAGTGTCTTTGCTGTCCCCGGATTTGAAAAGTGGAATAACTTTACAGTACTTCACAAAATCTGGGAATACCCCTTGATCTACACACAAATTAAATATTAAAGCTAAATAGGGTGCAATTGTCTCAATAATTGATTGACAAACTTTAGTAGACATGCCCCAAAGATCTTCGGTAATTTTGATCTTAAGTTGCTTAAAAGCCTTAACAACGACCACAGGGTTTATATGATTAAATTTAAATTCTAAAGGACAGGCTGAAACATTCGCTCTTAATAAATCAATAGCAAGTAAGGGGGAGGAATTGAAAGGTTCAGTAGTTTTAATTGGAATATTGGTAAAGAAAGTTGCAAATTCCTGAGCAACTTCGATCTTATCGCTAATGAGACCGCGGGATGTGTCCAGTGTGTAATCAGTATTATGTCTTTTGTTCTTGCTTGTTTCATTGTTAATAATTTTCCAAACTGTCTTTATTTTAATTTCTGCTGATTTAACCTTGTTGCTAATGAAATACGCTTAAGCTGCTATGCAAATATATTTAAAAGTTTTAGAATAAGTAGCAACATACTTATTAAAAGTTTCTGTGTTAATATACGGCTTAAGGCCATACAGTTCAAATAATCTTTCCCTACTTTTCCTGATGCCTTTAGTTGCCCAGTCACTGAATAAAAACTTAGGGCAAATAGTTTTAGTTTTTTTCTTAAAAGAGTTATTGAACTCTGTTTGCACCAGTGAAAAAAATTGTTCATACAATTTTTTTTTACATTGAACATATTTAGGCCCAGACCACATAACTTGCTAATTAAGATGCTATTATTATTTATTTAAATTACCCGATGTTATTGGTCTAATTTGACATTAACACTTGACACTTGACTCTTTTTTTGTAATAATAATATTTAAAGTTTAGTAAAAGGAATACTGAAATAAGACAGAAAAAGCCTTTTTTTACCCGACTACGGCGAAGCGAAAAGTAGGGTTCTTAAAGTTGAGAGTTGAGAACATCCTAAAGGAAATAAATAAACATAAACAGGACAAAGACAATAATAATAACTATATAGGTAGGTACCTACCTTATTTGTATGACGTACCTATCTACTAGATTTTCTCTACAAAGCTTAGATCTCGAGATAACCTAATATGTTGAGATATCGGCATGGTAAAGATATTTCCAAAAAATGCATTACTAGTTCGTAGTTTGTAACGATTCCTCAAAGTAGTCAACAAAAATAAAGCAAATATTGAACATACCTAATTACTAATAAAATATGCCGTCGAGTCGTTATGAATGAATGGCAAGTAGGTACAGCTAATAATATATATCTACCCGCTTAACCCGCACACACGGCTCCGCACCGCGTCCCCCGCTCGTCATCTTTTGTCAAACAGAGATCTAGCAATATTTCGAACGAATTTCACACGCGTCTCGATTTGCAGTTGCGAGCGTTGTTCGTCTCCCTCTTAATAGATTATTTACGAGAACTTGCCGTTCTTCATAAAGTTCATGTATTTAGTAATAAGATTAACTTGTGTTTCTCATGATAAGTGAATGTCTTAAACCATACATACGTACGTACATCTTTATACATACTCGTATAATATAAAACATGTTGCATATACAAATAGGCACTGGCTCCACAAATTGGACTAATACTCTTGAGTTTCAAGGGACAAGAGTCTGCTTCTCCAAAATGTCTTAGATTTGATGGAACAGAACTGAGTTATCAATAATAATTAACGTCTTGTCCTGTAATACTCCTCTAAAAACAGAGGTAGTAAAATTCTCTTAATAGTTTAAACGATGAATCCACTACCACTAAAATCCTGGCAATTAGTGTAATTAAAAAAAATACCATATTATGGTGAGTATGGTTACTCCATAGCTACCGTACCAGGTTCTACGTTTAGATATTGCAAATAATTGTGTTATCATAGTCAGATTTAATCAAATATTTGTTTTTTTTTTTTTTAATTAGTAATAAATGCAATAAAAACATTAAAATAATAAGTAAAACTTATTAACTAAACATATTATTATATATATTTATTTAATTAATTACTAAACTATACAACAACAAGTCAAAAAATTAGTCGAATAACCCGCCCCTAATTGTTCCCGGCGCAAAGGTGCCCATAACGCTTGCAGCATTACCACGTTGGATGGCAATGGCTAACCTTTGCACCAAGAACGATCCGGAGCGGGAGTCACCCGTTTTATCACGGAGCCTGTGCCCTATATCGTTAATGAGCTTCTTGGCCTCAGTGCCCCAACACCCCATGGACTCAACGGCAACGGGCACAAAAAGGTAACGTTCCGCCAACGGAGCGTACTTCACCCTCTTCCTTACAGCAGCGTCTTCAGCTGCAGCCGACGGCGAGAGGACCGTGCGACCAAGGTGGCTGGCCGCAACAGTGCTGACGCAAGTTGCGTCCCATATTGGGCACTTGCCGTTCCTCCAAGGCACCAAAGTCAGCCCATCCGGCCGCTTGCCGTCAGTCCTGGACAGACCCGGCGGCTCCAGTACGCAGGGGACATCTGCCGACACGAATGCCCTCCTCACAATATCATTGAGCGCATGGTGACGCGGGAACCTCCCCGAGCAACGACGACAACTCAAAGCGTGATGGCCATCGGCCTCCACCATAGAACCGCAGGTGCATCTGTGGGGTTCACACACCTTGCAGCCCAGGCGGAGGGCCACCGCCACACGCAAAGAGTCATCATCAAGCAACGTGCCCAGGTGAGGCGAAGGAAGCGCGTGCAACCATGCTCCCGATTCTGGCTGCGATACAGCCCTGAGTCTGGCTAGATCAGCCCCCGAGGAACCCACCAGCATCTGCTCCTGGATCAGCTTAGACGTGACGTCATCCCAAGCTCGCTGAACATGCGTTGCGTCGGGGCTTGCTGCACCCATGTTGAGGACAGACCAAGCTGACCCGGCATCCAGCATATATGGTATGTTTGCCCCATCGCCATTGGAATGTAAAATAACAGACACGAGGTCAGCCACCCCATGAGTCGACGCCAGGAAAGCCGACAGGCCCACATCATGCACACACCGCACCCCAAGACCCCCGAGCCGGATAGGAAGAGCTGCCTGCCTCCACTGCGCATCATTAAAAGACACATTCAGGATCGACTCAACCGAAGATTTTAAAACACAGTCAAAAGAAGATACCTCCTCAGGGCAAAGCCAGGTGGGAGCGGTCCGCAAGAGATATGTAATCTTGGGTAAGGCAAAACACATGCGCAACAACAAAATCGCAACGTGCGCGGAGAGATCCTTGAGACGTTCCCGAGCATTGAGTAGAAGCTGTTTACGGGTGGAAATGGCTTCTGGCACTCCGTCAAGAAAAATGGGAGATCCCAAAAGGAAGAAAGAGAGAGGAGAAAGTTCCTTGAGACCAGGTAAATGAGACCCAAAGCGTGAGAAGTGTGTACGAGCACCAACGCCACAGGGAAAAAATTCGCACTTAGAGGAATTCACCTCCAGACCCAGCTCCTTAAGTTGAGGAACAAGAACCTCCAGGTCCTGGCAAACTTCTTCCAGTGATCCACCAATAATGCCATCATCGAGGTACCACAGGTTCAGAGACGATTTCAATCCAGAGATGACTTTGTGGATTGCTAAACTGAACACAAGTGGCCCCAATGGATCCCCCTGCTGCGCTCCCACTTGAGACGAAATGAGACTATCACTAAAGAATAGATTAGAAGGAGAATAATATACCTGATAGAGAAAGGGGTATAGAGAAGGAATTTTATCCTTGACCTCACTCAAAAGAACGTCTCTTTCTAGGGTGTTAAAAGCATTGCATATATCAAGTTTCAGCACCACGCAGTCCGAGTTCTCAGGATCCATGACGAACGCACGCGTCGCATGGATAGCGGCCTCGCACCCCCGACGCGTCCCAAACCCTAGTTGATGCGGCTGCAAGTATTCAGACATAGCTACCCTTACGGACCGGCACCGGCGACCGACGCCAGCTTAGCTGTCAACCTTCTGAACACGCTACCGATGGCTATTGGTCTCAGGCCTCGAGATGGCTATGGGTCTTTTTTCTTGAGTGCGCAAAGAGAAGCACCATACAAATAAGGACAAACTACCGGATTGAGCTGACCACTCATTAGAAAGTTTGCGAGCTTTGTCAAACACTCCAGTAAACGCCGCCCGTTTTCACCCGCAGAACCAGATGTTAGCTCTTTCAAATGCCCCGGACGAATTCCATCCAAGCCTGCCGCAGAGCCACTATTAAAAGAGCTCAAAGCCAACGCGACGTCCTCTACTGATGCAGTTACCCCTGGAAATGACGAGTCCGGCGCCGATGGAAAATTAAGCGGACGCGATGGGCTTGGGTGCTTGACCGTAAGGGCGCTTAGCGTGCCAGGGTCGTGTTGCGCGAATGAGTCGTCTGAAACCAGCAACCGAACCGCCCCCCGGAGGTCTCCGTCGAACACCTTAGACTCGATGGCTTTTCGAATCCTGCACGACTTAGAAAAACCTGCCACACAACCCGACTCATCCCAAAACTGGTCAGCACCGACTGACTCGACGTTTGCCTTTACCTTTGCTTTATTTCCAGGTGCGTCCCTCGAAGGAACTCTCAACCCACCGAACGCAAAACTGAGAAGCGCGCCCCAGTCCTCCACACCGTTACAGCTAACGCATTTATCAATTATGTCGCACAGCTTGCCTGCCGCCTGGTTTCGCGCACCCTTAGGTACGTGCCTAAGAACTGGCGTACTTACCTTCAAGGCAGAGAGCCTCTCCAAAGGGCAGAGTCGCGAAACAAGCGGCACCTGTCTCACTAGCCGGGAATCGGTCACAGTATACGACGTCTCAGGAGTGGTAACCGGCTGACACGCATTTCTGTGCATACGGCCTATATGGATCTTGAGCCCATGCGAGCTAAAAGCACGTGAAGATCCAGGGCAATGAGGACAGGACAACATTGTAGACATATACAATAAATTAAAACTGGCTACCAGCAATATCACACAAAGCTCAAATTGACAATTATAAAATTTTACTACAAGTATTAGTTGAACAATTGGAAAATTAAAGAAAAAAAAAAAAAAATATATATATATATCTTCCATAGATAAAAATATTCCTAACATAGGTAATATTGCACCACATTATAAAAATAAAAAATAAAACTAGAAGAAGCGTTCTCGTGGCTGCAGACTGTAGAAACCGTTTCCTTAGGACAGGTCCTGCCATCTGTAGTAACCGGAACAGGTTAAAACGAATCGAAGGATGTTGAATTTTTGTCTGCAATGTTTGCCTTCCGGAACCTCAGACAATACGCAAGCTTCGTTCTCTTTAAGGATTTTACCCTCATAACAGTCTTTGATCTTGCTACACCAGTTGTACAGTTCCAAAAAAAAAATATTATAGAAAATAGTTAAAAACAAAAAGACAATCATTTCATGAAATCCGAACCCGACCACCCATGTATGGCATGCGCACATCATACGAATAGAGTCAACGTGGGAGTTATTAACGATGACGAAATTACTGTTTAGTATGATACAGTTTTTAAAAAGTTTGTTGGAATGTCGTTACCAAGCTTTCATTTCAAAAATCGACGCACTGTTAGAATTTTTTTACACTGATTATCTTAATGATAATGAAAGTTAGAAACTATTGAAATATGCCTGTTTTTGTGTTCCCTGAGTTAGTATTATGGTTTTAAGTCACTTTCGTAGCACAAACACAGTTTTGGGATGAAAACGGATCACTTATGTAATAGGGTTAATAAAATCACTATTTATAGGTCCACAGAGTTTGTTAACTTTAGATAACACTAGCGATCATTGACTGTACTAAATGGATCGTAATTATGTTAAAATTAGGACGGAAAAACTATTATAAACATATTTTAATAAAAAAACAAACGGAGCGCGATGTTTGCGTGATGGCAGCGCCAAGATTAAACGTTAAAATTACTTTAGAACTGTAATCTAAAATTAAACTATTTGGTCAAGATTATAACATAACAACATTATTACACTGGGATTTTTTGCACAAATATATTTAGACCTCTCTTATCAGCACTTTTTCAACACCTTAACCTTCCCGGGCGATATGGGCATGACTAACGCCGTCAACCGAATCCAAATCCAATTATTTTTTTGCTTTATTTGTAGCTTAATAAATAAAAGCTGATGCATAAAGAGAAAAGCCCTGCAACTGTTTCATTCATGAACGCTTCAGAAATTAAGTGACACTAAAACTGCCAATCTTCTTTAAATCAAATAAAAACAAATAGTAAATTAAAATTTCCAAACAAATGAAAATTTCCAAACAATTTCCAAACCTAAGTCCGTTCAGGCGTTTTAGAGTGAAGCGTAACAAACAAACATACAAAAAAATCAAATCTTTTCTCCTTTTAATTCTTAAGTTTAGATAAAAGATTACAAGAAATGTTACATCGGTTAGGCAAACGGGTTAATGATAAAGATTTGAGCGTAGCATCCCTTAGTAACCTTTTACGACTCCTATGGGAACATCGGGGTTAGCCTTTTATTCTCTCGGAAGAGCAAATCTGAAGTCACACTTGGGAATTACAGGTACAAATTGCGAACAGTTCTGTCTTCAGGGCCCCTGATTGATTTCCTCATCCTGAAATCTTGAAAAGAAAGTACTCTTAAAAAGAACCACGTAAAAGAAAAATAAAAATTATGTGACGACCAACACACGTTCCACAGTGTTCCATTTGATCAACAAAAAAATCCCTCTGCTGCTTATGTTATTTATCGATCAAGGGATGCATTTATAATGCACGAGAAAGCACGAGTAAAACACCCACGTGTCCATTTTAAATACTTTATTTTTAATGATGCCATCTTCATTAAAAAAAAAAAAAAACTGAAAATGAAAGTGTACAAGATATTTATTTTATTAAATATAAATATATTTTGATAGAGCATCTTTGGGTGCATATTTTCCAGTTTTTATTTTTGAAAAATCACTTCCGGATACCGAGTAATATTTTATTTCAGATTTTCGTTTTAATTTTTTTTCTCCATAAAAACTCAAAAGTGCGACTTGACACTAGCACAGAAATATTACTCGTAACAAAGCCTATCAATGACAAAAAAGTCACGTCACGATAAAAAAATTAAAAAAAACGAGGCATTACTATAAATTATAAATACCATAAGCAGCAGAGGGATTTTTTTTTTGGTCAAATCGAACACTGTGCGTGGGAACGCACGGAGGCCTTTGTCCCAGCTGTGGGAACTGCTGGGACAAAAGGCCTCCTCTTTGTAGAAGTGAGCCATTATCACGTGGTGGATAATGGCCACTAACCTGAGAGGTTATCACCAGTTGGTGGATGTCAAATGGCTTAAAATATTTGGTTCTAGGATATGCAGGTTTCCTCTTGATATTTTCCTTTACCGTTTTGAGAGCAGTGGTGATGAAATAAATTACACAAAGAAAAGTGCCTGCCTGACCGCGAACCCTCGACCAACAACACTTCTGGGCCGAAACTGAGCAACCACTGATCTACAACACACAAGCTAATTGAATATACGAGTACCACCACTGACCAAAGACCCATGTTGCAGCGACACAATATTATGTCGCCAATAGAATGAGAGGCTATTCAAGCGCTCAACCAGAGAATAGGAACTGGTCTAGATACATAGATATACATACAATTAAATTATATACCCGCGTTTAAACAAATAATTAGGTTGTATAGAACATGTATGCTACATGCTGTGTCTACCGTCTTCGTTTATTGTTTGCACCTAAAACAAGTTATAGACTAGTGGTATACAAAACTTGTAGGAAACTCAAACTCAAAGCATTTATTTCAATTAACTCTTAAAATGTCGATTGCACCCCATGTGTGCAAATAACAATACAATTCTATTGTGTCGCTAATTGCGCGCGACGGGTAAACCATTTACAGGCACTTTTGAAATTGTCAAGGGGTAGGTCAGTCAAAAATGTGAAGCTAGTTGCCCATTCCATACTACAGGTACCTATGGAGAAGAACGGGCAAGAAACTCCACGAACACTATTTTAAATCAAAAATTTGATACAAAATATTGGTTACATCATTCATTTTGAAATTATGTATGTGAGAACAATGTAGAAAGACGTGCAAGTTCGTAAAAGCGTCCGTAATAAAAAATAAAAAAAAGAATCATTCAAAAACTTAAAATAAGCCATGGCAGCTAAGAGATGACCAGTCCCAACTGACGGCGCCCGTTCACGAACATGACGCCTGGATCAGCTCCATTCAGCTCAACCATTTTGAAGGGAGCTAAATGATCCAACACACGCGCCACCATCAGCGAGACATCTGAGTGAGCATGACATACTCACAGCCGCCAGGGCACATTCAAGTTGGGCACGCCACTATTGCGGCGATAAGTCCCCTCTTTGAGGAGTGGCTGGCGCCACGGCGTCCTCACCTTCCGCCTGACGCAGGTCCTCACCGGACACGGCTGTTTCGGGAGGTGCCTGTTTCGGATAAGGCGGGAGGAACGCCCGGGTGTCATCACTGCGTGGATCGCCCGGAGGACACGGTGGAGCATACGGTGGAGGTATGCCCGGCTTAGGCAGAGCACCGCCGTGTCCTCGTGGAAGCGATCGGTGGCGGGGATCTCTCGCGTCCGGCCGTGGTCCAGGCCATGGTTCGGAGCGAGAGGGCATGGGAGGCCGTCACCTCCTTCTGCGAAGCAGTAATGCTCGCAAAGGACGAGGCGGAACGCATGAGGGAGAGGCAAATTTCGCACCCTCACGCCCCTAGCCGCCGCAGGAGGAGACGCCCTGGGCATCGGGAATCAATTGCTGATTCTCGGCCACCGTAGGCGCGGGCTTGCGGACGGTGAGCAATGGGTAGCTCGCCGTCCGGTAAGGACCAAGCCCAGGTCAACGGCGCGTTGTGTTCCACGCGTCCCTCAAAGAGTGTCAGCGAGTGAAGGGGTCCGATGAGACCGTTGCCTGCCGGGGTTGCGGGAAAGTCCGAAAGGGATACCGTGGCCCCCTGGCATTGCACAGGCAACAGAAGGAACACGGGTGGGTTTTAGTCAGTAAGAGTCTGATACGCCCTTCCGCTCCACCCAGAGCGGGAGACGTCATTTGATGATTTCCCAAACACAAACCCAAAAAAAAAAAAAAAGGGCACATTCAAGTCAATGAAATACTACATATTACCCGGTAAATGGTAGCTCTTTAGTACTTACGTACGTATAATTGCATAGCACAGGTGTGAGTATTATGTACAATTATATAATACAAAGGAAATTGAGTTTATACAATACAAAGATGGTCTTACAATCTTCGGCAGCTCCAACAGTATTTTCAAAATGTTAATCAATCAGTTGTGGTTGTGGAGCAGGACCAGCAATGAGCCAAGCATTTTTATTATCAGTGATGTAATCCCCCAAATTATGATAGGTATGCCTGCTTACACAGTGTCCGTTTTATACAAGATTTGAACTTCGTCTCATTCAGATGAAGTATGTGGGGAGGAATTTTATTATATTTTAAACAGTACCCTATGAAAGATGAGTCTACCTTAGCCAGTCTGAAGCCTGGTTGTACTAATTCAAGGTCCCTATTTGAAACCTATTTGAAACTGATACTTACATGTTTTTTACACGACATATATTACTCCTATGTTTCTGCCAAGTGTTTTACGGTCTCCTAAAACCGACCTTCTTTTTTTGCAGAAATGGTTTAATTGTGAAGCGATTATGCCAGGCTCGTAATTTTACAAATTATATAGACATTAGGCAATAAACGATTAACTAAGACCTTAAGTATATTTATTTAACAACCAAATAATATCACTTAGTAGCTAATTTGGATGTAGATTTAGACAAGATCAAATTACACATGCCAGTATCTCTTAATCTAAGTCCTGCTTCTGATTCCAAGACTCTTCGTTCTGCCCCAACCCGAGCACACTCCACCAAAGCGTGGTAGGCGCCCTCTTTCATATTATAAATCAGACAGTTTGGGGTATCAACCACCTTCATAAGATGTCCGAACGCATTCAATGGAATGTGCCCGGATCACAGACGCAAGCTTGTTACTAACAATCGTCTATTCATCTGTACTTCAGAGAACCAAGGAATCCTTGGTGGTTCAGGCTGAATTGTCTTGTACCTTATACCACTTGTTATTGCAAATTATTTTAACATGTCTTAATATATATGTGAAGAAGGGTAGATAACTATCAGATATTCCTTCATACTCGTAGGTTCCTGTTTTTGCCAACTTATCTACTTGTTCGTTTCCCAACAGACTAACATGAGATGGAATCCATTGGAATTTAACAGTTTTGCCACTTTCCCTCAATTTCTTGATAACAATTATCACAACTTGGAGGGGGTTATATGGGTAAAACGCGGAGTGAGACTGATTTTTGCGAAATGTGATCCATCAATGTAGGTATTCTGCAAAAATCTGTCCGAAGCCAGTCTTTAGCCAGTCGGTATTAACTAAATAACATAAGTATTTACTAAATACTTAGTAACACAATTATGTTAGGATGTGCGCAAATTGAGTCAAGACTAATTGGTGTACCTACCTACATTGATGGATCACAATTCGCAAAAATCAGTCTCACTCCGTGTTTTACCTTTATACCTTCAAGTATTGATACCTTTTGGCTAACCGCAATGGACACTGTCTGTGATTCACTGTTCACGCTATTGTTTTTGAAATACGGTATTGTTGATACGTGGAACCTTCTAAATATTAAAAGGAAAACAAATTGATGCAATACAATTTAAAAAAAATAGGTTCAAAAACAATGCGTCATAGGATGAGTTAGCAACATAACGAAATGTTTGGAAGTTCTATGAGCACGGACTTGTAACCCAAAATATATAAAATATAGCATTTTAACGGTAATTCCTTTTTAGGGCTCCGTACCCGATGGGTGCAAAATGAAACCATACTACTAAGCCGCCGCTAACCATCTGTCTGTCTGTCAGCGAGCTGTATCTCATGAACCATAATAGGTAGACAGTATTTTTTTTTACAGATTATACTATTTTATTGCCGCTATAACAACAAATAATAAAAATGTAATAAAGTAAAAAATTATACTCCTTAAAATAAACTTTTGATTTTGAATAAAAATCAAACCTTGGAAAACTAAACGATTTTTTAAATTAAAGATGAAACATAATAATTTTCTTCGTTTAGTTTTTTTCATTGCACAGTGCTAGTGCTAAATATTGTACAGTGGTACGGAACCCATCGTGTGCGAGGACGACTCGCATTTGGCCGGTTTATTATTAGCAATTTACTCTGATTGAATTTATAAAATTATAATAATACTAGCTGTTGCTCGCGACTTCGTCTTCGATCCAGGATGAAAATTAATCTATGTCTTTACCTACGTCATGGTTTATCTGTGCGCCAAATTTCATCCATATTAGTTCAGCCATTTTAGCATGAAAGCATAACTAACAAACTCACATTCGCATTTATACTTGTAATATTATTATATTTTATGTTTATGTATAAAAATTCATAGTTTTCTGTCAGAATAAACTATTTCCTCAATTTTTGTTCACTGAGCTTGATATTGATGTTAACCATTTGATGTAACTACTCATTGTTAACCCTTCAAATTTTGCTTGCACATGGTAACAAATCACATATTTGCTTCTTCTCACACAGACAACTTCTTACTTCAGACTTCTTGTCTTTCAGACAGATGTCTGTGTGACCGCGTTGTTATTCTCAACTTCGCAACTACCTCTGTGGTCTAGTGGTTAGACCACTTGTCTCAGACCCAGAGGTCCCTGGTTCGATTCCCAGTGGGGGCAAAATGTTATGCTCGGTTTGGTTGCTGATAGGGCTTGTTCTGAGTCAGCCTGGCTAGCTACCATCATCTTATCTTAAGTCTGTCGCCATAATAACAATTTTAACAGCATTGTTGTTGTAGGTAAGATGGCCAGTTTCTCTGTGGTTGAGGATTCCAGGTGAAGCTCGCTTCTAATCTACCTTCGGCCTGATCATCACTTACCATCAGGTGAGATGCAGGCCAAGACCTACCCCTTTGTGTTGTGGATTACAAAAAAAACGAATCTTGATACAGATTTCAGTATCATTTAGAGAATTAATTCTGGAAAGATTATGTTCATAAAACATTCAAAAGTAATTTATTCAAACTAGGCTGAGAATCAGCACTGACAGTCTCCCAAAACGCCCACCCCTCACCATTTCCTAGTGCTTTAGCTGGGAAGAAGTAGTGGCGCAACAACCTCCCTAGCAGCACAGCTGTATATTCAGTTAGAAAAAAATGATTCTATATAATTTTATAGTGCAAAATAATTTACATTACGCAACACAAAACATCATTTAAATTATAAATTAATAGCCATATCAGCTAGCATACGCCTATATACTCGTACCAACCAAAAACATCGAGAACAGAAATAAAAACTAAAAGTAAAAAATATCGAAATAAAAGCCTCCAGGCATAAAGTATAAATGTTAAACTTATAAATGATAAAGTAGGACCATTGAGGTAAAATAAATAAACAGTCACTTACTAATAACGATAACACCCGTTCACGAGCATAACGCAAAGATCAGCCATCACCCCCCTCACCATATTTGAGGGAAGGAGGCAACCCGACCCCCGACGCTACCGCAAGCAGTGACATCTAAGGGAGCATGACGAACTTGCTGCCAGTTGCTCAGGAAAAAAAAAATATGATCAAATTTTTGAGGTCCCTAGCTAACCAAATATTGCAATACAACTCATAAAAAAACATTGTAATGAGTAGATTATGTCAACAAAAAATTAAAATAAATTGACTTGTAAAAGCCAAATAAAATAAACAATTATATAAACTCATATAACCTGTCAGTAGGTAAGCTAATTCTGGAGAAAGGACATAAAAATTGGACACAGCGACCAACTATTCTTATCATTTATGTAGTCGTTGATAAAAATAGTATGACTTTGAACAAAGGTAGTATTTTAGTTTCGTTTTAAACGCATAAAAAGGCAAATCCAGCAGAGAAGAGGGTAGCTTGTTATAAAATGTTATACCAAGCCCAACAAATGAGTTATGAGCCTTATGAAGCCGGTGAAAGGGAGCTCGTAGTTTGTCCTTATTTATAGTGTTCGAATTGTGAATATCACTTTTAATATTAAACTTAGACATAGTAAAGAAATCTCGATATTTTGTCAAGTAGTAAAAAACATTCGAAATATGGGCAACATGTTGATTATAAATAAATTGTATCACGGACACAATATTTTTATAATCAACATTTAGAATGATATCCATTAGAATAGCAGGGTAATTATACGGTAGAAATTAATATTAAGGTCTCGACCTTAATTTTAAATCTATACGATCTAGACGATAATTTCTACGCGGCATGCGTCGCGTCATGGACGCCCAATCGATAGTGCGGTGCGCGTCTCCATTGGATTCAATTTTGGCGGATTATTGCCTCGTGATGTAGGTATTGATTTTTTTTCTAGTTTTTTTTTTTAAATTATGAATTGATATAATATTTTGAAGATAATTTGCTAACTTTTAAATAACCATAGAAAAGTCAAACTGGAAGGTATGAAAATTTCGTTACCGTTGTATTTTGTTTGCATTGCGAAAATCTTTTTGAAATATTTAATACTTTTGGAATCATTTGCAGATGATCAGATTGAACCTGTTTTGTAAATGTACAAACAAATATGACAAAACACATTTTTATAAACCGACTTGGATATCTCAACTCAGTAAAAAACTGTTTTCAACAAAAAAATTAACGAAATAGGGTATTGTCAGGTCCACTTTTCAACAATTTTAATTAAATATTACTATTCAGTATAAGTATTAAGATAGTTGATGTTCCTAAAAGAAAACAAAATAGCTTGAAATCTCCCTAAACTCCTTATCATCGAACGATCAACCGGGACTCAGGACTTCCAGGGATGAACAACCCTTTTATATAGACCGACTGGATTTATTATCCGTTAAACTTTAGTAGCACTAAGGAGATCTTATTTATGAGGCAGCGAACTATATAATTTTGTCTTATTTTATCTATTTGTTTTTATTGTTTTTTTTAAACGGTGCTCACACTACGAATTTCTCCTGTGTCGTGGGTGCGTTTACAAACATTTAATCTCACATACACAAACAGCCAGACCCGGAACAACTACTTTTAGGTCATACAACCATCTTGTAGGTCATTTGTTCCCTGCGGGAATCGAACCCGCGACAAGCAGCGCAGCAGTCAATCGCTTAACTACTGCGCCAACCGTGCCGTCGAATTTCATTTAATTTCAACTAGTTTTGTACAGTTTTATATAATTTAACCTAATTTTATGATTGTAAGTTCTAGTATTGACCGATAACGACATTTGTCCGCTGCGACTACGCACACTCGAGTAACCTACATTCTTACAAAATAAATATATCCAAGTCCGTAAAGAAAATAAGACCTTTGTTTTGTTTACGGACTTGGATATATTTATTTACGATTGGGTTTGACTGCCCGTCGGTCTAGTGGTCGCAAGTATTACTACTCATTGCCTGGATTTGAGCCCGGTTGAGGACAATAGGCTCGCCCCCTATTACATAGGACTTAAACATAACTGGCGAAATGTAGGTGTGCTAGGAGACCTCCTCTGCCTAACCCTTCAGCGAATACAGGCGTGATTCTGATTACCATTATTGTATTGTTTTGACTTTCAGGGATGAACAACCCTTTAAATAGGACCGACTGATTTATTATCCGTTAAACTTTAGTAGCACTCTAGGGAGATCGTATGAGGCAGCGAACTAGCCTAGGAAATTTATCTGTTTCTGTACCCTAGGTATCGGAATTAACCCGTAAGGTAAAATAAACTTAACCAATTTCAAGATCCTATTAGTTTATTACGAAACTAGTAAGATTCTCTTGGGGTTTTTGTGTTTAAGGTTTATTAGGGTCCGTTTTGGTGTGTTTCCGTTTTTCATTGAATGTAGTTTTAAATCCCAACAATATTTTAAATTTTCTGTTTGTTAGAACACACGCAGACTGAGGTTTTTTTTAATCTCAATTAATTTACCTTATATACCTGCATTAATACATTAATCGCGTGTTGTATAAGTGACCAAATTGTTCTTCTAAACTACACAACAGTAAAAACCGCGTGAAACAGGGGCAAATCGCTACTATAAGTATAAAATATAATATTAGAAAACAGAAAAGTTGATAAGCAATAAGAAACAATACCATTTATAGGCTATACAAACATGCGATAAAAACGCAGGACGATTACTATAATTCATTAGAGCAAACACAGCCGTCACATTTTGATAACGTAATCGAACGCTAGTCACACAACGTTCCAAAACTCTTCTAATCAGACAAACAATTATGTCATGAATTACCGTATCGACTGTAGTCGTGGAAAAACACACGCCAACCAGTCAGTTTATATTTACGCGCCGCCTGACGCAAGCGCATTGACTTACGCGACGAGGTTATAAACGCACGTGTGTTCATAAAACACCGATAAATATCGCATATAAACAGTTTATCGTTAACAGAACAGCTGACTCTCGATATGGATTCGATACCAGTGAACCTACAGGAGTTGAAACCCGAGGATTTTAAGAAATTTCTCGATTCTTTCGATCATGTGTTCTCGGATTGTGATGGTTTGTTGAATTAATTATCCGGTGATTCTGTATCTATTGTTTCTGGGAGTGTTGTTGCTATGTTATTTCGTACTAGTGCAATATTATTTTGTGTCTAATTGATATAAAACCATATTGATATTTTATCCTCTTTACGTTGCTTTTTACTGTCAGTACAAAACCGGTGTCGGTTCTAGATTCTGTTGACCTCATGACCTTCAACATAGTTTTGCATGTGTATTAGAGAATACTTTACTGAACTTTTATATTATAACTGTGGTGCTGATGGGGCTGCGGCGATTCTGTAGTGCATCAGGGATGTTTGATGAACATCGCCTCCAGACTGAATTTACGCTACGATGCGTAAAAGGTGCGAATCCCTGGTGCGTGGAGTACGTGGCAGGGTCAACAGCATGATGGACTGTAGTTAAATCAGTCATTGCTGTGTCATTTGTCGTGGAATGGCGCAGTAGTGATTTAGAGTTTTGAGTTTACTTTCTTTTATATTTTTTGTTGTGGGTACTTTTAAGTATTACTAACACTAGTCTATAAGAACATTGTTACTAACAAAATGGACACCATGGTTGAAATAAAGTATTTTATTATAGCGTAGCGTATTTATAATACATATAATAATTCTTATCAATGGATGACTTACATAACTGACATAAAATAATGACATGAACAGCTGATATAAGCTGATAACACCAATGTTTGATAAATGTATGAAACATACTAGACATCAACAAATCTAGTGGGCCAATACAATAAATGTAGGATTATTTACATAAATAATAGAAATATATAGAACTTATACATATTCACATTATTGACATTGGTATCTTCAGATTGAAAGTAACCTCGGACGCCATCACGGATAGATTACTTCAGTTACATGTTTGTTTGCCCGAAACATTATCCGTCACATTGGAGTTGAGTTTAACTTACCAATGACCTACTAATAATAACCAACTTGCGTAACACACTCTCATTCACAATTCGAAGGATATTGAAGGAAATTGCTAATCCATTGCTTCTTATGTTGGAAAAATTTGACAACGTAAATTAATGAATTAATGCTTGACAACAAACGCAATGAATGTTGTTGAACTGTCAAAATGAAACACATTGCCGTTGAAAGCGTGTTAATATAAAGCAAAAGTTAATGTTTCTAGACTAGTTCTCAGAAACGTGATAATTTTATTTTAGGAAAATCGTCAATTACAACGTTTTAAATCGTAGATTCCCCCTTACCACATAAAAATATGGTCGCATTTCTGTCCCGTTTTGACACTTCGACACAATTTCGCAGAGACTTGATTTGATTGTCATGGACACGACATTATTATTGAGTGACCTTACTCTTAACAGTATGGATATTTTTTGTGCGAGTTTGCATGAAGAGGGCAAATCTAACGATTTAAATCTTTGGTCAATTATGGCAAGTACCTATCAGGTGCAACATTGTATGGTAATAGTGTAGTGGCGTGGTACAAGTGCTTTCCACTGATCATCTTGAAGGAAACTAGGTGGCTGTGCCTGCATAGTGGTCGGAAATTATTCCTCGGGAAAATACTACCGGGAATACCGGGATAAAAAGTCCAATGTCCTAACCAACATACCGGTGTGCCAAATTTAATTGACACCCGTTCAGCTGTTGGCGAGAAAAGGTATAACAGACTGGCAGACAGAATTAGGCACTTTCGCATTTAAAATGTGAAGTATGAATTTAGCTGGATAATATTAATGACAGACTTGGTTGTGCCAGAAGGAGGGTTTCAGAAAAATTATAATTTTTGTTTTTTTTGCTAAGCTTTTATTTTATTTTCTTTTCAGGAGTAATATGGACCAAAGTACCTACGCCTGATGCTGGCAAATTCTTTAGCTTGATGAAGAAACATGGAAAAACAGTTCATTTCGTTTCAAACAACAGTTTAAGAAGCAAAGAGAATTATGAAGATCTATTCAGAGCTGCTGACCTTGACGATGGCATGGTAAGTAACAAATCATCCTCATCCTAACTTTTAACAATATAATATAAATATATATAATATAATCCTAACTTAATATTATAGATGCGAAAGTACGTTTGTTTGTTTTTTTTTGTTACGCTTTTACGCCAAAATGGCTGAACAGATGTGGTTGAAATTTGGCACATGGGTAGACTATAACCTGGGTTAAGACATAGAATACTTTTTATCCCGATATTCCCACGGAATCGAGACTTATGCTGGTGAAACCGCGACACGCAGCTAGTATTGCCATTTTTGTGAACTAAACTGAGATAATTATCTCGAAGACGAGCTCTTGGGTTCAAGGCCAAACAAATATTTAGATCTCTGAATGCAGAATTAATATACTGGGAATAAAAAGTGGAATATATTATTGTTTCGTAATTATATAAAAAAATATGAATAATTTTGCGTCATATGTTTCAATGATACTTTTGATCCCTCACTATGCCTCATGGTTATCAGTAGTGGAAGCATGAAAGCGGAACTGAAAACAATAGGAAAGGCTTAATCATATTTATGCAAAACCATTTAAACATTAAAGTAAATTCACATTCATTACGTTATAAAACCGTGACACTGCTGAAATGGAAAGTTCTATAAATATGACGTAAAACAAACTATATACACCGTGACATTTTAGTCGTCTAAATTTGATATAATAATAATTATTATTATTCTATATTTTTTTCTAAATGTCATTAATTTTAAATTAAGATTGAGTTGAAGCGAAACTTGTTGCTCGTTGCATAAGGTAGCAATTATACTGCGTACCTACTTTTTAAAATAATAATATTATTACAGTATTGCAATTACTGACGTCGTTATAATGGAAAACCAATATTTTTTCGTTGCACTAACGAATCCGTCAGCACATGCATTTATGACAGAACTCAATTAGTCTCTTTACAACTGACTTTCATCTAGGCAGGTGCGTTCCCAAATAATGTACTAGCAACAGTTAGCTCTTAGTCATCCATTAATTTGCCTACCCCTACTTTGAAACCAATCAGCAGTAAAAATATTTATATAATTTATAATAAAAAAATATTTATATTATTTATAATATAAATATTCATTTGCCATTTGTTAATATAAATATTTATATTATTTATTATTATTTAATTTTGTGTCATTTCATTTGTCAAGTTCTGTAGCCTCGTAAACTGAGAACGAGGAAGCAAATAAAGGAAAATTATTGTAAATTATTTATTATTATTATTTTATTCTTTTGTAACACAACTAAAATGTCACGGTGTATTATAATCGATATTATGTGAATGAATGGCTGACAGCCAGTCTCTTCCCAAGTATGTACAAAGCTATCATTTTCATGAACATACCTAAAGTGAATGAAATGAATTTAAAAATACATAAAAATGGAGCAAAACGTCTGCAACTGTCCCACAAAAAACCGGGAAAATAAAATAAATCAACCTCATTTAATTCCAAATGCAGAAAACCCGCTGAAAAGGAAACTGTCTCATATTATGCAAAACGTTGAACTCGACGCGTCACTGGGCTCCTAGCCAATCCATGGTTCTGTAACCACTTGGAGACCTGCCCGCCTCTTAAACTAAGAACGAGGAAGCAAATAAAGGAAATTCTCTAAGATTTTTCAAAGATTTTGCAAAGATTTCTGACATAGATTTAGCTTTTCATTTGTCCAATACAGTTGGAAAACCAAATCAGTCCGTGGATGCAGTATTTACTCAAGGAGCAAACTCAAGATGCCATATTTTCTTCAGCCCGCATGTGGGCTTATAATTTTCTCTAAGTATGCCGTGTTTTTACCCTAGCAACTGTAAGCGTAGACGGTTTTTGAACTGGCGCACTCAAATGGAAGTTATCCGCATATTTATAGGACTCTTCTTAACCCTTCTAGATCTCACATACACACGGCTTCGTTTGTTGCAACCAAAGCTGTATAACACGTATTGTGCATAACCAAACTTAGGTACATATTGCCAAACACGTCAGTGCTAGAACCATTCGCAAATCGACAGTTATGAGTAAGACACAAATCGACAGTTAAGAATTATTCGTTATACGTCTGGTTGGCACTTCAAAAGCACGTAATATAATGCTATGACAAGCACCTGACACTTATTAAATTTTATGCCGTTTTTGTTTCAAAACTAACGTTACTTCCAAGCATTTGTTGCTGAGAAGTGTGACAGAGCTCCATATGTACATGTATTAGCTTGCATATGATGGTTTTTGAACGCGGTAGACACGTCCTTGAGTAAGACATTTCAAAACTTGAGTTATGGCCATTATAAAGTCATTAAATTCTTCTGTACCTAAAAATTCAAACATATTTGGAAGGAAAAAGAATAATAGCCTTTTTGCCTAGATACAATATAAACAGTACTTTTTTTCCATTTTTAAAATCATCATTTGTAAAATTCAAAATTCAAAAGTCATTTATTCAAACTAGGCTGAGAATCAGCACTTTTCGAACGTCAAAATTACATAAGACAGTCCTCCAAAACGCCCACCCTTCACCACTTCCTAGTGCTTTTGCTGGGAAGAAGAAGTGGCGCAACAAACTCCCCAGCAACACAGCTGTCTGCTCAGTTAGAAAAAAAAAAATGATTCTATACAAATAGTATGCAAGACAATTTACAATACGCAAAAAATAATTTCAATTATAAATTAAATAGCTATAATTAATAGCCATATGACAGCTAGCACACGCCAATATCCCAACCAAAAGCATCGAGAACTATACTCAAGCAGAAATAAAAATAACTAAATGTAAACAATATCTAAAAAAAGAAAATAAAGCCTCCAGGCATAAAGGACGTGCCCGCTTACATATAGCTGTAACTAGAAGTTATAATTGATAAACTAGGACCATCGAGGTAAAATAAATAATTGTCGAGGTTGCTAGCTAACCACATAAATTGCAATACAACTCATAAAAATACATTGTAATGAGTAGATTATGTCAACAATAAATTAAAATAAATTGAATTGTAAACGTACCTACTAACATTACAGTCACCTTATCAAAATAAAACTAATATTAAACTATGCACTTTCAATTCAAAATACGATTATAATTATAAACTAGTATTCGAAATAGCAAGAAGTAGTCGAAGAAAATTAGTCATTTTGTGATACACATGATTTCATAATTCCCTTCTATAAAACTTTATACAACATATTGTTAACTTCTTTGCCAAATAGATTGTTTTATGTCAGTGGTATTAAGATAAGATTATCTGAACAGTGCCTTTTAATCAAGCCTTACCTAGGTGGTCACACACGTAACTGCAAGCATGACAAGCCTGCATGAACAATCATTTTGTGCAAGCGTGCACAACTTCCCTTTAAGCTACACACTGTATAAGCGAGCTGGAGCAGCATCAGTTTTTACTTGAGCGAATGGCGTGCAACTGGCGTGCGTATGATTCCGCAAGCTCCTGCATACACATATTCAATCATGCTTGCACAAGCGAGGCTCGTTTAAGCCGCATAATGAAAGTCTACCAATATTCATGCCGCTTGCACGAAGTAATCAAACAGACGCTCAAGCACGCTTGCATAACATAATTGTGCGTGCAGGCAGTCGAGATTCGAACCCAGTTCCAAAATTCAAAATTCAAAATTCAAAATATTTTATTTCACATAAACCTACATGGGCACTTATGAAACGTCAGAAGCTAGGTGCACGGTTCCAATTGGTCGTTTCCTATGGAGAAGAGCCGGCAAGAAACTCCACGGTTACTCTTTTAAAAATAATTGGTTTTTACAATATTTTCAAATAACAGTGTTATTAGGTATGAGAGGACAGTGTAAGTCTTTCAACAGGTACCAGGTACTTAACAAAATAATTATGGTCAGCAAATCCACTAAGCCTACAGCGTTCTCACATTCACAAAATAGAAAATAATCTATATAAAAATAAATAAATTATTAAAAATAAAAAAGTATTAAAAACGAAATGACGTGATTGATATTACAATTCTGAATAATTATCATGATCACAAAAGCCACTAATAAAGATTTAAAGTTAAATTGTAGGTATATTATAATGTCAAATAATAGCGTGATTTAAATGTCAAGGAAGAATGTAAAAATAAAAATGTAAAAATATATATATATATAAACATGGTAATTTGGGAGCAGTTAATAGACTTATACAATTTGCCGTTAATGAGCTACCAGGGAAGCCACATGTGCAGAAGGAATTATTGCCAAACTTCCTTGTCTTCAACGTAGTCTTTAATTTTATAATATGCATTCTTGATAAGAACGCGTTTAATGTGGGTTTTGAACTTCCCATCGCTAAGTTCTGTAACCGACTTAGGCAACTTGTTATAAAAGCGGATACTGTTTATAAGAAATGACTTGCTTGTTTTAGTTAATCTAAATTTGGGTATCAAAATTTCATGTCTACTACGTGTATTTATATTATGGAAATCGCTTCTTATTTTGAAAAGTCCTAAGTTTTTGCGAACATACAAAATACTTTCTAAGATATAAAGAGAAGGCAGAGTCAGTATATCTATTTCTTTGAATTTGTTTCGAAGGGATTCGCGAGGACCCATTTTATAGATAGCGCGGATTGCTCTCTTTTGTAAGATGAAAATTGAATCTACGTCAGCTGCCGATCCCCACAGCAGAATGGCATAAGACATAATACTGTGGAAATAAGCAAAGTATACTAACCTAGCTGTGGCTATATCAGTCAACTGCATTATTTTTCTTACTGCATATGCAGCTGAACTTAATCTACCTGAAAGAGTTCTAATGTGGGCGCCCTATTGCAATTTTGAATCTAAAGTAATTCCCAAAAATATAGTTTCCGTTATTGCATCTAGTTGTTTGCCATCAAGTTTTAGATTTAGACCAACTTGAGGTACATTTGGTAATGAGAATCTAATACATTTAGTTTTGTTCGCATTCAGTAAAAGATTATTAGCTGCGAACCATTTCGAAAGAACAGCTAGACTATCGTTGACATGTAAAACATCTGTATCTTTTCTATCTATTTTAAAAATTAGAGAAGTATCGTCAGCAAATAGAATTATATCCGATAAGTTAGCCATCATATAAGGAAGGTCATTTATATAGACTAGAAATAAAAAAGGGCCAAGAATTGAACCTTGAGGCACGCCCATTTTAACTAGAGACCCCGAGGACGTCGCCCCATTAACGTTTACTTTTTGTTGCCTGTTTGATAGATAAGAAAGAACAAGGTCAGCAGCTTGTCCACAAATTCCGTAGTGGTGTAATTTACAGATCAGTGTAGTATGGTCAACGCAGTCAAACGCTTTTGAGAGGTCACAGAAAATGCCAATTGCATCCCGGGAATTCTCCCAGGATTCCAAAATGTGACTGATGAGTTTTACTCCAGCGTCAGTTGTCGACCTACCTTTCGTGAAACCAAACTGGTGACTATGTAAAATCCCATTTGAATTAAAATGTGACAGCATCTGGTCCAGCATGATTTTTTCATATATTTTACTCAATGCTGGTAACACAGATATAGGTCTATAATTAGAGGGGTCACTCTTACTACCCGATTTGAAAATTGGTACTACTTTACTATGTTTCATTAAATCAGGAAACGTACCGCTATCTAAACATTGATTAAATATGCCTGTTAGAACAGGGGCAATTGTGTCAATGATATCTCCAAGAACCTTAACGGAAATGCCCCATAAGTCTTCAGTGTTTTTTATGTTAAGACTTTTGAATGCTTTTTCAATTGTGACAATAGAAATAGGCTTGAATTCAAAACTTGGAATGTCCTTACTGAAGTTTTCTTTTAGAAGAGATTCAGCTAGTATAGATGATGAGGAGAGAGATTTCGTAACTTCTATTGGGATGTTGGTAAAGAAATTTTCTAGTGTCTCAGCAACTTTTAACTTATCTGAAATGGTTTCATTATCAATTTTTAAAGACACTTCATTCTGTTCTCGCTGTTTCGTGTTTCCAGTTTCTTTGTTAATTATCTGCCACACAGCTTTTATTTTATTATTAGAAATACTAATTTTGTTACTTAATAATTTTGATTTAGCTTGGGCGCAGACTCTTTTAAATATCTTTGAATAGTTTCTTACATAATTATGGACAGCTTCATCAGAAGTCAATGATTTTTCGTTATACAAATTATATAAAATATCTCTGCTTTTTCTAATGCCAGCAGTGGCCCATTCGTTAAATTTTGGTTTAGTATTTATTGTTACTTTTCGTACAGGACATGCTTTATTGAATTCTTGGCATAATGTAGAAAATAATGTACCGTAGTTTATATTGGGGTCTTGTGAATCAAAACTAGCTGTTGAAAGATTGTTATGAACATTATTATTAAACATTTTCAATTTATTTTTAGTAAGAGGTCTTATCTGAATAGTTTTATTTAAAAGTAACTTTTTATATGATTCAAAGGCTACAAGTTGAACTGTATGATCAGACCTGACGCCACTAATTAGGGACGAGTCTTTTATTTTACAATTAGTAAATACATTATCTATGCATGTAGCTGAGGTTGCAGTTATTCTAGTTGCTACATTAAATATACATTTTAAATTGAAAGATTTAAACAATGAGATGAGCTTACATTTTTCAGGTGAATTTACTAATAGATCAATATTTAGGTCACCACAAACAAAAACTATTTTATTATCTCTAAAAAGCTTAGTTAGTATATCTTCCATTATGATTAAAAATGATGACAAGTTTGAGGCTGGTGGTCTATAAACACATAAGAAAGTATGGCCTTCAATCTCTGCACATGCTACCTCACATAAGCGATCAACAGAGCAAGCAGTGATATCCTTCCTTTCCTTATATCTGAAATGACTATTGCATAATATCAAGGTACCACCCCCTAATGAAGACCTGTTGTACGCACTGGCAACTGAAAAATTATTTACATTAAACAACATCCTATCTGGTTTTAACCAGGTTTCACAAAAACACAAGATATCCATATGATATTTATCTATTAACATTTCCACGTCTAGGATTTTGCCAGAGAAGCGATTTAAATTCTGGTGATATAGTAAAATATTATTATTATGCTTCTCTTTTGTCGATTCTAAAAGTTTAAAGAATCTGTTACAGTATTATTAGAAGTACTAGATAATACTGTTTCGTCACTTAAGCTAATCTCAGTTAAAACATTAATAACTGCGTGTATATTGAAGGCTAATAAAGTAGCTAATACATGTTGGCTTTTCTTAGGTAAAAACATATGATCCTGAGTCAACACAAAATCTCTAACAAAATTGTTAGTATCAAAATACAATAAACGGTCACTATGACGACATGCCAAAATATGCATAAGATTGTTTAAGCTGAAAATGTAATTGTTATCTTGCTCATATAACTTATCAGAATATGGCAATGCACATAATATGAATTTACCTAATTGTAATTTAATATGTATCCAGGTTAATATGTACCGATATGCGTAGAAGCATGACAAAAATATTTTGCTCTAACAGATCTGCCAAATGATACTCGTATTATACTATTTAAGGAGTGGTCGCCGTTGATGATACCCGAAGCTCAAACGTAAACGGCGAGGTACAATAATGAACCTTTTGTGAACTAATCATCTTATTACTTTCAGTTCAAAAATCTGCCTACAGATAGTGCAATCCACGACGACGCGCCCCACTCCGCGATTACTGTACTGTAAGCTGTACTTTAGTACGGAGCGGAGTGGGACGCGTCGTCGTTGATTGCACAGTTGCACTATCTATAATTCAGTTTTTGTTTTCAGGATTACCTCACCATACCGTCCATTGCCATAGCCGAGTACTTGAAATCAATCAATTTTAACAAGAAGATATATAGCATAAGCTGTCGGGAGGCTAACAATGTATTTAAATCCTACGGTTTAGAAGTTAAAGAAGGGGTAAGTGGTGTTTCTGTTTTTTTTTTGAGTGACCCGACGTGATCAACATATACCTGACGTGACTAAATTGAAAAAGTGAACTCAGATTTTTTTGAACTTATTGAATGTGTACAGGGATGATTAAAACGTGAAAAGTTATTTTAGCATTTATTTGCTCACGATAACTAAACAATCGAAAAAAAAAAAGAAAATATCGAAACGCGTGCGTTTGTATTGCGGGGTACGGGACAACTGACTTTTTTTTTAACTATGGCATCTCGCAGGTATAACACTAAGGTATTTACTGCTCAACCGAACAATCCTATGGCTGCCTTAAGCACTACACTCAAAGCCTCCAGCCAGGAGCAAAACTATTCTAAATTAAAATTAGGCGAACGCTCGCTAAGGGCACCCCCTGTGGGGTACGAACCTCGGCTTAGGGCGTCGCTGAGGGGAGGACAGCAAGATGGGACAGGCTGGATCAAGGATGTATCATTATTATTATGCGGGGAATTTAAAGCTACGCGCTCAGCTGCGGCGTGGGCTGGCGCTTCATCGGACAAGGGTCGGGGGGGAGTATTATTTACTCGGGAGGGTCGCGAGGATCGCGGAGGACCTCGGCGGCGAGGTCGGTACGACGGGTGTCGGGTGTATTTGTGCACTGTACTGGTGGCCCTATTGCTCTCCTGAGAGGACATGCCTAGGAAGGCGAAATCGACTAATACGTGAGGGGGTATAATTGGCCGCTTCAACAACCAGAGGGTTGCGGTGATTGGCGGCGGAATCAAAGTGACGCTTGGACATGCGTTTTAGGAACTGATGGATTGTGGGGATTTTAAGGGAGCGCCCGTGGCTCTTCTGAGGAATCTGTTTAGGATCGTCTGGACAACTGACTGAGGCTCGCTACGTATTTAGCTTTAACCAGCAACAAAATTGTGCGCCAGCGTTCCTCTACACATTTTTTTGTTGTTTTTGTTTAGCAGTTTTATCTTTGGATTTTTATTTTAGTTCAGAGGCAATTATTTAAAACATTATTTTATGATATTTAACTTATACACATTTTATTATTTGTAGCCAGACGTAGGAGCAGACTACTATGAAGAATATGTCCAGTACATGACAGATGACCCTGAAATAGGAGCCGTGGTCATGGACGGTGACTTTAAATTGAACCTGCCTAAAATAAACAAAGCCATCACTTATTTGGGCAGACCTGAAGTTTTGTTCCTATGTGGTGCTACGGACAGACATGTTTATTACAATCCTGGTGTTAAGACAATAGGTAAATTTGATTATGTCACTTTTAATTCATGTGTGACGACCATAATTAAATACGTAATTTGCCATCTCCAAATCTTAATGACTGCCTAATGATTAAGCTGATTGTATTCACAATTGATAACACAGAATACGGAATTGTTGCGCCAGCAGTGACTACAATATTACGAGTACACACAACGTTACAACATTATGACATTACAACATTACGATATTACAACATTACATTACAACATAACGACAATAAAACGCTACAAGATTCGTCGCCATCTTGTTTTGTTAATACAAAATCTGTATCAATTTCACAATTTTTTACTAACAACGCCCCCCTGTAATTCAGACTCCAGAAGCTTCCTGTAGCACTGAGTGCATGTTCGGCCATAACGGGTAATAACAGAATTGTTTGAAACCGTCAGTTTCTATAAGTAACCAGTGATGCTCACTGAAATGCTAGAGTTTGTATGGAAAGTGTCGACAACATTTTCTATAGCAACCGCCCCCGAAGCATCTCGGTGCTCTGTGATGGGTACTTATTCAGTAATTCTAGAATGCTCTGGAAAAGAATACCAATGTGATGGCCAACGTTATTGATTAACAGATATTGAAGCCAGAATATCTCACGATGTTTTTCTTCTTGATGTTTTACGTTGATTTAAGAAAATACGTCATCCAAAAGAAATTGACATAGTGAAGTTGTTTGTATACAATATGTAACTGAACAATGCACATTATGAAAGTAGTTTGTTCAGAGTCCAAACATAATTAAAACTACGTAAATCACAGGTTACACTTCCGTTGTACTATCGAAGAACTTCATATCTAAGCACTTTGAAAACAAAATCTCGTGAACACGATGACCACATCTGTTACCTCCTCGGTTATTTACCCACCGAGAGCTGCAATTAGTAATAGTCCTTACGATGTATCGATATGAAGTTCCTCGATGGTACATGTATAGTCAAAACAAACAAAAATGGACGAAGTACCTACTACCCTAGACCCTTATTTGCGTGCGTAGATTATTATTGTGACCACATTTTCTCCCATGAACAGTATAAATAATTTAATAAATAAACAATAATAATTTACACTTAATATTAAAAAATCAGTGTATGAATTATGATTATAACATTCTAATTTGGGGTGTTTGGTAGTATGCGTTAATTCCGGGACAAGTTTTACAAGATACTAAAGACTCATGATTTATGCATATTTTTATAATGTTAGGTATACTCTTGGATTTAACTTTGATCAACAACATTGTCATTACAATTTTAGCTTGTGGAGTATTTTCGGACTTGGTGGCTGAAGAAACAAATCGTGATTTTATTTCTCTGGGCAAGCCAGGAAAACTGTTCGGACAATTCGCGATGAAGAGGGCTGGAGTCACCGACCCTAGCCGAGTTCTGTTTATTGGAGACATGTAAGTTTTAAGATACTGTATGACTATTATACTATTTTTTGAAAAGGGACAGGTTGCCAAAGAGCAAGATTTCGAGAGAAACTTGACTGTTTCATAAGCTAAAAGAGATGACTGTATAGAAGAAAAAGAATACCTTAAATACATTGGTATATGGACGGAAAAAAATGAGAATGATGGCTACTTTTACACCCGCATATTTTTATTTTTTTATCAACGTTGTACGTCCAATGAAGATAATAACGTTTCAAAAAATTAAAGATAATTCGATACAGAATATTAAGGAAATTGAGTTTATTATTAAAACGGCTCTTTCTTTTACTGAATCACCATTAAATTAATTCAATAGATAAATTGTAGCTTATACAAGACTGTTTTAAGTTTCAATTGAAGTTTAACATTGCTAAATCAGTGAAAATTTACTGTATTTCCAAACGAACTAAAATTGCTAATTCCAGCTTATGTTTATTTTTATTTTTTTATTTATAAATCTTCCCTTTCTTTTACTTTCAGGATTGAGCAAGACATCGCGCTAGGCATATCAACAGGCTTCAAAACGTTACTAGTACTGACAAACTTATCTAAGGAAACAATGCTAGCACATAAGACTATTAGGCCAGACTTCTATGCCGATTCACTCGGCAGCATTGTGCCTTTCTTAGAGAAATATCTAATGGATTAATTTAATTGTTAATTATTTAGTAACACTTGCCTAATTTTAAATAGCTATTCACGCTTAAGGGTGCGTTTCCACCAGAGATGAGTGAGGATGAAAAGTAGTGTTCACCTCGGGAGTAACACTATTTTAAGCTCGAGTGACGTTCTTTGAATCCCCCGCTGCGCTCTGGATTCAAAGAAACACTATCGCCTTAAAAATATATGTTTGCTCCCTAGGCAAACAATCTTCTATTGTACTAATGTGCGTGATCATCTATATTTTTATGTTTTTTTTTTAAATCACGCACATAGTTTTTTTGTATATTTAACCCATTATCTATATTAAACCATATGAATGCAAATGAAATCGTATACAATCTGCCTACCCTATTCCCAACTATGTTCGGGTCGGCTTCCAGTCTAACCAAATGCAGCTAAATACTAGTACCTATTTTACACGGAGCGACTACCTAACTGACAACCCAGTTACTGGGTAACCCGATACCCCTTGGTCAGGCTGGTTGTCAGACTTTTAGGCTTTTGAAGACCCGTAACGACTGGATCAACTAAAAGATCTACGAATGACAGCCGGGTCCAACGGCTTAACATGCTTTCCGAGGCACGGAGGAGTCTCGGTATGAAAAGATGGTCACCCATCCACGGATCAACCCCGGCCAGCGTAGCTTAACCTGATGGATTGACCCGTGCGTCTGTTATTACTTAGCTACGAGCTCGTCAAATGAAATCGTATACATAATATATTATCAATAAATATCCAAATTAATGAGACAAGTTATCTTTAAACCATTAAATAGTTTTTGATAAAGTTTTAAACGAAGAGATACCGATGTTTAAACTACGGAAACGTATATTTTTTCGTCATTGGGGGCTTGTTAAATTGTTTCCTAGTTTATTTAAAAGAAACTGCAAAATTCTCAAAATTAAAATCGCCTATGTATATATATATATATATATATGCGCCTATGTGTATATATATATATGTATGTGTATGTATTATTCTGAATATTCATGCTTTTTTTTTCGAAAATTATCTTGAACTTGCATGCCATTGCATTCATTGTGACGATCGCCAATCAGAAGTGGTTATAGATAGCCCAATAGCATGCAAGCTACTTCCATACTTTCGTGTAAGTTACTATCAAGTGCATTCCTGGCGTCCACCTTTGCTCATGTGAAATAGGCTTGGAAAACGTTTTAATGTGGTGGAGGCAATATACATCAATTATCATTGGTTAGCAGGAATCTATCACGCCACTGCTGCACTGTAGCAGAAAACTAAATATACCAATCGATTAACCACAGTAAATATTTAAAATGTTAAATTTAGTTCTGCAATAATTTATTTATTTTTTATTTTATTGAACTAAAAAGCCTAAATAACTATTACAATGATATAGTAGAAGTACATACATTGAGAGGCTTATGCTAGGTAGTAATACATTGAAACCCTGACCTCTAAACTAGGTTAGTACCTGTATCTTAGACGATCAGTGTCCCTCCGCATACAATGTTACAAGCCAGATTTTTTTACAGCTCTGGGACAGCTACTAAACATAGCTAAATAAAAATTAAGGTTATACTTTTACAAATCAAAAGAAGTTAAAGTATGCCGTTAATGTGTGATTGAGGTGTGTATGAGTGTGTTGTATGTGATGGTGTGTGTATGAATGTGTGTGTGTGTTGTGTGTGGAAAATTGTAATTAGTTTTATATTTAACTTTAAAGGTTGCCTAAAAGAAGATGAAATGAGAGAGAATTATTGAATAGACGTGCAAATTAAATGACTGATTTATCAATCACAAAACAGCAATTCATTGAAATGATCAAAATTTCGAAAGCACTGAACGATTCAAAACCAATTTCAGAGGAAAAGCGTACCTCTGTACGAACATTTATTTGCAACAAAGCATCCATATTTTGTATTGACAATAAAGAATTAAAATCAATACAATTGTATCCTATTTTCTAGTTGAAAAGTCTCCATTCTGTCTTCAAATTGTGTCCAGTGGGCCGCAAAAAGGTTGAATTGATTACGTTATCCAAAAAGCATTTTTATTTATTGGTCTTCTTTTTTTTTCAATATAAATTCTAACGGTTGAATGTTACCAATGCTTCCGGAATTTGTAGTGGGTCCAAATAAAAACTGGGAAGTAACAAAATACCGCAAAATACTGTTTTTTAGGATTCCTTGAATGTTCAGGTCTTTGTGGTTGGTCCGGGATTGTACGTAACGTGGGTGCGTGAATCGGGATTCCTCTTGCGTGTCAATGGTTCACACTTTGATCGTGTAAAATTTTGCCACAAAGGTAGGGAATTGCGCCTACACGATTAATACGAGTTTGGGATGTTTTCCAGCGATTGAAGAGTCGTAAAAAAAAAAGTTTACAATTGTAACATTGGTACTTTTATATATATTATAACCAGAGTGGTTATAGTAGCGGAAAAGTAGCTAAGTTGAGGTCAATTGGTGGACTTTACAAGTGGTGAAACTGATGTATGGGTAGGGCTGCCATCCGTGGATTTGTCCTTGTTTAAAAGGCGTCCGGGGGCCGTCCGGCAGGGGAATTCAAAAAGTGTCCGGGTGAAACCCGGACGCTTTTGTTGTCAGGGGAAATCCTCTTTTTTTAATAAGCTATAAATTGAAATAAATAATGGTAAAAAATTCATCGATAATAACCCGCATTCAAATAGTCAACGGTCGAACGCCCCCACCTATGCCCCCGCGCCGCGTGATCGCCCCCGCTACCCCTCACCTCACTCAGTCAGTCGCACGCAAGCAGGAAAGTGAACCGCACGCGCCCGCGTGTTTCGCGCATTAATACCACTTCGATATAGCGGTACAGCAATTTAGGTAAGTTCACATATTATTTTGTCACTTTTTAACACGCTTATATTAGTTTCAGGCTGAAACTTTCAGCTATATGTTTGCATGTAATCGACGGTTGCGTCCTGTGATCCTTTGAAAAAATGAATACCTACCTCACCGTTCGTTTATTCAAAGTGCTTTACAATGTGTTTAAATACTCGTACTTTAAATAGTGCTTTACAGTACTATTGTGCATTCATTCTTAGACGGATGCCCGCCACAACTCTAGAGTGTACCTACACTTTCTGACCCTCCCTTTATTGAGTTTCAGATCAAAATGCCCAAGCGTAAATGCACGTTCAACAGCGAATTGCAAAGCAAAAATCCTATGTTAAAAAGAGGAAAATATGACTGGGAAGTACAGTGCACGATTTGTTCTACAAATATTTCCATTGCAAATAAAGGTATTTCCGACATTAAAGAGCACCTTAACACACAAAAACACATAGCTAATTTGAAAAATCAAGCCACTAGTTCAAACATCCAGGCATTCTTTGAAAGAAGTAGACCAACCTCAGAAGAAAATCATATTCGAGCAGCCGAAGGCGCAATGGCTTACGACACAGTCAGTCACCACATGTCATTCAATTCTTTGGATTGTACTAATTCCCTTAACCAAGTAATGTTTTCGGATTCAAATACGGCAAAAAACATGACATGTAATCGCACGAAAGCTACCGCTATTGTAAATAACGTGTTGTGCCCTTTAACAATTGCCGAACTCAAAAGTGATCTAATAGATGTTGCATTCATAAGTGTATCCACCGATGCTAGTAATCATGGCAGTACTAAATTATTCCCCATCATCATTCAGTATTTTGATAACAAAAAAATGGTATCACATCAAAGCTGCTTGAAATCGAGTCTACTGAAAATGAAACATCTGATACAATTGTTGAGATTATTATGAAACAATTTCGGGAGCATGATCTTCTAGCGAAGTGTATTGCATTTTCTGGCGACAACTGCGGAACACTAGATCAGGGCAAAATAATGTCTTCTACAAACTGAAAAGTAAACTTAATCCAAATATTGTCGGCATGGGATGTTCTGCCCATATACTTCATAACGCTGTGCACCACGGATGCGACCTACTTCCTATTGACATAGAGACGATGATATTGAAAATATACAACTTTTTCTCAATTTATACAGTTCGTACAGAAGCTCTCAAGGAATTCTGTGCAGCTGCTGAATTGGAATACAAGCATCTCTTATTTCACTCAAAAACACGATGGCGAAGTCTTTTTCCCGCAATCGAGAGGTTTTTGAAAATGTACGAGGGCTTAAAAAGTTATTTTGAAAGCTTGGATAGACCACCCGTTTTGATCAAAAAGTTTTTTGAAGACCCACTATCAGAGGCATATATGTTTCTCATTCAGTCAGTGATGTACGTTTTCCATGGAAAAATCGAAAAGTTGCAAAAAAGTGATAACTCCATTATCGAAACCAGAAACATATTGGAGTCTCTGAATAAAACGTTAGAAGACAGAATGAAAGAAAACTTTGTGCCTCTCAAGGCAAAAAGTATTTTGAACAAACAAGATGAAAACACGAAAAACGAGTTCAACAAAAATTGTACAGATTTTTACAGACAAATGAAATCCTACATAGAAAAGTGGGAAAAACCAATGAAAGACTTTGACAAATTTAACTGGATGATGTTGCAAAACATCACTGAAAGTACTCCATGGTCTGATGTCGAAAAAACAGTCCTATTCCTCAAGGAAATTAACATCGAAATCGATGATACGAAGTTGATTGACGAATGGACAAACTTAAAATCTTATAGCGTGAACCTTACTGACGGCGATAAGCTTTTAAGCGCAAACCAGCTGTGGCTGATTTTTTTTAAAACACCTAACGCCCATTTATATACAGAACTGCTTAAAATTGCACAGTATTATTTTTGTATACCAGCTCACAATGCGAACGTAGACAGTGTTTTCGCTAGTCACGCAGCAATGGACGAAAGAAAGAAACTCGCTAAACGTACACACGGTTTCTTCTCTGATCAAAATCAAGTATAATTTTCAAGGACCTGAGTTGTTCCGACTTTTACAAATTCTTGTTGGAAAAGAAAGATATTTTAGTGAAAATTGGGAAGACTGAAAAATACCAAAATAAGTAAATAAAAATTGATCTCGTTAAAATTATTTTCAGCAGTTACTTAGGTACTTTTAATGATGATGAAGATGACTGAAAATATTATTGGCTACTCTAAAATTCTAAAATATTATAGGTAAGTAGTTAGGTAGTAGTGTAATTATTGTGTAATTTTAATGATGCCAAAAAGAAGAGCTTAATTGTTTATGTTACCATTATTACCTTAGAAAGAGTGTTTTATTTTATTAAAAATGTCTATTATTTGTTGCTAAGCTACATAAATGAATAAAAATGAAATAAGTAAAACAATGTTTTTAATTTTGTTGCAATAAATATTTTTTCAGATGTGTCCGGGGAAAAAACCATATTTCGCCTATATGTCCGGGATTTCTGCCGTGTTTATCCGGGGTCGACAATTTAGGTGATGGCAGCCTTATGTATGGGTGACACAAAAAAAGGAGAAAACGCTTCAAAGAGGCTCCTACGGTGTCGTAGCAGTATAAAGGAAGATTGAGAAATGAGATTTTCTTTTATTGAGAAAAAATTATTGTATTTTCCATAACAGCTACAAAAATACTTAATAGCTCATCATTTTTTTTTCTTTTTATGGCCTCTCGCAGGTTAACCTAAGATATTGTCGGCTGCTTAGCTGGGCTATCATGTGAATGCCTTAGTAGATTAAGCCAGGGCATAAAACTTATAAACGTGCTATTATGTAATTAAACTAGCTATAGAACACGCTTTTTTATTTTTTTAGATTATAAAAATATATTCTGATTATATATTCCGAATATTAAACAATATTTACCGTAGGTCTTAAGAGGGACACGTGAAAATTGATTCGTTGTTACAATGTATAATATATGTATACAGAACCCCATAGCATTAAGGGCAAAATACACTACTGTAAAAAAAAATATTCAGTGCTACGTACGTAAGTGTAAACCGTTGGTGGTCGGTTTTATTGCTGTGTGGAGTCATTCAACTTATTTGCATATATTGCTATAGTTTCCAACGTTTCGGGTACGCTCCTGTGTTTACACATTCAAATGAGAGCGTTAGAATCGGCGTGATTCGGTGACGTTCGTGATATTTGGTTTTTTGAAGTGTGAATTGACTCTTCTCTGCTTAAATTTTATTAGGACTTTGTTACAGAATTAAAACACACCAAACGGATTTTTTTTAAATAAAATGTTTTGGTTTTATATGTGTAGCGTAGCCACATAATAAACTGCCGCCCGCGGAGTGATCATTTGCATGCTGGCACCCGAACGTTGCAGACGTGTGTCCTCTGTTGTTGTACAGTGAATTATTATTGTTGTTTTATTTACATAGTCAAATACTTACTATAACGTGGTGAACACCATACTATGTATGACTCACATAGATCCCAATCTATACAGGGTTATTGGTTATATGTCGGCAATCCATTAAGGTGATGTAGGAGAGGTCATATGCAACCAAATTACCTCATGACCCAATGTCAAACATTTTCGAGCTATTTGACATTTTATATTTAAAAAAAATATACAAATATAAAATGTCAAATGACCTTTCCTACATCCCATTAATGCATATACCAATAATCCTGTATAATATCTTCAGATAACATACGATGAGTATTACTATCCATAATTATTATTTGCATAAACAAGCCGACGGCTTAAATAAACTAAGTGGTCAAAGTTAGCCATGAATAATAACAAGATAGAAAGCTGAAATGTCAAAAATGTATGTTGTAACACCTGCAACAACCACATTCTTCAAATTTGAACACAGCAACGTTATTTAGCGGCTAAATTAGGCATGATGGAAGTTTCACAAACGAACTCGTTCACGAAGCTCTATATCAGCACGCCTGTATTCTCCGTAGGGTCCGGCAGAGGTGTACCTAGAGTACACCCACATTTCGCCAGTTATTTTTAAGGGCCATGTAATAGGGGGCGAGCCTATTGCCATCAACCGGGCATAAATCCAGGCTCCGCAAGAAATTTCTACAAAAAAACCCAATAACACTGCTCGACCTGGGAATCGAACCCAGAACCTCATGCTCAGCAGTAGCGTTTACGACCACTAAACCAACGAGGCATTCGATTTCTGTTTAAGTCGCATGGGGTGAGCCTATTACAATCAATCACAAATCCAAATTAATTTTGTCATTGTGTCTATTCTTCCATCGACAAAACCCGTTTGTATTGTGGTTATGCTTAGCCTAATAGCTGATATTAAGAAATTCCTAAAACTACTAACACTTATGTAATATTATTGGAACAATCGAGGGTATAGTGTTAAAACCCAATAAGTGCCAAAAAATCGAAAATTGTTTTATTACTCCATCTTAATGCATTTTTGATTCGCTTTCCAGTGGTCTAACCCAATAAGTGAAATTCTCAGTAGAAAGAAAATTACTTGAGGTAATAACCCAATAAAGTGACCAGGTTTAGCCAAAACTTAAAAACTAAAACACTATAAAGTGTGTTATCTTGATAAATAATATTTTTATTTCACGGTTAAACCACTTATAGCTATTTATTTGTTTTGATTGTTCAATAATTTGAACTAAAATTACCGAACGGTATAAAGGCAATAACCACTATTTGTATTTATCGGGTTTTAGCTTTACATACATAGATAAGAAGACAAACAAAACCAAGAGCTAAAACAAACTAAATGTGTTTGTGGGGTTTTATTGTTCGATTATATTTCAAAAGTAACAAGTTATGTTTAGTTATATGGTATTTGCTCGCTTCGTCAACTAACTTTTTTCAAACGTTGTTCGAAGAAGAACCCAATAAATCAAATTTCACCTATCAACTTCTAGCGCTGTTGCTGTCAATTTGTGTGTGTTGCACATCGTCGTCCGCGAGTATTGTTTTCAAAATTATTCTTCTGTTTAGCGCTAATAAATTGTTTTTGTTTGTTACGATGAGTGATCAAGGAAGAAAATTTGTGCAACTAGCTTGCATTAAGGTTGACAACTAGGTACCTAAATGTTGGTTTAAGATATTTGCTATGATGGTATCATGGAAGTGGAACTGCCTTTGGAGAATCGAAAATCCTACATGAAGAAAACCGACTTCCAAAAAAACACTGGTTTTATTTATTTTCGTTTCGACTTCCGGCTTTTTGTTTAAAATTTAATTTTTCTCTTTTTAGTTTTGGTACCTACCCCATACAAATTCGAATACCATCTGCTATGTAAATAATAGTGACAGGATGTTATTATAACATGATCCACATAGACTAAGTGGAAAAAATACGTATTATTGAAGCTACTAACTCAAAGACTACCCAAGCAAAGTTAATAAAAAAAATATGGGACCATGGGTATTTTTTTTTTTTTAAATCGGTCCACATTTGGCGAAAATATCGAAGAACGTTAAAAAAAAATACATACATACGAACATAGAACCGCCTCCTTTTTTTTGAAGTCGGTTAAATAGATTTCATGAAAATGTGCGAAAATCTCATCATTCCCGAGGAACTCCATGTGTGGAAACGTGGCATAAAGACCTACACCAAAATCCAACCAACGCCTTCGAAAGTGATGAGTGATTTATTCTGTTTTTTTGTTATTCTTTATTCATTACCATCATTTCAGCCGAAAGACGTCCACTGCTGGACATACTCGTAGGCCTCCCCCAAGCATCGCCACTTCGACTGGTTCTGTGCTTCTCGCATCCAGCGGATTCCTGCGGCCTTCACCAGGTTATCGATCCACCTTGTAGAGGGTCTTCCAACGCAACGTCTTCCGGTATGCGGTTGCCACTCCAGAAACTTCCGGCACCATCGGCCATCTGTTCTGCGAGCAATGTGACACTTAAGTTTGGCAATTCTTCGGGCTATGACAGTTACCTTGGTTCTCCTACGAATCTCTTCATTTCTGATTCAATCACGTAGGGAAACTCCAAGCATAGCCCCTATTCATTGCCCTTAGGGTGACGTTCAGCCTTCTCATGAGGCCCACTGTGAGCGACCACATTTCAGTGCCATAGGATCACTGGCAACATGCACTGGTCAAAAAGGTTCATCTTGAGACACTGGTATATGAGACGAGAAGATAGTACGCAGCTTCCCTAACGCCGCCCAGCCGAGTCGGATTCGACGATTGACCTCTTTCTCGAAGTTGGACCTATGTCCAACATGTGTATGTTGACAGTATGTCCTATCTAGGTAAACATAATCGTCCACAACTTCGAGTGTAGTCTCCGATCTTCATGAGGGTGGGTGTTAAATGGGCATTCGAGATTCCCTTCGTTTGGTCCATGTACATTTTAAGACCCACGATTTTGGAAACTCTTTTTAGTCAAGCTTTATACTGAAGTCCTCCATGGTCTGAGCCATGACTACTATATTGTCGGCAAACCGAAGGTGAGTGATGTACTCGCCATTGATGTTGATGCCAACAGTTTCGGAGAGATAACGTCTCCCCTCTCTCACTCCTCGCTGCAGAAGTAAAGGTTTTGAGGTCTGGTGGACTGACATAGTGGCATTTTCATATAAACACTTCAGCACCTCGATGTACCAATAATCAATCTGGCACCGTTTGAGAGACTGCAGTACAGCCCTGGTCTCGATCGAATCGAAGGCTTTGACGTAGTCCACAAACGCTAAACAGAGAGGCAGGTTATACTCTTCGGTCTTCTATATAACCTACCGCAACGTACGAATGTGGTCTAAGGCCTTTACGGAATCCGGGTTGTTTCGGAGAAGCTGAAAGTCGTTAAACCTGCGCGCGAGACGGTTCGTGATGAGTCTTGAAAACAACTTGTAGATGGCTCAGAATAGAGATAGGCCTATAATTCTTAAGCAGTGCATTTTCGTCCTTTTTAAAGAAGAGTATCACCACACCTCTGTTTTATCCTCGAGTAAGACAGAATCGAACTGCTTCTGGAGGGCCTTAAGACCGTTTTTTACTGGCCTTCAGGAGTTCAGCCGTAATTCCGTCATCACCCGGCTACTGGTTATTTTTAAGCTGCTTCAGAGCCATCCTAATCTCGTAAAAGCTGACGTCCGGGATGTTTTAGATATAATGTTGGGTCAACCTAGCTCTTGGCTCGTTTGCAGGTTCGTAACGGGCTGGGGTTACTGGTTGACGTGTGTCCATAGAACCCCTCGATATCACTCAATAGTTCAGGTTTGACGGATACGATCCTGCCATCATCGGTCTTCAGTTTTGCAAGCTGGCTCTGTCCAATAGACAGCTCTCTTGCAAAGACCTTGGAGCCCTTGTTGCACTCTGTCGCGGGCTTAGCACGGTCCGTATTACAGTAGCGTAGATCGCTATTTAAGGTCTAAGAGATCTGTCTATTGAGCAGCCGGTATTTGAGCGCATTGTTCGTGATAACTGCAGGATCACCTTGCGCCTCTCCTCCATGAGCTGTGAAGTAGCATCAGAGAGCTTCTTGTTTCGACTGGTACGACGGTTCTTGAAGATCTTAGATCCGACCGTATGAATAGTTTTCATTGTGATTCATAGAATAAACAAATTAGTAAAGTACATTAAATGTTTAAATACTCTTGAGTTAAAACCCAATAAGTCGGTGCTTTTTGTAAATTATATATTTTTTATAATAAAATGGACCACTCCAGAAACTTAAAAAATACTTTTAACACTAATTGAATGTATACACTTTTACCACAAATACTTATTATAACGATATTATTAGAATAACATAGGTATTTTTGTCCTTAAAACTTAAATGTTGAATATCTCGAAACATACAATTTCGTAGTTATTGGGTTTGAGCACTATACCCTCGCAATATGAAAAGCTTCCTATTTTAATATTTCCTCTTAACACTAGCATAAATACCTCGATACACGTTCGCACCTCCGACATCACTTAACAATTCCTAATTGCTGACACGTACGCGAACGTGATCAACATACTTAATTGCAGCACTATCGACCGCCTGGTACCTACGGAACCCGCAACACGCTTGCCCCGAAGTTTTGATGAGCGCAATCATCCGACGGAACCCAATTAACGTTTGTTTTACGTTTCAAACCCAAGGGTGGGAAGCTGGGAATGTGGAAAATTTGTTTTACGTAGTCTTTTGCAGAAGTGGACTTTGAATAATTGGTTTTAGGCTTGTTTAGGTGTTTTTTTTTTTTTTAAAAGGTTTTTTGACTGTATCACAGGATTTTATCGCGCAAATTAACGCAACCCTCGGGAGTACTGAAATAATTGATAACTAATTGTGACCCATTAGTCGACCCATAACTGGATGTTAAATATTTAAAATTCTGAGGTCAATGTTTATTTTGCTTACATTTTCATCTTTTTTCTTTATGATATGGTTATGGACGATACCATAACATCACGCCTGTATTTCCCCGAAGGGTTAGGCAAAAGTGTACTCTAGTGCACCCACATTTCGCCAGTTATCTTTAAGTTCTATGTAATAGGGAGCGAGCCTATTTGACCTCAACCGGGCACAAATCCAGAACCGGGCTGCTACTGAGAAGTTCCTAATGGAAAAACCCAATAACACTTAGTCCGACATGCTCAGCAGTACCGCGTTCCTATTATAAAATAGTCCAAATTGGCCATTACCTACTCCTTCATACCAGATGCCTGAACATTGAAAACTACATTTTCATGCTAGGAAAATATTCAATCAGAACTATTCGCAAAGTGGAATGCTACGCTCACACTGCTTACGCTTTGAACACTCAAAAGTACTTTAAATATCGGAAATCTAAAAAACTATGTAGTTTGATGCATAACTGAATTATCGCTATAAACATTTCTGATAAAATTAAACACTGAACGTTTTTTTTTAATACACAATATTATTTACCTAATAATACAAATATATATCCCATGATGCCAAAGCGACTTTTGATCGAAATAAAATGTTAATAAATAAGTTTATTTAATATTTTATTTAGAATTTGCAACAGGTTTTCCTTTGAGTACAATTAGCATCTATAAATATTTGCGGGACGTTATTTCTGAAAAGCCCTCTGTGGCGTTTTTGTCACATCTTGTAGACTTGGCATCAGCAGAATATTTGCGTACATAATGGCAATCGATAGCAATGCCTTTAATTTTGACAGTTCAGTTTCCACGTTCATTGTGTTATTTACATTGTTGAGCAGGATTTAGGATTAGGAATTTCGTTCATTAACACTCTGATTGCGACAAATAAAATATAAATATATTTATCGTTCTAAAAGTTAAATATAATATAATTAATAATAAAAAAAATATGTAACATAATTATTGTGCTGATTAGTAAACCCATTCATACCGATAGATTACAACAACAACAAAAAAAAGCCCATCACTCGTGCAAAAATACGTTCGAAGCAAGTGAGGTATTCGAAACACGTAATGGCAATGTAAACAAAATTTCTAAATGCGACATAGGTAGATTTATTAGGGTTGAACAGGGTACAACAGGGTAGGACAGGGTGGAACAAGCTCACCGTGGATTGCTTTCGGTTTTATGGTATGTTAGGCAAGATCGGCAAACATGTCATTCGGCAGGTCAAGGTTGAATGCCTTGGCGATTTCAATATGGTTGCCGTTGTGTCTTACGTTGGCTGTTTTTCGCGTCGTTTGGATAGTTGTGTCAGGATCATTTGGTAAGGTAAAAATAAGATATTTAAGATCTAATTTTGGACAAGTAAATAGAGCTATAAGGCTTGTTTATTGTGGAACGAAGGGTACTGAAATCAATCTGCCTAGCCTTTTCCCGACTATATTGGGGTCGGCTTCCAGTCTAACCGGATGCAGCTGAATACCAGTATTTTACATGAAGCGACTTCCTATCTGACCTCCACAACCCAGTAACTGGGTAATACGATACCCCTTGGTAAGACTGGTTGTCAGACTTGCGGGCTTCTGACGACCCGTAACGACTGTCAAAGATCCACGAATGACAGCCGGGACCAACGGGTTAACGTGCTTTCCGAGGCATGGAGGAGTCTCGGTATGTAAAGATGGTGACCCATCCACAGACCAACCCCGGCAAGCGTAGCTTAACCTGATGGATCGACCCGTGCGGCAGTTATTACTTAGCCACGAAGGGTACTGAAATATTGTAACAAAATCCCACGATTAATGTAAAATACCAATAAAAGTGGGGCAGTCGGTAGGCTCGTGATTTAATATTCACGTGGTTGGATCGCTGCGTAAGGTTTAGCTGCGCTAGCCCTGGTCTGTCTGTCCGGGTGACCGTAGTTTGACATTTTTGACCGTTTGTAACCACCTTTCCCAATCTAACAGCTCATTTATCTAAAATGACACACATTACATATTTAATACAGATAAATTGACTAAAAGCAGCATCCTTTTTCCACAAAATAAATACAAATTATAGAAGCAAAAGCTTTCTTCATAGAAAACATTTTATCTTCGTTACTTCACGACCTATATGGGTAATGTGAGTAGCAGTTGCATATTTTCCATCGTGCAACTTAACGTTATAAATTCCGTTCGTCCACTAGGTAAATAGCTGTGGTAAGGGTGTGTGTAGAATGGTGCAATTTTTTATCATGATTAATAAGTTGTGTGGAATTCGGTTGTAAAGTATGGGCATGTGATGCGGAGGAATGAGGAAACTGTCGTGAGGAAAGTTTTGAGTATGTATGTCGATAACTATAAGAGTAGAGGAAGACCAAAGAAACGATGGATGGACTGTGTGAAAGATGATATGGCTAGAAAGAAAGTAACTACCGAGATAATGACTAATTAGAAGTATGGAAGATAAGATAAGATAAGATAAGTTAAGACATTTAGTTGTAGAAACATGAGTATACATACAAGGCATGCAGGTTGTTCATAAACAAAAAAGATCCGTCATGTTCGGCCTCTTGGAAATATATAGGTAAGAAAAGTAATTCATGTGTATTTAAGCATATCTAAAAACATTATTAAATTTTCACACAAACAAACAAATAAATTTAAACAATAAATAATTGATTTTAATGAAATTGACCTATATTTTAAATATAAATTGTCAAAATTATAAAATGCCACTAAATATTTGTTAAATTAGTACCTAATATTACACTTTCTCATTTAAAAATTCTAAAAAGTTGTAGTATTCTTTCCCACCTAGATATAATTTTAGCCGCTTTTTTTGCATGTGTGCGCTTAGTTCCCTCCATCCCTTAGGAAGTTTATAAATATTAAAGGCGCCATACAACATACACTTTTCTACAATAATGCTGTTTTGGAACCATGTGAGCAAAGCATAGTGTTATCGCGTCTGACGCGACTGACTTTGTCTGCCATGCGTGGAAATAATTACCGATTACACTTTACAACTTTAACTTCGAATGTGTACAGGAAAGGAATATGTAAAGGAATCATTTTGTGCCAACCCCAAATAATTTGGGATAAGGACAGGAGAAATAATGATGATATGATTAATAATATTTATCTCTGTAAGTAGGTATAAACAAACAATAGGTAACCCAACAATAGGGTTTTGGTTTCTTATTCGACTACTCTGAGAAGATACACCGACACAAACTCAAAGGTCACAGTGATTGTTGTCACTAAGATACAGCAAGTTACAGAATGAAATGTTAGAAGTAGCTCATTTTGTAGATTACAAAATATTGCAGTTTCCTTTTTTTTGAAAATTATATTACCAACCTTTTTGGGGAGGGTTTAGTAGTGATAATCGTCACGAATTTAAGTTACTTTTGCAACAGTTCACGAAACGGCTGCAAGACGTTGATACGCATGTAAATTGGGAATAAAACTATCTACTGACGGGCTGCCGATCCTCAGCAATGAGGAGATGAATGCGGAAAAATAATTTAACGATAAGTAGACTAGTAGGTATATCTTCTTTTCTTTATCTTCTTTTCTTTTTTTTCTTCATGGAGGCATGAGCTTAAGAGTATGCAAATGTAGTTCCACAATATTCCGCTGGACTTCAGTGGTGGCGCGGACTCTATGTATGTGTAATTCTTCTTTTTAGAAGTGGTATAAAATAAGATTTTACGACTAAAATGATAAGCGGCCAGCAATCTATCCGACTTTCACATCCAAAATTCCCTCTTGTATCGCTAAAAACTACCTCCTACTCTCGGGATAGCCTCGCCCTAAGCCAACCCGTAATATTCATTATCGTAAAACTCAGGTGCTAGCTCCACCGAATAGCCACTCGATATAAAAGTTCTTTGACAAGTTCAGTAGGTATTATCCGACCGGATTGAGAGTGCACTTTTCTCTAGAAAGTGAATTAAAATAATAGAACTTTGTAACTTGATAGCGTAATGTTATTTTTTTGTTTATATTTTTTCTAATTTGTGTTAAGGATCGTTTTGGAATATAAAAGTGTTTTATTATGATTAATGTTGAAGTATGAAGGTGACATCAACAGTTTATTGCTTAGATAGGACTGCATACAAAGAATAATATTCTTTGATGTGCATTTACCTACTTTGTTATAAAAACATGATTGTCTAAACTCATACTTTCAATTCACAAAATATTTTATTTCACATAAACCTACATGGGCACTTATGAAACGTCAGAAGCTAGGTGCACGGTTCCAATTGGTCGTTTCCTATTACGGAGAAGAGCAGGAAACTGCACGGTTCAGCTCAGTTTTTTTTTTTTTTAATATTTAATTAACATACTTTTATACACCCATGACTCATCACATCTTTGAGGTTTTGCCGTTGAATTAAAAGACTAAGTATATTTTTTCTTTTAAACTAGATTCTACGTCATTGGTATTGAGAACTTCTAAGGGCATAAAAAGTAGGTTGGAGGGTCATTTCCTACGAAATGTAAGGGAAAAGCTTTTTTGCGATTTCTGACTGTTCTAATACTCAAACCTCAGTTGGTCCAGTAGAGCTTTTTGATACTTATAAGAAACAGGATCGATTGTCAATACTACCTATTTAATAGCAAGTGTTATACTTTTTTGAATAGCTAAAGAGACGTAAATCTTTTTAAAATTATTTGCAGAATAAGTTTCATTTTTTTTTTTTAAAGCTCTTCAAAGTTAATAACAATATTAGAAAATTCTTTAATTCTAACTGATGTCGAGCAGTTTTTTGAAGCTGTTAGTAGTAGGTTAAAATCCAAAACATAAAGATTTCTTTTTAAAAATCTTTAAAGTTCAATATCTCCATAATGGTTAAATTTCGGACACCTTATTACATAATCAAATCCATCAGAAATGACCTGAGTAATAACTTCCTTTAATATTCAGTACGACTTTCCCTGTAACCCTGTATAATTAAATAAATCCCTCATTAGCCTAACCAAAAAAAATCCCACCCCCGTTTTTCAATACCTCCCATCTTTCGTATAACTTCGGCTTACCACGGGAAACTTCGGCGTAATCCCAGCTAGTATAATTATGTTCAGCATAACGGTAATATTCATTACTATATAAACCCAGGTGCGCTGGCTTGAAGACCTTACGTGTCTTATTTGTGTAAAATATAAAAGGCATGCACTCGCTTTAAGGTTGATCAGGTTGCTTTTACTTGAGGAAGCTTTAACATAATTTTGAGGTGCATTAGTGTTCCATATAGTGGATTTTATGCTGTGAGGCTTCGAGTTATTTCTCTTTTGTGTGTGATATGTTGGTGGAAGAACCCGAACTCCATTAAAGAACAAAGTTCCTCTTTTATGTTAACGTTACGCACATGCTTTTAAAATGGTGAGGGAAAACATCCTGAGAGATATTTCTCGACGGTTTGACTGTACCTAAATTACCCTAGGCTGATAAAATTTTCGTTTTTCCTAATTATGTTAATATTAGTGTTTAGGTCGGTTGGTCGGTCCCCTTAGCGGGAAAGGCCGCACTCCACCCCGTACGGCCCTGTAGACCTAGTCTCCGGACTGGACACTCTTCCACCATTATAAGAAATGAATTCCCAAATAAGAAGTCCGATACCTTGGCCCATTAATAAGGCAAGGAAAGGATTGAATGAGATTGTAAATAAGACAGGAATTCATAGTTATGAAAATATATTTGATGTGGTTTTAGAAAGCTAATAAAGAAAGAAAGTAAAGAAAGTTAATAAAGGGATGTAAAGTATAAATTATTATATAAGCCTGTGAGTAACCCTTACGTTAGCGTAACAGGTATTTGGTCAGTCATTACTCACGCGATACCTCCCACATCTGCACTTCTATATATTGAAGCAAGCGGCTTCTCAGCTGCATTACATCAGTATCACGCTGTTTTGGATAAATGGTCCCTAGCAGCTCCTTCAAACTGTTAAATGTGACGAAGCGGCTTTTCCTCAAGCAACGGGGCGGCTACTTCCAGTGGCAATGCGTCGGCATCATTCTCTTTAGTAGACATGGTCGGGATATCAGTCCTTGGACTGAATATAAGATAGATGTGGTCACGCAAACCCCTGGAAGTTCACCCTTCGCACAACAAGCATATCTGCAAGACACGTCATGTCAGTCTGAGCAAATTATTGGTCTGAGATAAAGAATACAACATTCAAGAATAACTATCTAATAGGGTCACAAACCACACGAAAAGAAGAAGAACGCTACTATTCACTGCACCGGACGCCTTGCAAATCTTACAACGCCTAAGCAGAGTTATCCGAGTAAGAAACCGGACAGCAACCATTGGACAGTAAGTAGCCCACCAGACAACACCCGTCTCGTCAGATGATCCTCCCTTTTCTATGGAGGATGAGGAACTTTCCACCCTGTTCCTCATATTTCTAAAACACCACCAACAATTTTACCGACGCGTCAAGTGAAAAAAAGTCGTATGTGTTGGTAATTTTATCACCGTGTCCATGACACCGAAACGCAACATATTGATAGTAGTAATAGACGGTAATACTTCATCGGTTCCGTTCCCAGAACGGTTTCTGGAATAAACATCTCCCCGAACATATTCACAAAGAGATATACAACTAGAAAAATAATTTCTTCATCTTTCTACCTGCACGTCAATAATGCTGTGCAGCAAGTAAGTGGACTACCATGGGTGTGAATCCCCGACCTTTCTCATTCCTGACTCTGCTATTTCCAGGATTCCAACGTAGTGACATTTAATGCTGAGGTACGAGCCTTTTGTCCCCGAAGGATACCAAAACGGAACCTTTTTACTAAGCCTCCGCTGTCCGTCCGTCTGTCCGTCTATCTGTTAGCGGGATGTATCCCATGAACCGTAATAGGTAGACAGTTGAAATCTTCGGAGATTACGTATTTGTATTGCCGCTATAACAATAAATAATAAAAATTAAATAAAGTAAAAAATTTAAACCCCGATTTATGAAACTTGTTTTTTTCGGCTTTTTTTGCTAAATATTGTACGGTGATACGGAACCCTTCGTGTGCGAGTCCGACTCGCATTTGGCCGGTTTTTTTTCTATTTACTACGGCAAAAGGTTAATTCGTGCTGACTCGAGAGAAGAAATAGATAAGTTTTCAATTAAAAGTAAAAAGTAAAGTTTATTCTACGCGAGTAATTATTTTCTAAGTAAATAACTTATTTAATTAATAAATGAAAGTAGTTTATTTATTTTCAAAATATTATTATTAAGTACTAGTTTGTTTATAACTTGGGAGAGCTCGTATTTATGAGCGTTAGAACAAGTTTAATTAATGTTAACTTTCAGTGTCTACGCATAAGTACGTCCCGTCCTAGTTTAGGGCATATTATATAAAACAAGTTATTACACAAACATTTGAATTTAGAAAATGACTCGGATTTTGTTTTTACTTGTTATCATTATTCTAAAGCAGTCAAATGCTGGATATATGTAGGCAGGCATAGCCTCTACAATCGCACGCAATGTCACTCTTCAGCTGTTACCAGCCACCCTGCGATGGTCGTCACTCCACTTATCGTGAGGGCGTCGATTCACTGTTTCTACTCAAGAACACATAGCATAGCATAATCAACTAAATTTTCACACTGCTGGGACAGAGAGAGAGGGATTAGGCCGTAATTCACCACGCGTGATTGGGCTCAATCGGACTTAAGAATAAAAGTAGTGGACTGTATTAAAATAGGTATAATGCTATAATATAAATGAACGTATTATAAGTAACAAAGAAATGCCCGTAGTGGCGCGCGTCTGTCAGCTGAGCGAGTGTAGGTCGTGCAGCGGCCGTCGAGTACCGGGTTCTGTACCCCGACACCCCGCGCCGTCCCCACGGTCAATCAAGCGAGTGTGTGATGCGCCGACAATGCGGGTCCTGTCCTGTGCGGGTTGGTGGATGTCATAATAATTATGTCTTTGAATTTTAAGTTCTAGGACATTCCGATTTTCTCACGATCTTTTTCTTCACCGTTTTGAGAGCAGTGGTGATGAAATAATTTATAAAATCAAATCAAACTTTTGAACGTCAAAATTTACAAAAAAAAAAAAAAAAAAGATTCTAGTCGCCCATTCCAAAAGGTAGTTTTCGTATGGAGAAGAATGAGCAAGAAACTCCACCGCACCTATACAAACTAAAGTACCTGCCTGGGTTTGAACCTACGACCTCTTAAGTCACGGCCGTTTCTACAACCACCAATGCTCATCAAGAACACGCCTTCTCCAAATTGTTAAATACTAGTTTTATCTCTATAAGTATCTCTATATATCAAAAATTTTATTATAACAACTTCATTACCAAAGCCCTGATAACAAAAGCTAATTAGTTCGAAATTGTGAGCCTATTAAAACTTAATAGTGCAGCACTAACATTAGTCCAACCTATTTCAGGTCATTAACCTACAGAAAGGTATTAGATTCGCAGTAAAATGATTATTGTATCAAGTAAGGTTTACCAAGGGTCGAATAGAGCTAATCTAAATAAATTCAAATGGGCGTAGGGTGAATTATCCCGAATTATTTATTTGATACCTACTATATAGTGATATCGTAGTGTAATGCCGTGTGGTTTAACGGTGGCAAGGGCAGAAAATTGTTATTGAATTATCATCACTTGGAACAGCAAAAGAATTAAAATTAGTGCTAGGAGTGAGTTCAACAAATAGAGGTTCAGATGACGTGACGAACACAACTGGGCCTAGGCAAAAGCCAATCGCTTTCAAAGCGTTTCATATTTGTACAACAACAACAGGATTGACAAGTAGTAGTAGTTTAGTCTATCATCGATAACTGATAGAATGAGTGTCTAGGAACCTTGATCAGTCAAAAAAACGCCACTGTTTTTTACAATTTCGCAGCATTCTGTATACTATTTAATCCTTCTATCAGGACACTGTCAAAAGCTTGAACAGGTTTGATGTGACAAATTCTCGAATCAATCTACTACAAAACCACAACATTTGAACTTAATTACTCAAACGCAAAGACACGTGTCTCTTAGGTATATTTGCACACCTGCAATACATGTTCTCAAAGTGGTTCTAGAAATGAGTAAACCTGAAGTGAATCTAAACATAATTCTCCTCGTGTTACTGCAAAACACGTGTTTCTAAAATTGCCAACTACTATACAGGTTGGCAAGTACATCGACGCGAAAACTGATACCATAGATTCAGTACATGATTCTGAAACACCTGCTTTAAAAAATTTCGTCGGTTATAAAAAAAAAACTGCTGTTGCATATACACCCTGTATTAATTTCTAGCATGAAATTAAACCTCTATTTAAGGTAAGTCATAATATGACATACCTACATAATATTTAATATAATGATTCATCATGAATGCTAAGATCTGGTATTAAGGAATGGAAACGTAAAATACCATTAATATTTGCACGACTGCAACATCGAATATAGTGTAACGTTTAAAAATTCCCACCACCAAGTAATTACCTTCTAGTCAATAAAGAGATAATTAAGTAATTAATTAATAATAATTGCTTTGACATTTTTCTAAGGTATAATGCACATAATTGTCGACATGATCAGCACCCTAATTGCGAAACACACGTTTGGGTACGCCATGAGAATGTCTGGATTTTAAAAGAGACCTCTGAGTTTGTTTTGGTATTTCTTCTCAGTGTAGTTTGACCGAAACCTCTGTACCGCGCCTCATTTGTCAACGCTGCCCTCCGCCTCACCGCGCATTCCAAAAATGCGGTACAGCGTTCTCGGTCAAACTATAACACTGTCCTCATCTACACTGGATCGCAAAAATTCCGGGTCGCTAATAAATGGCGTGATAGTTTCTTAAATACATATGACTAATTTGCGAAACTATAGTATATTGTAGATGACTGATTAACATATATAAAAAAATGTGTAACACGTTTTGTACACTATATAACTTTAATTAAATACAAAAAAAATAAGACAATTTCGCTTCTAACTTATGGCAACAAAAATACACTTCACAGTAAATCTTAAAAGCCACGAGCCCGTATCACTTCATTCAGACGATTTGCATGCTGTAAACCAAATTTTTAATACGATTTGGGTCTATGTTTGCCCATTCTTCCACTAGTGCATTCCTTAACTCGTGTAAGGAAACAAGAGCAGGAGAGCGTTGTATCACGCATCTCCCGAGCTCGCCCCATGCAAGTTCTATGGGATTTAAGTCTGGGCTGCGAGCTGGCCACTCCATGCAGGTAATACCGACGTCTTGAATATACATATTGACCAAACGAGCAGTATGTGGTCGCGCATTATCGTGCATAAAAATGGAATTTGCACCCATATTCACTAAGAAAGGATCAGCATGCTCATTTAAAACCTCTTCTACGTATCTGACAGTAGTCAGTAAACCGTTTTCTATGATCACTAACTCCGTGCGATCCTCTGAAGATATCCCAGCCCAAACCATTATTGATCCTCCACCGAATGGCACCTTTTCTTCAAAACACGCTTGATGATACCGTTCTCCTGGTCGTTTAAATACTCTTCGTCTCCCGTCGTGCGTAAATAAACAAAATCTGGCCTCATCGGAAAACATACCCTTGGACCAATCTCCATCTCTCCATCGAATGTACTCGAGCAAACCGTAACCTGGCAACTCGATGTTCTCTGAGCAGTTTGGGGCCGTTTGCTGGTTTATAAGGCTTTATATCAGCTTCACGAAGACGCCGCAGAATTTTATCAGAGCTCACATTGTTGTGGGAATTTCATGAAGACTGTTTCGGATCTGAACAGCCGTGAGATGTCGATTTCTTAACATAGTGCTCACGATGAATCGGTCTTCTCGTGTAGTTGTGCACCTTGGCCTGCCATTTCCTGGTCTTCTGATGTTCATGCCGGTCTCTTGAAATCACTGGAGTACTCTTTGGACCGTTGATAAAGATACTCCTACTGTTCTAGCAGTGCTACGCTGACTTCTTCCTTCTTGTACCATGGTAATAATCCGTGTACATTCTTCAGGTGTTAACGACATTATATTGCACTGAATACTCTGATCAATCCAAGGAATAATTTATAATGACAGCTCGCTTTGAAACAAATGTTGTGATTAAAACCTCATTGTCTATGTCAAGTAGACTTTTTGTTCTTTTTAAACAGTTGTCAATAAACTGATGTCCGAATAAAATTAATTTCTTTTCTCCATTTGTATATATTGAACACCCTCTCATATCAGGTTATGGGACCAGCAGACCTACTCAAGTAAGGTTTTTTGATTCATTTCGAGACAAAAGTTATTTTTAGTAAGAAGAAAAAAAAAAAAAAACGATCGGCAGACCGGCACATTTTTTTTTTCTTTTCCATGAGTTTTTTCTATCTGGTTTAAACTAATTAAAAATGACCAGCGAAGCACATAGTTCGACAGGAATTCCAATCGAAAAGCTGCAGGGCATGGAAAATTATAATAACTGGAAATTTTCCATGAAGATGCTCCTGATGCACGAGGACCTACTTGAATGTATCGAGTCCACCGACGGAAGCAAAGATATTAGAAAGAATCAGCGCGCGCTTGCTAAAATTTGTCTATCAGTGAAAACCAATGCTTTTTCGCTTGTGCGTAACGCAAAATCAGCTTATGAAGCATGGACAAGTTTACAAAAGGCTTATGAGGACAAGGGTCTGTGCAGACGCTTAGGATTACTGCGATTGCTTTTTGGAACTAAGCTCGAAGAGAATGCTTGTAACATGGAAACTTACATTACGAAAATAACAGAAATTGCACAACAATTGAATGACATAGGTTCTCCACTAGACGATGACTTCATAGCAGTCATCATGTTGAGCGGACTGACATCCGATTACGACCCGCTCATTATGGCGTTGGAGAATTCCAGTGACAAGCTTGTAAGTGAAACAGTAAAAAAGAAATTATTACAGGAGTTTTACAGAAGAGATGATAAGACAGAGACTGCATCGGCTTTGACTACCATTAAGAAGATCAAATGTTACCGATGTAAGAAACCAGGACACACAAAGAAGAATTGCCCGAAGAATGCTGCTTCTACGACTCCAGTGAGTAATGTCAAGGATAAGAAGAAGGTGTTATTGTCAGCATTGTCGGTAAATCTCAAGAAGGATGTCTGGTACGTGGACTCTGGTGCAACCAACCATATGTGCAACGACAAGAGTGTTATGTTGGAGTTCAAATCAACTAAGGACCTATCTGTGAACATTGCAAATGGTGATCAATTATGTACTGCAGGATTAGGTAAAGTTAGAATTAAGTTAGACGGCGTTTTTAGAACAATAACTAATGTTTATTTGGTTCCTCAACTGTCAACTAACCTTTTATCAGTGAGTGAGTTAACAAGGAAAGGTTATAAAGTCAATTTTAATTCTAAAACCTGTAGAATAATGGACGGGCATGAAATCATAGCTACTGCTAGTTATGTGAATGGTATTTTTCAATTAGATTCTTTAGGGAATAGCAGCAGAGCTGATGTTGGAGTGCAGCCTCAATGCATGGTGTCTGACAGCAGCAGTAAAACACTACTGGACTGTGATGTGTCAGAGCAAGAGCAGAGCAGTTTGGTGTCACAGGAAGTATGGCATCGCAGGCTGGGGCACCTCAACGCTAGGAGCATGAATGTCATGAGACAAGGTATGGTCTTTGGTATTAAATATGATAGTACTCGTTTTCAATCATGCCTGTATTAAAGGAAAACTTACAAAATTAGCTTTTCCAAAAGTGTCTCATAGTAGGTCTAAGGAGATTTTAGGCTTAATACATACAGATTTATGTGGTCCAATGCAAAATAAGTCATTTGGTGGTGCTTGTTATTTTCTTACTTTCATTGATGACTGTTCAAGAAAAACATTTATTTATTTTTTGAAAACAAAGAGTGAAGTTTTTGAAAAGTTTAAAATATTCAAAAAGCTTGTTGAAAATGAAACTGATAAGAAAATAAAATGTATTCGTAGCGACAACGGTGGCGAATATATTAATAAAAAAATTCAGCAGTTTCTGCAACAGCAAGGAATCCGTCACCAAACGACTGTCCCGCATTGTAGTCAACAGAATGGTGTGGCAGAAAGAGCAAACCGTACCATCATGGACAAAGCTCGCTGCATGTTGGAAGATGCTGGTCTTGACAAACGTTTTTGGGCAGAGGCCGTAAACACTTCAGTGTATTTGAAGAACCGCTCACCCACAAAAGCTGTCATGGGCATGACACCACTGGAGAAATGGACCAACACAAAGACAAACGTAAGTCATCTTCGTACATTTGGTTGTTTGGCTTATGCTTTGACTTCAAATCACAAGAAACTGGATTCGAGGGCAAAGGAATATATATTTGTAGGTTACTGCAACGATACAAAGGGTTACAGACTCATTGATCCGGAGAACCCTGAGCATTGCATTAGAGCACGCCATGTGAGGTTCTTAGAAGATCGTTTCTGGAAAAAGGATCTGTCAGATGATGATGCTAACCAAGTGGTTCATGTTGTTTCGCATACAGAACAGACATGTAGATCAGACGAAAACACTGGGGATGAAAGTCCACAGGGTGTGTCTGAAAATTGTCCTTCTGATGACAGAAATAGGAACAGGGACACAGTATTTAGTATCAATGACAGTAGAATTTCATCTGAAGCAGATAACTCGTCGGATGAAACCTATATTCCAGGGAGTTCAAGTGAAGACTCGACGTCTACAGACTTCACTGATGCTGTAAATGAAGATCTTTATGCACAACTGGTAGGTCAACAGTACAGGGATCTTGGCGATCCGGAGACTGTTAAGGAAGCACTTGGTGGCAATGAAGCTAAAGAATGGAAGGAAGCCATGGAAGATGAGTATAAATCGTTTATCACCAATAAAGTCTGGCGCCTTGTGGATCTACCTAAAGATCAAAAAGCAATAAAATGCAAATGGATCTTTAAGAAAAAGAGGAATTTAGATGGCAGTCTCCTCAAATACAAGGCACGGCTGGTGGCTAAGGGATTCACTCAAAGGTATGGCATTGACTATGATGAAACTTTTTCGCCTGTCGTCCGTTACTCTACTATCCGTTTGTTGTTAGCACTAGCTGCAGAATATGATCTGGAAATAAATCACCTAGACGTCAAAACAGCCTTTTTGAATGGTGATCTTAAAGAGCATGTGCTAATAGAACAACCACAAGGTTTCGTAAAGAAAGGACAAGAACATAAGGTGTATAAGTTGGAAAAAGCCGTTTATGGATTAAAACAGGCTGCAAAGTCATGGTATGAAAAGATTAATGGAGTATTAATAAACAAACTCCATTTCAATAGGATGCCTTCAGAACCATGTGTCTATTATAAAGGACAAAAGGGGGAAATGGTTATAATTGCTCTTTATGTCGACGACATTATGTTATTTTCTTCACCAATATCCAAAGAAAGAGATATAATGAAAGAAAAACTCATGTCAGAGTTTGAGATGAAGGATTTGGGACCTGCTCATCAAATATTAGGCATGAGAGTATGCAGGAATAAGGAATCGATTACTTTAGATCAGTCACATTATATTGAAACTGTTCTACGTAAATTTAATATGACTGAATGCAAACCGTCTCCGACCCCTATGGAAGTAGGATCGAAACTGAAGAAAAGTGAAGTCAAGGATACTCGTTTCGACTACAGAAATCTCATAGGGTGCTTAATGTATATTTCAGTTTGTTCCAGACCAGATATCTCGCATGCAATAGGTGTTTTGAGCCAATTTAACGAATGTTTCGATGAAACACATTGGAAAGCTGCGAAAAGGGTCCTGCGATACCTCAAAGGTACAAGTCATTACTTTCTTAAGTATGTTAAGAGCGGATTGGTCATAAATGGCTACACGGATGCTGATTGGGCATCCAATGAGGTTGACCGTCGTTCATATACAGGGTATGTATTTAAATTAGGTGATTCTATTATATCTTGGGAAAGCCGTAAGCAAAGGACTGTGGCTCTCTCGAGTACTGAAGCAGAGTACATGGCTATTTCAGATGCTTGCAAAGAAGCGTTGTTTTTACGTACTTTCTTGAATGAATGTCTTCAAGTTCATTGTAAGGTAAATTTATACAATGACAATCAGTCGGCACAAAAACTATGCTCTAACTCAATGTTTCATGCTCGTACCAAGCATATAGATATAAGACACCATTTTATAAGGGATATTGTAATTAATCAACTAATTAATGTCTGTTATATGCCTACAGGTGACATGGTAGCTGACTTGCTCACTAAACCGCTGAATAAAGAGAAACATGTTAAGTTCTGTTTGTCTCTTTTATCAGTGTAATATTGTTATTCTAATTATTACTATGTAATGTAATATTTCTCATAATATTTTAGTAATAATTAACTAGTTACATTTGTGTTTTTATAAGACAATAGTTTAAGGGGTAGTGTTGTGATTAAAACCTCATTGTCTATGTCAAGTAGACTTTTTGTTCTTTTTAAACAGTTGTCAATAAACTGATGTCTTAGCATGTGCAAAAAAAATGTCCGAATAAAATTAATTTCTTTTCTCCATTTGTATATATTGAACACCCTCTCATATCAACAAAAGCAGAAAAAATATTATTTTCTTAATTTTAAATTGTAAAATTTTTCAAAGAGCAGTTTTTTTTAATCTGTTACTTGTACAAATTAAATCTCTTTAGAGATTTAGAACAAGCATTAGTAACCTGCTTACTATATATTATTTATTTTAGCGATCTAGGTATGTAATTTATGGAGATATCACGGTTTTTATTAGCGACCCGGAATTTTTGCGATCCAGTGTATTTGCACGACTGCAACATCGAATATAGTGTAATGTTTAAAAATTCCCACAACCAAGTAATGACCTTCTAGTCAATAAAGAGATAATTAAATAATCAAAATGATGGTGATTAATTAATCATAATTGCTTTCTCAATTTTCTAAGGTATAATGTATCAGGTATAATGCACATAATTGTCAACATGATCAGCACCCTAATTGCGATACACACGATCGGGTGCGCCATGAGAATATCTGGATTTTTAAAAAGACCTCTGCGTTTGTTTTGTTATTTCATCTTAGTGTAGTCGGTTATAGTTTGACCGAAGCCTCTGTACCGCGTCTCATTTCTCAAAGATGCCCCCTGCCTCGCCGCGCAGTCTAAAGGCGCGGTACAGCGTTCTCGGTCAAACTATAACACTGTCCTCATTTAGTTTTAAAATATGTATATAACGGCGCCTTTACTATGTGTTCATCGTATTAGTGATTCATCAGCTCCATATATTTTTTTGGTCGTGTTTTTTTTTTTTAAAACTTATTTAACTACAGAAATAACGTATAATTTATTATAACTGCAGAAAAAATTATAGCTACAGATATAAAAAGCAATTTCCGTAAAAATACAAGGCACAAAAGGGCTTTACAGTCCGTGTAGGAGTCTAATTTTTATAATGACGAATATTATCACAATAGTGAACGTAAATTTTGGCTTTTAGATGTAATTGCGTAATTTCATTTAGGAATTAATGTGGTTTTTAGAGCTTAGAAGCGTACATCAAAACTTCAGTGCTTTAGGCAGGCAGTGAAGTTTTGATGAGACCATACTTTTTTAATTTTATATTGTATCGTAAATACGATTTTCTGTCTGATAATAACGACTAACAGAGCAGATAAATAAATAATAAAACAGAATTTTTCTTGTCATGTGTAAAGTAGCCACTACAATAATCTGCCTAGACTTTTCCCAACTATATTGGGGTCGGCTTCCAGTCTAATTAGATGCAGCTGAATACCAGTATTTTACATGGAGTGACTGCCTATCTGACCCCATAACCCAGTAACTGAGTAATACGATACCCCTTGGTAAGACCGGTTGTCAGACTTTCAGGCTTCTGACGACTTGGAACGACTAACAAACAAAGACAAAGATCCACGAATGACAGCCGGGACCAACGGCTTAATGTGCTTTACGAGGCACGGAGGAGTCTCGGTATTTATTTATTTATTCATTGGTATGTAAAGATGGTCACCCATCCACGGACCAACCCCGACAAGCGTAGCTTAACCTGATGAATTGACCTATGCAGCAGTTATTACTTAGCCATGAGCTCTTAGCAACTACAGTAACGCAAAATACAATATTTGGCGCCACCAAATTATAATTATGATAATTAGCAGAAAGGCAATAATTACGATTCAATTTCTGCAGATTAACCATTAATTTCAGACGATTTAGTCGATATCATTGCAAAGCGTTCTAACAGCTTAACATATCGATTCCGAGAACCGTTTAATAAGCTTTTGAACACTGTAGGTAGTCTGTAGTAGTGTTAATATTTGATAATGGAGATTTCCAATATTAAATCAATTAATATAATTATCATTGCAATAGGGATTTTAAGTTCTTTATGGGTAAGATTATATTGTGTTTTTTTATTTTTTTATTATATTGTATTTGTCTAAAAACGTGGTAACAGCTCCGTCAATTCTCAGTAAGTCAACGTGCAGTGTAGTAGTGAGAGCAGTGGTAGCACAGTGGTAACGGCCCTGACTAACAAGTTGTTGGTCGTGGGTTCAAACCCAGGCAGGCGCTATACTTTGTGTACATAATTTCATCACCACTACTCTCAAAACGGTGAAGGAAAACATCGTGAGGAAACCGGCATGTCCTAGAACCAAAAATTTGAAGACATGTGATATCTACCAACCCGCACTGGGCCCGCGTGGTGGATTACACACTTACCCACTCCCTTTTGAAAAGAGGAGGCCTGTGTCCTACCGTTATAGACGGATTTTGCTATGTTTATGCATATGCAACATTCCATTAAAATTTCATCATCATCATAATCATTTCACCTGAACGATGTCCAGGACATATTATAAGCCCAACCGTTGCCACATCGACGAGTCCGGTTCATACATGCCATCTTATTAAGAAGTTATTCATGAATATTTCCACACATACAGGGTGTAAAAGGCCCATTACGAAGTCATCATCTATGTATTCTATAGATCAATCTAAGTTGTATGTTCTATGTATGTTAGAGAGTTTGGTATTCGCACTGAGTCCTTTAGGTTGACATGGGTGACGCTTGTGCATTCAAAGAGTACATGCGCAACATCAAACCAAGTAACTTTGCGTAAAAATAATTGCGTGGAAACGAATGTTATTTTTGGTGTGAAAATTTGCTCTTATAGTAAGTTCGCAGTGTAACGCACACAAAACATTGTACTTATGGGTGCATGCAACGGTACAGATATCGTAAAAAAGAGTTGAAAAAATTTGAACTTTGCCCTTCAATATCTTTATAACCCAGGTTCCCAGTTAAGGCCTAGTAAAAAAAAAAAAAAAAAATAATAAGAAGAACAAGTTACTCGAGGATTCGTACCCCATTTACATTTATACACCCATTATTTATTTATTCCTGCAGAAAATAATTTACAAATTCACAAAGCAAATTATTTGTGAATAACCAACAAAGCCAAAATATACGTAAACACAGAATCATTTGAATATACCCTTTAAATTATATTGAATGCGAACGCTTTGATTGAAACATTTCTATTATCAGTTTCTGATCGCAACGTTTCATTGAGCGGCTCATTGATATTACATTTCTCATGTAAACAGGATTATTTGATGTATAATATGTACATACCTTAACAAACACATAATATTACGCTCTATGAAGTTCAGTATATGTATGTAGTACAATAATGTCGTAATGTAGTTTTGAAAAGATATTAATTTGTACGAATCCGTCTGTTTTTAAATCAGTACACATAATACTACGCTTTATGAAGTTCAGTATATGGATATAATACAGTAATGTCGTAATATAGTTTTGTAAAGACATAAATTTCTTCGAATTGTCTGTTTTTTTTTGTTTTAAATCAGTAGTAAATGTAGTTTTGTAAATATATTAATTTGTACGATTCCGTCTATTTATTTTTAATCAGTACACATAATAACTACGCTTTATGAAGTTCAGTATATGGATATGATACAATAATGTCGTAATGTAGTTTTGTAAAGATATTAATTTCTACGAATCTGTCCGTTTTAAAAAAAAACAGTATTAGTTGCCTGTGTTCAGCAATGAATGGGTAATGACGACGAATCTTTCGATGTTGCAGAAGACGGACTGTGTGCAATACTTTCTACATATACAAAACTAGCGTGAAAACGTTTACCCACACTACGACACAAATGACGTATAGTATCTGACAGTTTTTAAGGCGGTCAGTGACAGTAGTGGTTCGCTTAACGCACTTTCGACGTCACGAATGTTATTATAGTGTGAATTGTGATCGATACCGCAGTACCGCGCCTTAGGTATCTGCACGGCGAGACGGGAGGCAGTGTAGGCCGCACATTCATCAACGCTCACGGCGTTCCACCCCTAGCCTCGCCGCACAATCCTAAGGCGCGTTTCAGCGGTATCGGTTAAACTATAGTACTATCATCTCTAGACGCTACCATGACAGCGGCGCTATGACGGCGTGTTCTGTGACATGAGCCCATTATAATATTAGGGGTTAAAATATGAAATTGCCGATTTGTACTGAAAAATTGAAATTGTTTTTTTTTTATTTTTTTATTATTTAAACATATTTATTTAATCAAAATAATTACCATTATTATCTATACATTGCTGCCATCTAACAGGAAGTCATTTATGCCTTTGTGATAGAACTCTCGTGATCTAAATTCGACAAACTGTGTGAAAGCATTTTGTACTGCCTCCTGAGAATAAAACTTTTTATCACGTAGAAAATTGTCCAAATCACGAAAAAAATGGTAGTCCGTTGGAGCAAGGTCTGGCGAATACGGAGGGTGACGAATGGTTTCTAATTGCAGTTCCTGTAGAGTTAAAACGGTTTCTCGTGCTGTATGAGGTCTCGCGTTATCATGGAGCAATAATGGTGAAGATCGATTCATGAATCGGGGCTGTTTCACTGCTAGTTTTGCTATCATTGTTCAGAATTCAGCACAGTAGACATCTGCCATTATTGTTTGACCAGTTCGGAGAAAGCTATAGTGAATAACACCATGCTGAGACCACCAAACAGTTACCATTACCTTTTTATTGGTAAATTTTGCTTTAGGATACTGTTGCGGCGTTTTGACCTAGGGTCAGCCATTGCATTTTTCGCTTACGGTTAACGTAAAGAATCCACTTTTCATCACATGTCACAATTCGATCCAACACAAGTTTCAACACGCGTTTCTTTCTGCAGATCAGTCAAATCATGAGGCACCCATTTCTCATATTTATTTTATTTTAGTGATTTGACGCAAATGAGTCAATATTGTTGGTAAGGTAACGTTAAACCATGCCGCTAATTCCTGGGTAGTTTGGCTCGGATCGGCTTCCACCATCTCTTTCAATTCATTGTTACTCACCCGTGTGGGCGGTCTTCTACGTGGTTCGTTCTTCAAATTAAAGTTTCCATCACGAAAGCGTTTAAACCAAAATCGCACGGTGCGTTCATTAGCAGTCCCCTCTCCAAACGCAACAATGATATTGCGAGCTGTTTCTGCCTCGTTAGTTTCGCGTTGGAACTCGTATTCAAAAATAACTCGAATTTTCCAAGTATCCAGCTTTCTTGTCTAAGCTGAATAAAAAATAAAAAAAAACTGAAAGTCGTTAATCGAATGTTGCACATTTTTTATAAGAAGAACTTCATTTTAAAAAAGAATTTTTGAGTGAAACTTTTTTCACATTTTACCTCCATGTGAAACAAGTTTCACTCAAAAATTCTTTCACCATGAAGGTTCTATGTCAATTCAAAGTACCTATTACAATAAAACGGCAATTACATACTTTAACCCCTATTACCTACGTAGCAGCCTCACGCGCACCATACACTACTTACTACATAGTAAGATGCTAAACGTCTATTTTATCAGTTTCAAAATAGAACAAGCGCAAGCCTGAAGGTAAACGGTAAACGCTTGAATACAGGAGCGCTGACTAATAAATAAGGATTCAAATTAGCTTGATACCTACCGCTGTAAGTTATAGAGGTAAATTGAACGTAGATAATCTCTAGTCTCTGTATTAAAGCTAGTTTAATTATGAGCCTACTGCATTCAACTTTTAACAACGTCTCAAAAACTGCCTCGCTTTATCCCGACGCATAGTCGGGATAAAGCGAGGCAGTGTTGTCAGCTTCCAGTCTAGCCGGATGCAGCTGAATACCAGTGTTTTAAATGGAGCGATTGCCTACCTGACTTCCTCAACTAAGTTACTGGGTAATACGATATATCTTGGCAAGACTGGTTGTCAGACTTTGGGGCTTTTAACAACCCGTAACGACTGTCAAAGATCTTCGAATGACAGCCGGAATCGACAGCCTAAAGTGCTTTGCGGTGTCGGTATGTAATGGATGGTCACCCATCCACGGACTGACCTCGGCAAGCATTGCTCAACCTTGAAGATCGACCTGCATGGCTGTTATTATTTAGCCACGAGCCTTTCAACTTTTAACAATGTATTAAAACTTAATGGAGTTCATAATTTGATACTTCTTATAAAACTTCGAGGTAGAAAGATGAGCGATAGACGTCGAGTGCATGTTATTATAATTTAAATTTTCCTTGTGAAGTAAACCGTAACCTAATTGCGTAACACAATCCGAAGGATTTTAATCGAAATTCAGTACCCATTGGTTCATAATAATTATGTTGGAATAAATCGTATGCTCGACAACGTATACACAATGAATATTGTTTAAACTGTATATAGCAGCTTAATAGCTTAATGCCACGGCCGCATATGCTCTATCTATCGTGACAAGGCACTTCGTGCCAAAGCTTCGTATGTTTTGCTCGCTAAAATTTATCGCGCTAATGTGGTGGTTACATTAGCGACTTCATCATTTTAAGGAATGTATTATCGTACAATGTAGATGGCTCTCCATTATTTCATCAGAGCGTTTACGCAGTCCGGATACAACAGTCGAATTGAATAACGGTAGTCCAATCACGCTAAGTAGCGCGCTAAAACTCTTTGATGTACCCGGGCGATAAGTGCTACGCAGCCCGAACCATCGCGACGATGGCCGATAATGGTTGGTCACATCTGCGTGTATCGTATCACTGTGTGAAGCTTCGTCATGATACACACAGATGCGGCCACAACATTACTGACATACGATTGTATATTATTGTACACCACAAAAAAAAAACAAGAAAAAAAACACTACAAAATATACAATGGGCGGCCTTATCGCTTTCCGCAAGTATGTGAGTTACTCACGAAATTAGACATAATTTCAGCATGCGTGGATGCAAGCTTCACAACCTTCCTCCGTAGAAATCAAGTGGGTAGTGCACATGAAAATACCTGATATTATATATGATGACGATGAAACTTTATCTGTTTTCTCTTTGGATTATTAAAGATATAAGCTTCATACATTAAATCAGACCGGACCTACTCTTTGAACAAAATATTAAATAAAATAGTGCAACACTGCTAAAGGCATTATCTGCCAGCCAACCTTTGGTTTATAATCTACCAAAAGGTATTTGATTAGATATCTTCAACCCCGGGACTAAAGAAGGTCAAAGCGTCCAAAGTGGACTAGCGTTATAATAAGCCCTTAATATTATATACTATGGCAAGTAAACTCAGAGTGAAGCAACTGTGTACACAGACCAAGGATCTCACGCAGCGACGCAAAAATTTACGCGTTCTTTACGGCCGGCCTAACACGTCTTGGCATTTTACGAGTTTCACCGACTTTTTTTTTCATAAATTTCCCGTTTTTTGAGGCACAACAGTATAAAAGTTTTTAAATGTCCCGACAACACTGTTTTGTGAAGTTTTTTTTTTTCATAAATTCCCGTTGGTGCTATAAATATTTTTGAGGTAAGTGAGTAATATAATTGATTTTATTAATTAGATTGTGAGATTGCTTCAAACATAATATAGATATCATAATTCAAATGAATAATAATTGTGTTAGGTTTTGAAAGAGATGAAAAAAAAACAAGTCATAGTTTCTATTATGTGAACATTTTTTCATAATAAACAATTACAACCGAATTATCAGCACCGCTAACATGCTTGTCTCTAAACAAAAGTATGAGCCTTTCCATACAGGTCATGAAGACCGGGCTAAATTCTAAGTGTTTTTGAATTCAAATCCACCTTATTCCTTTTTACACAGCTTACAAAACGTAAGTAAAAGGTAAAAAAAAAAACAAGTATTGCACAGCCCAGTGATTCACACCGGACGAGCTTTAAACGTGCAGTAAACTCCGCTTCCATCCGTATTCACCCATGTGAAAAGCTAAACCCCTGGCAATTTTAATAGTGGTGAAAACTAAAAAAAATATAAATAGCCTGCGAATGAAGCTGCGTTTTTTAACACACTAGGGCTGTAACGAGTAGATGAAAAGTCAATATGGCCGCTCACGACATTTTGTCGGGAATTTAGGGAGGTGATGGTTACGGGAATATCTTCCAAGATAGTTAAATAATTCACGGTATATAGGAAGCTTTTATTCAGCAGTGAAATCTGCTTTTCTCAAAGTTTCCGGAACGAAATATGTGAGCTAGTTTGCAAGGTAGCAGGGTTCACAACCCATTATGAGCTGGACATACACTCGTAATACGGACATGGAGGCTTTTAAAGAACCCATAAGAATGTTTGCGAGCTTACGCAAATGAATATGCAATAGGTTTAAAATATGCCGTACAACCCTAACTGCGCATAAAATATTTTTATTACCTGCAATATTTCTGGGTTCTCTATACCTAATTAAATTTAAATTAATGAGTTTTATAGTTCATTATAAATTAAAGGAAGAATTTAATTTAGTAGACGTGAAAGCTTTTTAGGAGAAAAACGTATACACGTTTAGTGCTTGTTGAAATGGTTTAGTATACTTATATTAAATTTCTTCACTAATTGCCTGTGCATTTGATTACTTTCATCAGAATTTACATTCGGCATGAAATAGTTTTAATTATGCATAGAAATGTTTTTACGAGCGTATTTTATTAACGCATCTACTATCTAGGAGTCCTATATGATAGGGAATCAGGAATTCAGATTGCTTCAATCAAATAGAACGCGTACTTAGCACGCGCTAAGTACCTACAGCGCAGCACGTAACGTTAGTGTCGCGACGATGCTAGTGCCGCCCGACGCTCTGTTAGACTCAAACTCAAAGCATTTATTTCAATAAAACCATTTACAGGCACTTTTGAAACGTCAAGGGGTCAGTCAGTCAGAAATGTGAAGCTAGTTTTCCATTACAAAGCGTAAACTGTAAGTAGCTGACACACCCACAGGCCGAATACACCACTGACCTGTGGACATATTATGTAACATATGAACTAGGGAAATAAACATCTTTCTATTCTATTCTATTCCAAAGCGTAGGTTCCTATGGAGAAGAACGGGCAAGAAACTCCACGGACACTCTTTTAAATCATAATATTCTTACAATATTTTGTAAGAATTACATGGTTACATCATTCATGTTGAAATTATACATGTGAGAACAATGTAGAAAGACGTGCACGTTTAAAGCGTCCGTAATAAAAAGATAAAAACAATTCAAAAATTAAAATAAGCCGTGGCAGATAAGAGATGACCAGTCCCTACTGACGGCGCGGCGCCCGTTCACGAATGTATTATGTACGTTAGAGTAAACGTACATCTAGTGCAACACAATTCGGCGCTATAGCGCGGCGTCAGGCTAGCGCTTTAACGCGCGCTAAGAACGCGTTCTATTTGCAGAAAACCAAACAGAGAAAATTAGGTAATAAGGTGCCGATTCTCTTGTACACCGAACTAAACTATCACTAAAATTCCTTACTTTTGGCTATGAGAATAAAGCTATTCTGCAAAAAAATAAACTATATTTCAATTATTTTGACACAACTAAAATCTAATTTGACAATTGTGACTCCACGTGGCACTTACTTGTTTGCCCTACCCCGTGTATTTTTTTAGAGCCGGAAACGCGCTTGGGGGCAGCTTCGACGTGTTTTATAAGGAACTTTTCTCTTTTTGAACATATGAAAAATTATTACCTTTTTTTTTTTTTTTTTTTGGGTGGGAAATCATCAAATGACGTCTCCCGCTCTGGGTGGAGCGGGAGGGCGTGTCAGACTCTTACTGACTAAAACCCACCCGTGTTCCTTCTGTTGCCTGTGCAATGCCAGGGGGCCACGGTATCCCTTTCGGACTAATCCCGCAACCCCGGCAGGCAATGGTCTCATCGGACCCCTTCACTTGCTGACATCTCTTTGAGGCGCGCGTGGAACACAACGCGCCGTCGACCCGGGCCTGGTCCTTACCGGACGGCGAGCTACCCATTGCTCACCGTCCGCAAGCCCGCGCCTACGGTGGCCGGGAATCGGCAATCGATTCCCGACGCCCAGGGCGTCTCCTCCTGCGGCGGCTAGGGGCGTGAGGGCGCGAAATTTGCCTCTCCCTCACGCGTTCCGCCTCCTCCTTTGCGAGCATTACTGCTTCGCAGAAGGAGGTGACGGCCTCCCATGCCCTCTCGCTCCGTACCATGGCCTGGACCAGGGCCGGACGCGAGAGATCCCCGCCACCGATCGCCTCCACGAGGACACGGCGGTGCTCTGCCCAAGCCGGGCATACCTCCACCGTATGCTCCACCGTGTCCTCCGGGCGATCCACGCAGTGATGACACCCAGGCGTTTCCTCCCGCCTTATCCGAAACAGGTACCTCCCGAAACAGCCGTGTCCGGTGAGGACCTGCGTCAGGCGGAAGGTGAGGACGCCGTGGCGCCTCTCCAGCCACTCCTCAAAGAGGGGACTTATCGCCGCAATAGTGGCGTGCCCAGCACTGGGTTGCGACAATCGTACTCTCCATGCCGCCATGAGATCCCGTCGGAGCTCTGTCCGCTGTGCCGCGATTTCTCGCGGCATCGGAGTCAAGCCCCGGCGTTTCGCCTCCCCGCGCCACTCCCAAATATGCGCGAGGACTTTTGCCTCCAGATCCCATGGCGGCAATCCGGCAAGGAGGCTCGCCGCCTCACCGGAGACCGTGCGGTATCCCCGGACCAGCCGGGTGGCCATGACCCTCTGGGACGCGTTCAACCGGCGGGCAGGCCGCCGCCTCAACGAATGCGCCCACACCGGTGCCCCGTACAGGGCCATGGACCGCACGATCCCCGCGTATAGCCTCCGGCAGGAGGCGTTTGGACCCCCTAGATTGGGCAGGAGCCGCTTCAAGGCAGCCCCGGCCCGGTCCAGTCTGGGAGCCAAACGTCGGAAATGCTCCACGAAGTTCCACCGACTGTCGAGGACGAGTCCCAAGTACTTCATCGTCGACTCGACGCCGATGTGAACCCCTCCTACCGTTATTTGGGAACCCGACGGTGGCGCATTCCGAGGACCATGAAAACACATGGCCTCGGACTTGTGCAAGGCCACCTCGAGTCCCAACTGCCGGATTCTGGCTACGATTGTCGCAACCCCGTGTGTCGCTAGTTCGACCGCCGCCTGGTGCGACCTCCCCTGCGCCAGGACCAAAGTGTCGTCAGCGTAACAAACGACGCTGACGCCATTGGGGAGGTCGGCGCGCAGCACCCAGTCGTATCCGATGTCCCACAGATGCGGCCCGAGGACCGATCCCTGTGGGACACCGCACGACATCTCTCGCCGGTTCCACTCTCCCTGGTGACCGGGGTAGATGATGGCCCTGTCCGTCAAATAGGCCTCGACCACACGACAGAGGTAGGTCGGCATCCGGTGATACCGGAGTGCCTCCCTGATGCAACTCCAGGGCAGGGTATTGAAGGCGTTGGCGATGTCTAGAGACACCGCCAAGACGACCCCACCCCGAGCCACCGCATCCCCCGTCGTGAGGGCTCGCACGCGCATGATGGCGTCCACCGTGGAGCGCCCCCTGCGGAAACCAAACTGGCTCTCCGCCAAATCCGGCCCCACCCGCACCAGCCGCCCGACGAGGCGGTCTGCAATGACTCTTTCAAAGAGCTTGCCCACCTCGTCGAGCAGCACTATGGGCCGGTAAGCGGACGGAGAGTCCGCAGGGCGCCCCGGCTTCTTGATGAGGACCAGTTTCCCCGTCTTCCAACGAAGCGGGAACTGGCCCCTCTCCATGCATGCGCTTAGGAGCCCCCTTAGTCGAGGCCCGAGAGCCTCTGAGGCCAGGACCCAGGCTTTCCCAGGTAAGCCGTCGGGTCCTGGGGCGGTATTTCTGGCATTCAGCCTACGTACCGCCACCCTCATCTCTACCTCGGTCACCTCCAGAGCATCGTCGTCGTCGTCGGCGGTGTGGTCCGCATCGGGCACCGCAGTAGGCGGAGCCATGGGCGGGGAGGCGTGTTCCCCTCTCGAAGGGAACAGAGCGCTCACCACGTCCCCCACAAGCTGTGGCCGGAGACTCTGCGTCAGCGGGGGAGCCCATGGGCGGAGTTTCTCCCGCACCATCTTGTATGGGCGTCCCCACGGGTCTCTGTTCAGAGTCTCCAGCGACTCCTCGCGGGCCAGTGCCCTGGCCAGCAGGATCTCCGCTTGGAGGGCGGTCTTCGCCGCTCTGTACCCCTCGTATAGCTCCGCCTGAATGGCTTCCGTATCCGGAGGTCGGATACGGAGCCTGCGGTGCCTGGTGTACCGGCGTCGCGCAGCAACGCACGCAATGCGCAGTGTCGTTAGCTGTCGCGACCACCAGTACACCTGGCGCGAAGCACGTCCGGGCTGGACCCGGGGCATTGCCACGTCACATATCTCGGACATGGCCTCCCGGAACCACTCCGCCTCGTCATCGATGTCGGCAGGCCTGTCCGGTGATGACACCCAGGCCTGCACGATCGAGGCTTCCAGGAGGAGCTCCCGGTCCAGCTGCTTCAGCGCCCACCGCGGACCACTCGGGGCCTGTCGGACCGACGCGCTCGAGGTCTGGGCGGAGACGTCAAACCGGATGTACCGGTGATCGGAATACGTCTCCACCCCCTCCATGACGCGCCAGTCAATGACACGTGGCAACAGAGCGGGGCTGGCGAACGAGATGTCCACCACCGATTCACCCCGCATCCGTACACACGTGGGGACAGAACCCCGGTTAAGGACGACCAGGCCTGTCTCCAGCGCCCAGTCCTCCACCATCCTGCCCCGTGTGTCCGTATACCGGGAACCCCAAGCCACATTCTTGGCATTGAAGTCCCCGAGGACGAGCACGGGGAGGGAACAGAACCCGACGACGACGACTCTCAACTCCGCAAGGGAGTTGTGGAACTCGGCGAGAGTTCGGTTCGGGGAGAAGTATGCCCCTACCACGACAATCTCCCCGAACCGTGCTGCAACGCAACCCCGTCCTCTCTTAACAGCCTCGAGGGACGGGGTACCGGCGGCGGCCGACGAAATTAGGGCCACTGAGCCGCTCAGGTCCTCCACCCAGTCATCCCTGGGCGGGACAAAGTACGGCTCAGCGACCACGGCGATGTTGATCGACCACTGCGCCATGCTCTGGAGCAACAGATGCTGAGCTGCGGCGCAGTGGTTGATGTTCGCCTGGAGGAGGCGAAATGGGGCCATTATTGGCACTCCATTGCAGCTCCCTCCTGGGCCCTCTGTGAGGGCCCTGCCGCGGCGGCGGCGGCGGCGATGACGGCTGTGGAGGCGGCAACGGCGGCGGTGGCGGAGGTTGCGGCTATGACGGCGGTGGCAGAGGGCTTGCCTCTGGCCTTGGTGGGTGGGGCGCAGGCCTTGCTCCCAATCCGGTGGCCGGCTGGCTTGCCAGCCGCCGCACACACGACGCAGTGCGGCGTGGCTTCGCACGAGCCGGCCTTGTGACCGGGCTGACCACAGCGGTAACAATGACCGCTGCGGTCCACCTCCGAGGTGCATTTAGCTCCCACGTGGTTGCCCACATGGCAGCGGAAGCACCTCAGAGGTCTGGGTTCCAGCAGTTTGACCTGCGCCGAAACCCAGCCCACCAAAAGCCTTTGGCCCTCCCCGGCTATTTTCTTGGCCGCTGACACGGGGCAGCTCACCGTAATGGCTCGCAACCCCGTGAAGTCAGGACGGAGGGCGCCCGCCCTAACCTGCTCGGCAGAGCACCCTCCAGCCCTAACAACAGCGGCCACCACCTGTCCCTCCGTCACTGAGTCATCCAGGCCCAGAATACGCATGTCTGCGCATTTGGTGGGCCTGGACACTCGGGCCTCGTCCGCATCTAGGGACGCCCTAAGTCTTTCGGCCAGAGCGTCAGCGGCCGGGCCGCTTGCCGCACCGGGGACCTCCAGCATCCGGGCCCCAGTCGCAGTGACCCTCACCCGGATGCCATCAGCGGCGCCGATCTCTTTGAGGTCCACCGCCGCCCCCACCTTGGCGAGCACGTCGCGGTAGGACACGCCCTTCTTCTCCGCCTCTGGCTGTAGTGTAATCACTACAGCTGCGGACTTCGGGGCGCGGAGCCTAGCCGCGACGCTTCGCTCCTTGCGCCGCTGCCTCCTCTCCTTCTTCTTGGCCGCCCTTTTAGCCTTTGCCGCCTTCCTCTTCTCCCCGGCTACCTGCCATTCGGCGTTAGCCGGGGTAGAATTAGGAGGAGACGGGGGCAGCTGTTTCGCCGCTAGGGCTGGGGCCTTCGCCGCCTGGGCCGGGACCTTCGCCACCTGGGCCGGGGCCCTCGCCGCCTTTGTAGCCACCCCACCCCTGGTCTGCCCCGACGAGCCTGGTTTGGCCGAGGCAGCTGCGGTGGTGGCATACGAAGCCGTCTTTTGCTGGCCAGAGGCCGGCGGCATGCTCGCCGCTAGAGGAGGGCGCAGGACGATGGCTTCTATCGCGGAAAAACGGGAACGCAGAGAAGCCATCTCCTGCCTCACCAGGGTCAGAACCCGGTCCTCCGCAGGCACGGGCCGTCCCTGCCCATGCTGCTCCCTCCCCTGCGGCACCTCACGAGGGCCGGCTCCTCGGAGCCCAGCTAGGTCTGCTCGGAGCTCCTCGTTCTCCTTTCGGAGAAGCTCCATGGCGGCTGTCAAGCGGGCGACCTCCGCTCGCATCTCAGACATGCCATCCGACGGAGGCCTGAGATGATAGGCCTCCGCAGCCGCCACAATAGAGGCTATGGCCGCAGGCATGGCCTTGTCTTTAGAGGACTGAGTCCTCTTCAAGACCAATACCTTCATTGCGGCTGCCACAGCCTCCGCAAACCTGGCTGCTCGCTCCGAATTGGAGCCGCCAGCGACGCCCGGCTCACCACCTGCCGACTCTGTAGGGGCCGCCACGGTGCTGGTCCCTACAGGGTGGTGTTCCTCCTCTGTAGAGGGCCTCTCCACCTCAGCTGGGCTGGCCGGACTCGGCTCGCCTGCCTCCTTGGTGGTGAGCCCTCTACCCACACCTTTTCCCGCCGACTGGAGTGGATCTTCCTCCGGCCTTGGCCCGAGACCCCCTCGTCGGCGGACGACCCCTGGCCATCCCCCGGTTTGGGGCGCTTCCGGAGGAACTTCCGGTTCCTCACGGTCGCTCCCCCCACCACTTCACGCTCCGAGCTCTGACCAGAGCTCATTGCGCCAGACGCAGCGTCGGACTCCGACTCCGCATCACTCCTCTCTTTTTGGTTGGTTTTTTTTTTGTTCTGTTTCCATTTTTGTTCCCACGAGTATTAACTTTGTTTATTGACTCAAATATTGTGGTTCGCACTAGCGACTAATTATCTAATAGCTACCCATTAGTCAAGCTACAACTATATTTCAATTATTTTGACACAACTAAAATCTAATTTGACAATTGTGACTCCACGTGGCACTTACTTGTTTGCCCTACCCCGTGTATTTTTTTAGAGCCGGAAACGCGCTTGGGGGCAGCTTCGACGTGTTTTATAAGGAACTTTTCTCTTTTTGAACATATGAAAAATTATTACCTACAAGTTCAGTTTTAGGGCTTTACGGGTCTTTTAAAGAGGGTCGTAATTTCCATGTTTTTTTACGATAGGACACACCATTTTCAAGATATAAGCAAAAGAAAGGGAAAAAAGTTACTTGGTGATTTTTAGTCTTGTTGAGAGGCATTTGTGACAAGAGAATCGGCACCAATATCTAAGTTTGCCTGAAGTTGACGTACTAATCCCTACAATACGATCAAAACGATTAGAACAGTACAGTGTAGTACCGTTCAGATCTGTCATAAGCAAGTGTTGTTACAAGTACACAATTGACAGGTTTTATCTACTAATCGTGGTCAGGTATATAAATGATAGAGTTATATGACCTCCCCAAAACTATAGAAGGGCCATGTGTACTTTTTGCGGATGATATCTTGATCCTGACTTCATGCCAAACAAAATATGAAAAACTTACGACTATTCTTGGAAAAACTGTAAACTGGATGAGTGACCATAATCTCGAAATAAATTTGACCAAAACCAAATTAATAGCGTTTCTTCACCCCTGGCAGAAAAAGCAAAAAAATATAGATTTTACTTTTAAACAACATAAATTAGAAACAGTTAACAATTTCACTCTCCTAGGTTTAACAATAGACACTCATATAAACTGGAAAACACGTAAACAGACAGTAAAATAAAAATCATTTTGTTATGCTCTCCACGAAATAAAAAAGACTACAAACCTGCAAACTGCACTAGTCACATACTACGCTTATGCCCACGCTTGGCTTAACTACGAGTATGGCATCGTCACATACTACGCTTATGCCCACGCTTGGCTTAACTACGAGTATGGCATCGTCACATACTACGCTTATGCCCACGCTTGGCTTAACTACGAGTATGGCATCGTCACATACTACGCTTATGCCCACGCTTGGCTTAACTACGAGTATGGCATCGTCACATACTACGCTTATGCCCACGCTTGGCTTAACTACGAGTATGGCATCGTCACATACTACGCTTATGCCCACGCTTGGCTTAACTACGAGTATGGCATCATCTTATGGGGAAATAGCACAGACGCTCCCTCACTATTTACCCTCCAAAAAAAGCTAATACGAATAATTACCATTAAAGAACCAACAGATAGTTGCAAGCCTGACTTTCAGAAACATAAGATTCTCATCTTAGTTGGTATCTTAGAATTATGTAAACAAGTCATAGGGAGACATACAAACAAATTATTCGTTGCGCCATAAAAATAGACTAAATTTGCCCCCCTCCCGCCTTAAACTACATTCTAGATGAATGTCCCTTCCCATGCATAAATGTCCATGAATGCCCATATTCAATGTCAATAAAAATATATAATTTACCAGAAGACATAAAACAACAAAATAAAACCGGTTTATTTTTAAATAAACTAAAACAATATTTAATAAAAAAAAAGCTATTACACAGTACAAGAATATCTAACAGATAAATTAAATAATAATAATACATAACTATGAATAAAAGATATATTTTAATAAGTAAAATAACAAAAAAAAAATATAACTTAATAATTATACTACATTAATAATAATGAACAATCTTTAAGCGAGTAAAGAAATAAGCAATACTAAATATAATAAAATAAATAATAAATGAATAGATAGACTAATGAATCATATCCACTAAAAACTTTCTCAGGAAAATCTGCATTTTTTTTATCGGGTTTTCAGTTACTATTCCTTTATTTCAATTTAAAATGACATTTTCTGTATATTCTTCTTATTCTTATTCTTAAATTCTCTAACGAACTACGCGTGAAATCAGCTGTTCATCCATCGCGGGGAGGCGGGGAGGGCGTCCGAAAGCTCGCTGCGCTGCCGTTTGCTACGTGCGTTTTGCCAATGTAGCGATACATTGCGTGCAGTGTAATCAAACAAATCAGGTTTATTGGATTCCCATAAAGTTCCTGAAATAATTTCATGTACCGGTCATCTTAGTATGATAATACTAAATTCACCCCATCAGTCTGCGGAGGGCTGTCCCTTACACCCTGTATATTGAAATCGGTTCACTGCCTTTTCGCCGAAAATTGTTTGCCAGATTTTTACTAACGTTTCGCAGAATTTTATTTCGCCGAATAATCATTTGCCAACTTATCATATAATTTTGTTTTATTTCCCAACCTCATAGTTTTCAAGTAGCAGGATGTTTTAGTTTGCGTAATATTCATTTAGTTGTTTATTGTTTAACAAATCTAGTAGGGTTTCGTATATTTTTATTTTTTTTACTTTATCTTTAATGTGACCTAACCTAACTTAACTGTTTCCTTTTACATAAGCGATTCGCTTCTGGCGTTGTTTGTCATACTCTAACCTAACCTAACCTATCATTATATCGTATCATTATCCTATCACATTATTATTATATCAATGTATGAAAAGGGAACTGTTACACTGACAAAACGTCATTCGTCTAATAGTTGTGTGGCCTAGTGAAATTTTTGACAAATGATAAATGTCCCAAACGTTTTGTGTTATTATAATAATCAGCTTAACTCTGACTTTTCGGATTCATGTGCGTGTTGTATAATTATCACTTGCTTCAAAAACGGTGAAGGAAAACTATCTGAGAGATATTTCTCAACGGCATGTGAAGCCAAGTCAGAGGCCCATGAGCGGCTTTAAAACTCTGACACCAGGTTAGTCACTAACCACACGAAATGATGATGAGCTTAACAATAACTCTACCAAATGAAACGTTGTTGTCAAAGTGAAACATCAGTGAAACAATGGTTGGCAAGTGATAATCTACCAAACAATTTTATTTTCGGCGAAAAGGCAGGATACCATTGAAATCTCAACTGTCATTCTTTAACAGTTGTATGAAATGGTACACAGCTAATTGACTCATTGTATCAATTTTCACAACAATTTATTTGCCTGACTTTACCGTGACTGCACGTAAAGGCTCGTGCAGACTAGCGCGACTCGACGGCGCGACGCGACTCGAACAATACAATTTCTAAGAAAACTTAACGGTATAACAATAGCCGGTGTCGCGTCGCGCTAGTCTGAACGAAGCTTAATGCGTCATTTAAACTTACAATGCCACTGGAAACCACATTGAAGTCACCTACGTGTTGAAAAACACATTCGCATCAACAATTATTAGCTTACGATACTCACTACATCTTATCAGATAGCCCAAACGGCCGGACATCGGCACTTCCTAACAAGTATTTAATTAATTCTAAGACTTAGCCGCCACTTAACCTTAATTACACAATATTGCGAAATCGATAAGGATTCTTTTCTTCCCTTTGTTTCTCTTCACCGAAGACGGAATTGGGAAGCGTTTAGCGGCAATTGTTTTAAGGATTAGGAGCAAGTGGCAGAAAAACAATGCTGACGTAAAATAAATAAAATACGTTTATTTACAGTAAACATAAAGAAAGAACACAAATAAGAACAAGTTGAGGCGAAATTGTGCGTGATATCCACGCAAAACGACCATCGCTCAGCATAATGCTGTGACCCTATGCGAGACAGAGCCATAGCGCGGGTTGTCGTGATGACTTCAACTATTGCAGCATATTCTAATAATATACAAAAAAAACATCTAAAACTAAACTATCAATACTATACCTATTAAATTTATTTGAATTCCACAACGTAAACTTAGCTGGTAGGTTTTACAAAGAAGTGATAATTGTAGACCCTGTCGGGCACAGCAAAGTAGGAGAGAGGAAGAGGGCAACGATGCTGCATAAGTTCTGAGTTGAGCTCCACGATTACTGACACATGCTTGCACTGACAGGACAGGTCCACTCAAATCTGTGTGGTTCTTTTCTGAAAATACCATTTCAGACTAGTCTACATGGTCCTCATATCGCCTTACCAAAATTATGTCTGGACTATTTAAAAGAGACTGCGACCTCTGAGTGTGTTTCATCCTTTCTTCTAGAGTAGTCAGATAGGAAACGCCGAACTCATCTAGCAATTTTTTTTTTTTTTTTTTAAGATGACGTGTAAAAGTGATTCCAATATCCTATTTACAGAATAAACAATTTCATTTCATTTCATAGTGCAAATAATTAACCTGTATCTATTCTTCTATTTTATTCCTTTCATACACTTGCTGCTTTTCAGATAATGTAGTGTACATTTTAGTTCATCCCTTTTTACCTTGTCTTGTCTTGTGCTGATTAAAAGATTTTAAATCATTGACAACTTGAGAATTTTTATTATAAATTTATAATTTGTGAAACGATGGAAAACAGGGACCTTCGCATAGTCTTGTGTTTTTTCTTAGCAAATGAGTCCCTAATAAGAAAATATTCCCTAATAAAATATTTTAGACAACAATGTAAATAATAATCATACAATATAACATAACATTCACGCCTCGCATTTATAGCACATCATCATACTAAGTGGAAGCCTGCGTGTTACATTCATGACGTGCTGCTGCCGACTATTTCTGTTTTGCACTCGTGATTATACTCGTATTTAAGTCTATTGTGTTTTATTGATCTACTCGAGTTAATTATCTTTTTGTATGCACGTGTTTCTGGTATAAATAAACTTATTTTTCTTTCTTTTCTTTCCTTGTTTCCCCGAAAGGTTGGGCAGGAGTGTGCACCCATATTTCGCCAGTTATGTAATTTAAGTCCTATGCAATACGCGGCGAGTCTATTACATGGAACAAATTCATAAATTCTATAACTTAGAAAAAAATATACAGAATTTGTTATTATTTTATATATTCCGATACATTCAAGGAAACTCAGTACCATATGTCAGCTATAACAATGGGCTTTATCAATATTCTGCCTCGGTAACTGTTTAAGAGGAACGTTAAGGGGGATCAATAGCGAAACTTTTCTCATCGTGTCGAGTCTCGATGATTCCCTAAAGATTACTTGGTTCTGGAGATAACTAGGACGGGAAAATGGCACGTTTTTACTTTGTATTTCTGATCTTCTCCTTCTTTTTGTGTGGTTAGTGACTAATCTGGTATCAGGGCCTCTGTGACTTGGCTTCACATGCCGTCGAAAAAAAAAATCTCTCAGGCATGCCGGTTTCCCTGTACGGGGCACCGGTGTGGGCGCGTTCGTTGAGGCGGCGGCCTGCCCGCAGTTTGAACGCGTCCCAGAGGGTCATGGCCACCCGGCTGGTCCGGGGATACCGCACGGTCTCCGGTGAGGCGGCGAGCCTCCTTGCTGGATTGCCGCCATGGGATCTGGAGGCAAAAGTCCTCGCGCATATTTGGGAGTGGCGCGAGGAGGCGAAACGCCGGGGCTTGACTCCGATGCCGCGAGAAATCGCGGCACAGCGGACAGAGCTCCGACGGGATCTCATGGCGGCATGGAGAGTGCGATTGTCGCAACCCAGTGCTGGCACGCCACTATTGCGGTGATAAGTCCCATCTTTGAGGAGTGGCTGGAGAGGCGCCACGGCGTCCTCATCTTCCGCCTGACGCAGGTCCTCACCAAACATGGATGTTTCGGGAGGTACCTGTTTCGGATAAGGCGGGAGGAAACGCCCGGGTGTCATCACTGCGTGGATCGCCCGGAGGACACGGTGGAGCATACGGTGGAGGTATGCCCGGCTTGGGCGGAGCACCGCCGTGTCCTAATGGAGGCGATCGGTGGCGGGGATCTCTCGCGTCCGGCCCTGGTCCAGGCCATGGTACGGAGCGAGAGGGCATGGGAGGCCGTCACCTCCTTCTGCGAAGCAGTAATGCTCGCGAAGGAGGAGGCGGAGCGCGTGAGGGAGAGGCAAATTTCGCGCCCTCACGCCCCTAGCCGCCGCAGGAGGAGACGCCCTGGGCGTCGGGAATCTATTGCTGATTCCCGGTCACTGTAGGCGCGGGCTTGCGGACGGTGAGCAATGGGTAGCTCGCCGTCCGGTAAGGACCAAGCCCTGGTCGACGGCGCGTTGTGTTCCACGCGCGCCTCAAAGAGTGTCAGCGAGTGAAGGGGTCCGATGAGACCATTGCCTGCCGGGGTTGCGGGAATGTCCGAAAGGGATACCGTGGCCCCCTGGCATTGCACAGGCAACAGAAGGAACACGGGTGGGTTTTAGTCAGTAAGAGTCTGACACGCCCTCCCGCTCCACCCAGAGCGGGAGACGTCATTTGATGATTTCCCACCCAAAAAAAAAAAAAAAAAATGCATGCCGGTTTCCTCACGATGTTTCGGTGTGTTTTATTGTTTTGTTTGATGTTTAATTTCATTTTCTAATAGTGTGCTTTATTATGGAAAAATGCATATTTTTATAATAGTCTCTGTAGCCGGCCGGTGTCTGGATTTGTGTCCGGTCGATGGCAATAGGCTCGCCTCCTATTACATGGGGCTTAAACATAACTGGCGAAATATGGTTGTATTATGTATAGGTAGGAGGTACACACAGATATTATGCAATGTTATATATTTGAGCATATTTGTGTCTCGTGGGTGGGTAAAGGCTGATCAAGCTTGGTAGAAAGGCGTATATAAGACATCTGTAAAACCCAGAGAAAACAAAGTTGAAAGCTATATGTGCCTCTTACTCGTATGATAAAGACATATGTACATATCCTTTATATTTCATATACCTCATATTATAAATGATCAGACCTATACAATGTAATTGTATCGACGTTAAATGAGACTTTTTCTTCTGAGTTTGTTTTGGTGTTTCTTTTCAGAGTATCGGCTAGGAATCATCGACCTTGCCTAGCCTAAATAAATAAAATAAAACCCAAGCCAAGTGCGTGTCGGACCACGCACAATGAAGGGCTCCGCAGTTGGGATGAATATATCCCAAGAACAAACTGTTGAATTGATTTTTTGCGCTGACTTAAGCTTGATTTTTTTAGAGCTCCAAGGGAATATAAATCTACGTACAATTTGATATTAATTTCAACTTGATACCTCCACAAAAAAAAAGAGAACTTCCTGAGAAAATGGATTTTGACAGACTGACGGACGGACAACGAAGTGCTCCTATAAGGGTTCAGTTTTTTTTCCTTTTGAGATACGGAACCCTATAAATTACCCAACCCAAACCATTTATAAAATCAATATTATTTACCATTTTCTGTTGGAATCTATGAGAATAGTGGGTGGAGAAGGAGTGTCAATAAAATTCCAATACCCAGGATACAATATATTGACAGATGACCATGAATATTAAGCACAATGATGCTTCTTACATAAGTTATACAAAAGACAAGTTATTTCCAAGGTGCGGGGAAAACGACTGGCCGCTAAACTCTATGCGCGGGGAACATTGCATTTTACGTTGTTCCCCGTTGTTATAGTTCGATTCAAACTTAATGGCGGCTCGGAAGTTAGTTACTCGCTGCGCAGTACCCCACCCCTTGCCCCCGCTGACCCATAAACACGTTACTGCGCAGCGACTCGCCTCATGTTCCAAGGCGCCATTAAGTTTGAATCGAGCTGTACCTGTAGTTTCTACATTTTCAATGTTACATCGAGCGATAAGGCGCTACTACACTTGGTCGCTCTCCCGAATTCGATTGCCTGTGGAATTCGGGCGAACGACTAAGTAAATAAACGGGGTCGAGTATGGCCGTCTTGGGACAATCTATACTCCATTGGTTTAGGTAATTAAACAAAGGCAAACAAATCGTAAAAAGAGTTTTTATAGATGACACTTTCTTGTTTAAAAATACTATTATAATAGTTTCCTCTTATTTTAATGTATTACTATCATTATATAGTTTATGAATAAATGATATACTTTATCATTTATTCATAAACTACTCACAATTACGCACAGTTGTTTAGTCAGATTTATAATAATAATATAATATTTTGTAATCTGTCTATTGTAAAGAGCCCAAACTCTAAACGTCAACGAATTATAACGTTGCTAAATTGAAGATTACAACTGTGACGTAGAATGACAACTGAACTGACAGGTATTACGTTTAGTCGGATACTTGTCAGCTGTCTCGTCGCGAGGCTTTTTTTGTTTACCTAAATTAACTACCTAAACCTATGAAGTATATTCCTGTTTCATCTTCCAGTGCAATGAACAGTGTAATTAATGCATCGGGTACCCGATTTTGAGTAAAGTCTTTCGAGCACCTGTATACGAGCTAACGACCAAATTTAATTGCTCCTAGAAAGGGAATGACATAGAGGTATGAGTGACTGAAGCGACGCTGTACAAAGATGAACTTTTTCGTAAACTCATTGAGCTGATTTTATACTCCAGAGTCCTTACTATGAAGTATTAATGGCTTGCAAAAAAATTATGGTGCTAAGGACATGTTTAGCATTCATTCTTCATAATATGGCCCTAAGGACTTCATAATCGAGCCAGCGAGCGCTTATTTACATGTATAAAAGCCTAAAACATCAAAATAATTATTTGTCAAAAATAATTCATAGAGTTTTGGAGCCAACATACTGGCATCATTTTGGTATCACCTTGTTTTGGTACCAGCACACATTGTTCCAAATTTAAATTCACGACCATCTAAAAAGTTGCAGACTTTTATACAAAAAAATGCTAGGTGGATCGATTTAGGTGTGAAGCTGTTACTATCATGACATTTACATTACATCTGTGTAAGAGTGCTGGGTGGGACGTCGCTCGCTGGCTACATAGTCATGGTTACCTCTGGCTACCTAACGTAGCCAAATGAGGTTTCCAAATAAGTAGCCAGTAAAACGCGGGCGTCTGTCCTGGCAATCAGTGGGCCATTGAGTGAGGAAGGCGTAACTTACTTGTATACAAAATACTGGCGATTTGGCTACACGTCGCCAGGTCGCCAAAGTACATATCCTCTCATAGGGGCCGGTCAGTCGTGGCTACGCTTCCAAATTGGCGACGTCGCCAGACCATAGCCAAGTGAGTTAACAGTCATATATTTCAATACGAATTGTTTGGATACGTAGCCGGCGACGTCGCCATGGCATCCCAGTGTATTAGAGCTCTAATAAGTATTTTATGTAGGATCGATACATTAAGGTTACCTATTCAAATAGTAATCACACCAGTAATCGGGTACCAAAAGACAAATACTCCACACGAACCGAATTTGAGATACCCATTGTTGAATTTCACGGTAACAAAGGGATGCATCAAACTGTGGTGAAGACAATGGAACCTCATCTTGTAACTCACACTGGATAGTGAAGTTCTAGTAGATTTGTAGTAGGTATTGGTGAGTATTTGTATTTTTATGTATTGGAAGATATTGGAGAGTTTGGATAAGCTAAGATACTTCCTGACATTACCACAAAACTGTGTTTATAATTTGTTTAGGCTAAACAGCTGCATGTATTGAGTTAGACTGAAATTAGACACGCGTTAAACAAGTGGCTAAGGGCAAAGACTACTGAAACCGAACGCGATCAGATATATATATCGGTAATGTTTTCCCATTGTTTATCTTATTTGTTTTAGTATATTTGTGTGTATTTATTATACTTATAGTGTTTAATAGGTATATGTATATCTGCTACCACTGTTACCACTGTTTGTCTCTGCATCATCCAAAGGTTGACTGGTTGAAAATGTCTATGGCATTAAATCCGCCTAGTCCAAAAAAAAAAAAACATCTATCAAGAGGTGTCAGTAACATCGTTGTCGTGGAATATTGGCACTATTGGCACTAAGTTTTTGTGGTTAACACGACCCTTTACATCAAACTTTGTAACTTTACTAAGTATGATGTTACGAACACTTATTGGATAGATAGTCATTATTTCTGCCAATGCTTTTATTGTAAAAGGGACTAAAGAACTAGAAAGAGAAGCCTCCCTAAATCGCTAGAGCTTTCAAAGTATTACAAGAGAACTTTTTGACCGAATAACAACACCATAATAACTTGTAAGGTCGTTGTCTCCTTCTTTGGGTTATTAAAAAGACAATATTTGATCACCTGCAAACTATTTTTAAGCTCAATTGAAGCAAACATACCTACACTAAAATGGCAATTTAAAACTAATAAATTATTTCAGAGGTACAAAATAAAACAGATAAAAAGCATATTAATTTCACAAGCACTTCATTACAAAAGTGTTCAGCAATTTACGAATGAAATATCACCGTTCACCTCGTTAAAACTTTTGCAATGAACCAATTCAGAAATCCTCAACAGGCACTCAAAGAAAAGTGCTAAAGTCACTTCCGAAAGGGTACCGAAGTACCAATTTCTGAGTAGGTATCACTTACTCATTTAGCTACGTCATCTTTGTCTCAACTTCTGAAATCAAATATTTGAGTTCCAAGAATTTGTCCTGTAAGTTGTTGGATTTGGATTTCACTGCAAATATGTACCTTCTTAGGGGCTTTATATAAACTGAATAGTTTATTTCTAAGATTTATTTGAGGGTAAACTGAGAACTGCGTACTTCGGCTCATCTACTATGGAATTTTTTAGTAGTGAAATAAACCACATTGTGAGATAGAATGCATTGGCTTTCAATATCTGTTGCTATTCAACTGAGAAATTTTCATTCGTTACTTTATGTTAAAAATGGCGAGCCGCTCCTGCTTCACACGGTTTTTACGACTTGACAAAAAATCGAGATTTCTTAGGTCAAACGTAACTTTAATACTAACGTATTATATACCTCGTTGCCTAGACTGTCTCGTTGGTCTAGTGGTTGCAAGCGCTACTGCTGAGCATGAGGTCTTGGGTTCGATTCCCGGGTCGGGCAATGTGTTATTGGGTTTTTCTATCTGGAATTTCTCAGTAGCAGCCCGGGGTCTGGATTTGTGCCCGGTTGATGGCAATAGGCTCGCCCCCTATTACATGGGACTTAAACATAACTGGCGAAATGTGGGTGTACCTACCTGCTACAGGTACACCTCTGCCCAACCCTTCGGGGAAACAAGGCGTGATGTTATGTTATGTTATGTATTATATACAAAAACCTTCCCGAATTAATTCTCCAAACGATGGTGAAAACCTCATCAGAGTCCGTTGCGTGGTTTAGAAGAACAACGCGGACATACAGACAAACGCAAAAGCGACTTTGTTTTATAATAATATGTTCAGCCGTTACGGCATGTAAAGGTAACAGGCATTTAATATAATAAATAATAATATGTTTTAGAGTTCCGTATCTCAAAATTTATTTATTTAATTATCACATGTTTCCTTTGCCACTACAGATAATAAATATATTGCGACAAAGTAACATAAAATATACTTAACTAAAACTTTACATGCTACACAGTACGTGGCCCTTGTGAACTCATCCAGTGTACAGGTGAATAGGTCTATGGCATCCGCCACCGTGTTGAGAGTGCTCAGCGCACGAGTCAGCGGTGCGCGCCCCAGCAGGTTAGTGCGCACACTCAGCACCACCAGCAGTTGCGGCTTGCACCACTGCGCCACGTACCTATCCGGTAAATTATACCCTATTTCTGATAGTATACCTGAGTTTTGTATACTACCTACCCCTTAAAATTTTGAAAATATACGTTGCCAGTGCCACTTCACACCTAATTTCTAATTTGTAGTAGCCAACCATACCGAGACAGAATAGGGTAGGATACAGTAACGGGTATCCCGGATATCTCCCATACTGCTTTAAATAAATAAATCTGACGAATTTGTTCTGTATCCGTTCGAGCATATTTTTGTATTTTATTTCACTCGGGCTCCAGACGGCCGCATTATATTCTAGATGACTCCTTACAAGAGCCTCATACAAAGCCCTCAGTGCACTGATGTTTGTGAAGTCATTTGCCTGGCGCAGAACAAATCCCAGATTCCTGTACTCCTTTTTACAAACGTGTACCACGTGTTTGCGAAACTGCAGATTACTGGTGAAATGAATGCCTAAATCCCTAACCTCCATGACACGCTGCAGCGGCTCCCCGTCCACGCTGTACTGGTGGTGTTGTGAGATTCGTGTGCGTGTGAATGAAAGCACTTTGATACATTAAAGTATAGCTTATTCCAGTGACCCTATCCAAGTCGTGCTGCAGCTGGTCATGATCCGCAGTGTCTTTTATGACTGCAGACAACTTAAGGTCGTCAACAAATAGCATGCATGTTGACCTGACTACCTTTGGTAGGTCATTTACCATAATAATGAATAATAAGGGTCCCAAATTAGTACCCTGACTGACGCCCGATCTGGTGTAGTAGGGCTCCGAGAAGTGTCCGCCACAGTCCACATATTGACGTCTATCTCGAAGATAGCTGGCGAAAAAATTTACAGTATGAAATGTGCAGCCCATACCCACCAGCCGTGACAAGAGTATGTCGTGATCAACTGTGTCAAACGCCTTCTTAAAGTCCAGATAGGCTACGTCAACCTGAAGCTCAGCGTCAACAGCTACTGTGTGGGTTGAAATCGAAAATTAAAAATTAAAACCCTTATAGGATGACTTCGTTGTCTGTCAAGAGTCTTTTTCTCAGGAATACTTGGAAGCATCAAGTTGAAATAGATATTAAAAACTTAGATCTAGGGTCTCTTGAAGCTGTAACGAAAATCAAACTTCCAAGTAATAAAAAAATACGGCCATTTATGCCGCATATTTTGACACTTACAAATAAACCAGTCTATTTGGTACTACCCGTTGGCCCAGCAGCATGAAGTTTGGCGAGAAGCAAGGTCAAGTAAAGAAGAAAATTCTAAAATTGGTCATTTATAGTTAGTTTTAAATGAACTGTAAAGTTAAGTTTGTTCTTCATCCAGATTTGGAAATTCAGGCAGCCGAGCAAACACTGCTTTAAGACCGAACCCTCAGGGCGCAAGTCATCACTTATCCGGTTTTTTAAATTAATAAAACAGGTTCATATATTATTCTAAACGCCTTACTTAAAATACTAATTATAAATTTTCCTATTATTATAAACATTAATTTGTAATACCTACTCTAGTCTACTCTAGAAAGGTTATTTTATGACTTTAAATTGTAATAACTTTTCACAGTCGGCCGATTTTAATGAAATAAAGACTGAATATTAATTCAAGACACGGACTATGACTATATTTCCAATCCCGTAAATCTCTTGAAAAAAAGACTCAAAAAAACTATATTACATGTGAATTTTAAAATCATCCCCTATTTACCCCTTTGGGGGATAATTTTACAAAAACGCTGAAATGTAATTTTTTTATTTCTTACCAAAAGCATTTCATATCCCTTAAGAATTGCTGGATTTCCCATACAAACTTTCATCCCCTATAGTGCCCTTAAGGATTATTTTTGAGACAAAAAGTACTCTATGTCCTTCTCCAGTATACGATCTATCTCTGCGCCAAATTTTTTCGGAATCCGTTCAGTGGTTTAGCCATGAAAAGGTAACATACAGTCAGACAGACAAACAGACAGTTACTTTTTTATTTTATTTTTTATATTTTTATTTTATGTAAGATATTAGTATGAATAGATGACAAAAGACACTTGCTGAAACGACTATCGTTTCCTTAAGCAAAAATCTTTCTTACTAAAGCTAGCCATTAAAACCTTCAAAGGAAAAAAAACAAAGGAATATCAAAATTATTATACTCAAAACCGTGACGTAAGTCTGCGATCTTTGGCAGAAAACACAAGCATTAAATTTTACTTATTAAAACATCAATTTGAACGACTACCACTGGTTTAATTAAGATTTACTCGTAACTTTCCTGAAGGTCTTAATTATCACAAAAGCCTTAAAACTTTTAAGTCCGTTTACTTCATCAAAATAATGAAGGCCATACAAAACGAAACCCGTTGTCAATATCGTTGATGGATTGCGAAGATTTGCTTGCAGTCCACTAATGAAAAAGTCTAAAATTTACCGGCGAATGACGTCACTGAAACTATGAGAAAGTAAGTTGGTGTTTTCCTAGAGAGCGTTTTTTGACACGGTAAAAGTCAAACCTCACTGCCATCTTTTCATAAAAACCACACATCACAATTCCCAACTAATTTGGGATCGGCTTGGAATCTATCTAAATGCACCTCAGTACTTACGTATTTCAATAATACCAGCAATTACCATCTGACTAAAGTGACCAAGACCAAGTGTCAGAATGCTTTTCAAGGCACAGGGTGAAGAATTTTCCCATATTCATCATTCTCTAACCATAGGATTTATGGAGTCATAAGACATACCCAACTGTTAAATATAAGAGAACATTTCTATCATACATGGTATCTTCTAGATACTTTTATAGTTATTACATGAGTTACAGAAGATGCAGCTTTCAAGAAATATTGGTGGATGTAAAATAAAATTCCCATAACATCACGCCTGTAATTCTCGAAGGGTTAGACAGAGGGATACCTTAGTACTCGTACACGTATAATTTTAAATCACATGTCATAGGGGGCGAGCCTATTACCATCCCTGGGCAAAACATCTAGACTCCGGGCTACTAACAAATTCCTGTTGGAAAAACCCAATAACTCGTTTCCAGACCCGTGGCAACGAGGCAGTAGAGGCCGACCAACACTTCTTGGTAAGCTCAACATCCAATCTGGAACTTATTAATAACAATCGCCCTAAATTCGGTCAGTTTTGGCTGGAAAATGATACGCACGCAGTAATTAGTTCATACTAACTAAATGATGATTCCCTTGTGGTTGTATCACCGCACTGAGCACCGTTAGTAATTGTGCTGTAAATTAATGAGAGGTTTTGAATTAGGTATCGTAGTAATGTGTCAACCTGTAAAAGTAAACTGATAAACAGCCCTAAATAATTGTTACAATGAACGGTCTTAAAGATATTGCTATAGACGCTAAGCTTGGTCATCGACCCGCAGTAACCTTGTATAGTGGCCTACTGCTCACTCCAGTCTCATACCTCTACATGAAACTGGAGTGAGAAATAAGCCATAATACAATCACTCCATATTGGTTCGACAGTTGGATCAATATGGAGTGATTTTGACGATCACGCTGGGCAAACAGATTGGTTGATCTCATGCAGTCTGTTATTCATCGCGTTGTTAGGTGCTGTGAGGGTTTAACCTCACAGGGGGTTGGTAACTATGCAATAAAATATGCGGAGGTACTTTAAGAGGTACAGAGGACTGCTATATTATAAGCTCACAAGTAAATACAATATTAAGATGCACGCTTGCACGAGACGGGGCCCTAGAACCATCTGTCACAAGACAAATGCTAGACACGTAAATATTCAAAAGTAATTCTATATTTAAATATTAGAATGTCTGCCAGTCATAATACAGCCAGCCATTAAAACTCTACAGTACCTACCTTTACGGCATAATTCTTAGGGTGTATTCACGTAGATGGCCGATGGGGCCGAAAACTACTGGAGCGGCTACCGCGTACCGGAAGACGTAGCGTTGGAAGGCCTCCCACAAGATGGACCGATGACCTTGTAAACGCCGCTGTTATTCGCGTGATGCGGGAGGCACAGAATCGGTCGAAGTGGCGGTGCTTGGGGGAGTGCAGTGGACGTCTTTCGGCTAAAATGATGATGATGATTCACTTAGAGAGCTGATAGCCGGCTCCGGTATGCCAGCGCGTCTCGGCACCGACAAGCGCTGGTTGTCAACTGCGCTGTTGTTCAAGATGGAACGGACGAATGAAGAAAGCCGCCTCTGTTCTAATTTGAGGTACTATCTCCTAATACCTACCTATTGTCGATACACTGCACTATCCGTACCTACCTTGTTACTGTATTTTCTCTTATCAACAATCTTGCTCCATATTTTAAAGCCAAGAACACACAAACAAAACAATATCATGGCATATTTATAATAATCCAACTGTCATGGCGCGTAGTTTAGGTACGCAAAAAACACAGGTAAGCAGGAAAATATATAAAATCCCAAACGTTCCATGTACCGCGAATATACAGACAATAAGGAGCCCTAAAATGGGGTTGTCGCTGTGTCTGTACCTATTTGGGGGACCAGTGAAATGCTCACTTGGGTTCCGCAGGAATCAAAGTGGATTTGGGTTGTGGTTTTGGTGACAGCGAAAAGGATTTGAACGTTCATAATACAAGACCGTTTTATTAGACAGATATAAACCTACATGGGCACTTATGAAACGTCAGAAGCTAGGTGCACGGTTCCAATAGGTCGCTTCCTATGGAGAAGAGCCGGCAAGAAACTCCACGGTTACTCTTTTAAAAATAATTGGCTTTTACAATATTTTCAAATAACAGTGTTATTTATTATGGGAGGACAGTGTAGGTCTTTGAACAAGTACCAGGTACTTAAGAGAATAATGATGGTTAGCAAATCTACAGTCCACTAAGCCTACAGCGCTCTCACATTCACAAAATGGAAAATAATCTATATAAAGATAAATAAACTAATAAAAACAAAAACGTATTTTAAACGAAATGACGTGATTGCTATTTAGCTGTAACAAATAAGAATAATTATCATGTCCACAGAAGCCAAAAGCCACAAATAAAGAGTTGAAATTAAATTATAGGTATATAATGTCAAATAATAGGGTGATTATGTCATGGAAGAATGTAAAAAATATAAATATGGTAATTTGGGAGCAGTTAATAGACTCTTACATAATAAGCCGTTAATGAGTACCAGGGAAGCCACATGTGCAGAAGAAATTATTTCCAAACTTCTTTGTCTTCAACGTAGTCTTTAATATTAATTTTATAATATGCTTTCTTGATAAGAACGCGTTTAATGTGGGTTTTGAACTTCCCATCGCTAAGTTCTGTAACCGACTTAGGCAACTTGTTATAAAAGCGGATACTGTTTATAAGAAAAGACTTGCTTGTTTTAGTTAATCTAAATTTTATATAGTAACTAGCTGTTGCTCGTGACTTCGTCCGGGTGGTTATAAAGATATCACTTGCTGAATCTCTTTGAGGCGCGCGTGGAACACAACGCGCCGTCGACCCGGGCCTGATCCTTACCGGAAGGCGAGCTACCCATTGCTCACCGTCCGCAAGCCCGCGCCTAAGGTGGCTGGGATAACACATTCACGACGTCACCTGAAGAAACAAGACGCGTCCTAATTGAAACTCACTTCCCAGGATGCGTCTTCGCGCAGGTAATTGACTGGCATGATGAAACTCAAACACCATCAGATAATGATTGGCGCTACACACACAGGGTGATCACGTTGGAGAAAATCCAATGGGCCATCCGGAGCCTCCATCCTTTTAAGGCAGCTGGTCCAGACGGTGTGTTCCCTGCCTTATTACAGTGGGGGGGAGCTGCTGTTGCAACAAGATTGGTGCCATTAATGAGAGCATGCCTGGCCTTTAGATATGTTCCCAAAGGATGGAGGGAAGTGAAAGTCATATTCATCCCAAAGCCAGGTAAGGGTGATTATACAGACGCCAAATCCCACCGACCAATAAGCCTGACCTCCTTTTTACTAAAGACTCTGGAAAGGCTTTGTGATAGGGAACTGAGGGACGGCGCTCTGATAACAATACCGCTACATAGTAATCAGCACGCATACAGCTCAGGTAAGTCGACCGAATCTGCTCTTCATCTGGTGGTCAGCCAGATAGAGGAAGCGATCCATCAAAAAGGCACCTGCCTGGGCACTTTTATAGACATCGAAGGTGCCTTCGACAAAACCAACTTCTCCAGTATCAACAGTGCCCTCTCCAGACATGGAGTGGAACAGGTACTAACGGACTGGATTACGAATATGCTAAGCAAGCGAGTGGTTCGCCTTGAGGAAGAGCAGCAGCTGGCCATGATAGCCAGAGGCTGCCCGCAGGGAGGGGTGTTGTCCCCTCTTCTATGGAATCTGGTGATTAATGACCTCATCACCAAATTCAACGCCGCTCGGTATTACACAATAGGATATGCAGACGACCTCGCAATCCTGGTCTCGGGGAAGGTGACGGGAACAATCTGCAACCTCACTCAGCAAGCACTACGTATTGTAGAAAATTGGTGCAGGGAATTCGATCTATCGGTGAACCCCACTAAAACCGAACTAGTCATGTTTACCCACAAACGAGCTATGGGCCCTTTCCGCCTGCCCAAACTGTTTGAAACTGAGCTTCAGTTAGCCAGCCAAGTCAAGTATCTCGGGGTCATATTAGACAGTAAGCTGAACTGAAGCAGTCATTTAGACAATAAGCTAAACAGGGCCTGCATCACCTTCTGGCAGTGCAGGAGAATGATAGGTAAGAAGTGGGGCCTATCCCCCAAAATAATACTATGGCTGTACACTGCTGTGATACGCCCCATGATAGCCTACGCTGCCGTGGGCTGGTGGCCCCACACGCAGCTGGTTACAGCCTCCAACAAACTACAACGCATGCAAAGACTGGCCTGCATGGCGACCACAGGCTGCATGAGGACTACTCCGACTGCTGCAATGGAAGCCTTGTTGGGACTACCACCGCTGCACCTGTTTATACAGCAAGAAGCGTCGATGGCGGCAGTACGCCTAAACGCAGCAAATCTCTGGGGTAAGAGAGATACACAACACACCGCGCTGCTTGAGGGACTCTGCAAGGAGTTCCCCATTACGAAAGCCATAAATGACCGGGTACCCAAACAATTTATCTTTGATAAAAAATACAGAATCCAACTTCACGAGGATCGCCGATGTGAGGGCTTGCGCCCAACAGAGCTGCGCATCTTCACGGATGGATCCAAAACAGGTAGTGGTACAGGTGCTGGAGTCTTCTCGGAGGACCTCAACATCCACATAGCTACACCATTGGGTGTCCTTAACACAGTATTCCAGGCCGAATGCATGGGTATTTCTCTTGCCGCTTCGGCTATTCTGGCGAGGGAAGTTAAGGACCACTCGATACGCATACTCTCAGACAGCATGGCTGTTCTGCAAGCGCTGAACAGTCACACTGTGGACTCTGGACTTATATACGAGTGCCACCAGCGCCTTAACCAGGTGGGTGACCTCAACAAAATAACCATTCAATGGATCAAAGGACACAGCGGTTCGCTGGGGAACGATGCTGCAGATGAACTTGCCAGAAGGGGATCGAGCCTGGCACCAGTGGGGCCCGAACCCATCGTGCCACTCCCCTTCGGTTACCTACGCACTCTGGTAAGGAAACGAACTAGGGATCAGCATCAGAAACTATGGTCGGACCAAGGCGAGTGCAGACAGGCTAAGGAGGCACTACCTTCAATCGATGGCCGCCTCACGAAAAAGGTTCTTCGACTAACTAAACAACAGCTGCGTGTGGTTACAGCAGCTATTACTGGCCATGGGTCATTTAATAAACACCTCTTTGTCATAGGGGTCACAAACAGTCCGCTCTGCAGAGCCTGCATGGAGGACGACGAGACAGCAGCTCATGTGCTGTTAAACTGCCCGGTGGTCGCCACTTACAGGGCAAAGTACTTCGGTAACCCAGGTACCCTACGCGAGATTGCCAATAATACCAAGGCGTTGCTGGCATTCTTTGAGGAGCTGGGGTGGATTGAATAACCGATTTTTTCCCACCTGTACGCAAAATACGCGCTTTGACGTGGAGTTGCGGAAACCAACCCGTATTACCTATTACCTATGGTGGCTGGGAATCGGCCTGCGATTTCCGACGCCTAGGGTGTCTCCTACTGCAGCGGCTAGGGGAGTGAGGGCGCGAAATTTGCCTCTGCGTCACGCGTTCCGCCTCCTCCTTCGCGAGCATTACTACTTTGCAGAAGGAGGTGACGGTCTGAACTGGACGGGTGAACCAGGGCCGGACGCGAGAGATCCCCGCCACCGATCGCCTCCACGGGGACACGGTGGTGCTCAGCCCAAGCCGGGCAGACCTCCATCGTATGCTCCACCGTGTCCTCCGGGTGATCCACGCAGTGATGACACCCGGGCGTTTCCTCCCGCCTGATACGAAAAAGGAACCTTCCAAAACAGCCGTGTCCGGTGAGGACCTGCGACCCGAGATTATTTTTGTTATTTTTGAGACAAAGAGTAACCTATGTCTTATCCTAGGATGCGATTTATCTCCTTGCTAAATTTGATCAAAATCCGTTCAGTAGTTTAAATTAGGCGTGAAAAGGTAACGTACAGACAGACATTCTTCTACTCAAACCACAGTTGGCCCGATATAGTTTTTTGTCCCTAGTAATAAGAAATAAGATCGACTGGCATCAAAAACACTTTTGTGAAAATTGGCCATTTTATTGTTAACGTAATTTTTTTAAGGATTAGCAAGCTGAAGTGGCAGTGGGCGGGGCACATAGCGTGCAGAACTAACGGCCGATGGGGCAGAAAGGTTCTGGAATGGAGGCCACGTACCGGCAAGCGCAGCGTAGGACGTCCACCCACCAGGTGGACAGACGACCTAATAAAGGTCGCAGGAAGCCGCTGCATGCAGGTTGCTTCCAACCGGCCAATTTGGAAATCATTGGGGGAGGCCTATATTCAGCAGTGGACTTCCTATGGCTGAAATGATGATGATAATACAATAATGCTCATCCCCCATAGCATATAGCGTGATAATATTTTTTGAAAAGTCTATTGTAACGTTTCTATTATTTGACTTATAGATTATTTATACCAATTTTCATGGTAATCAAGCCGCACAGTAAAATCCTCCGCTGTAATAATGAATAGCCCTTTTCACTCCGTTAGGGGTACATTTTCAAAAAACCCTGATATACGTTTTATTTATTTTCAGTTTTTAGTATAAATACTGAGTTTTGAGTTAATCAGACCGCGCGTTAAAATTCTTCCATACAAACTTTGACAACCCCCAATCATTCTTTAGGGGGTAGTTTAGAAAAACTAAAAATGGCAAAGTTTATAATTTCCATAAATAAGTATTCGTGCCAAATTTCAAGTTTATTAACTCAAGGAATTCGATTTTTCATACAAATAAAATCCCCCCTTTTCTCCCCCTTAAAGGTCGAATTTCCATAAATCCGTTCTTAGCGGATGTCTACTAACTATAAACTATCTCCCTGCCAAATTTCATCTTTATACGTCAAGCGGTTTTCGATATTTCGTGATGAATGAGTGAGTGAGTGAGTGAGTGACCTTACACTTTTATATATATAGATAGGTTGACTGGTAGAAAATGCCTTTGGCATTAAGTCCGCCTCTGTGCATAGAAATGCACAGAGGCGGACTTAATGCCAAAGGCATTTTTTTTTTTTTTTTTTTTTTTTTTTGGCATTTTTTTTTTTTAGGCTTCAAGCACAGAAGTGCTTGAAGTATTAAATAAATAAGGGTTCCGATTAGCACCCTTTGGGTTCGGAACCCAAAGGGTGCTAAACCGCTTTCCGTCCGTTTGTCTGTCAGCGGGCTGTATATCATGAACCGTAAGAGGTACACAATTGAAATTTTCACAGATTGTGTATTTCTGTTGCCGCTTTAACAACAAATAAAAACTCAAATTATGTCATCAAATAAAAAAGTACGGAACCCTTAGTGTGCAAGTCGTCTCGCAGTTGGCGGGTTTTTCTGTAGTTTTATCACAACGTAGACTTGATTGTATTGAAACTAGACTAACTTTGTTTTAGCAGCTAAAGCGTATGACAAACGCCATAATTATACGATGATAGCCATAACTAAGCTGAGCTGAAGGAATAGACTGTGAAGAACTTTGCAGTTCACGGTCCACTAAGCAATGAGCAAAGGTGATCAATGCCTTTTTGTCTTTGTTTAAAAGGGGGCTCCCTTTTACCCGGTTTATCGACATCTGCATAGTCTTCCCAACAATTTTGGCGTCGGCTTCCAGTCCAACTGGATGCAGCTGAATACTAGTATTTTACAGGGACCGACTGCCTATCTGACCTCCACAACCCAGTTATTTGATTTAATAACTAACAGACTTAAAATAATATTAATATGTACAAGTATATAAAGTGGGGGGAAGGGGAAATGGCCATAAGCATAAAGCTTAAGTCAGAATCTGGTCACGCGAAGTGTCGACCAACCGCTTGGTGATGTCTTAACCTTTACAACCCTGTTATCTACTGGGTAACACCATACACCTTGCTGGTAAGATTGGTTGTCAAATATTTGGGCTTCTGGCTACCCGTAAAGACTGTCAAAGATCTACGAATGACAGTCGGGACCAACGACTGAAGGTGCTTTCCAAAGCTCGCTGTGTTATGGATGGTACCCATCCATGGACTAACCTCGACAAGCGTTTCTTAAACTTGCAGATTGACCAGTGTGGATGTTATTACTTAGCCACGAACCCTTTTACTCAGTTTTTATTATCATAACATGTTTATGTCGTAGGATGATTTGATCATTCGAATTTTCGCGAAAACCGTAGGGATATTGTAAGCACACGGATAATTAGAAAATGGTGAAAACATTTCTGCGAGCAGCTTGGTTGAAATAGGTTAGGTTAGTTTTACTCGCGTCACTGTATCGGTGGCGCGAGGACTCGATGGCGCGAGGCGAGTGGCTGACGCAGCGACATATGGAGCTGCGTCGGTCACAGCTTCACGCAGCTCTTGTGGCGGAATGGCGGGACAGGCTTTCACGCCCAACCACCGCGCCGGCTCCGTCACCATCGGAGCGGTATGGCCAGTGCTCGAGCGCTGGCTCGGGAGGAGGCACGGCTCCCTGTCGTTTCGGGTGACGCAGGTGCTCTTGGGGCATGGTTGCTTCGGGAAGTACATGTGTCGCATAAACAGGGACCACTGCGTCGACTGTCGGGAGGACACGGCTCGGCACACGCTGGCAGAGTGTGTTGCTTGGGAGGAGCCGCACCGTGCCCTCATCTCAGGTGTCGGCAGTGACCTGTCACTGCCGGCCGTTGTCGACTCGATGGTCGGCAGTGAGGAGTCCTGGGACGCGGTGGTATCCTTCTGCGAAACAGTCATTTCGCAGAAGGAGGCTGCGGAAAGGCGGGAGATTGCTTCTGCTAACCCGATCCGCAGCAGACGCACCGGGTGTCGGCGGAGGGCGGATAACGCACTCTTCCAGCCCCCCTAAATGGGTCCAGGGGCGACGGATCTGGGGAAATCCATCGCCCCCTACTCCTTAGGACCCGAGATGGCGGCGCGTAGTGTTCCACGCGCGCCTCTCTATCACCTCACTCCCCCCAAACTCGAGGTGGCCCGCAGAGGCGGGCCGGCACCAGCCGAGGGTCGCGGAAGTATCTGCGTACCCGCGACCCCCGACGTAGGTGTGAGATGGAACACCGGGGTAGTTTTTAGTCAGTACGAGTCTAACAGACCCCTCCGCCCGCCCCAGGCGGAGGCCATCCATGAGCATTTTCCACCCCGAAACCAAAAAAAAAAAAGGTTAGGTTAGTTTAGAACTGTGACCAAAAGCGCGCGAGCCGAGCGATCGAAGCAAGCCAAGTGAGCGTAGCGAGTGGTGCCGCGGCAGCGCGACCGGGTAGCGCTAGTTCCAAGTTGCTCCCAGAAATGTTTTCACAATTTTCTAATTATGCGTATTTTCGCAATATCCCTATGGTTTTCGTGAAAACTCTAATGATCAAATCATCCTACGACATTTATAACATTTTTCGCTTACACTGGCACCTTACTTTAAGGCAGTGTCTCAAGAGAGCGCTCTCATCTTCTTATTGCAGAGAGTTTTCCCATCAAATCGGTGCCCTTTTCGTCAGGGCCTGTTTGTGAATTGTACTCGAAGAACAATAGGGACCTCTCGCCAGACAGGTGCTTATTATATATAGAAGTGTAATATCATAAAAAAGCTAACACGTGTCAAACGAATGGGATGGTTAATATTGTTTTTCTTTGTAGGGATTCAGAAAGAAAGGGAAATAAAATAAGACTTTTAATGATGAATATGGAGTAACTACAGTGAGCAATAGTGGCCCAATGGTAACGACCATGACTTAAGAGTTGTAGGTCGTAGGTTTGAACCCCGTTTAGTAAGCTTTTGAACATTGTAGGTAGTCTGTAGTAGTGTTAATATTTGATAATGGAGATTTCAAATATTAAATCAATGAATATTGATATATAGAATATCATTGCAATAGGGATTTTAAGTTCTTTATAGGTAAGATTATATTGCGTCCCATAGTTGTTTTTCTAAAAACTTGGCTCCGTAAATTCTCAGTAAGTCAACATAATACAATAGCCCAGTGGTTAGGCCCTGACTAAATAGTTGATCTAACAAGGTGGTCGTGGGATCAAACCCAGACAGGCGCATTACTTTGTGTAATTTATTTCATCACCAATGCTCTCAAAACAGTGAAGGAAAACATCGTGAGGAAACATGCATGTCCTAGAACCAAAACTTTGAAGACATGTCACATCTACAAACCCGCACTGGGCCCGCGTGGTGGATTACGGCCCACTCCCTCTCACAGAAAGGAGGCCTTTATCCCAGCATGGCAGCAGTTGGAATATAATAGCCTGATTATGCTTATGCTTATGCTAAAACTACAATGTGTGAACTGAATAAATTGCGATAAGGGCAGGAGGTTGATAATATTAGGGGTTAAAGTATGAAATTGCCGTTTTATTGTAATATATACTTCGAATTGACATAGAACCTTCATGGTTTGAGATTTTTTAGTGAAACTTTTTTGACATGGTACCAATGAAGTTCTTCTTTTAAAAAATGTGCAGCATTTGATTATCGACTTTGTTTTTTTTATTCAGCTTAAACAAGAAAGATGGATACTTCAAAAATTCGAGTTATTTTTGAATACGAGTTCCGACGCGGAACTAACGCGGCAGAAACAGCTCGCAATATCAATGTTGCGTTTGGATAGAGGACTGCTAATGAACGCACCGTGCGATTTTGGTTTAAACGCTTTTGTGATGGACACTTTAATTTGAAGAACGAATCACGTGGAAGACCGCCCACACAGGTGAATAACAATTAGTAAGTTACTGCTCATGTGTTCTTTTATAAGTTATTGGTTAAGAAGATTTGTGACCGAATGACACTAACATCACAACAAATTGATAAGTAGGTACTTCTTTCAAACAAACATCAAAATATCTCATTTTAAAAAAAAATTAGGACCAAAATCTCAATTTAAATTTATTTATTTTTTTATTTGCAGATCGGAAAAAAATAAGTACAAATTAATATTAATAAAAATGAACGCTATGTCTTGTCGTCAACGGCGCACAAATATTACAAATATTAATATTTATAAAAGAAAACCTTACAATGTTACTTTTCGGTGTGACCTTCATCCCCTTTTATTCCACGTGAATATTCTAAAACAAAATTGTGATAAACCTTTATTGTTGTCCTCAAGAGCGACATAGCTTTGTTCCCGTTAGTATGCGATATTGTTCTTGTTTTTTGTCGTGTGTACACACCTTACAACGGGTTTGGTCTCAAGTAAATTATTGGTGGTCTTATTCCAATGTTTTTGGCCAGTTTTTTTGGTGTTTTTTGGAGTGTGATTTCTGTCTAAGTTTGGAAATTAATTAACAATAGACACATTTATTTAGGTGGGTCTAACAACTTCGATCTGAGGATCAGTCACTATGCCAACCAAATACAAAATTTATGCCAATTTACTTAGTGCAAGAGGTATGCAAGACTAGCGTACGTCACCCCCCAGTTAGAGGGATCGACGAACTTGAAAAGACGGTTATGATAGACAGGATGCAGTAGGCAGAACACCAGATGTCTTGCAGTGGACTACAATTGTCAGAGTTAAGAAAATGCAGACTCAAGCTAAGGTTGAGGCTATTGAGCATGTAATCTAACCCAATAGCAGGCTCAGCAGGGGTTGCAGGAAAGTCCAAAAGTGATACCGTGGCACAGTACAGGCAACTGAAGGAACACGGATGGGTTTTAGTCAGCAAGAGACACTCCACCCAGAACGGGAGAAGTTATTTGATAATTAAGTACCCATCCATAAAAAATATAGAAGAAAGTTTCAATAGCCCTAAGACTTAGCTGTATATAGAGCATAGCATTGCATTGGTGTGATACTCCCTGGCCGCACCACAAGGAAAATTAAAACATATTTCTAGATAAATGTGCCATTTGAAGTTTCGGTATATAATGAAGTGTTCGTGGCGCGGCTGGGGAGTATACTCCCTGGCTGCACCACCAAAACTTAATTATATTTTGATTATTCGTTGAGGTACTATTTACTTCATTAGCCATTATTACACATTATCTGCATAGCCCTTTTCCAATTATGTTAGGGTCGGTTTTCAGTCTAACATCGAATACCAGTATTTTACATGGAGCAACTGCCTATCTGACCTCCACAACCCAGTTACTGGGTAACACGATACCCCTTGGTAAGACTGATTGTCAGACTTTCAGGCTTCGATTGTCACCCATCTACGGCCCAACCCTGGCAGGCGTTGCTTAACCTGAGGGATCGACCCGTGTGGCTGTTATTACTCAGCCACGAGCTCCTACGTATATCATTACACGTACCGTATAGTATGTTCATAAATTGTACAATTTATCTAGACACATGTTTTATAAATTTTCCACTGTGGCGCGGCCAAGGAGTATCACAAACTCAGACTCAATTCAAACTCAAACTCAAAGCATTTATTTCAATTAAACCATTTACAGGCACTTTCGAATTGTCAAGAGGTCAGTCAGTCAGAAATATGAAGCTAGTTGCCCATTTCAAAGCGTAGTTTCCTATGGAAAAGAACGGGCAAGAAACTCCTCACTCCACACATTGCTGCATTCTAATGTCATGACCACCACCAGCAACTGACGTCACATTAAGTATCACATCAATGCCCCATTACAAAAATACACCAGTTGAGAGAATAAATAAACAGATACAATCAGAGCATCCCAATTACCAAACAGTTGGAGTGAATCCAGATGGAATTGCAAATTGATTTGCGGTATGGATAATAATCTACGGAATTCCACTAACAAACTGACCTAATAATCAAATGTAAATCAGTGAGATATTAAATCAGTTGGAACTAATGAGATATGAACTATGTACAGATTTGTCGTGCTTGTCAAATATTTGTTACATATGTTGCTTAATGGCTTCTTCAGTTTGAACATAGGCAGGTTGGTAATAGGAAAATTAGTTGCCTTACGAAAGTTTTTTTGAAGAAAATTCTAAACCTCAAGTTACTCACAGATGAAAAGGTGTGAAAACCACGCCCATAAGTGAAACTATTCGTATGTTTCTTTTTTAGAAGTATGAGGAAGAGGGTGTAAAGTTCACTCATTCACCATAGAAAAGGGAGGATCCTCCGATCAGACGAGTGTCGTGTCTGGCGGGCAACTGCTGTTTTTTTTTTAATAGGGCATTGGCAGTTGCCTCAGAGGGAGGGTTGTAGCTCCTTAACCAGACTTTACTGTGGCTGCCTTAAGCTGCTAAACTCAAAGCCTCCAGCCAGGGGCAAAAACTATTCTAATTATAAACTATGCGAGCGCTCGCAAAGGGGACCCCCTGTGGGGTACAAACCACGACTTAGGGCGTCGCTAGGCTTCCCCCAGCAACGCCCACGCACGCTGGGGGAAGCCCAGCGACGCCCTAAGCCGAGGTTTGGACAGCAAAATGGGACAGGCTGTATCAAAGATATATTATTATTAATTAACAATCGGGAAAATTAAAGCTACAGGCTCAGCATCGATGCGGGCTGGCGCATCGTCGAGCAAGGGTCGGGGGGGAGTATTACTCGGCAATATGCCCATTAATTATATGTCGTTCACACGGTAAAATCTAAAGGCTCGTGCAGACCAGCACGACGTGACTCGAACAATACAATATCTAAGAAAACTTCACGGTATAACAATAGCCGGTGTCGCGTCGCGCTGTCGCGTCGCGCTAGTCTGCACGAAGCTTTATGCAGGATTTGTCTTTGATGCGTAGTTTGCAGGTGGCGATGTAGATGCCCCCACACTTTGATGATAGGAGTCACACATTGATGACATTATCAATGATAACAAACACTTCATTATAACTTCAACATATCTAATTATTTATTTCCCTGGCACAGCAAGTATCCAACGACGATTTGACGGCACGGTTGGCGCAGTGGTTAAGCGATTGACTGCTGCGGTGCGTGTCGCGAGTTCGATTCCCTCACGGAACAAATATTTGTATGACCTACAAGTAGTTGATCCGGATCTGGCTGTTTGTGTATGTGAGTTTAAATGTTTGTAAACGCACCCACAATACAGGAAAAAATCCTAGTGCAGGGCAATGTTTTTACTAAAAAAAAAAAAAAACTTTTCAGGACACTTCACGAAATCAGGTCAGTCAGCATTTAATTTTGTTTTCTCATTAACTCAATGAGAAAACAAAATTTTGTTTTCTCATTAACTCAATGAGAAAACAAAATTAAATACTGACTTATTTCTGAACTCTTGAAGCATACCTACAAAAACTTATTTCAAATCCAATTCGCACTAACTTTGCACAAACCACAAAATCGAAGAAACTACACTGCACGCAACGCAGAAATGGCTCTCTAACTTTATTACAAAATAGTTCCGCTGTAACAATTTCATTTCTGTAAAATATATAAGAAACCAATTGTCTTGGAACACTCGGTCTAACCAATTGCTTATCTGGAGTTGCCAGGCTGGCCTCACTCCAAATAGATTCTTCGTGGACGTAAAGTAGACTATTCTATAACCTTAGTAGCGGAGCGCACTACACATGGCGACTTAGTTTTGCGAGCTTATTTAAGTGATAGCAAGGACATTGCCAGTTTTAATCATATTTTAGGAAATAACATATAGCTATCCAATAAAAAAATATGATCATTTTAGTTTAAGACGTCTATCCAGGCCTCGCCTCTCATGCAGGAGGTTGTGGGTTCAAATTCGGGCAAGTAAGTACCAACGTGACTTTTTCAATTCATATCAATTTCAATCGACATCGGTGATGGAAAAACATCGTGAGGAAATATGAACTTAGGACTTATAGTTAATGTAAGACTGAAATCACCAACCCGTCTTGAGCAAGCGTGGTGATCAATGCTAAAGAAAGAGAAAGAAAATACGTTTATTTGCGGTACATATGACGCAAGCAAAGTAAAAAATAAACACGAAAATAACAGTTTGGGGGAAAATATGCGTCACATCCACGCAAAACGGCCATCACTCAGCATAATGCTGTGACCCTATGCGAGACAGAGCCCCAGCGCTGGTTTTCAGCGACAGCCGGCACTGACGTGATGAGGTCAACCGGTGCAGCATATAGAGAAATAACAAAATAAGATAAAAATAAAATAAACACAATAGTTAGTCCTAAATAATTTAAAATATAATATTTATAATGGCAACATTTCGTAGCATCGGCGACTCACGCGCCGCAGATTTAATACAATCTGTGCGCGCAACTGTCATAAAACTATTTGTTTTTTTTTGTTCTTTCTCTGTACGAAGGAGGCCTTAGCCCTGCAGTGGGGCACTATTAGGCTGGTATTATCATTAGTTAAGACAAACATCGATGAAATATATTTTTAGGTACAGTACAGACTTATAATCTGTAGGCACAACAAATGCTTTACAATTTTTTACTCTATTACCGAATCTGCAATTTGCAAAAAAATAATTAAACAAGGAGAATTTATCACAGTTCACTAAATTGTTGACCATAAACTTCACACCGGATCTCAACAATAATATAAAATCAATCATGTCTTTATCATCTATAACCAGTAACCGTAAAAATCAGTACGCGGAAATCATTATTAACCAAAAAAGAATTCAAGTCGGCCCAACTTTATACTTCCCATTCTATCAGCCCATGAATCACTTTATGAAAATTGCATCGTTACATTTTAGTGACGTAAAAACATTCATTTCATACATCCTGATATCCCGTCTTATAGTATGACGTCATATTTTATGTTTTACGAGCTTTGCCCTCAAGTTTGGTAGCACTTTGGCGTTCAGTAGTTTCCGACAGCCGTCAAGTTTGTAAGTATTGAAGTGTAGTATATCTTTGTGAATTGGTCATGAGAGTTTCAATTTGAAAGGAGTATTTTTTGAAAGGTGGTAAGGGTTATATTTGAGGGAATTAAGGTACCTGACGCAAGAAGCGACTGTTTCGAAGATTGCTTACTCTAGACACAGACTCACTGTCTGTGTCAAGATCTGGCCACGACATATGCACATATACAAATATGTGCATTTGTCGTGGCCAGATCTTAGAATTGACCATTTCATGAAATGGCCAGCTAACATTGCCCATATCGTTTTAACGTCAATGTTTAATGATATGTCAGTCGACGTTTGGCCATATAAATTAATGAACCCTACATTAATTTATATGGCCATCCCTGGTGTAAGTTGTAGTAAAAATAGCCAAGTAACTGCGACCAACTTGGAAGTAGCGCTCGCTCGGCTCGCGCGTGGATGGTCACAGTTCTAACATAACCTAAACTATTTAATCGAGGTGCCACATAGGCGCCGTAAATTTTTAATTTTTAGAAACTAATTTAAAGTGCTATGTTGCATTTCACGCCGCGGCAGCGGCTGGCGAACGCTACTTCCAAGTTGATTACTTTCCATAATATCATATTTGCCAACAAAAAAAAACCAGTAAAAGTCCATCAACTTTTTTTGCGTGATCACCCATTGGTACTTTGTTTAATAGGTTGTATGCGGCCACCATGATGCACAGCAAAAACACAGTGACATCAATGCCTCTACCGGTGGATAATCTAATTTTACGATATAATCATGATCACTAATGTTTGGCCACATCATGAAGTAGTCATGCGTTTAACTGTTCATATCATTAAACATTGAGTATTCAATGATCTGACCAGGCCACATCATGATATGACCAGCGGTCGATGTTCATTTCATTTTATTTATTTATTCATTAACAAATAACATTGTGTTCGATAGATTAGATATTAAATAAAATTATCACATGCAGAAACAATATATTTTAAATCCTAATTAAAATTGGAGTGAAATGTTAAGTTCAAGGAGTCAATCAATCATTTCATGAACTTGATCATTTCATGAAACGATTAATTGATTTTAAGATCTGGCTAATATTACTAATATTATTTGGAAATATACCATTGTATATCTCCGACTAATATTGGTATGAACTTTCGAAGATTGCCAGTTGTCCGTCACCTTACGATTTTTGCATATTAGATACAGTGACGTTCATAAATTTGCACAAATTTTGAGTTTTTCTAAACTACACAGAGAGACGAGTATGTTTTATATTTATTTCCTTAACAGTCATCATCATTGCCTTGGAAAATGAAAACCAAAATGCCTTCCTCATAAGAAAACATAACTCCAATATTGGTAGTACGCAAATCAACAGACTTACGTTAGGAGCAGATAAAAATATTCGCTCCCGGTCCGTTTTCCCGGATCTTAATAAAACTTTCTTTCGTAAATCCGTTGCCCCATTGAGCGAGACTTGTAACGGTCGAAGCGATATATGAATGTTTTTCTTCGGTTTATGGGTGTTGATCTCTGTTTTGGAAGCATTTGACTTGATAAGAAAACACTTTTGCCGTTCAAAACAGCCTTACAAGGGCCTATTTGAAATAAATGATTTGACTGAGTAAAGGAAGAAAATAATTTTGTCAAGAATTATAATGTCGCGAATAGTGCATCCAATAAGAGTCCTTTCAGGGGCCCAAGTCTGCTATTTTTATAAACTCGTCATTCCAACACAATCCCATTGTCATTTTGCTAAAAGTTCGTAATCTGCTAAATTCATTGGTGACTGCACAATGACGTTCTAAAGGAAGGTCACTGATCAAAGGAACTGTCAAAATTTTAGCAGATTACCGCCTAAGTAATTAACTTGTCATTATGATGATTACGAGATTACCAATAGATGCCATTTATTTCGATGGAGTGTCAGTGGCTGACCATTGGAAAGTCATAATGACGCCAATATAGTAACTAGTCAAAATCAACAATTTTGAAATCAATAGACATTCTGACACTACATATTGTAATAGCAGACTTGAGGCCCAGATACATTGCATCCAAATCTAGTGGATGAGTTACAGTGGACTATTTAGTATCCTAAATCACAAATAATCAACGAAGAGTTTCTACTAATCTATACTAATAAACTAATACTAACAATATTATAACGAGGTAAAATTTGTTTGTTTGTAAGTTTGTCCGGAACTACCAGTCAGATATGAAAAATTATTTCGGCATTGACTAGCCCAATTCTCAAGACTCGCGGACGAAGTCGCGGGGAGAAGCTAGTGTTTTAGATAAAGGCGAAAACTGGTAGCAGACTTATCTTAGCTCTGAACTAGACTGAGTTTGGCAAAAGAGCAGCAGGTACACTGCAATGGGACGATGAGTCAAATAAAAAAAAATAGTTGACCTAGCGCTTAATTTAAAAAATCTAAACAAATACTGAAGACCCTAGCCAATATTAGCGTTAGTTATAGACCGGAAATTAGGCAGAATAATAATGAAAGAACAATGGGGCTGTTTGAATGGTTGCATAGTACCTATAATGATAATAAATTGTAGTTTTAATAATTCATAGGCGTTTGATTATTACGAATGTCTGTGTGTTCATAGCGACATTTTACTCATGTGGTCACCAATCTTCAAATCATTCATTATTTAGCAAAGTCTGCGTTTTTGTCCATGCAACCTGAATCAGAATATTCCAGATAGTAGGTAATTAAAAACTCAATAAAAACAAAACAAAGGCCAGAAAAATAACAGAAAGATACGTGTACGTTACACACAAAATTAAAATAAAAACCCCATCAGATCTTCATCCTACCATCAAACGGAACAAACACCAATCCCAACTCACATAAGTTAGCAGTGGAAATTAAATTTAGAAAGAATTGCCCAATCCCGAAGCGGGTGTGAACATAGAATAAGAAAACTGTCCAGAGGTGAAACTTGTGAAACAAAAATAGGGTTGTCAATGTTATAGCATGGACAGCGTACACTAGAGCCACAAGTAACGATTCATTCCTACTTCATCATTAGGCTGTCAAGCCGATTAATTTTATTTGGATTTGGTTCAGCGCGTCTTCTTCTGCTAACATCTCTTTTAGCAATATTAGTAGCTTGCTGTGCCCCGCGGTTTTACCCAAATTAGTCTCGATTCCGTAGGAAAATCGGGATAAAAAGTATCTTATGTTCTCACTCAGGTCATGGTCTATCCATGTGCCAAATTACATCCAAATCTATTCTGCCGTTTTAGCGTAAAACAAACATACAAAACATCAAATCTTTTCTCTTTAAAATATTAGTTTAAAAAACCCTTTTTCACATCACCGTTCACACACTCATTGATCGTTTTTTCGATATTTTTCCTTCATCGACGACCACAACTTTGTTTCCTACGATCGAAACTGTAGCAGTTCCGTGCGGGTATTTTTTTTCTACACATTCTTAATCTGTGGTTCGGGTTCCGTGTAAAAGTTATACGTCATTTTTATGTGCGGTTACGTTGAATGTAACCAAATATTTGTATTGTGTGTGGAGTATCGCATATTTTAGGGATTTATGCCCCACCTTTTTCTATTAAGGATGAATGTGGCCGTTTATAAAATTGGGGAATTTCGAGGGCTTAAATCTGGAGTTTTGTTTTTAGTTTGAAGTACCTATAGTAGTATTTAGGATAGCATATTATTCGTAAAATATTTGATAGTCTATAAAGAAATATAGGACATTTGCTGTTTGTTTTGATTCAGGACAAAATCAAGCTATTAGCCATCATCACGTTTCCAAATGGTTACAGCATAATCAGCCTATAACGATCCCACTGCTGGGATAAAGGCCTCCTCTCAATGAATGGGCCGTAATCCACCACGCGGGCCCAGTGCGGGTTGGTAGATGTCACGTGTCTTCGTATTTTTGTTCTAGGACATGCCGGTTTCCTCACGATGTTTTCCTTCACCGTTTTGAGGGCCCAAAAGGTTATAATTATAATCGTATTGACTGGCCACTGACCTACCCACCGCAATGTGGCATAAAGCAACTACTCGAAGCAAAAGCACATGCTCACCACAGTGGTGTCGATTTCAGTTATGCATTGCAATTTTAGAACCCTTTTAAACAGAGCATTTACAACCCATAATTTAGAACTTAAAACTTCTAACATGGCTGCTACTGGATATAGGCTTGGAAGGAATGAAACTGAATTCCTGGACGGAGACTTTACTACTTTGTCTAAAGGGGTCTACACCCCATCAGCGATGGGTTCATGGTCTTTTTAGGGTTCCGTAGTAAACAAGGAACACTTATTGTTTCGCCATGTCCGTCTGTCTGTCTGTCTTCTGCGGAGCTTGTTGCGCCACTTTTTCTTCGACGTTAGTACTAGAAAGCTGTAATTTGTCATGGGTATACATATTAATCACGCCGAAAAAGTAATAACATGAAATAAAAAAAATCTTTTCTATCTCATGGTGTGGGGTGTTTCATAAACAGAACCCCGTTTGTGAATATTAAGCTTTAAAGTGCTATTTTTTGCTGTTAGTCATCATTTCGTTTCATTCTCTGTCCTACGACTTCCGGGGTTCGATGCCCTGGCGTCATTTGACACTAGAAAACTATTCCTTTTTTAGGGTCCCGTACCCAAAGGGTGAAACGGGACCCTATTACTAAGACTCCGCTGTCCGTCTGTCTGTACGTCTGTCACCAGACTGTATCTCATGAACCGTGATGGACAGTTGAAAATTTCACAAATGATGTATTTCTGTTACAGCTATAACAACAAATACTAAAAACAGACTAAAATAAATATTTAAGTGGGGCTCCCATACAACAGGCATGATTTTTTTGCCGTTTTTATAGATAATGAGTACGGAACCCTTCGTGCGCGAGTCCGACTGGCACTTGGCCGGTTTTTTACTACAATAGGCAGAAATTCAACAAAGCAATTCATAATTACAAACCCAGGCAGGCCCAAATCTAGACACAGAAGCGTACATACATACACACATACAGAATATTGTGACAGGTACAAATAAGTTACGCTAGTGAGAAATGTTTTCATCTATTGTGGGGAGTAGACGAGGGTAGGTACGGATGTCGAAACGTTGGCAAATGTATTTACTGAAATTTACAGAGGTATTCTACGTACTTCGGACGCGAATAGAGCATTTTTGTACACTGTGCAGGTTTTCGTTGGGTTATTTATTTTTTGTATGGCCAGTAATTTAAGAGTTAAAAAGGTTCAGACGGCTATTTATAGGTTTTAGGTACCGAGAAGGCTTTTGAATAAAAGCTTGTCGTAAAAATTACTTTACTGGGTTTTTTTTTGAGGTATTTATCGATTATTTTTAAATTTCTTGAGTATGTATTTAATTAAATGTTTGTGCGTAGTTGGTTAATAAAGGATAAAATCATAATTTCCGATCTTTTTTTAACGTTCTTATAAAATGCTTTCCATTGCTCATTAAATTTTTAGGACATTGGCGATCGTGCTCTGCTCTGGTGAAAATAGAGATTGCTCATCTAATAGCATAGGAAAGTTCATACTAATTCCATGTACAGTACGTACTAATTCCATGCTGCCATGATAGTAGGTACGATCGAAGAAGTTCATATCTATACACCGTAAGGACTATTGCTACTTGCAGCGCTAGACCGCTATAGAACCGGGATGCTGGTAATAGATGTGGTCATCGTGTTCATGGGATTTTGTTTTCAAACTGCTTAGATATGAAGTTCTTCGATAGTATATAATTTCATGCTGCCATGTCATTATTCTAAGGTAGCCATCTTGTTCTAAACTTTGGGTGCTCGGGAGAAAATACGGAGAAAACGAATTTTACCAGACCTAGCTAGATCAATTTTTTATCGAAATCGTTAGAGCCGTTTTCAAGAACGTGATCACAAACAGGTATATAAATATTCAAATATTGCCCATTTAATAGTACCTATAGGGTTATTTAAAGAGCTCAATGTTAAAATAGGTTAAACATAAAAGCCTGCAGTTTATTAAAATAGATCTCAGATAAGCAAAACATCTATTTTTGAACGATGCCATTCAAATTCCAAATTATAAGTTTGAATTATTTTTTAAATATTTAATAATATTTGACAAAGAATTTCAAATCACACTTTTTCAAACATACTTCAAAGGCTTCTCGAACGAACTATTTTCTAATTTAATTTTTCTTTGTCTACCCTCCAAATATTAAAATGACATTAATACACGTTAATGTCAACGTGACAGACGAAGTTATCAATCCCCGAGAGTTTGGAACTTCCATTGAATAATTTGTATACATTTATTGAAAAATAATTTAATAGAAAATGTTATTAGTGAAAGGTAATTTTCTCTATTTTGTATGAAAGTGGACCTGATTAAGTTGATTCCTAAGGGACGATAATTAGTTTGTAGAACGATATTGTATTTGTTGAATAGGAATAGAACTAGACATAGAAACGATAGTAGTACAATGTTACGTGCTACGTAATAGGGTCGTATTTCTTTCTTTTTTTTCTTTTTAGGGTTCCGTATCTCAATAGGAAAAAACGGAACTTACAGAACCACTTCGTTGACCGTCTGTCAGACTGTTAAGACCCTTTTTCTCAGGAACGCGTCGAGGTAACATGAAATTAATATCAAATACGTAGGTCTATAGTCCCTTGGAGCTCTAAAAAAATCAAACTTCTAAGTCCATTTACGTAACATATTTTGATACTCGCAAAGAAATCAAAACCTACAGGGTACTTCTCTTAGACCTACAATCGTGAAATTTGGCAAGTAGCAAGGTCTCACAGCACAAAACAAAGGAAAAATCCGAAATTCGTTAATTTGTAGATTTATCACATAATAATTATTTTTTGAGATTACAAATTTACATTTGCGGTTAAAGAATTGACCGTGACGTATATTAATATACGGAAGAACATGTTTTTCGACTACAATGTTAAGCTTGTTTTTGGAGTAAATTCATCCCAACTACGGAACCCATATTGTGCGTGGTCCAACACGCACTCGGCTGTTTTTTTTTTTTAGACTTTTTTTGCGTCGTCGTTTTATATTATTAAAGGCACATGAATTCATGTGTGTTCAAGCACATTTGCTTCATGTGATGATTTTCTTACAAGGCAGGAATAAGTTTTTACGCATTCAAATTGAATAGCCTTTCAGAAACCGCAGGTTATTCTCATAAAATGTCTTTAAATGAATGCAAATCTACGAACCACACATATCTTTAAATTAAAATCACGATTGCATAACTTGCGCACGAATAAATTTTCAAATATTCCATTCGTAACATTGGATAAGTCATGCAAAGTTATAATTGGCTAACTTTATCAACTTGAATGTGCGGTGAGGTATTAAGTAACAATAAAAGCTCAGATTCTTAATATTATTATAGAAATTTAATTTTTGGAGAAACATGCTGGATTATATTTTATACCGCATGAAAACTTTTGCGGGTAAAGTTTTTCGTACGGTTAGATAGTTTTTAACTAAAGTTGCTTGATTAGAAAATTTTTAAGGTTAGAATTTTTTTTAATTTATCTTATTTATTTCTTGATCTGGACTTTTTTTTTGTACGACAGGTAAATTATTAATAGTAGATTATGCACCGAGGGGCTAAAGTTGTGTCTTATGTCACGGGCGTCATATTGAATCTCGAGCGCAATTAAGGATTCTGGATATAACTCCCGAGCGTAGCGAGGGAGTAAAGAGTTTAACTCACGAGCGAAGCGAGGGAGTTAGTACAAGAATCCTGAATACAGCGAGGGATTCAAGCTAGCCCAAGGCAAAGACACCTTTAGCCCAAAAGAGAATACTCTACTTTTTACACCTAATGTGAGAAAATAATAGCCATAGTACGAAAAACAAAGTATTTATTAAATAAACAAACAGTAAGAATAACATATTTAGAACTAGTTAGTAATATGCACTTACATATTAATTGATGTTAATGGTAACATTTGAGACAACATAACATAAAATTTGACTCACTTTAGGTTAAGGTTAGGTTGGTTAGGTTTAGTTGCGTAGGTATTTATGTTGTATTTTATTTATTTTAGAAGTATGTATGTATGTTCGTAAGTATATTGTCGTATAATTTGTTTTATTTTATTGAGTGAATTGTTTTGATTTTATGTATTTTACTTTCTCTCTACTCTTACACACGGTGTCTACATCTCTTTTTACCCTCTGTCCTATCGCAGGTATGCTGGAAGAGATTTCATTAGAAATAAGCATCACCTTTGTACGTATTTTTCTGTTCTTTTAATCTTGTCTGTATATTTTTGTGTGTACATAAATGGTTAAATAAATAAATAAATAAATAAGGTTTTTCGAGCAGGTGGTGTGAAAATTAACTAATGTTACAGCCAATTACTATTACGGTATTACGGCGCGGTACCGTATTTGTTATTATTAACGCCAATTTTAATGTTATTCCATTCCTCTTAAAAAATGGTTCGTAGTTATCTAATTATTCTTACAATATTATGTCTTCGAAAACATGGCAACGATATGAAGAAGCAGTCGTTATGATTTTGTAGGAAATCGAGAATATCATCCACGCGTAATAAGGGTATCGAGAATAGCTTTCCTCTTTCTGGCACCAAAGGGTGTTTGTTAGTACTATACTACCAATTTAGCTGAGCATGTGAGATTCCAAATTCAAATCACATTATTGACCAGCGGGTCATAATGAAATCCAGTACAACATTATTGACCGGCTGTGCCCCCGGCCACTAATGACTCACTTTAGGTTAAGGTTGCTTGGCATATAATTTGACATTTTCGAGCAGGTGGTGTGAAAAAAAATATTGGACACGAATTTTTTCTTTTTTTACATTGAGTATCTAGGCAATACGTTAAAATATAGATTTTATACTGACTTGTGACGTAGCGAGCCCGCACTCCCCAGCTTTAATGCATTTTATCTAAACCATTTTGTTATTAATATATTACAGCAAAAAATACGTGTCTAATATTTTTTTTATTATCTGACTGACGGACTAAATAGTTTTCTTATTTTTCGCTGTCAACATCTCATGCAAATTTTTACAGTGTCTGTGTATTACAGTATTGTATGGCAGCAATAAAAGGCTTCTCTGTTTAACTAGGATAAGTTTTTTAACGTTTATTTGTTAGATGCATAAGTACTCATAAAGGGACAGGTCGAAACGTTTCTAGTTAAAAGGGATTTAATCACTGTGCGAAATTAATACATTTTCGCTTGGTAAGCCCGGGTTATCCTATTTTTGACTGGGCCTATCCAAATTCCAGGTAGCCTTGCAAATCCCGTAAGCTTTTAGGTAAGATCAAACACATTTTTAGAAAATACGAATCTACCGGGAAACAATTATTTCAATACCAACTAACCAACAATACAAACTTAAAATAATAATAATATGTACAAGTATATAAAAAAGAGGAGAAATAATCATAGGGCATCAATAAATTCGTCCGCATCGCTGTCAAGAGGAACAGTCCCCAAAAGGCTGGCAGCATTGCAACGTTGTATGGAAATGCTGATTCTTTGGCCATAGAATAGACCAGCCACGTGAAGATTCGATTACTAAGAAATAAGAACTAAGGCATTTTATCTTATCATAACATAACATCACGCTTTGTTTCTCCGAAGGGTTGGGCAGAGGTGTACCCGTAATACACCCACATTTCGCCAGTTATGTTTTTAAGTCCCATGTAATAGGAGGCGAGCCTGTTGCCATCGACCGGGCACAATTCCAGATTCCGGGCTACTACTGAGAAATTCTTGTTGGAAAAACCCAATATTACTTTTCCAAACTTAGGAATCAAACCCAGGACCTCATGCTCAGCAATAGCGCTTGCGACCACTAGACCAACGAGGCATTTTATCAGTCTTAACGATAGTGAAAAATTATTGAACTGACCATATTTGAAGCATAAAGCTTAAGTCCATCCCGATCAGAAATCGTTGTAGAAATTAATATTGAACGCTTTGAAAGCGATTGCCTCTTCTTGTCTAGACCCTCTGGTTTATTCTTACCGCCTCTGTGGTTAGACCACTTGTCTCAGACCCAGATGTCCCGGGTTCGATTCCCAGTGGAGGCAACATTTTCGGCTCGGTTTTGTTGGTGCCTTGGTGATAGTGCTAGTTCTAAGTCCGCCTGGATAGCTACCACCATCTTATCTAAGTCTGTTGCCATAACACCAATTTTATCAGGCATTTGATTGTTCTGTTTCGTTAGTAAGAGGTAAGATAGCCAGTTACTCTGTGGTAGAGGAATCCGGGTGAAGCTCGCTTCCACCTTCGGCTTGATCATCACTTACATACCATCAGGTGAGATGCAGGCCAAGAGCTTCTATTATTTTTTGGTTCAAACGGGATGAAAAAAATAAAAATGCCCAATTAACACTGAGATGTTGCCAATGAAAAAAACATGTCCAGAGAATAGACATGCTGTAGATATTTTGGTCAACCAATAGCACCACCTGACATAAGATTAAAGAGCAGGTGTTCTTGATTCTAAATCAACCTTGTAAGAAACACTGGTGTGTGGATAACAACACATTGGTCAATTCCTTTGGTAATGCAGGTGTTTATTGGTCTAGTGGTCGCAAGCGCTACTGCTGAGCATGAGGTCCTGGGTTCGATTCCCGAGTCGGGCAAAGTGTTATTGGGTTTTTTCTATCTGGAATTTCTCAGTAGCAGCCCGGAGTCTAGATTTGTGCCCGGTTGATGGCAATAGGCTCGCCCCCTATTACATGGGACTCAAAACATAACTGGCGAAATGTGGGTGTATTATTAGATACACCTCTGCCTAACCCTTCGGGGGATACAGGCGTGATGTTATGTTATTTGTTATGTATTATTAAAGTATAATATAGGCTGCTTTCAGAATTAGAACATAATCGCTCACAGCGCTGACATCGATAATTTACGTTCCGATTAATATATATCACGATTATGACAGCTGAGGGCTGTCAACAATTCGGAACGCTTGTGAACACGCTCAACGTCAAAACTTGCTTATCATATTTTTTTGTGTTTAGACCACACATTTCTTCTTCTTCTTTGGTTAGGTGGCGAACGGTAGCCAGAAACACAATTTCGAAAATGCCACGTTAAATTAAAGATACGATGCGAGTCAAATCAAAACAGCCAAACTGTCATTTTTGACAGCGCTCACGGTGATATTAGTAAAAAGCATGGTCAGCGTTATCGCCAGATGGCGCATGCCATGACGTCATCTATGACGATTCAAGACACATCGTTATTGCGCCCACGTTAATTCGGTACGGGTGTTAGCAGGCTCAAATAGATTACAGTGTAACTCGGAATGCACCCATAGCAGAGAAGTAATATGCTATAGGCGACCGTCACCACTTGTCACTTGTGCACTTGCCACGTAAACCAACGACACCCGTTCAGCCCAGTCGTTGGTTTACGTGGCAAGTGCACAACTGACTCACCGCAGGCTTCCCCAAGATACTTATTATTGGTTAGTTCGACGAAAAATATAGTATCGAAAACAGTTTCTCTATACAAAGCTTTTAGATAGTTTAAGGGGTACAACAGCCCATAAGAGCGTTTTTTTTCTGAAAGTGGGCTACGTCACAAATACATAGATGTCAAATATTTCGCTGTTTTGATTAATTTGCCAATATTACTGTATGGAAATGTGAAATGTGGCTAACTAGCGAACTAGAATATTAATAATGAAATACAATTATAACACTGAATTTGATGTTGTAACCGTTTTAAGTGTAACAAAAGGCATTTGGAAAGCTTGATTCTGGTAAATTGTATTTTTCACCAAATTATTAACCGATTTCCAAAAAAAGACTTCCGTTTCCTAGGACCGATTTTGAAAATTATTTTTAAGGTTCCGTACCCAGAGGGTGAAACGGGGCCCTATTATTATTAGCAGTGTAGTAGAAAGATGAATATTTTTTGCTTCTATACTAAATAATTTGTTTGACCTTAATAATAACCGTCTGTCCGTCTGTCACCACGCTGTATCTCATGAACCGTGATAGTTAGACAGTTGAAATATTCACAGATGATATATTTATGTTGCCGCTATAACAAAAAATACTAAAAACAGAATAAAATAAATATTTAATTGTTGTATGGGAGCCCTCCCATACAACAGGCATGATTTTTTTTGCCATTTTTATAGATAATGGTACGGAACCCCTCGTGCGCGAGTCCGACTCGCACTTTACGTTACGATATTAATTATTGCCTTTTATAGTCAATATTGTAGTTCACTAGTTAGCCACATTTCATATTTCCATGCAGTATTATTGCCGAATGAATCAAAACAGGTAAATATTTGACAGCAATTTGCGACGTTGCCAACTTTTAGGATAAGAGCCCTCTTAACACCTTTTACCACCTGCAAGACCCACAAACTACTCAACAGCTTGCAATAAAACTAAGTACCCATTTCCCCGTAAAGCAGATGCTTTACTTTGTTACCTGTTAAGTACTCTAGCACCTTTTACACCCCACACAACAATGACACAAACTTCAAAGGAATCCCCGAAACCGCGTTTTTTCTAGAAACCATCGTATTTCAATACCTGTCAAACATTATAATCCCCTTTGTTCTTTACGCCATTGTTTAAAATCTACCTTGTTTCTTAAGTCTAAGGTTCAAAAGCGATTAGCAAGATGACAGGTGATTAGTTTATTAGTATACTCGTATCATTATTGCAGAACACCTGACAGGAGTCCAGTCACTCCAGTGGTACATTCAGTCAGTGTTGGAACGCCGAGCTAGTAAGTTGTGTCTCAAGTAAATAGTTCAGGTATATTGAAGTATTCAAGTGCAAATGTTATTGGATTTATAGCCATTGTGATCGTCCTGGGATCTATTGTGACAGGTTGGTGTTTTGTTTGAACTTGTTTTTAATCTATTATGTTTCTATCATATTGAGAATAGATAAATCACCTTATAAATTGCAGACAGTCAAGTAGTTATTATATGTAAGGTCGAACAAACTATTTGGTATATAAACAAAAGTATTCTTCTTTCTACTACACTGCTAATATTCATTTTAATTATGTGCGAAATAACTTTTTAATCTTATGGCCTACTCAAGAGAGTGAAGCATATTTCAGAGTGATGTAAAGCAATATTGCTAACTCAGCGCACTCGCGCGCATTATTTAAAACTACTAGTAAGCTAGCTAACATCAAATAAAGTCAACTGTTCATGAAATAAGTTGAAAACTAAAATAATATTACTTTTAAAATCATTCACAAAGATACCTTAATCAATCTTGTAAACCAAACTGAGCTTTTCCACGATTTCCCTAGACATGCGCTAGCGCATAAGCGCGGCGTTAATTGACGAAGCGCGACAGGTGAAGCGCTTGCACTTGATTGATTACATAATAATAACACGTGTGTGAATGTAACTTCATACTTAAAGCTAAGTTGAAGGGACTTGACTTGATTGAGGTGTCATTTCTTATGTGTGTGTCATGGTGTTGATTTAGACAAGTTTAAATAAAATCAGCTAGCGAAACTTCGCAGAGGTGAAACAAACAAAACATAGATTTGATGATATTATTTTTGGGATTAACAACCTCTGGTAGTGTAGTTAGATACCTACTTGAAGTTATGACCCATCGCGTCCGTGACAAATACACCAAAATAAAAATAAAATGCAAGCTTATTTAATTTGACTCTTTAGAGGTTAATACCATGGATATATGAATAGTTAGGCCGAGAAACATTAGGACTTGAATTTCAACTTTTCAAGCTAGCGGAAACTTATTTTCAAATTGTCCTACGAGTTACTAAAAATAAATGGAAATATTTAAAAACTACTAAGGAAAAGCTAACAAGTATTGTAGAACGCGACATCGATTAAAAGTATATAATAACGTTCGAAATAATAACACGTAAGTACACAAACTATGACAAACCCTAAGTATGGAGTAGAAAATTTATTTAATTTCAGACCTTATTTCTATCGCAAACAATACAGACGCCAGCAGGTCAACCTACCCGAAACTGTCAAATTTTCCCAATCAACTTTGAACCTTATACTTTAGCGATAAAGTTCATAATATAATAAAGTAATGGATTGCAGTAGGTTGATGTACTGGCGTCTGTACCTATACACAGGTAGAAATGATAATTATGAATACAATATTTATCAAATCAAATCATTTATTTGCTTGAATATGGGAACATACATATTTACAACAAAAGTTCTTTACGTTTATCCTACCTAAACAGGTGTGCAAATATCTATTATAATAAAAATATGAGGCTGCATGCATTTGCGCCACACAAAGAAACCTTACCTACCTGTAGATCACAATGTACTCCTACGTTAAACATAAAAAGTCGTTTTTTGTTTAAACAGATGTTAAAGCATCCTCCATATGGCTTTTACAAGCAGATGTTGTTACCTTTACCGTTCACATTTTTGGGGTCTTTTTTTCATCATGTTATCAACTGTTTTTGTAATGGAGCTTAGATGAAATCGTTCTGTCCGTCAGCCATGCAAAATTTAAATCATAAACATTATTCTACGGGTCTCTATAAAAAATACAGGCTCTTAATTTATAATTCGTGCAAATCTTGAATGGAAATTCATTTATAAAACATCACGCCTATTTTCTACGAATCGGTAAGCAGTAAAACACACACCTTGCCAGTAAAATTTCAGTTTCATTTTATCACAGAACAATAACATAATAATTTTGTAGGTAAAATAAAAAGCTGAATATTAGACTAATTTCTAGAAACGTATTCAACACCTTTTAGTTTAGACAAAAGCCTTGTTTAGCTATCACAACAGTAAATATTCGCTAAATCAATACTTACACACCCATGAACAATAGCTCTTATTGGATTAAGATAATCCCATTGGCACGATTGTAATCCCTATTTCGGATTACCCTAATCCCCCTTTGACACTAAAATGGTAGGTACAGACACCACCATCAACCTACTACAAGCTGTCAAATTGATTTAATAGATTTTCAACTTTATAACTATAGTATAAGGTTCAAAGTTGATTGGGAAAATTTGACAGTTTCGGGTAGATTGACCTGCTGGCGTCTGTACAGTCGATCTTACGTCAGTGGTAACGCTTTGACCTTGAGCTGGTCTAGCGCATAGTTTGACCGACACCGCTGCACCGCGTCTTAGGAATCGAATGAGCAGCCTATCCCGACTCGTCGCGTACAGACTTACCTAAGGCGCGGTACAACGGTTTCGGTCAAACTATACTTCGAAATTTCAATAAAATAAAAGGCCTGGTTATAATGGTTGTATTTACCGCTGAGGTGTGGCCTACTATATTTGCATAGTCCACTTCGAAATTGCTTTGTCACTCTAAGGTTGAATAGCGCTTGCGCATCATAAAACGACACGGCCTAAATGTCTATGTCTCAGTGAGAGAGAGGCCGAAAAGTTCTGGAGTGGCAACCACGTACTGGATGACTTAGTGTTGGAAGGCCTCCCATAAGTCAAACCGATGAATTTGTGAAGGCCGCCGGAATCAGCTGGATGCGAAAAGCACAATACCGGTTAAAGGGGCGGTGCTTGAAGGAGACCTATGTCCAGCAGGGGACGTCTTTCGGCTGAAATGATGATGATGAACCTAATTGAAGTTTCAATTCAGGAGGAATTGATTTCATAAATGATATAGCAATTTCGAGGTTGACTGAACCAAACCTAGTAACTTAAACTGAACAAAATGCTCGTATTTGTCTTATCTCAAAGACAATTGAAAGGATTCAAAAGCGAGTTTTCTCAGTCATAAATTCCGTTGGCTTGTCGCAGATTCCGTAGTATAACAAATTGGGTTGCGATAAAGGGTGGCGAAAGGTAAAGGTAAAATAGTATGGGAAATAGTTCTATAAGGTTTTATGTTATATTCGTGCCCTGTGGTTATCCTTTGTCTTTTATGGGATTTGGGTAATCTCCGATTTGTAAGGTTTGGGTTGTTCTGAGTTTTTTATATGTTGTTTTGAGATCATTTCAATGTTGTGGACTTGTGTTGTTTTGAATAAAGCATACATTTCAACAACGTTATTTTTTACTGCTTTCAGTACCTACTAAAATTGCGTTATTTTCCCAATATCGTCAAATAAATAGTTTAGTCACAGAGTTGTAAAATTAGATAATTATATTCATTCTTTTTGGTAGTAAAAATTATTTAAATCTCAGAAATACATTGCAAATTATAGTTTTGTATAATTTGCTTTTTTTTTAATTTTTGTAAAAGTGAGTACCATGGAGCCGTTTACTATGTTATTATGTTGTATGTTGACTTGAAAGAGCATGGCAGTTGAGAGTATGTCATGCTCACTTAAATTTCTCGCTGATGGTGGCGAGTGTGTTGGATCATTCGGTTCCCTACAAAATGGTTGAGCTAGATGGTGCTGATCCACGCGTCATGTTCGTGAACGGGCGCCGTCAGTTGAGACTGGTCATATCTTATCTGTTAGGGCTTATTTTTAATCTTATATTTAGAATCGTTCTTGATATATTTTTTTTACATTGTTCTCAAGCAACAAGAATAATGTATCCAGAATTTTGTAATTTCTATATTTCAAAGAGTGTCCTTGGAGTTTCTTCCCCGTTCTTCTCCATAGAGATCTACGTTTTGAAATGGGCAACTAGCTTCAACTTTCTGTCTAACTGACCGACTTTTTGACAGCTCAAAAGTACCTGTAAATGGTTTAATTTAGAATTGTTTAGCTTACTTTATACTTATTGATCCCGCCTGCTGGCTGTTGTTTGATGCTTTAGGTACAATGAAGTATTTATAATCTACTACAAGTAGAGTTACTTTTAGTGTTAGTGTATAATGAAACAACAGTCTAAACTTAACACACAAAATATCTTTCAAATAACGTTGTATCACATTCCCGTGGCTGTGATAATTTCCCAGATATGAGACCTAGCTAGATCGATATTTCACCCCCGTAAGCCGTTAGAGGCGTTTTTGAGAACGTGATTACAAATATATATATAATAAAAATAATATAGGTGTGTATTCATATATTGCTCATTTAATAGTATAGGATATAGTTAGGTATTCTACCAAAATATAATACCTAACATAAACGTTGATAATGTAGGGAAAAGTACCTAACTATACTTTTCTGCTGACATCCGGAATCTACGATTGCAATATACACCCTACATGATCTTTCGGCCAAACCTCGACATTTTTTTCTAAAACAATCGTCCAAGTATGTCAAACAGTTAACTACTCGTACCAGTTTTTGTAACAAAAAGGACATAAGTGCGAACAATAACATGTTATTACAGCTATGTAGTGTTATTACTACAAATATAAACTGTCCAGGTATGTTAGCAGTGAGATCATTGTCCAACACGTGTTGATTTTTCTATGAATAGTTGATAAAACAATTGCAAAAAATACCATAACTGTAATAACGAATGTCACAGGATTGACTTGTAATGAAAGTATAGTAACTCTGACTGCATTACTAAGACTATTTGCAGTCAATTTTCTAAGAGATTTGTTTATAAAATCTCGACTAAACATAACAGAGATATGTATTATTATTAAGAAAATAACGTAACATGGAAATGATTTTAGTCGATATTTAATATCATTCTAAATGTCATTAAAGTAAATTGAATCATTACTGCATAAAATGCAATTTCAATAAGTATTAATTACCTAATACTCATTTTTTGTTTCATGCAATCATTACTAGAATTATTAGGATGATAAGAAACTAATCGAAAAATAATTATGCATCATCAACCTTAAAAGTATAAATAATATTGCGTAATTCGTGTTACAAAACATCCATTAATGTCATCATTTTATCGTTACAGATACAAAATGGCAGCAAAAAGGTCAGGAAACGCTACAAAAGAAAATATAATGCAGCCAGTGACACTTCAAGAGGCAATAAACGTTATTAAATTCCTCAAAACGACACATAAACAAGAAGTTGCGAGGCTGAAAGAAACATACACAAAACAAGCTGATTTTATAAGGAAATTGGAATCGAATAGGAAAAAGGAATTGGAATTCTTATCGGGTGAATTGAGAAAATACGAAGTAAATTTAGCTTTAAGAACAGAATCGGTAACAGAACAACTCGCACAGAAGGATTTCATAATACAGAAACAAGCTGAAAAAATAGAAGAATTAGCTAATCAGTTGAAAGATAAAGAATTAACAGCTAGTTTACCAGAAATTAATATAATGGTCGATTCCAATTCTGACTCAGGAGTAGCGTTAGAGAACGAAGACTGCAAGGCTGAAGAAACCAAACCTGAAGTGAAAACAACTAGAAAGTGTAGTCGAAGATTTGGAGATACTATAAGTTTTCTCCGGAGAGTTGACTTTTCTCCAATTAAATATAAACCATCTAACCGAGAAGGTGCTAAAAAGAAAGATGATAATAAAAAGAATAAATTACAAGTGCCAACTGCAAATAACAGGATATTTAATCGTCAAATGAGTAATGAGAAGTCTGCTAGTGAGGATGAGAGACCCATCACTGATGAATCAATTTTCTTTGATGCTAGTGTTGAGCCTGTAATACTACGGTCAAATAAAGTTAACGATAGTATGAACAACCATTTCTCTGATGATGGAAGCGAAGATACCAGTGAAGAAATCTTCGACAGAGTGATGAGCAGAAGCAGCATTAGAAGATCTGTGAAAGCAAATCCCAAATATAAGAAAATAAATAGAACTAAATCAAAACTTTTGGAACATGTAAAAGTGAATATTGTTGATTGAAATGTTAACTATATATATATAACCACTATGAGCAATCTTCATGTCATTGTACCTATCAATCTGAAATTATTAAAGTGTATTTTTATCTGAATTCGTTTTTTATTCCCCTTTTTCTAAAACCAGTGTCATGAAAATTGTATTTTAAATTTAATCTTATATTTGATGTAGCTATCATACAGGTAGGGGTAGCAATAATTTTCATAGCCTACATCTCCCTAAAGATCATATGATCAAAGAAAATAAAAACAGAAAATGTCAGGACCCTCACCTCACATTTACCTACACAGTCTGAAATAAATCGACATAAACTGGACTTATTGAACGAATGCATACAAGCCGTCCGGATATAGAACTCGGTAAAGGTCGATGGGTTGGCAAGGAAAATAAATTATACTCGATTGAGTTGCTGACGAATAAATTGAGGGTCAGAACCCACCAATACTTATTCGCATACCGAAAAAGACATACATTTCTTGATTTGCAAAAGATAAACCGTCTTACATGTGGAAAACATAACAAACAATTAGATGAATTAGACGTCGAGTTCTTCCTAAAATTTTGAGGTATATTTATAAACGTTGCAAAGTTAAGTGACATTCAAACGTCAAAAATGTATGGTTAAACAGTTGATAATCATTACTTAACTTTTAGCAACGTTTATAAATAAACCTCATTATGTTCAAAGCAGTAAATTAGCTTAACACATAACATCGATTTGGGCAGAAGTGTATTGTATTGTACACCCTCACTCCAAGGAAAGTCTAGTACTTTGATTTTATACAAAATAATTTGGGTCCACGCAGGCAAGCTGCGGGCAGCAGCTAATTATACAGCATGAGAATTTCAATAAAACAATCTCCTTAGGAGTCATCAACAGACGCTCAACTTTACATCGCTCTTACACAAAGATTAAGTTAAATACTGGACATAATAAAGTTATCTAAGACAATAACAATCAACATGGAACTGCAGCTGTAAAACTAGTTAAACCGACAAAGTTAAACTGTAAGTATACACTGTTTTCAGTTATATTCGTTCAACTACTATTTTGTAAGTGGCAATTTTATGTTTATGTCTGTGTTTGTAGGATTAAGCTGACGTTAATCTTTTAGAAGTTTTACTTTCGTTTGACATAAAGCTGGTAGAACATTATTTTATCCCCTTTATTTTTTTTTAATAATGGGCGTTTAATAACAAACGTAGTATACATATAAAAATGAATTACCGTGCGTTAGTCTCGCAAAACTCGAAAAAGGCTCGACCGATTTGAATATATTTTATTTTGTTCGCTTCAATCCTGGGATAGTTTAGGAAAAACCCAGAGAAAAAGAAAATATCTACATTTTGCATTGATCACGTGGTACGAAGTTCACCGGATCATTTAGTTGACTAACAACGAATTTTCTATTAATAAAAATCAGTTTGAGAATTGACTTGTTTTTTTTATTACAGCGTAAATATCAAGTTCTTGGACCAAGTCTCGGTGGAAAAAAAAACAAATTACATATAACCCAGACATAATTTAAAAAACAATCCTTAAAGAACGTAAGTAACTACCTACAAATTTGAAAAAAACGAAGTTACAAAGACCTATTATTATAAAAACAAACTCTTTTTATCTTTTACAGTCTTCAAGCTTTTTCGCAAAACGGTTTTATAATAAATTTGTCAAAACTTTTGCTTACTAAAGCCGTCTACGCAAGCAATATAAGTTTCCAACAAAAATTACAATCTTAGCGTAAACAAGATTCACTTGACAATTCAAAGTTAAAAGGTACTAAAGCAGGACTTATTTATGCCCTTCCCTTAGGTGTCCTTAAGCCTACGACATTATTCGTCGAAATATCTTGTTTAAGAAATGTGTCTCCTGTGAATTTCTTGTCGTTTGAATGGATATTGAGAGGCAAAGTATACGTTAGAAAAGTAATTGAAGTAAACGTATAAAACTTCGTTCTGAAAACATAAGAAGCTCAACAATTGGATGATGGTTAACTAGCTTTTAACCGCGGCTTCCGGAGGTCGGAAATTATCCCACGGAAACGTAACTATGGCGGCATCTGTATCGCCACATGCAAACTGCGCATTATACTGACGTCAAGAAAACTTTTCTTTTATTTTTATTAACCGACTTCAAAAAAAGGAGGAGGTTATCAATTCGACGGTATGTTTTTTTTTTTTTTTTTGTATGTTTGTTACGCGATTACTCCGCCAATTTTGAATTGATTTTGATGATTTTTTTTTTTTTTTGGTAGGGCATACTTCAGAAATGGTCCCATATAAATTTGGTCAAGATCTGATGAAGGGTTTTTGAGTTAGCTTCAATAATACATATTTTTCCCACCTAGCTTATGTGGATGATATTCTAATAGTTCCTGTCACTGTAATTTACTTGGTATTCAAATTTTTGTGGGGGTTTTGTGTAAGTACCACAACTAAAAAGTGAAAAATAAAAATTTTTGCACAAAAAAAAAAACCGACTTCCAAAAAAAAACACTACAAAGTGAAACATAACTTTGATTTCGGAAGTCGGTGGCAAAAAAAACTAAAATAAAAAACCCAAGACACCGACTTCCGAAATCAAAGTTATGTTTCACTTTGTAGTGTTTTTTTTTGGAAGTCGGTTTTATTTTTTGTGAATTTTTTTTTATTTTTTGTTATAGCGGCAATAGAAATACACACAATCGGTGATAATTTCAACTGTCTACCTATTACTGTTCATCATGAGATACAGCCCGCTGACAGATGGATCGACAGCGGAGGCTTAGTAATTGAGTTCCGTTTGGCACCATTCGGGTACAAAACCCTACATATGCACATAACTGCTAAAGTGCTGGATTTTTGAAACCATGTTTACAATCTCTGTCATCTCAACCGTGCATGCGTGTTACTGAATGGGTATGTGGGTATGTGGTTTCTAACCCAGTCAAGCGGTAAATCGAGACCGATCTAGACCGTACAAAGTCAGACATTTGACACTATATTGCAATGAAGTAGGTATTCGCTTTGTGAGGTGAATAGAGCGGATTCGATTACCTATTTGAAACAAAACAGCGATTACATTAACGCCAGTAGCACACCTGCGCCGCGAAACCGTAGCAGCGAAACCGCAGTAGTTCAATTAAACTGGCCGCGTCATGTTCCGATAATCCAGTTCCGCCACTCGAATTTCGAGTAGCGGAACATGACGCGTGCCAGTTGAATTTAACTACTGCGGTTTCGCTGCTATGGTTTCGCAGCGGAGGTGTGCTACCGGCGTAAAGTCTATTTCTTGATGAAATTACGAGAGTGGATAAACATAACTTACCACGTTTAACAGCATCAGAAAAAAAAGTTCAGCTTCGATCGAACAGTGTAGCCATAGCCGGTTGATTTAACGCGGTGTGGGTGCGCTCAGTCGTGCAATTCAAAGTAAACTTATCACAACGCGATTGGTTGAAAATTGTTCTTTGTTACCATGTGGCTTCGTGTTGGGACACTATAGTCTTACACTCGGTCTGTACGCCCAAAACACTTCCTCTAGAACTTAAAACCATTACGTAACTACGAGTATACCTAATATCTTGAAAGTTCGCAGTTGGTGGAGAGTGCCAATAGTCCGCGTAATGTAGGAGGCGACAAGGCGCCAAAGTTGGGCTCAACATAGCGATACCAAACTTTTCACTCGATGTATGCTGATTCTCCTATGTGTACGGGTAGCATGTCAGACTTAATTTCTATTCATTTATTTATTGTTTTTGGTCGTATTACTTTTGTATACATATTGTGTAGTACTGTGTATGTGATGTACCTCAAATTTCTGTTATTTATTCTGCTACATTTTGGGAGAGGTTTGCCATAATCGCCACACTTGGCAGGTGGGTTGGCGGTCGCAGTACGGTGTTAAAAATGTATAGAGTACGCTGCAGCCCATTCTTTAGTAAGTCCCTTAGTCGCCTATTACGACACCCACGGGAAAAATACTATGGTATTATTTAAGCACGCAGCACCGGCATCGGGCAATGAAGAGGGCCATGCTTGGAGTTTCCCTACGTGATCACATCAAAAATTAAGAAATCCACAGAACCAAGGTACCGACATAGCCTGAAGAATTGCCAAACTTAAGTGGCAGTGGGCAATGGAGCCGAAAGGTTCTGGAGTGGCGACCGTGTACTGGAAGACGTAGCGTTGGAATGCCTCCCACAAGGAACCGACGACCTTGTGAAGGCCGCAGGAATCTGCTGGATGCGGGAAGAACAGAAGCGGTCGAAGTGGCAGTGATTGGGGCCGGCCTATGTCCAGCAGTCTTTCCGCTCAAATGATGAGTCTGCTACATTGAATTATCAATAGAAGATAATTTTTGCGAGCATCATTTCCCTTTAACTTCATTTATTATGCCATAAATGAAACAGTAGCAATTTAATCATATTAAAAAAATACAAATAAATGCTGGTTTGCAATATCCAAAAATTATAAAAAAACAAGTATTCCAAGTTAAAAATACTTTCTTTTTGTCTGAATATTGCTCGTACTGTGTAACATTTATTTCGCGTAAAAATCTCTTGTAAACATTTTGAGTGAGATTTTTCATGGACCACGTTTATACATATGGATATTGTTTGCATTTCATTGACAATATGGTCGTGAGTTATGAAAACAGATTTCCGGTAATAGCAGGGATTTAAGCAGAAAAAGTTGCACATTGTGTTTTTTTGCGGACAGGCATTTTTTACAGGTTTGGTAAACCACTGATAGATGTCCAGTCCTGGCCTTTTCCTGTATATATTTTTTATCTGAACAGAACCATTAATGTTCTAGAGGAAGCCTTAAATTGTTATTTTGATCAAAACTTGAAATACAAACTTGCCGCGTCGCAGGACTCATTTGATTTTCAATTCAGGAACAGCGTAAGTCTTCATTATCTCATCATCAAGATATTTTTGAGATGAAACTTAGGCATAGTCAGGTAAAAAAAAAAAAAAAATTACGACCATATTATTTAGTGACCACGCAATTGGGATTGTCACGATTTTAAAGTCAAATGCCTTTTTTTTGTGTTAATTAAATAAAATATCAATTGTTTTGCCAACGCTACTTGCACAAAACTTGAACCTGCAGTACCAACGCAGTGTCGCATCCCGGTTATTCAGATACACCGGAATATCGTCTGGATTGTTTGTTGATACCCGTTTCATACCAGCATAGAGTCAACCTTCCTAAGCTATGACATAGATACTTTCAAGTGATATGAATCGTATCTGTAACTTACACCACCCTACAGCTTACACAAGAGGCGATGCTTGATGCAAAAAATATTAGGAATATTTCTGGGAAGGGAAGGATAATCTGTTTGAGATAGAAGCTAGAAATTAATTTAATTTCCTGCTATTGGTACCTATAGGCACTGATTTATAAACACAGGAAAGTGTCGTAACCCTTTTTTCCAATAGGATTCTACGGCAGATAGTGAATTGGAAGAAATTACTTGGTAACGAAAATGACCAATGAAGACTGCGGGGGCCAACCTACATCAAGAGCTGCTAATAGTGCCCACGTATCGCCCGCCCCTTGAGTGAATGGGGTAAACGTTTTATTGACATTGCTATATAGTGAGATGATAACGTATTAGGTAAGAGGAACGTTGCTAACTAAATACAAATAAATATAAAGCTACTACTATTAAGGAGAATGAAACTAGCAAAAATAAGGTTTAGGTGTATGAGGAACAGGGTGTAAAGTTCACTCATCCACCATAGAAAAGGTAGGATCCTCCGACCAGACGGGTGTTGTGTCTGGCGGGCCGACTGCCCGACTGTTGATGTCGGATAGTCTGATATATGTCGTTCGCGCGGTAAACTCTAATTGCGCGATGCAGGATTTGTGTGACGTCTTGTCTTTGATGCATTCGTATGTGGCGGTGTAACCGCTACAATGGCACTTCCATTTTGAACTTAATTCAAGCACTTTTTTCAAATGAGCATGAGTCGTGGCCGTTACTAGAGTGGTGGCCCAGTACGAACCATGATAGGCGATTTACTTTATGTAAATTATTTCATCACCACTGCTCTCAAACCGGTGAAGAAAAACATCGTGAGAAAACCGGATATCCTAGAACCAACAATTCGAAGACATGTGACATCTACCAACCCGCACTGGGCCGGCTTGGTGGATTACGGCCCCTAACACAGAAAAGAGGCCTGTGTCCCAGTAATGGTAACATTATAGGCAGATTATGCTATGCCAATATAAGCATACATAGCGAAGTAGGAACTTACCGCTCTATTCCATACTTTTCAAAGTTAATCCAAATTGTCGTCACGACAATTTGGATTAATTTACAACACCAAAACGGCTCTGTGATTATCTATCTATTTAAATAAAAAAATTGAGAGCGAGACTGGCTCGAGCGGTCGCATGGGTTCCTCTCCTTCCGTCTGGTGCAGGTGCTGTCCGGACACGGTTGCTTCGGATCGTACCTGCACCAAATCAGAAGGGAGGAGACGCCGTCTTGCCACGACTGTGGCGCGGTGGAGAACACGGCGCAGCACACACTCGAGGTGTGCCCGTCGTGGTCCGAGACGCGCCGCAGTCTCATGGCAGCGATCGGACCGGACCTCTCACTCCCCGGCCTGGTTAACGCCATGCTGGGGGATGAGAGGTCTTGTACGGCAGTCGCCTCCTTCTGCAAACACGTCATGTCCCAGAAGGAGGCGGCGGAGCGCGTGTGGGAGGACGATCCTCACGCGGTGCCGCTCCGAAGGCGGAGGAGGGGTCGAAGAAGACGTCAGTTTGATAATCATCTCCGACTCCTCCTAGGTGGAGGCCAGCAGGCAACGGGTGCGGGGGCACCCTTGCCTGTATTGCACAGACCTCCACCAGTGTCGGACGGGAATGGCCAGGTGTTCCCGGCCATTCCCGTAGCCCCCCAACCTGGGGGGCATGCGGGGCCCGCCAGCTAGGCGGGCATGCGCCGGGAGGGTCGTGGATGTAAAGGCTACGCAGGTTTCCCATGGCCCTCCCATCACGGCGAAGCGGGAACTCCGCTGAGTTTTAGTGGGTATACTGTCCTTCCGACAGGAGTCCCACACACCCCATCTCGTCCCCCACGAGCGGCAGTGCATAAAGCATTTCACAGCGTCAAAACAAAAAAAAAAAAGGTAGGGTAGGTAGGTGCGCCGTAGATAAGTACTTAGTGCTACCCGTGTGAAGCTGGGGTGAGCAGCTAGTTATGAATAATTATATTTACGGCAGACCACAGGATTATTACTACTGAAAGCATTGAAACACTTTAATTAATAATAACCGTTGAATACGATATTTGGTAAAAGCTTTTAACACCAAATAAACAAATAATATCAAACACACTTACATAATTGAATTTCAAAATTAATTATGAATTTCAAAATGTTTCAGTTCGATCATGCTGATAAAAAAATATTTTAAAGTAGGAAAGTTACATAGGAAAAGTTTACAGTATTTCAGCGAAAGCAGAAATATTGCACAAAAAAAACATACATACTAAAATAAATATCCACCAATCGTGTAAATAAAGCATACTTTTCGGAATAAATCTAAACTTAATAATAATATTATAAAGAGAAAAGATTTGATTTTTTCTATGTTTGTATGTTGCGTTTTCACGCTCAAACGACTGAACAGATTAAATTTGGCACATAGGTAGACCATGACCTAGGTTAGGACATCTCGGGATCGAAACCACAGGGCGCAGCAAATTACTTATAAAATTATAATGCCTTCACAGTAACTACATAATTATATCTGATTTGGTATCCATCGTTTCCGAGTTTACTTAGAGCTGTAATAAGTAAATGATTCTTTTTGGATTTATGTGGCAGTAGCGCTTTCATTTTCATACCTACAATTCGACGACAGACCTTCAAACAAAGCAGAATTAAACGACTGCCGTAAGGTCGGTATAACGCAAATATAGTCCAAAGGAGAGTACTAAAAATCTAATCTAAACAGTCCTTTGTACTGGTCTGTTTTGTCCGCAGGTCTAAGATTAAACATCAAGTTTTACAGTAACGGATATTGCGAGTCTAAGTTGTAAGTGGTTAGTTTTCTTGTATACCTAGTTTTTCGGGTTCGGTAAACAGAACCCTAGTACTAAGCCTCCCCTGTCCATTTCTGTCCATTGGTCTGTTAGCATGCTGTATCTAACCGTGTTGAAAATTTCCCAGATTGTGTATTTCTATTACCGCAAAGTATATTATAAAAATTCAATAAAGTTAATAAATAAAGCGGGTCTCCCTTTAATTATTAACTTTTTTTTTTTTTCCACACAAGAAACGTGTTTTTTATTCGACGTGTAGCTGCTTTATCTTTATACGGTACGGAACCCTTCTTGTGCGAGTCCAACTCGCACTTGGCCGGTTTTTTTGTTTGTTATTGTATAGTAATGGCTGGAGTAGCAGGTGCTTGAAAGAGCTGATGTTAATTTGTGCTAGAAATGACAATATTAGTAATTTAGATAGGAAGGAAAACAATGGTACCGATTCTCTTGTCACAAATGCCTCTAAACTAGACTAAAAATCACCAAAATTTAGTTTACTCCTGTCAAACGATGATTTCCCATTCTGAAATAGACTAAGGTGGCACAACTGAACTATATTTTAATTTGACAGCACTAAGATGGTACTGGGATTTTAATTTAGTCAAAATGAATATTTTGCTATTCTGAATTTGACGTTTTTCACCTAAAATTTTAATTGTCTAACTTAAATCTTTTTAATCGCGATAAAACGATTGCCTTGTGCATGCAAGCAGAAGCTTTAATAGGTTGTGTGTACAGCATGACTTCGATCCTTTTACAACAAGCGTGTCCGCGGCCAGAAAGTGCTTGAGTCTTAACTTTTTCACGTGATGCTTAATACTGCCCAAGTTATGTTAGCCTGAGTAGCTTTTTAACCACCTTTATTGTATTCATCTATGTGCATAATAATTATTACTGCTGTATAATTTTGGCTTTGGCGACTTATTGTTTTTGTCGGCAGTACTGTGTTGTTCACAGATTTCTTAAATTATTATTCTGTTACCTGTATGTGAAGACTTGTAATTGGCTGTCAGTCACATTTTCAATGTCTTATTCTGGTTTGTTTAGCTGTAAGTCTTCCAAAGGAAATAAATAAATAAATAAATAAAAAATGGTGTGGATTAATATTAGTTGTCATGAACTAATACACGAACACCTCGAAATAACAGAAACAGAAACAGTACTGTACTGGATTTTTTTCTTTTCTCTTACTTATAACTCGAAAATCAATCGCAAAAATAATAAAAATTTCGACCCCCTTTATAAAACCCTTATACCCAACACTTTGGTTTTTTTTTAGGAAAAAATTCACGGGGTAGGGCATACAAGTATGTACCAATTCGATTTTAGATGTGTCAAAATAATTTTTAAATTTAGAGACCTTTTATTGCAGAATGGCTTTAAGATTCTCATAGCCAAAAGTAAGGAATTTTAGTGATAGTTTAGTTCTGTGTACAAGAGAATCGGCACCGCTGTAGTACATGTTGTGGTCTAAAAATAGTCCAACATATAAAATTATTGGTGAGACATTTTATCACAAGGTTGGTATCAGCAGCCTTCTCTTGTCAAGTTTTTTAAGTAAGTATTTATGAATTTAAAGTATAATGCAGAAGAAAACCATAGTGCAGAAGAAAGGTTTAAAGTTTTAGAATGTTGAAGAATAATAAAAACAAATCAATAACAATTGTATCTCTAAAAACAACATAGTTAAGGCTCATGCAGACTGACGTGACATGTCGCGTGGCGATTCTGCGATATCATCGTCATGCAACACCTTTCACATTAGCGCTGCGACATCGCGGGCGCGACAGGCAGCGCGACCCGCAGCGCGACACCAAAGGAAGATTGTGTATAGTGTCGCGTTGGTATCGCCACGATAACAAGAGAGTATTTTCTATGTCGTGGCGTGACGGCGATCCGCGCACGTTTTTATATTACGTGTTTTCATTGAAATTGTTCCACCAGAATCGCAACGCGCTAGCCCTAAATCGAACAATCGCGTTGCTCGACAATTCGCACCAGTCTGAACGAGCCCTTTTTTTGTTTGTTTATTTTATAGGCCCGATTTGTTCACCTAAGGTGTCTGGTGTAGTCCATGTGGAGCATACCTGACAACATACTTCTTCAATTAATGCAATAGAACAATATAGTCAACTAGGTAGGTGCTCCGTGTGTGAGTTCTGATGATGACCACGTCTCGAGCTTGGCGTGTAAACTGCAACGTACTGGAGACAAAGGACCACAAGCAATTGCTCTTCAACTAACCTGGATGGTGCAAAGTACAGTATCAAAGCGGGTTTGCTGTAACGACAACCACACATTTAGGTCAGTTTGCCAGTAACATAGAGGTCAGAAGCGCTCCCAGTCAACCAATACCACAGACTAAACACATTGGTGACGACTAGCTACGCCTCTGACGCAAGAGATTTTAACCTCGCCGAATGCAGTCAACTGCGTATTTTATTTACCTGTAGATTCATAATGTCATAATTAGTACATATGTATGCGAAGGCTTGTGCAATCAAATCAAATTTTAGAATAGAATAACATAGGCTACTTTTATTTCAGACAGAGTCCATAGGGTTAGTAACAATTTTACTTAACATCTAGTGGTAGGTACGGACAGGTAAAAATAAAATTTAAATTCAGCGTGGAGCTGCATCTACCTCTGCAACATCGGGGAATCCCACTGATCTGCAAACAAACTGTGAATGCTGTTGGTGTGTCAGCCTATAAAGTACTTTACTAGACGTTCAGTCTAAGTAGTGGGCAGACGTTCCGCATTGAATGAAGGCACCATAATCCCCACCATGATTTGAAGGCGCCCTCTGGTCGGCGCAACCACGCGTTCCAGTTCACCGAACAAAAAGTGACATATGAACTTGACGATCACGTATTCGCGTGACTTTGGTTCGTACGCACCCTGACGCATTTCAACATTAATTTTAGAGCTGGGCAGCTCATGGGAAATCACATAAGCACCGCATGTATCAAAAGTGGTACAAGAACCCATGACCATAATTTTTGCCTTATCGTTTTACGAACAAAATCGTATACCTATGATCGATAGATTTGGTTATTCTGAATCCAAAAATCCTAAATTCAGCAATTTTCCGTGTATTTTTACATTTTTGAAAATGCGTTCTCGCCACATGTGACACTCAAAATATCTGAAAACAAGCTTTTTGGTAATAAAATTACGAAAACTATGTACATTTTTAAATCTCCCTTGCTCAAACACTCATACAGCCCATCATAGACTACGCTGATGCCGGTTACTTGGATGCCTCCGAGGAGCTTTTAAATAAACTTGAACGTTTGCAAAACACCTGTATTCGTTTTGTTTTTAACCTGAAAAAGTATGACCACGTTTCTAACTTTCGCAAGATACTCAAGTGGCTCCCTATTCGACTTCGCAGGAACTCTCGGATACTGTGTCTGCTATTTAACATCCTTCACAACCCTAAAACGCCATCCTATGTGCGCTTTTCCTACGCCCGTACCTCTCATGCACCTTGCAGATCGCATCTTAAATCCTCTGCCCACTCAACTGACTTCTACTCCTACTCCTTCAGTGTGCACGCCATTCGGTTGTAGAATTCACTTCCGCCTAACATTAGGGACTGCCAAACTGTTGCAGTTTTTAAAAGAAGAGTGAAAGAACACTATATTTCCACTTCGTCATAGTTGGATATTTTGTATTTATTATTATATTATATATTACATTACAATTATTAGTACCTATTTATATATTTTTGTATTTATCTTAGAACACGTATGCAAGTATATTCTCATATTCTAAGTTAATTTATAAATTAGTGAAAAGTTAAATGTTTTTATTTTATGTATTGTATTTTCTCTTCTACTCTTACACACGTTATCTACATCTCTTTTTATCCATTTTCCAATCGCATGTATGCTGGAAGAGATTTCTTTAGAAATAAACATCACCTTTGTACGTATTTTTCTGTTCCTTTTATTCTTGTCTGTTTATATGTGTGTACATAAACTGTTAAATAAATAAATAATAAATAAATCATACATAAGTGATGAAACCGTCTGTCTATTTTTTTGACATAGTAGAAATGGGCTCCGATAAAACTGACGTTTCTGACCGGTACTAACTGTCCACCGAGTCAGGTTCAGAATCATCTAAGCTAACAATTTTATACGGTTTCTGCCGTAAAACGATGCGACATGGTTTTGGACGTAGGCTCTCGTACTATAGGCCTAACTGTTCTACTTTCAGGTGTGATGAGCCAAATAAAATATAAGCGCTAATCAAATCATTTACATTTTTAGTAAATAAGTATATCCAGGAATCCTTGAAGAGAACAATGGATTTACAAAACTCTATCGATCACACCTTGCGCCACAATTCAATTGTACGTGAATCCAACCGCCCACGCCCTCGCCGGTCAAAGGAGACTGCTACTGGGAACGCTTCTTAATATTTTCTCAGGAAATAAAGGTTATTCGTACTTTCTGTGCGAGTTTACTATGTATTTTTATTCTATGCTGGTTTTCTTTGTTTTAGAAGGAAAGTAAAGAAACGTATTGTGGAAAGTTTAGTGGAGTGTAATTGAACGTCTGTAATTAAAATAAATGTTCACTTGCATCTTTCTCTCTAGCTAAGTTTGTCTTGGACATCACTGACTTCGGTTAAAGAAAACTATAGCGAGGTAACCAGCACCCTAATTGCGTGATACACGATCCATCACAATCTGAATAATTTTGAAACAAATTTAATATATATTGCTTCATAAGTTCGAAAAAAAAATCCGCTCAACAAACGTTAATAACGCAATGAATGTTGTTGAACTGTCAAAATGAAACGGATTAGTCGTAAGAGCGTTTGTTCTGAAAGTGGGCAACGTCGCAAATAGATGTCAAATATTTCGCTGTTTCGATTAATTTGGCAATATTACTGTATGGAAATAAGAAATGTGGCTAACTAGCGAACTAGAATATTAATAATGAATTGCAATAAGTATATAACATTGAATTTGATGTTGTAACCGTTTTAGGAGTAAAAAGGCATTTGGAAAGTTTTTTTTACATCTAAAAGTAAATATTCGGTGTTACGATATTAATTATTGCATTTCATAATCAATATTTTAGTTCACCAGTAAGCCAACTTTTAGGATAAACGCTGTTAATTTAAGTGTTAAATCGCTAACCCGCCTTGAGCAAGCGTGTTAATCAATGCTGATGCTTTCTTTGTATGAGAAGAGGCTCTGTAGTGGGGTAGGCTAGTATCTTCCTCATAAGTTTTTTTTTTTTCATTTTATATTTATTAAAGTTGGGGTCTGCCCTATAGAGCAGAACTTTTTATCTCATAATATTACTTTGCATAACAGCGGATTGCATAAACTTCATTTCGCAAAAAATCGTTTGGCATACACTCATTTATCATAATTCAAAACATAATTTTGTAAGTCAGAATCATCTTTAGGCATATATTTCTTATTCATAATAATTAAAAAACAGAACCATCATGTCGCAGAAAGCTCACACAAACATGCAAACAAGCATACACCATGCATGCAGCATGCAAGAGAGGATGCAACATGCAGCAGGCATGGTTTCTGTCACGGCCCCGGCGGCGCTGCGGGGCTCCGGCGATCCCACGCGAGCTTACGGACGCTTTTACGAACTTGCGCGTCTTTCTACATTGTTCTCACATGCATAATTTCAAAATTAATGATGTAACCAATATTTTGTATCATTTTTTTTATTTAAAAGAGTGTCCGTGGAGTTTCTTGCCCGTTCTTCTCCATAGGTACCTACTACGCTTTGGAATGGGCAACTAGCTTCATATTTTTGACTGACCGACCCCTTGACAATTCAAAAGTGCCTGTAAATGGTTTAATTGAAATAAATGCTTTGAGTTTGAGTTTGACTTATCGTCGCAGATGGTTTATCACTTACCACCGCAGCTTCGTCTTACTGGCCGGCCAAGACGGCCAGCCTCAGCTGCGGTGGTGAGCGTCACAACCACCTGCTCCTCAGCTCGCGGGCCGCCTCGCCCCTCCGCACCTACGCGGGCATAAAATTACACTCTAGGGGTAGGGCAGACAAGACTACGTGGAGTCTGTTTTGCAGCGATTCATATCTGTCACTAACTTTTATAGCACATAATGAATTTTTTTTACAATATTTTATTTTAATTTAAGATTAATAATGCTATTTTATAGAAATGGTAATATCCCTACTAAAATTATTCCAAATAAAATTCCGCCATCTTAAAAGTAGGTATGCCATTGTAAATTCAGACATATAAACATTCGGCCAAACAATAATTCTATTAAATAATTATTATGCCTTTCAAATATTCGTTTAAAGAAGATTATGCTAAGTGTGTTATGCCAAATAAATTACGGAGCATCAATATTCTGCCAGATAGAGGGAGCCCTCACAGTTGGTGATACTTTATTTAAATTATTACAATCTAGCCTATTAGTCAATAAAAATCTGCCTAGCCTTTTCCCAACTATGTTGGGGTCGGTTTCCAGTCTAACAGGATGCAGCTGAATACCAGTATTTTATACGGAGCGACTGCCTATTTGACCTCCACAACCCAGTAACTGAGTAATACGATATATATAGTGCAATCCACGACGACGCGCCCCACTCCGCTCCGCTCCGTACTAAAGTACAGTTTACAGTACAGTAATCACGGAGTGGGGCGCGTCGTCGTGGATTGCACAATCTGTACCCCTTGGTAAGACTGGTTGGTTAGACTTTTAGACTTTCGGGCTTAACGTCAAAGATCCACAAATGACAGCCGGGACCAACGGCTCAGTGTGCTTTCCGAGGCACGGAGGAGTCTCGGTTTGTAAAGATGGTCACCCATCCACGGACCAACCCCGGCAAGCGTAGCTTATCCTGATGGATCGACCCGTGCGGCGGTTATTAACAAGTTCCTAGCCTAAATTACTTAATAACTAATAAGCTATTAAGTAATTTAAACAGAAAATTAAGAAATTATCCAATATCGATCCTAGCCTAAATTACTTAATAAGTAATTTAATAACTATTAAGTTATTAAGTAATTTATACTGAAAATTAAGAAATCATCCAATCGATATTCACTTTCTGTTAAGGAGTAAGTGTACTTCAAGTGTAATTTATAGTAGGTAGTCTGTACTGACACAGCAGCTTTAGTTTAAGACGATTTAATGCAAATTATCTATCAGGTCTCCTTCTCGCTTGCCTGCTCGAAATATACAAACCAAGAAACGGGTCACCTATTCTTTGATCCTTCATTTCCATCAAAAAGTATAGATGATATTCGTAATTTCAGCATGTTTGGTACATTTTTATTATATCCGTATTTTCGTGCAAGGATAGGACAAGTCCGTAACATGAAGGACAGCCATATCCCCTGAGGCGACCCTTGTCTCTTTGATTTTTTTATTTGTCATTTCCTGAGCGTTGTTCCTCTGGCGTTATGTCACATTAAATATGTCTCGATAATATCTTCCTTGTGTTGTTGCTTCTATTTTTGATGACGTAGAAGGTCGTTGTTATTGCAGCTGTTGCTTCAGATAGATCGTTTACAAAACCTTCTTATACAAGATGGCAGGGACTTCGATGCGCAGCCTGTTGTTATGAATTTAGTACATGATTCTAGACGTTGAAAATTTCCAACTGTTAATAAAAAAATATATATATTACATATATTTTGACCGCGTAGGTTTTCATATTCATTTATTTGCATTCCATATTGTAGAAAAGATTTTACATAAGGCTTCAAGCTAGATAAAAAATATGTACCCTGTAAGGGCAAAGTCGGGGTGCCCCGATTCGGTTTTGGAACAGATTGAAGCTATTAACTCCAAATTATACTAAACGTTACTTATAGATTTTGAATATTATAGCAACTGAATATTATATAAATTGAATATTATTTCAAATGTGCATTATATAAACTGTTCATTAGACCATATGAAATTAGGTAAAATGAAATGATATCAATAATTCATTAGATCATTTGATCGTTATATATATTTTTTTTTATATTAAATTAGGTCTTATGATCCTTAGAACTTTTGTTATTATATCAAACGTTACACACGTTGTGGAACTCCCGCCTAGCATTCGTGATTTAACTGTTTCACAATTCAAATATCGAGTAAAATAGTTTCCTTTCCTCTCAACTGTGAGTATTTATCTCGTATGTATGTTTATATATTTAAGCTCTATGTTTTTATTTAAGTATATGTTAATTTACTACGTTATACGTGTAGGTTTATTTCAATATTTTAGCTTAAGACTTCGCATATTTATATTTTTCTCTTCTTGTTCTCACACACTATTGTCTAAATTTCTTTCTCATTTCTCCTGTCGCAGGTCTACTGGAAGAAATTTCTTAAGAAATAAGCAGTACCTTTGTACTGATAATTATGATTATTTCTTATCTGTATCTATTTTTCTGTGTATACAGAAATGATAAAATAAATTAGTATTGTAAGAATCGCGGCAAACGGCGGCGTTAAGTGAAAACTACAGAACGCTTTCCCCCGTAGGAAATGGTTATGTACCTATGTATGTTTGTGTTCTCTGAGTACATTTTAGTATAAAAACAAACCACTATATAGTCCACGCGAGTTTTTATTGCGATCCAGCCCCTCCTCTTTTACTGGATCCCTCGCTGTCCTCCCCCAGCGACGCCCTAAGCTGAGGTCCGTACCCCACAGGAGTTGCCCTTAGCGTGTACCTAGTCGCTTAGTTTCTAAGTTTTATGCCCTGGCTGGAGGTCTTAATTTATTGAGGTAGTCACAGGAAAGTCTGGTTTAGCAGTAGACAACATCTTATGTGGACCTGCGAGATGCCATTAAAAAAAACAGACCACGCGAGCAGAACTGTAAGGCTTAGCTCGTAAGTAATAAATAAACATAAAGTCACCAAACATCTCCTACAGCAAATGTCAGAGTGATTTGTAGCGAAATATTGAAGTAGTGCTCACAACTGTTGTACAGGCCTTCAATCACAACTGACGGTTAAAAGCTGACGGACAGCCAATTCGGGTGATGAACTGATGCAGGCTGGACTGACCGGTAATTGAACTCTAGGACAATTTTAGATAGGAGGCTCTTTGATTTATTAGTTAGTTAGTAGTTGAGTGAGAGAATTAGGTACCTATACCTAACCGCGTGTGCCGCGAGACGGGGGGCAATGCAGTCCGCTCATTCGTCACGCTCACGGCGTCCCACTGCTCATTCGTCAAAGCTGCCCCCCGCCTCGCCACGCATTCCAAAGGCACCACGAGACGGTGGGCAATGCAGGCCGATTATTCCTCACGCTCACGGGCGTCCCCCTGCTCATTTGTCAACGCTGCCCCCCATCTCGCCGCGCATTCCTAAGGCAAGGTACGGCGGTCTCGATCAAACTTTAGTTACGAGTACATTGCTATTGTTTTAGAGTTATTACTTGAAATTCCAATCATCAATCAGTCCTCCAAAATATATTTGTAATTTTTAATATTTATTTTTGAGAATTTTGCATTTTGATGGGTTAAAGTACAAGCCAATGGATTTAAATTGTTGTTTGAGGAGTTGTAGGTCTTTCAAAACAGTGTCTACATCACCTAGCGTTCAATCATCTAAATACCACACGTTAAATTTTGAATTTAGTTTCTGGATAATTGTATGGATAGCCAAGCCGAAAATTACTGGCCCGAGGGGTCACCTTGTTGGCATCCTACTGCAGATTCCAAAACATTCTCCTTGTATAGTAATTTAGAGAGGTACCTGTAACATTGCCACATCAAACCATAAATTTCGGGTACTATAAATTATTGTTTTTGTGTAGCAGCAAATACTTAGCTACGCACTCAGCGTAAGTGCGACCGGTGCAATCTGCATTGCCCTCTGCCTCACCACGCATTCCAAAGACGCAGCGAGAAGAGGGGCAATGCAGGCCGCTCATTCCTCACGCTCACGGCGTCCCCCTGCTCATTCGTCAACGCTGCCCCCCGTCTCGCAGCCCATTCATAAGGTGCGGTACGGCGGTCTCGATCAAACTTTAGTTACATTGCTACTGTTTTAGAGTTATTACTTGAAATTCCCATGATCAATGGGTCCTCCAAAATATTTTGACAGATCTGGGAATATGTCAATAAATCTCGACCTAATTTCCTTCTAGTTAGTTTTAATGAGTTATTGAAAAGAACTAAATAAATAAGAATAATATAATAATTATGTATATGATCAATCTGGAAATATATCTGTAAATCTCGTTTTCAATACACATTTCCTTCTATTTAAGGTTAATAATTTCAACGAATTCGATAAATAAGAAGTCTTACTTTGTGGATTAACAAAATTAATGCTGTCGTCGTCAATTAAATTTTTAGAACACAACCTCATTTTAAAACTTTCATTAAAATTTCCTTTAGCAATACAAAATCCTTTACAAAAAAAAACTGCGATTAAAAACATCATTTCATACCACCAGAGTTTAAAATCCTACAAAAAGTCCAGGATATTGTAACAACAAGTCCAGGTGACGTATTTCGTACAATGGACGATCGTTAGGAGTCGCCGGTACGCCAGCAATTTGCGCCAAAGCAGATTCTTTTAACAGACGCCTGTCATAGAATAATAATGCATAGAAGCGTCACTCCAAAGCGTTTCGAATTTCTACAACGACTTTCAACAGGATTGACGTAAGCTTTTCGTTAGCATATAATGTCAGTCCCACAATTTTTTGACTTTTGCATAAGCTGATAGAATGTCACTTTGTTTAACTCCGAACCCATTTCAACAATTCAGGATATAAAACAACGGTGCTGCCACGTAGTGGACACAATTTGATCGGATGACGTCATTCTTTGTCTACGGTAATTTGATGACCATGGTTTTCTATGCCTGGATGTTTTGTCTTTTTTATATCGTAAAAACAAGCAAAAGGAAATAGATTCTGAAGTGGTAACCACATACCGGAAGGGGTAGCGTTCGAAGGCGTATCAAGGTATACCGATGACCTTGTGAAAGCCGCAGGAATCTGCTGGATGTGAGAATGTCTATGTCCAGCAGTGGACTTTTTTGGTTGAAGTAATGAGGATGATTAATACCAAAATACCTAGAACCTTTTCAGTTCGTCGTATTGCGGGTATTGCGGCCGATGATCGGCCCTCTCATTTATGAGTTTCGCTTCTGTACGGGTTTTTTTATTCTATGTCCCATTGAATAACGACGAGGATTTAAAATTAAATTCTGAAGGAGTTCGTCTGCAGGGAGCTGTTATTTTGTTCGACTGAGATATTAAATATAAACTACGTTTACTTGTGAACCGATAATGTCGTAGTTTGTAAACTTCTATTCTCTATGGTGCGGTAAGTTCAGATAGCAGTTAGTCCACATGTAATGAAACAGTCTATTGATGGAAAAAGTGAAGGTGTGGCTAAAGAAGTCGAAACGTGAATTTAAAAACTTAAAATGTATTAGAACTATATAATGCCGTTCCAGAGTTTTCCTGCCTCTTTAATTAGATATATTCTCATAAAGTAGATCTTCAGCAAAACGTTTTGTTTTACGTGCGATGTGTATAATTATGATATAATTATTTATGCTTATTCCTGTTCAATCCTTCAAGTTTGCTTACCTACATAATAGAAATACCAGAAATTAGGTGCACCATAGATATCTGGATTATAGCTACAACAACAGAGAACTAACTTTATAAATATAGGTAACGGAGGACTGAAACATGAAAAGAAGCCGGAAAATTATGCTAAAATGGTAAATATTTAATTACTAAACTAAATATATACATGACTTTTGCATATTTATACTAAAAAATAGCAACATTTTTCCAAAAATGGCGTGTGCCATAAAAATAGATTACATCTTCCACCCTCTAGGATCAAAATGCTTTACCATAGCGGTATTTCATGGCAATAAAAATATTCTGCAAATTACCGGAACAAATAAAAGAAGAAACCAAATTCAATAAATTTAACAGGAAATTAAAAGAATATCTAACACAAAAATGCTTTTACTCGGTCGCCGAATACCTAGAACAAAATTATTTAGTATGATAGCTAGATAAATAATTACATCCATATAAAACGCATACTCTAAAATAAAATTATTATTATTAGGTCCCCCACCTATGAAATCAGCGTTTTGTATGGCGAAATTTAAAGAAGTTGCATTTTTTATACTAATAATATTCTTAATGTAATTTAACAAGCATGAACACTAATTTTTTTTAACTTTTATGCACTAATGTTTAAAATACCAGAAAACTAAGATAACGTATGCCACTTAGGTTAAGCGACAAAAATAAGTTTTGGCTAAGTTTTAAAACAAATAGTGGTCATTTCTGCTAACAAAAAGAGGAGTCATTTTTAAGGTATTCGTATGTTTAGAAAACTATAATTAATAAAGTTTTTTTACTATTGGTCGATATAATATCAAGCAATTGATGAATATTTTAAATCATAGAAGTGACGAGGATCTCTATTTGTGAAAAAAAAACGCCAATTTCATAGGTGGGGACCCAATATTATGTTAAAATTATTATTATTATAATGTTGCCATGCCCTAACCGGGTTACATATATTGTAACAACTAAATGTACACATAAAAGCAATAAATAATTTGAATTTGAATTACTATACACTCAGGGAAATTAATTGTTTCTCACTTGCCGCACTACGTCATTCGTCTTAGCTACTACATACTTGCACCGGTCGTACTTACGCTGAGCGCGTAGCTAAGTATTTGCTTCTACCCCCTCATTTTATAAATGAAAATATTACAATAGTTTCATATGTTAATATTAAAGGTTTAATTAGTAAATGCCTCATGTTGCAATAAGTTTGTAACCATTATTATTATATATTTTTAAAGGTGCTCCCAGACTGTAAATTGTTGTTTTTAATATTAGTGTAAAGGCTCATGCAGACCAGCGCGACGCGACAACACGACGCTACGCAACTCGAACAATACAATTTCTAAGAAAACTTCACGGTATAACAATAGCCGGTGTCGCGTTGCGCTGTCGCGTCGCGCTAGTCTGCACGAAGCTTAACTGTTACTTTATTTTTAAGTCAAAGACAAATATTTTTTTTCAATTAGGTACATAAAAGGCACCTTTGATCGTCAAAATTTATGAAAAACTGAATTCATTCTAGTCGCCCATTCCAAAAGGTAGTTTTCGTATGGAGAAGAATGGGCAAGAAACTCCACCGTTACTCTTTTAAAATGTATTCACAATATCTTGTATACATTAATTATATAATTATATGTGAGGACATATGATGCACCTAGAATAAGATTACTATACCACGATAGGTAAAAATAATGAAAAATGAAGCAATGACAGATAAATTAATTATGTGATAGATACATGGTGCTCACACATTTACAAACATTGTAAAAATAATTATACGATACTCCTAACATTTTAACAAGTAATACTAATAAGTCAGTGTGTTTCAGAATTAGTTTACCTACTGACAGGTTTTATGAGTTTATATAAAAGTCTATAATTTTACTTTTTATGTACATTTATTTTATTTTTATTTATTGTTGACATAATCTACTCATTACAATGTTTTTTTTTAATGAGTTGTATTACAATATGTGGTTAGCTAGCGACTTTGACAATTATTTATTTTACCTTGATGGTCCTAGTTTATCAATATTATTATAACTTCTAGTTACAGCTCTATGTAAGCGGGCATGCCCTTTATGCCTGGAGGCTTTATTTTCTTTTTTTTTTAGATATTGTTTACGTTTAGTTATTTTTATTTCTGCTTGAGTATAGTTCTCGATGTTTTTGGTTGGTATATTGGCGTGTGCTAGCTGTCATATGGCTATTAATTTATAATTTAAATTTTATTTTGCGTAATGTAAATTATCTTATAAATTATTGTATAGAATCATTTTTTTTTTCCTAACTGAACAGACAGCTGTGCTGCTGGGGAGTTTGTTGCGCCACTTCTTCTTCCCAGCAAAAGCACTAGGAAGTGGTGAAGGGTGGGCGTTTTGGGGGACTGTCTTATGTAATTTTGACGTTCGAAAAGTGCTGATTCTCAGCCTAATTTGAATAAATGACTTTTGATTTTGATTTTTTGATTTTTGTGAGTTCAAGTAATCAGAGAATGTAAAATCAATGTTATAAAAAATAATATAGGTAATACAATTAAATTAGCAACCAGTTTGATTTTGTCTAGACTCTAAACAGCTATCATATGGAGCAGGACCAACATGTTTCCAAGCATTACTATCTTAGATATAATTCTCTAATTTGTAATAAGCTTGTTTACAGAGTGTTCTTTTAATATGAGTTTTAAATTTACAGCTATGTATATTTTTATGTTCATAAAGAATTTTTCTAAACGAAAACAAAGCTAAACTACGTCATTCGCCGTATCATACAATTAATAAAGACGGACATTTTTTATTTGAGTTTATGGACAATATAAGTTAATGTAAACCTTTTTGTTTTTTTTTTTTAAACTTTGCCCCACACTAGGTTTTCTCCTGTATCGTGGGTGCGTTTACAAACATTTATACTCACATACACAAACAGCCAGACCCGGAACCACTACTTGTAGGTCATACAAATATTTGTTCCGTGCCGGAATCGAACCCGCGATATGCTGCACAGCAGTCAATCGCTTAACCACTGCGCTAACCGTGCCGACTTTATACCGTGAATTAAAACCAACATGCGGGGCAGTCTTTGACAACAACATACATATTGCTCATGGGAAGCGTGCGGTGACGATGACGCGAGTTTCACGCTTTTTGTTCACCCAAAAAGTGCTTATCGCGCTTAAAGAAGTTTTCACTTCAAAAACAAAGATGCAAATAGTGAAGCACCTGTTTCACTAGAATCAACAATTAAAAAATCAATTTAACTGTACCTACTTACATAATTTAAATTCCTAGTAATCTTTACTTTTCAACCCCGTTAGCTTAACATTTATTATTCAGTTACCGTACTCATAACCTTATTTCATACCCGTATGTAGCAGTTTACTTCAAAGCCTTAAGGTGAAGCCTTCTGGTTTACGATTACAACGTAGAACTTTAAAAGCTTTGTCACATTACAGAACAATATGTGTATGTGTTAAGGGAAAATACGATTTGCTTTGTAGAGTACCTAGTTCTAATGTTTACAATAAATTGTATGTCTAAGGGATCAGTCTAAATGTCTTTGAATATGACATATCTACTTATATAGCATCACACCCATTTCCCCTGAAAGGGGTAGGTAAGATGTCACACGAGTCCCATTAATTAATCTGTTTCATGTCATTTGACAGTTCAACAACATTCATTGCGTTATTTACGTTGTTGCGCAGACAACTTTTTCGAACATATGAAGCAATGGATTAGTAATTTCCTTCAAAATGATTCAGATTAAGATTGTGTTATTTTCAATTATTGGTAATTTTGACAACCATACCAATATGACAACATTACTATTGTGCAATGGCGTGTCAGTGGTCAAACGAAATGTCAAATTAATATTAGATTAGGACTTGTCAATATATTATGCGATATTAACCCATGGGTTTCTATGTTCTTTGTTATGGGGTTTGGTTTCCGCACTCAGTCCGTCAGGTGGACCATTGTGCGTGGGACATAGCGACTGTTTAGTGGTTATTCCAACCAGTCCACCTCCCTCCAGAAGGTAATTAGGTCTCCGGGTTTGTTTAGAACATCTGTGTATGATCTGGGTGACCCGAGGGTGTCTGTTCTAACCTGGCCCGTGCATTCAAAGAGCACGTGCGCAACGGTCTCCTCAGCCTCCATGCACGCCCTGCACAGAGGACTGTCCGTTATGCCGGAAGTGTTTGTTTAGCGAGCAGTATCCCGTGATGGTCCCCGTCTCCAGGCGCAGGCCGTTCCCGTAACCCATGGGGTACCAGGCATGATATTGTGTGTTGAAATTTTTAACCTCGACAATTTGTTTGACAATTTCAACTGTTTTTTTTTTCAATGGAATGTCAGTGACACCCTATCGGCAAGCCTATGGACCGGACTGTACCAAAGCGGAGATGCGCGGATATTTCCGAAACGGAGACGAGAAGAAATGTTTTTCAGTCAAGGTGAATGCACCGAAGCTGTGCGTAGATGCGTTCTAGCTAAACTGGAGCGGAGATGTGTGCGGCGAGCGTTACATTTTAACGAAATTACGGCGCCGCTCACTATTTGCCGCTCACATCTTTTCTCGCGCCGTCGCCAGCTTGCGAGGCACAGCTTACATCTCCGCTTTGTACCGCCGCCCAGCTCAATATCGGCGAGGCACAGCAACCATCTCCGCTTCGATAGCGCCATACAAATATGATACATCTCCGTTCATTAGTTTCCACTAAAGCTGAGTGGAGACGAGATGTGTGAATAACGAAATTCTATTGGTTGTTTAAAACACATCTCCTCTCCTTTCATCTCGTCTCCGCTTTGGTGGAGTCCGAGCCATAATGACGCTTTTCAGTTAGTAGATTACCAAAATTGTTACAATAAAAAATTTAACTGTTAATGATCGGCCATCACGACTTAACACTTTCGACTCCACCAATTTTCATAGAACTCATACGCCATGCCACCATACATATTGGAAGTGAACCCTCCGGGAGGGTTGTCAGCATTACGTTTTCTCTAAAGTTAACCATCGCGGACATTCAACAGCATTAGGTTTAAAACCGTGTTAAAACACTGTAAAACAAAGTAGAGTAGTGTTTCAAAAAAGGGGGTTTTAAAACCAACGCATATTTCATTAAATTTTGTTAAAATATACCTACATCAGATTTTATTTTAATGCCTTAATCGCTAAGAAAAACCTATATTTCAAAAGAGCCGCGAGGGCTCCCGGCATCCTATATGCAGGAGGGCTCCGTTTGCTACTGAAAATTTCCAAATGAATACCCAATAACACTTTTCCACTCCGTAAAAGTCAGGATATAATCTCAGCCACTCATGAAAGTGGTTTCCCGTTATGGTATAAATAATTTCTGAAAAGAAAATTCGGTCGGTCAATGAGAAATGTGTCAGGGTTATCCCTCGGGATTTTTCGGGGCCACGATTCGATTCCGGAATAAAAGTACCTACGTACACAGTCCATTCGAGCTATAATTCGGTTCAAGGTTTATGTCAAAAATATAGTAGGTAAAGTAATCACCGCGACGAATGAGGTAATGAGGGAATCATTTTTGGTATTGCATATACAGTACCTACGTTGCGTATGTGTGGTTGCCTAAACAGGTTCAAAAAAAAAATTGTCACGAAACTCTGTACCTACTCTGTGTTCGCAATTTATTTGCCAAACATGTAAACAAACACGAGTTTTAGGAAAAACAACTGTAACGCCTACACATAAGGTTCAGTTTACGCTACAATTTCATATTTTTTATGACTTTTTCAACGGTACTAGTCAGTCTAAAATCACGTTTATTTACACTTGCATAAAGTTTGTTTGTCTAAGTGGAAATAACATCAATTGGAAACAATGTTATAAAAAGACCTTACATGGATGGGTATCAGTATCTAAACACATTTTTTTTTGTTTTGGTTCTACGACCTCTTGTAGTGTACATAGTAACACAGGATTACCTAGTTCAGGCACGTAAGTCTTAGGAATATAATTTACATTTAAGAAAACTATACTAATTTTTATGCCTTGTAATTTTTTTTGAATAAATATTATTATATTATATATTATAAGTATAAATTGAGAAAATGTGTATTTAAAATTTAAATATCAAATTAAAATTCATTTATTTCAGGTCATTGACCCATATTAGATACAAAACATAAAATTAAAATACTAATATTAAAACTTCCGTCAAATTTAGGGTTCCGTACCTCAATAGGAAAAAACGGAACCCATAAAGGAATACTCGTGTGTCTGTCTGTCTGTCTGTCCGTCTGTCACAGCCAATTTGCTCCGAATCCAATGGACCGATTAAGTTGAAATTTGGAAATTGGTGGGTGACCAATTTCTGTGACCCAAACACGGACGTGTAACGTAAATAAATAAATTCTTTATACCTATGGGGTCAGTTTTCGGGAGAAAATTTGTGAACATAATCAATTGAAAGGGCTTGTTGTGAGGATCTCAATTTTTTTTTTTATAATTTTGAAATAAATACTTTCAATAATATTCACGAAAATAGATGAAAATTTACCGTTCTCTCCCCCTTATCTCCAAAATTGCTGAGCCAAAAAAATAGTTCTGTACTTGTAGGTTACAGAAAAACCTATAAGAAGTCTATGGTCTTATAATAACATGGTAAATCTACCAAATATTGTGCATGCCATACTTACATTTGCAGTTGGTATACATATATGAGAGAACATGACTATCAACTAGGTACAACGTTAAGTTTGTCCTTGGGATAAATACATCCTAACTATGGAACCCTACATTGTGCGTGGGCCGACACTCTCTGGGCCCGTTATTTTTTGGTTTGTCGCGTTTGGAAGACGACCGCTCGCTGCTGGCACGCCACCAGTGAGGTGACAGCTTGTTGTTCATGCGTACTAGTTGGTAGCTCACCGTCCACGCACCAACGGCAACGGCTAGTTGTCAGCTGATGCTAGGGCAACTTTGTCGCAATAAGGCGAACTACATTTCGCGCGCTCTCGACCCCGCTCGACGTCTCACTGAGTAAAAGTTGTTGTAGTTCGCTTTATCACGACATGTAGCCCCAACATTACAGAAGGAATGGTGCGCCGTGCGAGCCGCGCGAGGACCGCGCGGTCGGCGAGGCGTCACCGCGCACTGTCTTCCGCGTAATGCATGTGTGGCATTACGCGGAATACATTTCTTCGTCGAAGAGCGGGCTACTCGCTTGAAGCACGCTATCAGCGCGGCGTGTGACGGCTCTCGGGCCGCGCACTGCCTGCGAGCTCTCCACTATTCTGTATAGCCATCGTGAAATAGACTTTACAGGCTCCCGCAAACCGGCGCAACGCGACAGTGCGTCGCGACAGTGGGACGCGACTCTAATAAAACTATTTCTAAGAAAACTTCACGGTAGAACAATTACCGGTGTCGCGTCGCACGTCAGGTCACTCCAGTCTGCACGAGCCTCAGTGCATTTGATTTAAAATCCTAACTTAAATAACACAAGTTATTTGCCATGTAGGAGCGGTGTTGTTATATTGAGCGATGTCCATCGCATGCGCTGGAGCACACACCCACTCATCGTCACCCATTTCACGCATCTAGCGAAAAGCCAAAAGTCGTTCATGACTAAAGTCGTTTGCGACCAGTATTAAAAGAAATTACCTACTATGATTAAATTCGGTCTGAATATCCAACCATACATTATAAAAATATTCAGATTTTTTTTTTACTACAAATAACTAAACTGGAAGGGAAGTATTATGTAAGTAGCAGCAACGTATTGTTTATATTTCGCACAAAGAACCTATGTAAAATATTATTTTCAGTCGGAAACTTTTATTAGGTACACCCATTCAAATATATTTGTGAATACAGGACAATGTGTTTTCGTTTTGATCAAAACACAGTTTAATTTGTTCCGTGTTCGCTTCGCTAATTGCGAATGAATATTGTTTTTCAATTAAGGTCGCCTAAAATGTAATTTGTTTTGGTGTTGTTTCAAATTATATTAAATATTTTTTTCTTATTACTCTATCAATAAAAATATTTTGTAATCTGTGGGCGAATACTTTGTGAAACTTCAAACTTTTTACGTATTACCCACATTTGAAATATTGTAAACAGTATTTGAGCCACAATCCTACCCATATCAAGTATCAAAAACCATGTGACGAAAGTAACTCTTACTTGATATGATTATAATGTTTTCCTTTCAATAATTTTAATCCTACAGTGGTACCAGTAACAAACATTAAACAAAATACACCAGAAAGGTAAGAATCACAAACTTTGTAATTCAAACTTATTATAATTATTCGAAATGATACTTAAAAATAGAATGATACTAAAATTATATTGTAGTACGCAACAGATAAATTAATTATGAAAGATCGCAACCAAAAAATCATTTACAAGGGCTTTTTTGTGTGTGCTTTGTGTTCGAATTTGTTGTTTATATGATTTAAAAAAAAACATGAATAACAATTACTTATTTTTAATTTTTGTAATAATTGGTAAGCCTACTTATTTAATAAAATAACTACATAAATCTACACTATTAATATTAGGATAAAAGATTTGTATTTTTGTTTGTCTATACTATAATAATTAATCATATTAATAATCATATTCTAAAGAAGAAAGATTTTTTGTTTGTTTGTACCGAATAGGCTCCGAAACTACTGGACCGATTTGAAAAATTCTTTTACCATTAGAAAGCTTAGTTTTCAGGGAGTAATATAAGCTACTTTTTATAAAGAAAGTAACAGGTCCCGCGGGAAAGAACACGGGAGCGAAGCCGCGGGCAAAGTGCTAGTAATGAATAAACTCAAAAACTACTAGACCGTTTTTTTTAAATTCTTTCACCAGTAGAATGCTATATTATCATTGAATAACATAGGCTAATTTATAAACATATCACGTGAGCGAAGCCGCTGGCGTAAGCTAGTAATAAATAAATCCAATGTTAAATCATACCTGCAAATTATCAATTTTATTGATAATGAAAGAAAGAAAGAAAATAAATTTATTTGACTTAGGTTAAGGCACACAATATTCACACAAAAAACAAAAAAAAAAAAACAGAAAAAAAACACACTTAACAATATTGTTTTACATAACCTCTGGGATAATGAACTAATTAATGCCTATTCAATTTCAGGTTTGATTCATAATGGCACTCACCACATCAGCAGATATAACTTCATATATAAACTATGAAACGCTTCCGAACTCAACAACCACACTGCAACCAAGAAATCTGTGTTGCATGAGAGAAGCTAAAAACATAGCGAAGAAGAAGCTTCTTCAAGCCCATATCATTCTCAAGCTGAGGAAGAAAGTGATGAGTCAGGGTACCTCGTCACCTTGCTATGGACTTTGCAGCAAAAAAGTGTTACCCGCTCCTATTCTGATGCCTACAGCTCCGTTGGTCACCACTTCTTATCCTTACCAACCAGAATTGAGTTGTCCTCTAGCTTTGAACGATTGGCATCCAATGAATACACCTCTATTCACCATTCAACCTTTACCAGTGATTATACCTAGTCCTAGCACAATATTTGCTACACATATTTATCCATTTGGTGGAACTGTGGTACAACCTATTTTATCTCCAATCATTCCACAAACATTTGTAAAAGATAATGGTACAAATGTTTCTAGTTACCTAAATGAATTTAATTATTCCTTGGAACTAATAGATGGCGTCACAGAGGTAGATAATGTTAAAGATATATATTATATGCAAGAAGAAACTGCTACAGAATTGAAACAAACTAATCTTTTTAATTATGAAAAAATAGAAACAATAAATATTGCTAAATTAGAAGCTCAAAGTGATCCTCTTGAAGTGTATCTAACTTTACCAAAAGAATTGTTTCCAACAGCAAGAATGTTGACAGTTGATCCGAATGCGATCATAGATGAATTTTGTAAAATGCCGAATTTGCAGCGTCACGCCCCTTGGATTTTAGACCTGGAGTTTGGCATCCCCAGGACTCTTATAACTCGTCCGTTACCTATTTATAATGTAAAATTTAATGGCATACACTGTAAGAATACTCCTGATGCTATACATCCGGCTTTTGAGAGCTGCACTCCAGATTTTAAAAGGGCATTATTATTTTATTACGACTGTGTAATTTCTGCATGGTATAGAGGTTATATGATGTTAACTAGTGACAGATCGGTTGAGAACTTCCAGTCGTGGTTGTCACTACCAATGCAGGTTCTAGGGATGTGCTGGCCCTAAAAGCATGTTGCATGATTTCAATTATTTTTTTTATGAAATATTTTTTATTACATCAATGTTTTTTTTTTGGTTTATACATTTTTTAACATCTTATGATCTTTTTTTTTTTGTCTCCGACATTCTCAAGATATTATCATTTCTTGCAATGATTTAAGATTAGTATATAATCATCTTTTTCTCAAGATTACAATCTTTGAAATGTCAACAATCTACATTTTTCTACTACCTACCAGAATCAGACCAGAAGTAATAATCCCCTTAATCACCGTAAAATGTTACGGTGCAAAGATTTTAATTAAAAGCCAGAGCAATCCCATTTTACCTTCTGACTTCCACAGTTGATTGCACGGTGTCCCAACCGCATTCTCTCATCAAAATCTGACCCAAATTTAAGATTCCTAATGACCCCGTGGAAATTTGTGGGCCAACGGCTCCAGGCACGAAATAGACAGGTACAGAAGGTACAAGCTGCATGCAATGAGCGAAACGCACACACACATAGATAACCTTTTCGTACAGCGAGTGCAAGAGAACTTGCGACCGGCATTCGTTTGAGACCGCCGTACGTCCGCATGTGTACATCTGCATGTCGATTCCCGTAACCACTTCACCGTGAAAACACGTGAAGTGAGCGTGGAGTGAGCTGTCAGTGTCATCTCACCCTGTTGGAATGACAACTCACTTCACCTAAGTTTTCACGGTGAGATGGTTACAGAATAGCACTGCTGTTTTCGCTTGTGTTTTGGAGCCGACCTTCTGTACCAGTTTATTCTGTAGCCCAACCACTCTGGGGATTCAATTCACGCTGCCTTTTATTTATCGACGCTGACTTAGTTTGTGGATTCTTTTAGGTAATCAACTGGATTTTAGAAAGTTAGGTTAGAGGGGGTTTGGTTTGTGTTTAAAACTAATTCGATGCTTCACTGTAGATGATGTGGTGGTAAATGATATGACAGTCGTTCATTACGTTGTAATGCCTAATACACCATTTGTAAACTATCAAGTCATTTACAATAAATTAATCATCAATTTGCAGAATATGATTATAAACTAATAGAGCAGGGAATGGACGTGTCTATAGAAGCAAATGATGTACGTAGAAATAATCATTCTGAAGATATAAAAAATAAATGAAACGAAACATTAAAAAAATATCTCAATATTTTAATAATTATTAACAATAATATTATTGTGAAACAATCAACGTCATCATAAACTATCATTTAATAAAATCGCAATAGTTAACTAAATCAAACAAACAGCACTGAAGAACTTCGATATTTTACTAAATGCAGTAACAATGCGCGATTTGGTAATATTCACTTTCATTCCCTTTGTTTATAACAAGTTAATTTATATCAATTTACAAAAATATATTAATCATTACCTACTATATTATACGTATAAAAGTGTTAAATTCGAAAGTGTTTAACAATCAGATAGTGAAGTAAAAAGACTGGGTGTGTATGTACAAACTGGACCTTAATTCATCTATAGTGTAATTTTTTACAATAGCTTGAAGAAACTAGCAAAGATATAAATATGTCTAGATATACAGTCATAGCTGTGAACTCGTCGAAAAAAATAGTCGAAAATAATGTCATAATGACAGCACAATGACGTCATGCGAGTGTAAGACACGCACACCAGCATAACAAAGATGGCTTCTTTGTTTTAGTTTTTTTGCAGCACGACACTATCTAGACATATAAATAATCAAAGGAAACTAGATTCCTTAGCAAATATGCAAATAGTTTCTTCATTTATAGTTCTGAATGAGTATTGATTTCAGCTTTGACTTAAAACAACTTTATAGTCTCTTTTCTTCGTCATCTCATTATCTAACATTTTGATTTCCTAACAAGGAACTAAGTAAGATAAATTCGGATAATATTTACAACATTTTCGATTCCTTTACTAAATGCCGGAAACAAGTAAATAATACTGTATTATAAGTACAACCTTAACTAAAAACGGCAAGATACATACGCAAAAATATTTACAATACGTTTGAGCACACAGAATTACCTTAGGATGTTTTAACACTAGTAAAAATAATAAAAATGATCTTAAAATAGTTTGTATTTACAAAGAATTGTTTCAAGTGCATAAGGCAGAGTAGTCGTAAATAGTTAATACTAGTCTTACTATCTTACAAATTCATGATGCAGGACCAACTGTAGATATTATGATGAAGTAGCTGATCGTCCGAGCTTTGCTCGGGTGAAAATAGCTAAACATGTCATCCAGGTATACCAACGTTATATCACATTCCTTAGGCTATGAAAATAGAGACAACAGATTTTCCCAGAAATGAACCCTTTGCTGCTAGCTCTGGCTTCTAAGGTAAATAAGCAACCAAGCACGTTTGCTATTTCGACTGCAAATCGGTTACGTTTACCAACCCAATTTGCCTACGGCACATCAGGGTACGTCGAATTAGCTACGTTAGCTGCCAAAGTGTATTCGATTCTAGTACAATGTTCATTGGAACCAAGACATTTTCTTTTCAAATAAAGTTACCTACCACTTCACAGAATACTCTTTACTATATGTAGGAGAGCATTTAAATCATCATCTACCTTGCCTTATCGAAACAGCCCAACTACTTAGGGTTCGGCTTCCAGTCTTGCACAGGTTGCAGCTAAATACCAATATTTTACATGGAGTGACTACCTATCTGTCAGTTATTTACCTAGATTTTAAAATAGCACTGATTTCATCAATTTGAAGATAGTAAGATTACTTTCGTCATGTACTCATGCTTAAGTTTTACAGCCTCAAAGCAGTCATCAGGGCGTTTATTGTGAAGCTTAAAAATATCACCATATTGGAGCTCCGGTAACGGTTGTTGATGCAGAATCTCGCTTTCACGAGTTCTGCAAGCTCCTGGTGAGATATTCCTAATAAAACGCCTCAGAAAACGTTGAATCCAATCAACATTTTTGAAGGTAACTTAAGCTGCACTTGTCACCAATTCGTTTCGTATCTTTGTTTCACTGTTCATCACTTTGTCACTTAACTCAACCACCTTCAAATTTTTCTTCGGGTTTTGATAAGCACTTATCATGTGCTTCGGTTTAGGAGTTGACTGTTTGCAGAATCCAAGGAACGAACTTTGATATCCTGGTGCAAACTCCTGGTAAGTTCGCTTCGCCGCATCCGATGCCCCAGCTGATGATGCCAGCTAGGAAATACTTTGAGTCTTTTCCTTTGACCTGGAATTAAAGAGCGAATATTATAACTATTATAACTTCGACAACAGAAAATATTTTCCCTTTCTGGTCATCCATCTACCAGAAGACAAGTCGAAGACGTTTCACAACTTAGATAGACCAAGTTTATGAAAACTAATCTAGACATAAGACTAACTTATCCCAAAAACAGAAGTTTCTATAGGAGCTTTTTGTCACCAAGCCTTTTCTTGTCATTTTACAAAGCTCTTAAAATTTTGTTCAAGAAGGCGTTATTTATTTACTTGTTTCTAAGCCTGTACATGTTTAGCGAACATTCCAGAAGACCAAAGTAAAGTTCGCTGAAGATTTTGTATAATGAGTTTCCGAAACTCCTATAGAACTATTTCTTGGAACCTGTAATGTTATTCATGAAAGTTTCGAGCGCCCAAGATTTGTTAATACTTATGAAGCTTAAGTAACTAAAATTGTTTGAATTTTCACAACGATAGTTCACTCGAAAGTACCTATCCCGAGTAGGTGAAATTAAGGGACATGGGGAAAGTTGGAAGGGTTAATCAACATTCAACTAGTACTTTGTGGGTGTGGAAATGTTATATTACTGCTGTACTATAGGGTTTCCATGCGATAATCTGCTGCCGAAAATTTTTGATGGAATGATATTAATTACCAACGACTTTTTAACTTTTTGGGCAACTTGTTCGTTGACCGTAAAAAGCATGAAAGAAAAAGTTAATTGTGATACATGTCCTTATTTTATTCTGATTGCGAAATCTTATTGGTTTTTTTACAGTTCTTTACACTTAACAAAAACTTTTTATTTTCTATACATGTATCTATATTTTAAGTGTTACCTGCAAAGGTCCTCCGGAGTCTCCCTGACAAGAGTCGTGACCTCCTCTCTCGTGGCCAGCGCACAAGAAGATGTCTGGAATGAACTCGTGCCTCCCAGCTCTCAGGAACATTGACTTACATCGGTCGTTAGATACTATTGGTACTTGCACCTGATAAAGAAAGAAAAAATGATAAGGCGATCTTACAGTAGACTTTCGTCGACAGTAAAAGCTGGTAAATAAAATGTGTCAAACATTTTTAGGGCTGCTTATTCAATGTTTAGGTTTTCTGAAGAGATCAAGATTTTTTTATCAGATTCTGATGGTATACATTGGTATCCAAATAAATATACGGTAAAATAAAATAAAGGCACTCTTATTGTGACGCATTTAACCATCGCTTTTATCAATGAACAAAAACTGTGAAATCAGATAGGAACAATTCCATGAACTTTTAAATTTACCTCTTGCAGAACCGATGGCAACACACCGCCTTCTGACAACCTTCCCCAACCAGTCACTGTAGCATTCTCTCCTACCAACAGGTCATCAGTTGCAGGCAAACATATAGGCGAAATATGAGGAGCAAACTGCACAGGAGCCTCCAACTTCACCAACGCCAAGTCATATTCATAAGTATAGTAATTATATTTTGGATGAACTGCCTTTCTGGCCACTCCACTCTCCACGAATGGGAATTCTTCTGATACCGATGAGAAGTCGTATTCGCCGACCCGGATCCTTATTTGTGATGTTAGAAGACTGTAATGGAGAAAATTATTTCATTAGTGATGTAAAAAGAGCTATTACTTAAAATAATCGATGCAGTAGATATGTAATTCTTTAATTTTGTTTGTTACATGTTCGTTGTTAGTGGGGGCAATGGCCTACCACTCCCTTTTTTTTTGGGAGGGAAGCCATCATATGACTTCTCTCGCTCTGGGTGGAGCGGGAGGGCGTGTTAGACTCGTACTGACTAAAACCCACCCGTGTTCCTTCGGTTGCCTGTGCAATGCCAGGGGGCCACGGTATCCCTTTCGGACTTTCCCGCAACCCCAGCAGGCAATGGTCTCATCGGACCCCTTCACTCACTGACATATCTTTGAGGCGCGCGTGGAACACAACGCACCGTCGACCCGGGCTTGGTCCTTACCGGACGGTAAGCTACGCCTACCTCTCCCTTGTCCACACAATTCTGTATTTTTTTACTGTCGGCCACTCCTTTCGGTAGTAGTCTGGCGGTATCAACATCGCCACATGCAAACTACGCATCAAATAGACCTGACGTCACACAAATCCTGCATCGCGCAATTAGAGTTTACCGCGTGATTGACATAATATATATACAAGCTCCCGACTTCATCCATTGGGCAGTTGCCCGCGAGACACGACACCCGTCTGGTCGGAGGATCCTCCCTTTTCTATAGAGTATGAGTGAACTTTACACCCTGTTCATTATACCTCTAAAGGAGTACCGCAACTCCTGTAGGTGTTAAAAATAAAACTGGATTGGGGGTAGATAAGTACTTACATCATTAAATGTTTGCCATGCATTATAATCATCATGAATGCTTTCAAACGGATCAGTGCTCACAGCTGTTTTATTGGCTATTAGCTGTTTTATTTTCAATTTTTGTAAATGTGAGTACCATGGAGTCGTTTACTGTGTTGTATTTTGACTTGAAAGAGCAGGGTAGTTGAGAGAATGTCATGCTCACTTAAATGTCTCGTTGATGGTGGCGAGTGTGTTGGATCATTCCGTTCCCTAGAAAATGGTTGAGCTGGATGGTGCTGATACACGCGTCATGTTCGTGAACGGGCGCCGTCAGTTGAGACTGGTCATCTCTTATCTGCCAGGGCTTATTTTTAATCGTTTTTGATTTTTATATATTTTTTTTACATTGTTCTCACATATAGAATCAACAAGAGTAATGTACCCAGGATTTTGTAATTTCTATATTTAAAAGAGTGTCCTTGGAGTTTCTTGCCCGTTCTTCTCCATAGAGATCTACGAGTACGTTTTGGAATGGGCAACTAGCTTCAACTTTCTGACTAACTGACTCTTTGACAATTCAAAAGTGCCTGTAAAGGGTTTAATTGAAATTAAAGCTTTGAGTTTGAGTTTAATTCTTGTACGCAGGAGGGCACTGCTATCATTCCTCTAGTCCCTTAATACGAAGAAATTCTCTATCCCTCTAGTCCCTTAAATTACAGATAACCAGAAACTGCACATAACACGAAGTACTAGAAAACTTTCTGAACGTGTTGCTGTAAGGCTCCAATCGTCCATTGTGTGTAGAAGCCATTAAGACTCGCTCAGCTCGACAGACGGTACGCCTTTAAGCGTTTATTCTGAAAGTTGGCAATGCCGCAAATAGATGTCAAATATTTCGCTGTTTTGATTAATTTGGCAATATTACTGTATGGAAATAAGAAATATGGCTAACTAGCGAACAAGAATATTAATAATTAATGGCTATTGTATCATTGAAATTGCTGTTGTAACCGTTTTAGGTATAAAAAAGCGGCCAAGTGCGAGTCGGACTCGCCCATGAAGGATTCCGTACCAGCAAGTAACATAATATAAATTAAATGGTTTTTTTATATTTTTATATTTGAGTTGATTGAATGAAAGGTAAATTGTATTAGACGTATTCAAAAAAAAACTTCTTCCTAGATCTCGTTCAAACCAACTTTTGGTGGAACGAGATCATGGTAAACATGGTAATGTATCTACATATATTTTTTTTTTTTTTTTTGCCTCATTGGAAGTGTCTCTCGCGCAAACTATTCAGTTTAGAAAAAAAATGATATTAGAAACCTCAATATAATTTTTGAAGACCTATCCATAGATACCTCACATGGTTTGATGAAAAAAATAATTGAGTTTCAGTTCTAAGTATGGGCAACCCCCAAAATTTATTGTTTTCTTTTTTTCTATTTTTGTGTGAATGCATAATACGGTTCACAGAATACATCTACTTACCAAGTTTCAACAGTATAGTTCTTATAGTTTCGGAATAAAAAGTGGCTGTGACATACAGACGGACAGACAGACATGACGAATCCATAAGGGTTCCGTTTTTTGCCATTTGGCTACGGAACCCTAAAAAGGCATTTGGAAAGTTATCAAATACTTTTTTTAACTTAAAAAACTAAGTATTCGGTGTTACGATATTAATTATTGCATTTCATAATCAATATTTTAGTTAACTATTTAGACACATTTCATATTTCCATGTAGTAATATTGCCAAATTAAGAAATCAAAACAGGTAAATATTTGACAGCTATTTGCGACGTCGCCAAATATTAGGATAAACACTCTTAATTCCCGCAAAGCCAACAGACGTTCAGTAATATTGCCAAATTAAGTAATCAAAACAGGTAAGTATTTGACAGCTATTTGCGACGTCGCCAAATATTAGGATAAACACTCTTAATTCCCGCAAAGCCAACAGACGTTCAGTAATATTGCCAAATTAAGTAATCAAAACAGGTAAGTATTTGACAGCTATTTGCGACGTTGCCAAATATTAGGATAAACACTCTTAATAAATTCCCGCAAAGCCAACAGACGTTCACATTGAACGTCATTTTGTTTTGACGTCAAAACTGGGTAAGATAAGGTACGCCATCTCCCAGTTTTTGAAAATCTTTCAGCCTCCGATAGAAAATGTCAAAGCTCATGTTAGAAAACTAACAAATATCCGACATCTTTATGTTGTCGTTGTTTGTTTTTTGTTGTTGTTGTCTCCCAGAAACCGGTACTATGACCGCAATTTTTTTCAAAAATAAAGAACAACGGTAGATACCTTCTTTCATCGCAATCGTAAAAAAACTGTATCTATGTTGCGGAACATAAAGTTGCAGTCCTTAAATTTTGTAAAACGTTATCCGGTACAAGACAGCCCCCATTAAATATACCTCGCTTTTAATTCTCTTTTTACGGTGTTTAGACTGTTTTTTTTTACTTTCTTTTTACAGTAATCTACTTAGAGACGACTAAGAGATGGGAAATATAAAAAATAAATGAATAAAAACCGTCCGTCTGTCTGTATGAATGCGTTAATCTCGGGATTACTAGATGGATTCTGATAAAACATTTCTCAGGAAGACTTAAGAAGTGTAAGGCTTTTTTCATGATAAAAAAGAGGAGGGAATGCGAATTGCGAAATTGTGGGCAGTTTGTTTCAAGCCGGCTAGCCTTTTTAAGTCGACAGTTTTGTGAAGTATTTACGCTGAGGTGCTCTAAAAGAAGAAGCTAATGTTAAGCGGTAGATATTTTTTTGGTTGAAAATTTAAGTAGGTAATTAAAATAATTACTCGCTGCGGTAGGATCGACACAGAATTAACTTATTTTTTTTATTTCGCAACTAGAGACCCGCCCCTGCGCGGTTTTTTAACTAGACAAAACATCAAGATTTCTATAGGTTTAATACTATTTAGAGAATTTATTCAGGAATATTTTTGTGTGTAATAAGAATGTATTAGTTACACACTTAAGCCTTCCGGCATAAATTCTCTAAATGATGGTGGAAACCGCATCAAAAACCATTCCGTAGTATAGAAGAATAGCGCGGTCACACATAAACAAGAAAACCTACTTTATTTTATCATAATTATATAGATGTATCAATGGTGTATGTAATGGGAGAGACCTACCCAGCATGGGAGGATGCGGGTTGAAGAACAAAAGAAGAACAAAGAACAAGAGAAGAACAAAGTCAATGGAAGAAAATAAACATAAAACAATTCACGTTCTTTTATGTATCTTAACAAAAAAAAAAAAAAAAAAATTATTTGTACACATAGGTGTACTTAATGGTGTTTTTAAATCAAAATATTGTGTTAATAGTGACACAATGTTTGTAAGGTTTGCAAATCTATTCTGCCATTTTAGCATGAAAGCGTAACAAACGAACAAACTCACTTTCGCATTTATAATACGTATAATATTATTAGTTAGGATTATAAAAATACGGAAAAGTCTTAAATCTTTAGCAATAAAATAAACAATGTAAGTAGGTATATAAAACCATATTCTCTAACCATATTATTATGTAAAAGCTGGAGTATTGCCAGTAGAATTTTCATACGGTTTTCTTATAAACACGACTGTTTTATCAAAACACAGAATCAGTACACAGACTATCAAAATAATGAAAGTATTTGTTCGCAGAACACGAGCGGAAATATTCTTTACTCGTAGCACTGTTTTGGGATGCGAGTTCCAGTTGAAACATGCAAAATAGTTAATAGAATCAAGACGTGAAAATATGTGTTTGAAAATGTAGGTATTTTGGGTTTGTGTAGTGTTTAGTATGACAATTTCATATTATGTTCTGGTTGTACAAATAGTTTCTAAAATGTAAGAACTAAATAAAGAAAATACGTTTATCTAGCACAGACTAAAATGAACACAAGTCCAAGTTAACATACGATGACGATAAGTAGTTATTTGTACTTTGAGAGTTGAGAGCACTGGCAATTTTCATTTAGCTGTAGTTGTAACCCTATCAGCCGGTATAATTATGAGGTTTCGCTGATATTAGATACCTATATATCACAAAAAAATATGCCAGAGATATATCTATAAATTACAAGCAGGTAACTAGACGGTTTCCGAGCTTAGCAATAATTTCACTGCTTGTTATGACGTAAGCCTGATTTATATAATGCGATTTAATTCCTTGTGGCATACCATAAGTGGAAGCAACAATAAAAGTTGCACCGTTTACACAGGGTTAATTTAGACCATGCAAGTCATTAGTTGTTTCAATTTAATTTTATGTCACATAACTCTGGTTACTCGTGGTCGTTTAGTGGTATTGTATGGTGTGCGGCTAGTTGGCCGTTACGACCAAGTGCGCGATTCGTATCGGTTTCTATAGTTTACCTGATCACGTTCGTGGTTGTGGCCGTCTAGTGCGCAATATCCTTAAATGGGGCTTAACACTCGGTAGCTTGTGCATCAAGTAGACGGTTCAACTGTCCAAAATTACTTACTCATCAACACAGTGTCCAGCAGTTGCGATCCAGCCCTCATTGATGATGGCTCCTCCACACCTATGCGTTGATGAAAAGCCGAAGTAAGACGTTCTTCTGACTGACACCTGCCACGGCCACCGACCGAAACTGGAGTCTTTACCGCCCATGATCCTTGACTCTGGTCGTGGCCACATTGCTGTGAGGCCACATTCTGGAAAAATAGGAAGGTTTTATTTAATACGAGTCATTGTTGTTGTTGTGATGCTTGAGGGTAAGTCAAAGTTTTAGGAACAAAATGAACTTATTATCATCACACACATTTTGAAGTGTGGTAGCGAGCAATATATTAACAACGAAAGACATAGAAAACTGTTATTATGTTGAGCCTTCCACAATGAACACAGTATGAACGTTGAAAATAAAAGTTATCACCAGTCATACAAAAAAATAATGGTCCGGGGATACCGCACGGTCTCCGGTGAGGCGGCGAGCCTCCTTGCCGGATTGCCGCCATGGGATCTGGAGGCAAAAGTCCTCGCGCTTAGTTGGGAATGGCGCGAGGAGGCGAAACGCTGGGGCTTGACTCCGATGCCGCGAGAAATCGCAGCACAGCGGACAGAGCTCCAACGGGATCTCATAGCGTCACGGAGAGTGCGATTGTTGCAAGTGCAACCCATTGCTGGGCACGCCACTATTGCGGCAATAAGTCCCCTCTTTGAGGAGTGACTAGAGAGGTGCCACGGCGTCCTCACCTTCCGCCTGACGCAGGTCCTCACCGGACACGGCTGTTTCGGCAGGTACCTGTTTCGGATGAGGCGGAAGGAAACGCCCGGGTGTCATCACTGCGTGGATCGCCCGGAGTACACGATGGAGCATACGGTGGAGGTCTGCCCGGCTTGGGCAGAGCACCACCTGGTCCTCGTAGAGGCGACCGATGGCGGGGATCTCTCGCGTCCGGCCCTGGCCTAGGCCATGGTACGGAGCGAGAGGGCATGGGAGGCCGTCACCTCCTTCTGCGAAGCAGTAATGCTCGCGAAGGAGGAGGCGGAACGCGTAAGGGAGAGGCAAAATTCGCGCCCTCACGCCCCTAGCCACCGCAGGAGGAGACGCCCTGGGCTTCGAAATCGATAGCCGATTCCCGGCCACCGTAGGCGCGGGCTTGCGGACGGTGAGCAATGGGTAGATCGCCGTCCGGTAGGGACCAGGCCCGGGTCGACGGCGCCTTGTGTTCCACGCGTGCCTCAAAGAGATGTCAGCGGGTGAAAAGGTCCGATAGGGGGAAAAAGTCCGAAAGGGATACCGTGGCTCATGGCATTGCACAGGCAACTGAAGGAACACGGGTGGGTTTTGGTCAGTAAGAGTCTGACATGCCCTCCCGCTCCGCCCAGAGCGGGAGAAGTCATTTGAAGATTACCCAACCAAAAAAAAAAAAAAGGCATACAAACATCCCAAAAATCAATACTCATTCCAAAAAATAAATGTTACTTTCACGAGATAAACATTAATTATGAAACCCATTTAAATGCAAACCGCTGTAACTCAACACATTTGCTCTGCACCCAGCAACGAGTTCGAGATTACTCTAGAATTCCAGATAGAATCATCCAAATGCATTACGAAAGGTACCTATCGCAAACGTAAATTACAAGGGAAACTGTGGAAAACCACAAAAAGTTTCAACTCCAGTTAATGGCTCTTATAATAATGCATTTAATGTAAGGGTTCCTAACGGCCACGAAGATTTGTGAGCGGGAAGTCTATTTGGGTCAAGTCTATGTAATTTGCATTCGGTCATTTTAATTCTGTGGGAGAGGTTAAACGGATTTAAATGCTATGATGGGAATTCACTGTGGAGACTAATCAGGGTTTAAGTTGTAATCCATTTGTGACACCTAATAATAAACAAAGGCAGACCTAACTTACAGAATGTGACTATAGATGTTTATTAAATTAAATGAGCAATATTTGTATAATTATATATCTATATTTATAAACAGATTCTCGAAAACGGCTTTAACAATTTCGATGAAAGTTGGAATGGGTTTTACGGGGGGAATTAACGATCTCGGAAAATTCGTTTTCCCTATTCTCACACGAGCAGGGGGCCAACCACCACCTCTTTAAGCAGTATTATTTTGATATTATTTCAGTGCTAGAAAGAAGTTGAGCTATGCAGGACGTCTAGGTCCATCTCTTTCCCACGCTCAATTAAGAGTAAAATAATACTGCTAAAAGAGGTGGTGGTAGGGCTCCAGAGCTCGGTCGCCTAGGTACTGTTTTTTTTTTATATGTATGCCAATGATCATAGGCTAAAAGTCTGGCATTATGATGTGCTGTCTCACTATCCACAACAATCCGTTAAAATGCCATTAAAAATTTAATAACTTTGTATGATCAAACTCAGTTAATGCTTGCCCTACTGTACCTAAATATCTGATTAACTTAAAGTTTTACACCCATTCCTTCTGCCTCCCATTCCTTTCCTTCTTTGATTTGTTTTCCCTTTACCAAAATACTTACCAACAGTGTTGGTAGCAGCCGTAGTCGGCGCAGAAGTAGACTCCTCAGTCCTGTTAATCATATTCAGCGCCGGATCCTTAGGCTTAATGTAGTTCTTGTGTGGCTTGCTGGTGGTCGTCGTGAACTTCTTCGTTGGTTTGGGCTTCCCAGCTGGCTTCTCCCATGAAGGTCGGGGCTTCGTTATGAAGGATGGCTCCGTCGTGGCCTGCCAGTGGATCGTGTTCAGGTTGCTCGGCCTTGAATTGAATTGGCCTGGAAATATTTGATGAAATGTTATAAAAATGCATGATCAGCATGAGGTTCTGGGTAGAGAAGTGATATTGGGTTTTTTCATCTGGAATTTCTCAATAGCAGCCCGGAGTCTGGATTTGTGCCATAACTGGCGAAATGTGGGTGTAGGTACTATCGGAGCACTTCTGCCAAAACCCTTCCGGGAATACAGGCGTGATGTTATGTTATAAAAATGAAATGTAAGAAATTGTCTAATAGTTTAAATTCAAGTTGCTTGAATAAACATTTACAATCAACCAATTTTGAAACAGTACAGCAGTATAAATATATCAGATGAAATGTACATTTACCCCGTCAATCATTTGAATAACAAAGAGAACCAGCAAGGTAAGCTAGCTTATGGTTTACTAGTTTTTTGCCTGCGGCCTCGCTCACGTTGAGGACGAAAATTATCCCACAGGAACGTACTATCGGGAAAAAAGTAGGTATCCAATGTCCTAACTGAGGTCATGGTCTGCCCATGTGCCAAATTTTCAAATTCGTTCAGTTATTTTAGAGTGAAAGCGGAACAAACTCAGTTTCGCATACCAGTTAGGTTTAAAAAAAAAAAACTTTTTTTTTTTCAATAAAATTAAATACCTTAGAATGTCAAATGAATATTTTTTTTACTTACACTAATAATAACTGCTTCTGTTTCTATTACTGCTCGCATATGCCCAACCCTTCGGGGTACTGTCGTGATTTTTATGTTTATTAGAGATACTGCCATCTTGTTTGTACCTTTTTACCCACAAAGAGAACCCGAACCCTAAACAAAATGTTCAGTAATCTGTACCTCCAGTCGCCAAGGCATACGTTCTCAAAGTTTCATCCTAATCGGATAGATGGCAGCATCGTCATTGCTAAAAACAAACTACAGTAAGTTTGAAAACTATGACCCACCTGAGTTGATGCTGTTCTCCGAATGCTGCTCCGACACAGCCATAGGCCGTGCTCCAGATAATATGCTAAGACTAGACGAAATCTTATTGTGGGGACTAGTTTCCGCTTCACTGTTCGGCCTATTTACATTTTGGTATTTATTTACACTGTTATAAGGTATTTTATTAACTATATCACTATTTTGTTCGCTACTTGAATCTAAATTTCCTAATGAAGGTAAGTTTATTTCTGGCGGCCGGTAGCTGTATGACGTTGGGGCGCCATCTATTGGTTTGGTCATGAACGACGGCCGCTGCGTTTGCCAGTTCGGCCGCGAGATGGTTTGTGTCGATGTCTCTGGCGGTTGAGTTGTAGTGCGAGCTGTACTAGATGGCGTTGTGTACGTCTTCTCAGTGACTGTGACTGGAGGGGCGGGTTCTGAAAATCAATTATGGTAAGGTGAATTTTGGTTCTTACAGTAAACACTAGGTAGAGCTACTTGGATAAAAAAAACGAATCAAAATAAAAATAATTGTTGGTTTGATTATTATAATAGTGTCGCGCTGCAAAATAACTAAAACAAACAGAGCAGCTTTTTTACGCGTGACAGTTAAGTTTTACACTAGCGCCACGGCATTGCACCTACTATCACTGTACTTTTCTAGTGTGCGTGCATGTAGCGGCCAACAATTGGACGCAATTTTTTCGACGAGTTCACAGCTTTGACTGTATATCTAGACATATTCATATCTTTGAATTGTTGTTATATTTTCTAGACCGACAGGGATTTTGCCGTGGATTATGGATGTCGAGATCAGTAAAGGGCAATTATAGCTAATGGCAATACTTATTGTCTACAAGTGGAGGTGCGTCCAGAGCACTCCTAGAATTCAACCTCACTACTATCCATGCTTATCTAATCACAGCATGAGCTATTCTCATGTTAAAAAAAATTCTCTCTCTCCTTATCCCAATTTAATTGTGCTCGGCGTACCATGTCTTCTAGGAATATCGCGTATCACATAGTCCACCCTTATTTTCTTCGGTCTTCTCCTACTCATACCTAAAGCCATCCACATTCATACGTACCTACTCACTGCCTTTCTCACAACAAATTCCTCATGAGAAAAATACATGACTACCAAAGAGGCAGCTTACCTTCCACAACCACCGGCTTGTCGGGCAGCCGACAGCAGGACCCGAACATGAAGCCGTCCACGCACACACCAGCATGCGTCCCCCCGACCCGGTTGCACTCCTGCACCCACATGCAAGCGCCGCGCGCGCCGCCCGCCACGCACGATTTGCGCGACATTTGGTAACCTAGAGAAAAAAAGAAGTTTTAGTAATTGTGTAGATAGAAATGCAGTCGAAGGTGCGGTGGACTTAGAACATGCTACAAGATACCATAAACCTAGAAAAAATACATACAGTAAATTGGTTCATTATTTTGTTTTAAAGAAGAAATCCTTTCAGCCCTAGGACCTAGCTAACAATGTCCGTACAGGGACGATCTACCAGATAGGTATACAAAAAAACAATTTTTCATTGAAAATATCTGCTACATAACAGCGTTCGACCACTCTCGATCTAATTAATCATTGAATTGCATACGCTGTTACTAAGTACACCCTCTTAAATTAAGGCATACTCGTATCACTAGAGTCAGTCATAATTAAATAAATACAATAAAAAAACAGTAAAAAAAAACGCACAGCTGCATGAATTTCACAAAAAAAAAAAATGTTTCATCAATTAACTCGACCACTGAAGACCAGGAAAGGACATACGTTAACGTTAACCGATCCAATTCGATACAAATAGGAGCTCCTTTCAATTTAGGAAAATTGGGTAGTTGTTTTCCGAAAATATTCCAAGAAAACACACATATAATACGCATTTGAAGTGACGTGTACGTGTAACTAACGGGATAAAACACTTAACAAAAATAAAAACTAGCTTGAAATGGGCCAAGAATCAGCACTTTTCGTACTACAAGTTATCAAAGGAGACCTCCAAAATATGTACCCTTTAACGCTTCAAAAAAGAAGGACAACAACATCTTCAAGATAAGCCTCAATGTATGAGTATCATGCCTATTAAAATACCAACACGTTTGCCAGGCCTTACGTCAGCATCGAAATACAAACCGCTATTCTAAACTCAGATAAAAACACAAAAGAACAACACCTACCTCTCAGAAACTAAATACTCGCTAAACATAACACTTACCTTACCGTTAAAATCGCCTAACTAAATGCATTGTCTATTTTCCATTTCGCGAAAGATTCTATTTATTGCCTGCTGAAGTATGGACAATCTAATCTGCAAGTCGCTGGCACGTTTCTGTTACACCCATTGTTGTAAATCATATACAAGGGGAGGGGGGTAGTGCCAATAAATTTACAAGTGGTGGTCTACAAACTGCTCGCCGAAGGCGCAATTTGATCCATCTATGTAGCTTTATTGTGGCGATGGATTGGCAGTACAGTAAGTTGGTTTTGTCTTTGGAATGTGTGCAGTGCAGATTTATGAATAAGGTAATGCTGTTAATTTTTTTATATTTTATTGTTCTAAAGACACCAGGGCCATAAAAACATAATTGCTTATGAAGAAAAGCAACGCATAGTGCTTCATTTACAAAATATGTATATTCCCTTTTAAATAAATTTATAAATATTTTTCCATTGAATTTCTATGCAAAGTCAACTTTTCAAAGGTTCAAAAAGGTTGGTGAAATAAATACCGCCAGAAAAACAGTTCGGTTTCCACCAAGCGGACAAAGTAACTTCATAAATTCAAAAAAGGAACATCATGCAAAGCTTATGAGACACAGCATAAAGATTTCTCACATTCACAAGAGTGAATAAAAAATTACAGAACGTTAGCTTGCCGCCTGTTCCAGTAACAATCTCGCTTGACTTATGGGTCACAAGTCATAAGGAAATCTCTCCCGGAATAACAAACATCCCGGATGATTGCTCTGTTTTCTTTTATTCCTAAATCAACATGCTTCTTTGTTCCCGCCATAAAAGAAAGAAACATTATGAGGAAGTGGTATTTATTGTTATGATTCTCTTTTAGATGAAGTGTTTTGGCGTTGGCTGTTGGTATAATAAATTGGGGTGAAGATTAGAATTTTTCATGGTGTTTTCATTTTTTTTTGTTATTTTGCTTTCATTTCCAGCCCGCAATCTGAAAACTATGACATCAGGTCCTGAAAGTCTTCAGGACCCAGTGCTCAATGCTACGGGGTGAATCACCCTATCGATAAGTACCCCTTCCCACGAAATAAGTCTTGCAAAGTAAGTTCATTTTCATTGCATCACAGGGCTAGAAGCAAAGGAAGCTTTGATTTTTTTGATTAAGCATCATTGTCTTACTGTGTTAATATGTACTTATTACAAATAATAGTTGAACTACTGTAATACTTTTACAATGACAACCTAACATTGTTAAAGAAAGTTCGTTTCAAGAAGAAATAACAGGCTCGCGTACGTGTTACCTACTCGTGATTTTGTTGTAATATCACAAGTATTGAAAACTAATGCAATTTTATACATAGAAAATAGAAAACAACACCTATATCCGTTGCTGAGATCGCGGTACAAGTTCATAATTATTCTTTACGCCGCAGTAATTTGGCTTTTGATTGACATAAAGATAGCTGCATTGAAATGAGAATTTGAGTTCTTTCACATGATACATCCTTATAGTAAAATTCTAAATTTATAACTTAAAACATTTATATTACTTGACCGGGCAAGATTTGGGGAAACTTATTTGGAAGGTTACCACTTTAAGACCTTTTGACTTGGCCTTTTACAACTAATCTTAAGGAAACTCTCTCATGCTGAAGGGTGATTAAGGGAAAACAGAGTAATCAGAAGCGTCTGCTTGTTTAATAGTATCAATATTTTGATTTAAAGTGTGTCCGTGGAGTTTCTTGCCCGTTCTTCTCCATAAGAACTGAGTTTGCTTTGGAATGGGCAACTAGCTTCATCTTTCTGACTGACCGACTCCTTGAAAATTCTAAAGTGCCTGTGATTGGTTGAATTTAAATAAATACTTAATTGTTGAAAAATGTTTAATTAACCACACAATGGTGCTATTTTTTTTTTGTCACAATTGCCTCTAAACTAGACTAAAAATCACCAAAGTTTAGTTTATTCCTGTCAAGCGACGATTTCCCATTCTGCAATAGACTAAAGAGACACAACTTCACTATATATTTGTATGAAGTTTGAAAGCACTAAGATGGTACTGAGTTATTAATTTAGTGAAAATGGCAATTTTGCTATTCTGAATTTGACTTTTTCACCTTAAATTTTGATTGTCTAACTAAATCTGACTATTATTAATCGCGGTTTAAAAAGGTGTGGAATAAAATAAGTTGTCATGAACTAAAATTTACACCAACACCTCGACTTCAGGTGCAAAAACAGTACTATATCTTTTTTTCTTTCCTTTTGCTTATATCTCGAAAATGGTGTGTCCTATCGCAAAAATAATGAAAATTTTGACTCCCTTTATTAGTCCCATAAACCCCTAAAACTCAACATTTAGGTAATAATTTTTAATATAAAACACGTAGAGGATGCCTACAAGGCGCGCTTCTGGCTCTAGGGCAAACAAGTACCACGTGGAGTCGCGATTGTCAAATTCAATTTTAGTTCTGTGAAAATATATTTTTAAATTTAGAGTTTCATTTTTGACCTTTAATATTCTCATAGCGAAAAGTAAGGAATTTTATTGATAGTTTAGTTAGTTAAGTTTTGTGTACAAGAGAATCGTCACCATTGTCTTACATGAGACAATTCAAGTTTGCGGAATGGCAACTCACCCACAATCTCAATCACAGATCAGTCATCCTAGCACGGTCTGTCAGTCATTCTAAAATAACACACAATTTCTTCGAATCGATGATTCGCTAAATCAAACAGATTATCACCTGATTATCCCCCAAGCTGTAATAGTCGTTATAATGTTCATTTGTAATGGTCTAACAGCTTGTCGCTACTCGAGCTGCGACCGGATAATTTATAGTTAGCTTAGAACTGCTAAATACAGCTCTTGTTACGTCTGGTCGTGTAATTCAGTTTATTGCAGTCGGATTCAATGGATATTGTTTTAGGAACAGCCTTTTACTTTCCGGAACTAAACTTATTTGTAGACTAACTAATATGTCGGCGTTATAACTTATCATTGCTTTTATAGATAATTATGTAGACACCATTTCTACAATTTTATGGAGCTGATACTAATATGGTTTACGGTATACTTTCTGCAATAATTAAATAGTTAGGACGTAGGTTCTGTTTAAGGCACTACCCCGAGCTAAGTGGCGCCCTCATTGAATAAAAAATCGTAGCATAGCATAGAAAATAAATATAAAAAAATTGAATCTTGGAGTTTGTTACGAAACACTTTGAGTCCTGTTTTAACAACGTAAAAATACTTTATTCTCTTTGTAACAAACTCCAATATTCAATTTTTTTATATTTATTTTCTATGCTATGCTACGATTTTTTATTCAATGAGGGCGCCACTTAGCTCGGGGTAGCGCCTTAACTACACAACTGGCACCGGTGCTTTAAAAGCCTTAAAATGTGGATATAAGTACATATATTATGAGAAAAAGATTAATAGGTAAAAAGGCCAGTTTTATATAATAAACGTGTGTATTTTCAATACATTTTCTTTAGTGATTAAAATCTGAATGAAATGAAATTGTTTATTCTGTAAATAGGTTATTGGAACCACTTTTGCACGTCATCTTATAAAAATATATAAAAAAATTGCTAGATGAGTTCGTCGTTTCCTGTCTGACTACTCTGAGAAGAAAGGCTAAGGATATGTATATATCTGTGTAACTATTCTATTAGATTGTATAGTTTTTATTTGCACCAACGACAGCCCCATTTTATGTCCAGGCAAATCACTGTCCATTTCAGGGTTGCCTGGAAGAGATCGCGGAAAGCGATAAGGCCGCCCATTGTATATTTTGTAGTGTTAATTTTTTTTTTTTTTGTTAGGTATGTGTTTTTGTGGTGTACAATAAAGTATATATAAATAAATAAATAAATAAAGGCCGAAACAAACTCAATGGTCAAAGTCTCTTTTAAAGTCCAGACATAATCTTGGTCAGTCCATATGAGGATACATGTAGATTAGTCTGAAATGATCTTTTGAGAAAAGAACCACACAGATTTGAGTGGACCTTTCCTGTCAGTGCAAGCATTTGTCAGTAATTGTGGAGCTCAACTCAGAACTTAAGGAGCTCAACTCGACGAACAATACGAAAGAAAGGACATTTGGGTAGAATTCACCTACAACCACGCTCATATTTTCGAATCATATTCACTTCTTAACATTACTGTATCTGAAGGTTAAATTAGGGCTTTAAATAACAGCAATTCTATTCTTAGGCATCCCATTTAAAAACTGCCATTGAAATATAAGGTCAGGCGCTCCGGGCAGAATGAGGAGCTCATGAAACGAACGCCTACTCAGAATTCATTCACCCCAGTGGTCTAGTGACCTAGCAAGGGAAGCTACGCATTGAGACGTTCTTACTTCTATTCTGAAAGAATTAGGAATAGACGTGGGGTACAAAGGGCAAGTGACATACAGATAAATATCTGATGGAAAAAAAAAAAAAAACTACGTTTATTTGAGGTACACATGACCCAAGCTAAGAATAAAACACGAAAATAACAATTTGGGGGAAAATATGCGTCACATCCACGCAAAACGGCCATCGCTCAGCATAATGCTGCGACCCTATGTGAGACAGAGCCCCAGCGCTGGTTTTCAGCGACAATCGGCTTTAACGTGATGACGTCAACCGGTGCAGCATATAGAGAAATAACAAAATAAGACAACAATAAAATAAACACAATAGTTAGTCCTAAATATATAAAACATAATATTTAAATCTTCAGATCATTGTATTTTGTCTGTCTGTAACGGATGTGGATTTTTGTTTCAAGGATAGATTAGAACATTTTATACTTTTTACTACGTTCCTGTGGGTTATTCCGATGCAACGTCCACACGGCCGAAACTGCGGACAAAAGCTAGTTTATAACAGTAAAACCCTACTTATACACACCTCTGCTTACAGCTTCATGCTTGATGTTAATAATAACCTGTCTCTATCATCTTCTTATTCGGCAAAACCTTCCTTCATTACTTATTTTAGTCCAGACCATTTCTTGTTGATATAGTGCCATCTTCTACATGAAAAATGTATTAAATTGAATTTTCTGATGGAAAAATTCTCAGCTATTTACCATCGAAGCGCTTGAAAGCTCTGAATCTGAGTGCAAGTAAATATACGGTCCGAGAATACTGAAGTAAATCGAAATTCGGATTGAATTCAGTGTACACTCACAGACGTTCCAAGCTGTTTGTTGGTGTTAAATTCTGTAAAATGTGATAAACTTACAACTCTACGAATAGGACGTGATATATTGTAAACTAACCAATACAAAAATTGTGAAAACATTTTTAAAGAGTAACGGTGGATTTTCTTGTCCATTCTTCTCCATGCGAAAACTAACTTTAGGAAGGGGCGACTAGAATCAATTCAATTTTTTTGTAACTTTTGACGTTCAAAAGTGGCTTACAGGTGCCTATTTGCCCGGGCTTGCGGACGGTGAGCAATGGGTAGCTCGCCGTCCGGTAAGGACCAAGCCCGGGTCGACGGCGCGTTGTGTTCCAAGCGCGCCTCAAAGAGTGTCAGCGAGTGAAGGGGTCCGATGAGACCATTGCCTGCCGGGGTTGCGGGAAAGTCCGAAAGGGATACCGTGGCCCCCTGGCATTGCACAGGCAAGAGAAGGAACACGGGTGGGTTTTAATCAGTAAGAGTCTGACACGCCCTCACGCTCCACCCAGAGCGGGAGGAGTAATTTGATGATTTCCCACCCAAAAAAAAAAAAAAAAGGTGCCTATTTGCCGTCCGTTAAGGACCAGGCCCGGGTCGACGGCGCGTTGTGTTCCACGCGCGCCTCAAAGAGATGTCAGCAAGTGAAGGGGTCCGATGGGACTGATGCCTGCCGGGGTTGCGGGAAAGTCTGAAAGGGATACCGTGGCCCCTGGCAACGGAACGGCAACTGAGGGAACACGGGTGTGTTTTAGTCAGTAAGAGTCTGACATGCCCTCTCGCTCTGCCCAGAGCGGGTTATGGCATCTGATGATTGCCTACCCAAAAAAAAAGGCCTATTTCAAATACTTTATTTTGACTTATGACTTTTGATCTTGTCAGGAAAACGCTGGTAAGTTCATTTATATGATCTTATGTTAATCATACTTTTACCCAATAAAACCTTCATAACGAGGTCTTAAATTCATATGAATAAGCTTGGACTGGATTTCTGAGACTTAAACAATGAATAAGAGTGAGATAATTTTGACCACGATTAGAGCAACTTAGTCCAAATGTAAAACTACGAAGGAATATGTATAATTGTACCTACGTAATGTGTGTGTATATGTGTGAATGCAGTACGCAGGTATCTGTAGGTTATCATCATGAACACCAAGAATTTAGAATAGTAATTGTAGCGGATACACCGCCACATACGAACTACGCATCAAAGACATGACGTCAGACAAATCCTGCTTTGCGCAATTAGAGTTTACCGCGCGAACGACATTATAAGACTATCCGACATCAACAGTCATGCAGTTGCCCACCAGATACAACACCCGTCTGGTCGGAGGATCCTCCTTTTTCTATGGTGGATGAGTAAACTTTACACCCTGTTCCTCATGCACCTAAAGTAACTTCCACATCCTGCCATATCTTAACAAGAAATATTCTATTTTTAGGCATTCCCATTTAACAACACAAAATCTTTGAAGTGCAACGGTCGCTCTGTCGCTGCAAAATGAAGAGCTCATGACAAATGAACGCTTGCTCGAGAGAACGCTATTCAATGTGCGATGTTTATAGTTCTGTAGGAACACGGGTATAAAAATGGGTACATTTTTTGGAAAAAACATGCCGTGGTTTTAATATAAAAGCTATTTTTATTCATTTTAAATGAACGGTCATGTGTGTGCCTCTATCAGGTATATGCATAAGAATAAATATCTTATTATTTTTTTAAACGTTTTTCACGAAAATTTTACAATCCCGCCTCGGCCACGTAGTTTTTTACAAGCCCTGTAAGTTGCAAAGTGGCTTTTGTATAATAAAAACCAATCAAGATTGCGCGCACCAAAGTCAGAACAGTATTTTTTAACGACACAAAAGTTTTTCCCGGGTGTATGAGCGCCATCTTTGTTTCATACAGCAATACTCTGACTAAAGTTTGTGCCTTAGATATTATTGTCAACTGGTAAGCACTCCATAGGCCTAGCGCAGAACTCTAAGCCATAGCTCAGTGACGTCACAAGAACAGAACAGAAACACTTCCTCACACCTTGTATCACACGTCATCTTGTCTTGTAACTCAAATTCTACAATCGATGCGTTTAGATCAATAAATCCCGACCAATAAACTTAGATGTCTTCAGTATCAGATTTTCCTCAGCATTATGTACCAATAACGATAAATATGTCACAGGAACAGGTACTGAAGGTACACCTTCACTCCCTGGTTACTTACAAAGACCTCTAGTCGTATTTTGTTAGACCCTGGATTTTCATCGAGAAATAATTTTCTAGTGGCGATAAATTGCAAGTAATATATTGTGAGTTAGTGCACAGAGTTAGCTACCGGTTTGTAGTAGTGTGGCTTAAGGGATGAAGATAAAACGGGTTTAGAAAATGTTTTGTTTACCATTGCCACTCGAAAAAGGGCATTTGTTTCATCGATAACAGTGAATAAAACTCTATTTTAGTCACTGAGTGATACAAATATTTCGTCGAACTCAGATCTACCCGATTATCCATCTTCCCAAAGACGGTGGGATGAGCCGCTATGCAGGGTAGTACAGAACAATTTACTTAACACGTCTGCTACCACTGCGGAGCGTGCGCGCCTGCTGGCTGTGGTCTGTGGCTTCATGCACCACCGTCGTCGAACATAGGCACTTTGTTCGACGACCCTACCTTTCGCCTCGCTGCTTCCCTACGACTTGGAGCTCTTTGTTGTTCTCCTCATCGCTGTCACTGTGGCAAAGTTGTCAACAGCCTCGGACACCACGGCCGGTCTTGCAGCTGAAGTGCGGGTCGCTTAGCGCGGCACGCGAACATTAACGACATCATCCGACGAGCTCTTGTCACCGGCGTTCCAGCTGTATTAGAACCCAATGGCTTGGCACGCGACGATGGCAAGAGACCGGACGGCATGTCTTTATTTACATGGAAGGTGGGTAGTTCCACCTTTAGTGTGGTATGCAACCTGTGTCGACACTCTTGCGCCATCCCATCTTCCTGGCTCGGCGTGCTGCGTCTGCAGAAAACCTCAAGCGGCGTAAGTATAATAACCTTACAGGTAATTATATTTTCGAGCCGTTTGGGGTTGAAACCCTCGGTCCGAGTGCTCACGGCCTCTTCAATGAAATCTCAAAACGGCTATTTGACACTTCCCGTGACGCAAGGGTTGGTTTTTACCTTTAGCAGAGGCTAAGCATTGCCATAGAACGTGGCAATGGGGCCAGTCTCTTAGGTACATTACCAGGCAACAGCGATGCGGATGAATTTTTCGATGCTATATTTTAGTTTTTCAATAGTTTTAGTTAAGTTTGTATTACCTATGAAATTGGCGTTTTTTTTTCACAAATAGAGAACCTCGTCACTTCTATGATTTAAAATATTCATCAATTGCTTGACATTATATCGAATAATGACCATTATAGACAACTACCAATAGTAAAAAAAACCTTATTATTTATAGTTTTCTAAACATACAAAATTCCGTTAAAAATTACTCCTCTTTTTGGTAGCAGAAATTACCACTATTTGTTTTAAAACTTAGCCAATACTTATTTTTGTCGCTTAATCTAAGTTTTTAAACATTAGTGCATACAAGTTTTAAAAGATTATTGTTCATGGTTGTTAAATAAATTATGAAAATGTTAGAATGAAAAATGAAACTTCTATACAATTCTCCATACAAAACGCTAATTTCATAGGTGGGGACCTAATATATTATTTTTCTATTTTTATTAATTATTAGTTATAAGGGCGAAGGCCCTTAACACCAGAACAACCTTAGATAACAGAAGTGTTATCTTGGTTGTTTTATGTCATTAGAATGAGTTCTTACAGTGACGAAAATGTGACTATGCCTACGGAATTATTTCATTCTAAAGCAGCAATTACGGTAGATAATTTGTTGCAAATGCTACTATTATTTTCTCGCAGTCAATGGTGAAAAGTAGAAACACGACTCCTGAAAAAAAAACAACTCAAATATCAATCTCCGTCCTTGTATCCCTCGCTCCGCTCAGTATTCTAATCTAGAATCCCTCGCTACGCTTGGGATTCTTCTCTAGAATCATTCACTACTCGATTCCAACCAAGTCGAATTAAATTCCCTTTTTTTCACTAGTTGTATAATCTACTATATTCTCTCTTTAAAAATGTACTGGTGACATTGACATCTGACAAAAAAATGCTTCCGTTCGAAATTGTTCTTCAAAAATCAAGAACGCTATTATACGAATTGTTAAAAATTGCTAGTTTCATAATCAATCTGGTCACAACCTGCCCCAATGTTTAATATAAAACTGACCTTACCTAAATAAGAAGTATAATAATTAAGGTTTTACGAGATGTTCGCATTATTGTTCCCTACCACTGCATCTCCTGTAGGTAATCCACAATCTACAGTGGTGATTAACCACCAACCATCTCAAACGATAATCTGCATAGTCCTCACATGATCTGACTAAACTGTGACTGTTTGTTTCCACTGAAAAAAAACTCAGACGTCACACTCTCTTGCTCTTCTCATAGTAGTCAGATGGAAAACACCGACCTAATGTAGTTTAAAAAAATAAAGCAATATGTAAAAATGTTTGTCCTACTTACAGAGATAAATATCATATTATAAAATTTTGCAATTTGGCTATAATTACTCGTAGAATGAAGATTCTAACAAACAAAAGCTACGAGTACTCTACCCCGCTAATCGCCACTAACTCAGCCCGTATCAACAAGCTTGTTCTGTAGAACATCGATGCGATCGGCGCACGCGACGCCCGGCGAAAGTGTGTGCTCAGCTTACAATCATATTTACTTATCCTCACGGTGATTTTCTCTCGTAGAGTGGACAGGAGCTGAGGCTTAACTTTATGAGTCAATATTTGAATTTGTAGGCAACAGAAATATGGTTTGAATTATGAAATTGCTACCCGATTTTCCGGTAAACAAAGATGTGTGGGTAGAATATGATAATAAAAGGGACAGAACCTTCAGAAAATCCTTATGATTTTAGAAAATATTGTACAACAAGGTGATAAACAAAATTACTTATTTTTAATCGACTTCAAAAAAAGGAGGCTGTGCACTCGTCGAGTTTTTTTTTTTTAATCTTTTCATATTTCAGAAGTGGCTTCCATTATGCTACTATAAAGAATAATGCAATACTAGGTAATTCAAAAATCTATGATAGATAATTACATTGAAAAGTTGAACTATTTATTTCTACATAACAACGTAACGTATTTATTCCTCACCCAACAAGAACCAGCTTAAGAAAATCCACGCAAACAAACAGACAAACACAACTACTAACAAACATGGCCGCGACAAACACAGGTGTTGCTTATCTCACAACTAATTAGTGACAAGGGAAACTATGCCGACAGCCAAGTCCAATTTATTTATGCTGAGATCGGCTTATTTACGAGTCGTTTACACTTATACTGATCAAGAGAGGTTTGATCTGAAGTAAGATTTGATGCTAACTTGAATTGCAATCTGAAAGTGTTCAATTAATACCTACTATTATTTTTACATAAGTACCTAACGTATATTTTGCTGTTTTTTTTTAAGAAACGGCTCCTTTTATTTGTAACACACTATGGTACAATCTGAAGGATCTTGAAAGAAATGCACATTCCATTCCTTCATATGTTTGAAAAATCTTTTGCTCGCCAACGTAAATAACGCAATGAATATCGTGAAAGTGTCAAAATATATGGCATTGGGATTGTGATGTTACTCTACTACTTTGCTGGTCATCGAAATAGGGTGTACATTATATGTTGATATTTTTCAGAACCTTATATTGGATTCGGTGTAGTTGCTATAAATTGTCCATTATCAATGAACTGATTGACCATCACCGATAGTTTCGTTATCATTGAAATTATATCTATCACCATAAAAGTAAAATAATATGATTATAAAGCGAGTAACTAAATTTTATAATGGATTTCTTCCTTACTACTCGTAGAAATAAACAGACACATTCATTTCCCGACAATAACATCAAAATCTACATTCATCCCGTCTTCCTCCATTAAAAATACAATGGTCGCGATTTCCATGTTATTTCATTGTACAATTGCTCCGATTCCGTTCTTCACAATCCTTTTCCTGTAGGATGTCAGTCACTGCAGTATCCCCGGTAGTATATTCTCCTGCGGAAGCCCATTCGACGCCGAGATTGCGTCGGGGACAGTGTTACTCAAAGTAAGGGGTGCTAGCGGCCATTTTGTTCTGTGCGGAAAGCGCAGCCTTTATGCGAATTCTCAAATGCTATTAGAATAAAAAATGCGTGGAAAGGGTAAAGGTACCGACAATTTTTATTATTTTATGTTTTTGTTCCACAAAAAAATTGGAAATATCATGTAGTTACTCATATTATTTTTATTCTGTCTTAGCCTTGTCAATTGAAAAATCGAATTTACGACAGGCAATTTCGCTTTAATCTAGCTCTTCAAATGAGTGTCATCTGAGTTACTATAAATTAAGCTGGAAGCGTTACACTTTACGTTATTGTGGTATTAACGTTTCAATTACATAGTTAGGTATTAATTATTTATTGGGGTAGATTGACATAAAAATATCACTACAAAGATAAATAAATATGTATAAACATCAAAAGTCAAAGATAAAATATTAAAGAAAATGTTCCACTGAAATGATTAAGGATTGAAACATCTTAATTTGCATTGCAAAATAATTTGGCTCAACCTGATGAATTATTTATTTTCAGAAGTCTTAAGGTATCCTCCTAAATAATTATCTGCGAAATCTCTACAGCTACGAATCGATGAAAATCTCTGCCGCGCAGTGTGTTAACTGTAGTACGAGTAGCAAATCATTTACTAGTATTTCTCCAATTTTCATCTTTTTCATTTTACATTTTGATCTTTTGTCATCTTCGTAAGGTTTTTTTACAAGTATGTAGGTCCTATAAAAAATGCGCGTGTAGCACCGTACACGTGAAAGAAGTGAAACTTAAAAAAGAATTAAGAATTAAAAAGATTTATTTTGTGAGAGATAGAGATATCTTTCTTCTCTCTCATGTAACGAAATGTTCACTCTCAATAGGGATGATGTTGTGATGGCCGTGGCAATGGTTAAGGCCTCGCCTCTCATGCACAAGGTTGTGGGTTCAAATCCGGGCAAGTACCAATGTGACTTTTTCAATTCATATGTATTTTCTGAGTTTACCTCGGACAAGGTACTGACATTGGTAAAGGAAAACATCGTGAGGAAACCTGGACTTATAGTTAATATAAGTCTGAAATCACCAACCCGTCTTGAGCAAGCGTGGTGATCAGTGCTCGTGCTTTCTCTGTATGAGAAGAGGCCTTTGCCCTGCAGTGGGACAGTAACAGGCTGGTATTTATATTTTTAATAGGGATGATGATAAAAATTATTTTTTGTCTTTCAGTTAGATTATTTAAAAAAATTAGACACATATTTTTTATTTTTTTGCGTTAACAAAAGATTACGGCGATACAATGAGTTAAAATGTATCATGACGTCACGAGTGTGTAGATTTTATACTTACCTGTGAGTACTTGTGACGTGGCGAACCCCACTCCAAGTATTTTTTTATTAATATGATAAAGCAGAAAATACGTGTCTAATATTTTTTATTATCTGACTGACGGACTAAACAGAATTCCTTTTTTTTGACCCAGGCATCATCCCTATTCTCGGAAAGTTTGAGCATTGCTGACACAGAGGATGCATTCAATTTCTTTGCAATGACAATTTAACCTTTGTTTACTTACTTTCTTTGATACGATACTTTCAAACCATCATGTTTTGTGTTACCGAATGTGTTTTGTTTATTTCATACAAATGATTTATTGTCTTTAAATGGTAATGGTACCCAATAATCTACAAAGAAATATACCTTTCATACGACAATAAAACCAAATTCAACATTTTCCTGGAAAAAGAAAATATCAACCACAAAGAAACCTAAGTAACATTTTCTAAAAAGATAAATCGAAGGGTCACGTAAAACGTGGGGTCCGAAGAGCTTTTATCGTAAACCTCATCGAAAGGAAAACACCAGGAAAATGGCCTTATCATGTCCAAATAACTTTTACAAAGGCTTCAGAGGGAATAGCAAAATATGTTTTTTTTTATCTCAAAGCGACCAAAAATACGATGAAATATTAAATATCTCATCTCACTGACAGCTTCAATAAGCGTCTACCTTTCCGAAACCGTTGGACGTTTTAGTAAACTTTTCAAATCCTGCCAAATTCAATAACGAAATTAGACTTTGCTGCTCGAGTTTAAAGTTCGAAATGCGTCTGAAATGTAGGCTGTCAATTAAAGCAAGTCGCGTCCCCCCTGTTGCGCTTGATTTATGAATGAACACGAGAGGAATAACCGTTGATTCCCTTTGGACTCGAACTTTCCCTTTCAAACGGTTACGTGACTTGTATCGCCTCGAACTTGCGCGTCCATTGATGCAAATAAATCAATGTCGAGTTACATCATAGAAGGTTGACGGCAATGAATTCCGAATGATTCGGAAAAGTCGATTGTCTTGGGACGTTGGCTGTTGAATAGTCATGAGGTAACATGAATGGACCTGAATAATGTAGGGTGAAGGTTGAGTTGGTGCTCAAGGGACAAAGGTTTTTGGTTGTACGTGAATAGTAATGTGGGAAATCGTGTTTACTTTTCCTTTTAATTTGAAGTAACAACAGTGGGTTAATGAACCCATGACTAGTATTGATTGTACCCTACGCCTGGGGAAAACTTCTGCTATAAAAGGGTGTTGCTTTCATTTCTGATTTTGTCTGATTTAATTTGCAACGAGACAGATTCGATTACCAAATGGGTCTGATTTTCAAATTACTCTTCTACATGAAATAAAAACGTGTTTGTAATTCGAAAACAAGTTAATTATCAACTTCAAAGGCGTTACAAGATTGAGCCGCATCCCGATTAACCAACAGATAAAAAATGAAAAGCATTTTCTTTAGAAAACTACCGATTACAATCCGAAAGTTTAAAACAAGTTTCCATTACCAATTTTCTAATTATACCTTATTAAGAGTACATGTTTACCATCTAACAAAATTAATGGTGAACCAACTAGGTAATACATGCACAGACATCTTAAGATCCCTTAATCTAGGCGATCTGCGCTGGAGGGCAGCAATTACACCATTAGAACTAAGTAGTACCAGTTCTTAATTAAACATGTTAGTTAAATTACTGGTCTATTTGCGCTTTTAATTAGAAGAAAACTAGTGTTGTTTATATAGTGCATTTAGCGCTTAACGTTTCTTTGAATGGAGATTTCTCATACTAATTATTTCCCTCGTGAATATAATTATTTCAGTCCCAATTCTCGGGTATAATTTTGTTATACGATAAAATACTATAACAGACATAATCAAAGTCAAAGTCAAATAATTTATTTCAATTAGGCACAAAAAAGGCACTTTTGAACGTCAAACTTTACAAAAAATAATAATAACTGATTCTAGTCGCCCATTCCAAAAGGTAGTTTTCGTATGGAGAAGAATGGGGAAGAAACTCCAACGTTACTCTTTTAAAAAAAAAACATTAACTTGTATACACTAATTATATAATTATATGTGAAGACATTCGGAGCTTTAATATCCACAAAATGTAAGACTCAAGAAGGAGTTCAAGCAACATGGCATCTACCAGTAGGGTAAACTACAGGCAGGTTCAACTATCCATTCATCTAATATAATAAATCTGCTCTTTCAACATGTAAGGATAACCCACAAAGCAAAATAAAGTACTTCGTTAACATAACAAAAGACTACAATACAAGAAATCAAATTAGAACCGTACGAAATGATAGTAATTTTCTTTTTATTGTGTGCTTCCATTTATTTCTACATCAGACGAACAATGTCTGTCATTATAATCAAAAGACATTATTTCATATACATATTTTTCCGAAACGAACTCTTACCGAACCCTGGTTTCGTAATATTACAACTGTATCCTAAAATTGCGTAATATTTTTGCATTACCAATTCCGAAATTTCGGGAAAAACTAGACCGTGAAACGTTTACGTTGGCCTTAAAAACGAATTTTATTTTCGTAGCCCTCTTTTGTTTTAAACAACAATAGGGTGTGATGTAAACCTTTTGAAACTTTTTTGTGTTCATTTATTTATGTATCATTATTAAGGTAAAAGGCTGGGACAATGGAGAGAGGATTTTGTTAGATACCTTCACAGGGTATTTTGTCATGTAATATGTCGGGAAACCCGTCTGCCCTATATTTTTTGTTAATGGCGGCTGTGATATTTTAAATTGTGTGTTGTTTTGTTTATCTTTAGGGTTTACGTCGTGTGGAGCTTTAATCTTTTTCATTTATGTTTTGTGGACCTTATTTGCCAATGTTTCCGAGATTTATAAAGAAAAAAATAGTATTAGGGTTAAATACTAATTCTCGCTCAAGTAGCTATCGTAAGTATCAATGCCAGTCACCAACGAAGTGATGAATTTCTCAAATAAGACTTTCTTCATGACTTTATTAAGGATCCAATCTTTGTCTACGATAAATACTTTCTGAACTCCACCGAGGTACCTAGTACCCCTCTTGTCTCCGCAATTTGTAAAGAGCCGTGAGTCTTTCACAGCCTGATGGAATTAACGCTGACAATGAACTTCTTCATAATAGGAACTACCCTTGACAAGATATTGGATGTCTGATAAAGTCTGATTTACAGAATTCTGCCTTGTTGGTCGCGGTGTTATCGGAATCTATTCATGAAAATAATACTGCTGCATGAATTTGTGAATAATGGCAATATCCTACTATATATTTTCTTGACTTATAATAATACCTCACTCGCAAAATGTGAGTGTAATTACCTACTACTCATCTGCCTATGCTTACTCGTACAAGCGTGACGTTATGTCATTCAGTGTCATTCACAGGAATCACAAGAACTAAAGACTTCACAAGGCATGATGACACATTGCCCGAGCAAATTACGTCACACACAAGACAACTCAATCCTCGTAACGTAATCATCCGCTGACCAATCCTAGCCATCCGATTACGTACTCACACACTATCGGAACGAAGTGAATAGCTTCCCCACATTGTTGTTGACAAGGAACTGTATGATATCTCCCTATTGTTTGAACAAATGAGTTAACTTCTTGTAACTTATGTAACTGAGTGAATGGAGCCAGTTACGAAAGTTTTAAGGTGTAATCAGCCTGTGAAGGGGTTGGAATTTGTCATAGTTATATGTAATACGTATATACATGACAATGCAGAAAGTAATCTGCGTTTAAGAAAGAAAATAAAAAAGAAAGAAAATACGTTTATTTGGGCTAAACATGACGCAAAGAGAGAACACAAAACAAAAAAAAAGAACAAGTTGGGATTTGTATTGGGAAGTGATATCTCAATAGATTAAAACGTACCCAACATTACATGAGACTGATTATGGTCTCTCCTTTGAACTGGCCCAAACTTGCACCACGAGAAAAACCCATTGCAACAAGTCAAGACAGTTAAGTACAGACGCCTGCACGTCAACCTACCCGAAAATTAAAATTTTTCCCAATCAACTTTGAACCATATGCTTTAGTGGTAAAGTTGAAAATCTATTAAAGAAATTTGGCAGATAGTAGTTAGTAGGTTGATGTGCTGGCGTCTGTACATATTTTATGGGTTCTCAATTTAGGAGGAGTTAAGTTATCAGAACTTTTTCAATAAGAAGATGTCAGACCGTACAAAGTCAACTTGAAATTAAAACTGCTTACAGTTAAGTAGTGGGTGGTCTTGGGAAATCGAAACGGCCTTTTATTTACGACCAAATATATCACGATTCCATCCAATACATTAACGGCTAAGTTACTACTTCTTTAAGGCCAGTAATTAATTACTGAAGGAAATAAAACCAAAGAAAATGGCCAAGTGTAATGGATCGTAACAATACGAGCCAAAAACTTTTGTGCCGAAGAATTCTAATATCGGCTTGAGTTACTGCTATTGTTTTACTGGCATATCACCATGTACATAAAAACAGGATATTAATATTTTATGCAGGGATAAAAGTTATGATTACCTACCTACGAAAATTCTACTCATAGATGCTTGTCAAAATAATTCAGGAAGGATTTCATTACAAGAACCTACTGAATTTTTCTGTGTTACCATTTAGCTACTTGAAACTAACGGTGATTACGGAAATTAAAACTTAATGCTTGCGAAAAAGGAATTCGAAAAAATATTAATTTTTGGGTGCGATTCAAAATAATAACAAAAGAAAACACTAATCTAATTATCCATCCTAGTTCTGGTATCAATTACGCGATAATGATAACCAAGATGGAGGATTTACCATTAATATTCTGATACATCTGTTTCACCATAATTATACCTCCCTTCTGTTCTATTAAAATTAGAAGCCCATTCAACCATTTTGCAAACTAACACGGCTAATTACGGAAGTAACTGAAGCTGGGTAGTTCTCAAAATACGTGTACCGCCAATAAAATTGCTAATTGTTATAATAACACTTAAAATAACTGTTTACGACGATGCCTTACAAGCACGCAGGATTAGGGTTGATAAGTATGTAGACATAAGAATGAATAAACATATTAAGATGATATTGATGTTGACGTAACAGCTGAAGACCGAACAAATGGTGAAAAGAGGATATGAATAATTTTAGGTCAGAATAAATAGATTTTGGAGTCGTTGAGTTCAATCAAGGAGTTGATAAAGAGAGTTAAGGTAATGTGAATAAAGAATAAATTGATATAGCAGCAAAGCTCTACGAATCTTATATTATCCTGCACAAAGCTGATGAAATGAGATTCTTAATTGAACAAGTTTAAATGATTGTTATAGAGCTTCTGAAAACAAGCATGGCAGAAACTCCTGTAGAAAGTGAACAGTTTGAGAAAGGTTAAGATGACGAAATGCTTACAAAACAGAAGAAGACCGTATCAATGGAAAAGCAGGAGAGAATTTTATGAAAAACTAACCTTTAAGTTTAGAAAGAAGTAGAGTTTAATAGATGTCTATTAAGTTGCCTGTTCATCACCTTTAAGTTAAAGTTAGGTGACTAGTTAATCGGAAGTAAATCCAACTTAGCGCACCTATTTGTCAGGAAATAAAATAAACTAATAAACTCTAATACTCGTATGCCTGGATTTTGTTTACAAAAACAAATTGCACCTAAAAAAGAAGAAAAGAAAATCTAATGTGACCTATATAGCTACTTTTTTCTTAGCAATTTTACTGAACTGATATGAATGGCTCACCTACCATCTTGCGCCCTGTCACCTGTGCATTTGATCTTATGAATGATTGCGTCAGTGAGCGTAATTCGCGTAACTGAATTTTGAGTAAAAGATAAGAATTTGTTCTTTTTGCCATCGATACATTACGAAGAAGTAGAAGTATACAAATCCGCAAAAGACAAAATATTATGTCGATAATGCCGTGATTTTCTTGTGGCAGTAGTCCTGAAATTACTGCACAAAAAATGAATATTTAATAAAATGGTCTAACAGACTTCGTTCGTAATCCGAAGTAGTAACCCTGAAGGTAACATGACCAGTGAACTGCTTCAGCTATTTCTTAGCTGGCGGTGTTCATAATTTTAATGCGTCAAAACCAGTAGCTATTAAGATCCTGGATACCGTTGAATACCAAGGACGCACAGCATACTCTTACGGGTTCATACTAAGAGATATCGACTTAGAACTCGAGTGATGATTCGTATTCGAGATCCCCATATCAATATTATACAAAATACAAACGATGACGGACTATTGTGCAAATAAAGATACAGAAATAAAAAAGGACCCAAGAAACATTATGCCTGTTGCACCTTTTATGACGTTTAGTGATAGAATTCTAGTATTACGTGCCCAAGAGTAAAAAAGTTTTCGAGATCGTTGTATTAGTATCCCAGCCGCCATTACTACTATATACATTTTTCGTGTTCCCAAATACTGGTATAAGTGGGATAATAAGCATGATGATGATGATGACGACTGTTATCGTGCAAATGATTTTTGGATTTATAATTTTCGACAAACATTTGTCATTGGCTCCAATATCTCTTGCCTTAGTGCAGTGTATCGCGAGCAGACTGAACTGTTTGTGTGTGAATCGCTACTGTAAGCTTTCCACATCGGTGTTGAGCTTGTAGCAAGTATTCTCACAACTTTATGGCAGTTTTAGATACAGTTTACTTACGTAATTGTTAAGATGCATTGTTACTTGTTAATAAAATAAATAAAAATAAGATCTTCTATACCTGACTAGGTATCAAAACTTCTCACAACTTCATCACCTTAGTAGGGCCAATAGTTTGCGGAAACTAAAGTTTAATAAACGGCTTGTAGGACACTATAGCATCTGTATTCCTAATCAATGTGATTCGCCGGGGCTAGGCATTAAATAGCCCTAGGGGTAACAATTATTCAGGTCCAATGGAGGCGTGGGGTAGACAGCATAAATAACCTCGAAAGAGTACCAGCTCGGTTTATTTATTGCGTTGCCATGGTGATCGGGGAAAAATAGATTGTATCTTCTCTTGGTAACTTGGATTTTTTGTGAGAAAAATGTGGCATTAATTAAAGTTTTATGGGGTGGGATTTTGCTACCTATAATATTAAACGTGGGTACGTAATTCGCCTCAGAGAAAAAATATAGACAGGTCATTGGGACAGCCGACAGAAGTGAAAACTTAAAACTATTAAAAATAACAGTGGTTTTCACTCCTTGCTTACACATTCTTCCCCTGCTGCGGCGCTGATGACTTTCATCCGTCACAATAACATAAAACAGCTGTAAATTATTATGTGTGTGTGGTATGCGTATATTTTATGATACTGATTTACATCCGTCACCTCACAATTCAGGTCTAGTTGAAAACCAGCGTCAGGCACTAGTTGTCTGGCATTTTTACTGAACCTATTTGGCACAGCCGCGAGGCACACATTCCTGCTAGTATCATACAACGCACTTTTACACTTTTTATTTTGTATTCTTTCCTTTTATTTTCTTTCTACTTGTGTGCCTTTTAGTCTGTGCCAAATAAATGTATTTTCTTTCTTCCTATCTTCTTTCTTTCTTCTCATGTTTTAAAGATTATAATATTTATTTTTTGTTTGTCTCAGTCCTTACTAACTCAACAAGGTCAGGTGTGCAATCCACGACGTCGCGCCCCACTCCGCTCCGTTCCGTACTAAAGTACAGTCATCCCGGAGTGGGGCGCGTCGTTGTGAATGGCACTACCTGTACACTGTGTTCAACTGTATCAATGAAAGAATTTTACTTATGTCTTTAGTTATTGTTTTGCTTTTTATTTTCCTTTTTTTTCATGCACTAGACATTGGCAGAATAGTCAACATCGGCTTTGCTTGCCATTTGATTAAAATATAATAGAATAGAACAGTGTTTTTTTCACTGCTGGCCAAGACGTCATATTCATAGCTACAGATATACTGTTAACATAATGTTGCGGCTGCATCTGTGTGTATCGTGACGAAGCTTCGTACAGTGATATGATACACGCAGATTTGACCAACCATTATCGTTCATCGTCGCGATAGTTCGGGCTGCGAAGCACTTATCGCCCGGATACATAATAAACGTGGCGAAGCCGCTAATGTGACCACTGCATTAGCAGGATAACTTTTTAGCATATCCGTGTCGCGAACCCATAAAGGTTTTCCTGTACTAAAAATCGCTCAGCGCGCCTAAATAAGTTTTCACTTCTACACTTCTTTTTCTTTCTTCTAAAACGAAAAATACTGCTTGATAAAAGGGTGATAACAACAATGAAAATTAACGATGTAAAAAGGTAAATGAAGAAGCTAATAATTAATACTCAAACTTGATCCTTGTTAAACTTTATCAACAAAAGAACTCCATGAAAAACAGCAAATAAGAAACCAACCACCAATGACCAAACAGGACCAATCCACGTTCCATTCCCCGAAATTTGCATAGACATCAAAAACTCAATCAAGGCGTTATTTTCTTCCAAATAAAAGCCTTGGCGAAAGGCGAATTTATTTTAAAACGTAATGAGTCCTCCCTTTGTTCGATTACAGTAATTGCAGATAAAGGGACTTCTTTCCTTCGAAGATCCAATTTCGAGTCTCGAACTCGCTGAGGCTTTTACTGGTTAATTTGATTTATTTTTTTCTTACTTATTCACACACATTATTCGGAGAAGATATTTTCGTATTGTATGTCAGGTGTAATGTGATGAAAGAGTTCAGTGTTTTGTTTTGTTTCTCGGTAATCTGGGGGCCAACCACCACCTCTTTAAGCAGTATTATTTTAATGTTACTTCAGTGCGAGAAAGAAGTGGAGCTATACAGGACGTCTAGCTCCATCTCTTTCCCACGCTCAAGTAAGATTAAAATAATACTGTTAAAGGGGTGGTGTTAGGGCCCCTTTTTTTTTTTTTTTTTTTGGGTGGGAAATCATCAAATGACGTCTCCCGCTCTGGGTGGAGCGGGAGGGCGTGTCAGACTCTTACTGACTAAAACCCACCCGTGTTCCTTCTGTTGCCTGTGCAATGCCAGGGGGCCACGGTATCCCTTTCGGACTTTCCCGCAACCCCGGCAGGCAATGGTCTCATCGGACCCCTTCACTCGCTGACACTCTTTGAGGCGCGCGTGGAACACAACGCGCCGTCGACCCGGGCCTGGTCCTTACCGGACGGCGAGCTACCCATTGCTCACCGTCCGCAAGCCCGCGCCTACGGTGGCCGGGAATCAGCGATTGATTCCCGACGCCCAGGGCGTCTCCTCCTGCGTGTTAGGGCCCCTGGGGACGTGAAATTGTATTTATTTGTGACTAGCTGCCCGCCCCGGCTTCGCACGGCACACCAACCTATCCATCTACCCTACCTTCCTACCTACATACCTACCTACCTATAATAATTATAATATTATTCTACCTACCTACCCTATCTTCACCTACCTACACCTATCCTAAGAACCTTGTCCTGAGAATAACGTACCTACACAACAAAAAAAGAATTATCCAATTCGGTGCAGCCGTTCTCAAGATAGGGCGTGACCAGAAAAATAGACTCCTGGAAGATTAGGGATTTAAGTCTTCTGTTAGGATATAACTTTGAGAAAAACAGTAAAATTTAGGTATAGTCGTGCAACATGGATATTAAATAAAGTCCCTGGAACAAAGGACAAAGAGCCAACAATATCCCGTAATAACTACTACAGGGAGCTACTGACATGGGGCTATCAATAAGGATGTCTTAGAGAAGAAACAAAATGGTTCCTTATCTTTTCAAAATGCTTTTTGCACCTTTTATTAATTCGTTAACGGGTATCAACATGATAAATGATTTCAGTATAATCTTCAATTTAATTAAGATTTCACTTCTGCAAAAAAACTCACTATCAAATTAAAAAAAGAAACAATTGTATCGATACCGTAAATCGGAACATAATGGCTAACGGAACGTATCTGATCTTATATTTGAGCATCGATTAATTTTCTTCAGAAAAAAAAGATTGACTTTACGACAAAAAACAAGGCATATCAATTAAATGCAACACCCTCGCTATGTTACTTGATCAATGGCTGAAAACTCACACAGAATTTTCACCTGTATCTTTACAGCAATAAGGTATATTATCGCGTGAAGCTTTCACCGTAATTGTATTAACATTAGTTCGCGGCGGTACCGTGAAGAATAGTATTTTGAATTAAGTCGGAAATAAATGATCTGTACATTTCTATTGTTCGTTTTGGCAAACAATGGGACGCGATACGGTTACCGTTTTTTTGATTTTGTAAGTAATGATGAGTTTTACATCTTACATCGTTCTTAGAGCTTTGTCTTTGTCTGGGGGAGACAATTCAAATTCAAATTCAAAAGTCATTTATTCAAACTAGGCTGAGAATCAGCACTTTTCGAACGTCAAAATTACATAAGACAGTCCCCCAAAACGCCCACCCTTCACCACTTCCTAGTGCTTTTGCTGGGAAGAAGAAGTGGCGCAACAAACTCCCCAGCAGCACAGCTGTCTGTTCAGTTAGAAAAAAATAAAAAATGATTCTATACAACAGTATGCAAGACAATTTACAATATGCAAAAAGTAATTTAAATTAAATAGCTATAATTAATAGCCATATGACAGCTAGCACACGCCAATATACCAACCAAAAGCATCGAGAACTATACTCAAGCAGAAATAAAAATAACTAAAAGTAAACAATATCTAAAAAAAAAAAGAAAAAGCCTCCAGGCATAAAGGGCGTGCCCGCTTACATATAGCTGTAACTAGAAGTTACAATTGATAAACTAGGACCATCGAGGTAAAATAAATAATTGTCGAGGTCGCTAGCTATAGCAATAATACACTTAAAAAGTTACAATATGATGGAGACGACATGGGATCGTGGCTAAATAGTGACATAATAACTTAACATCACGCCTGTAATTCCCCGAAGGCTGAGGTATACCTTAGAACACCCAGTTATGTTTAAATCCCATGTAACAGGGGGCGAGCCTATTGCTATCAACCGGGCATAAATCCAGACTCCAAGCCGCTACTGAGAAATTAGAAAAATCCAATAACACTTTGTTTGACCTGGGAATTGAATGGCTCAGCAACAGCTCTTACGACCACTAGACCAACGAGACAGTCTGTACATTTCTATTGTTCATTTTGGCAAACAATGGAATGCGATTCGGTTACCGATTTTTAAATTTTGTAAGTAATTATGAGTTTTACATCTTACATCGTTCTTAGAGCTTTGTCTTTGGTTTTGAGAGACAATACACCTAAAAAGTTTTATGTAGACGACAAGGGCTCGTTGGCTACATACTAAAAGCCGCACGGGTCGTTCTAAGGTTAAGCTACGCTTGTCGAGGTCGGTCCTTGGATGGGTGTTCCCTCCGTGTGTTCCGAGGCTTGTCGTTCTTCGTTATGGGCAGTAAGTAGTCCGAAATTCTGACAACCAGTCTTAATCGTGTTACCCTCTACCTATTTACTGGGTTGTGGAGTTCAAACAGACAGTCTCTCATGTAAAATATTGGTATTCAGCTGCATCCAGTTAGACTGGAAGCCGAACACAACATACTTTGATGTCATTCATGGAGAAGTCTCGATATGTAATGAATGGTCTGGTCACCCATCCAAGAACCGACCGCGGCAAGAGTAGCTTAAACCTTAAATCGACCCGTGTGGCAGTTATTATTTAACCACGAGCTTCTCTTTTTCAATGATTCTCTTTTTCTTTTTTTCAAGATACAGGCATATGTCTAGTTTGGGGGTCACCGTCCAATCTGTTAATGTACAAGATTTTTAACAAATAAATAAATTTGAATTTTGAATTTGAAAAAAAAAATGGTATCATTATATCTAAATAGTTTCCGATCGTTACCGATTGACATAATAATGTTGTTTATAATCCCGTTTCTTCCAATCACTTACAATATTTCAAACTATTTAATAAACAGTTAATTAACTTCGCATTTTAAATGCAAATATACTAATTAATATGAAATATCAGACACAAAATGAGCCCCACTTAATAATATAACATAGCATTTATATGATAATAAATAAATAAATAATTACACCTATTTATTGATTTTGATGAATTCTAAATGATCAATTAACTTAATAGATTTCATGAGAAATTTCAACTTTAAGTGCCAATTTGGAAACGAAAATAGTTTAGAAAATGAATTTATTTATCAGGGTATTTAGATCCGTTACTTTTCAAATAAGATGATTATAATATTTATAAATACACTGATACTGATACTAAAAAGCATCTTTTTCTAACTACTTGCAATTTTACGACTTAAGAAAGAGAAAGAAAATAGTTTTTTTTTTTGCTCAAATTAGATTCATGTTATAAAATACACATAGAATAAAAACAACTAAAAATGGAATAAAGTATTTTTGTTTTTTAAATAAGTTGGATGATTTCCATCATCGTCTTTTTCTGAAAACAGACAGGCAAGACATATTAAAACAGAGGTTGTAAATTCAGAAGTGTGCATAGTAAATGAAAAAGTCTTCAATTTAGATTTTGAATTCAATCATCATAATTACTTACTTCAATTTTTACAAAGATATCAATTAAATTAATTATGATGACTTGCGAACCGAAAAATTCAATAATATTCCTATAACACTGCCAAACTCAAAATACCCCTTTCCAAACTAACATTTAATGAGAACATGAACATCTTTTTCAACCAGGATAATCTCAACAAAAGTATAACAAGGTACATTGTACTGTCAGTTCAAAATTACAGTAACGGTGATCAAATCGTTAGGATTGAAATAGCTGATGACATCATGGTATGATGACGGATAAAAAATATGATTATATCATAAATAATACAGTTAGAATCGGTGGTGGTATGTCTCTGCAGCGTTGATTTCAGCAAGTTTAATTTCTTTTAAGTTAGATAAACACTTCATAGTTCCTTTAGTGAAGTGCTGTTGGAACTAATTAAGCAAAGTGGTCACACATTTTGGGAATGAGTTCGATTCCCAGTAAGGGAAAAAAAATCTGCTTGGTTTTGGTTGGTGGTAGGGCTCGTTCTAAGTCTGACAGGCTAGCTACCACGATCTTATCTAAATCTATCGCCATAGCAACAATGTTAACAGCTTTGTTGTGTCTCGGCAGTTTGACGTAAGATAGCCAGTTCCTCTGTGGTTGAGGATTCCGGGTTAAGCTCGCTTCCACCTTCGGCCTGATCATCACTTACCAGCAGGTGAGATGTAGGCCAAGAGATTCCGCGTATTGGTAAAAAAAAAACTGACACTTTAAGCTCAGCTAAACCTAGAATGGAGGGATAAACTAAAAACTAAATTATTGCTTAGAGAGTTGTCCTGTCAACGGATTGCCCCATGAGAGAATTTTTAGTTAGCGCCAAAAACATCCTAAGAAATACAATGCAGACGGATATTCCCCTAACAAATAATACCGTTGCAGTCTATTAGGTCTTATTAAATAGCTGTATTGCTATATTTTTTGCAATAGAAATTTAAAAAAAATCTTTAATACAGTTATAAGAAAAAAGTGAACACTGAGATGATGGCTGAATGATGCTTTGACGTCAAGGCTGACTTTATTACATTGGGATAAGAACAATAAAAATATGAAACGTAAATAAGAAACACATGAACACGATACTTAAAGAAAAGAGAAGAATATAAATCTCTAAAGCCTAACCTATGTTAACCTTTACACAGAATACTGAGAAAGAAGTATTTAATCGCTGCCAATAAAATCGAATAGAACGGAATCACACACTAAAATAAACAGCTGGTAAACGTTTTAGTCGTTCAAGTCGAACCGAATAAGGCCTTAAACATTTCAACAAGTTTAATTTAAGTGTCGTAAAAAGCAGGGAATATGACCAATGCAGCGATAAAATAAAACTTTATCGACGTTATAGTGCGATAAAGGGGATATTCACTGATGGGTGATACAAATTTTGTTTATATTTTTGTATTGTGATTTGCGGTAGGTGGATTAAAATAGTTTTATGGCAAATAAAGGTGCCGTCTAGCTAAGAATTGGATAACTATTTCATTCAAAACGATATAAGACGAAGATGGATGATCAAAAGTGATATTAATTATACAGAAATAAGTAAGGAGGTTTGGGATGACCAAACGCAAAACACTATACCAAACTACAAAATCCCAAGGGCATTGTAGCAACACAACTGACAATTGACACAAATCAAAGTGTTACATGAAATATAGTCAACGATATTGACGTAATGAATATGCATGAACATTAGCATAATAGTTCCAAAGTGTCAGTCTTGTCTGAAATTTCCGAACATTCAGACGTGTGGGTAGATTATGCAAAACGTGACACGTTGGTACTCCTATCAACAATCTCAGTACTGCACACCAATGAAGTTTAGGGAGAAGTCATTGACGTAATCATTAATAATCTTGTGTCAGTGACGAATATTCAATGTGCAATATAAATTCCGAGGTACCTACTTGTAAGCACAATAGGTACATTTTGACTGTATTTTCCGTGTCCAGGTTTATTTATATTTTAGGTTTTATTTTGCCCTTCTGGCCTAAATTCTCTATTCCGACAAATTTCAGCACAATATTTCACCCAATCCAACTATTGGAAATTAAATTTTGAAAGTGTTCAAATAAAATTTTCGATTTCTCTACAGGATTTCAGAGCATATAATATATATATATATATATATATATTGTGAGTGGTTCGGATTTTCAGATTTTCTTGGGTTATCTCACGACCTTGTTACTACCAATAAATTAGAAAGTATATACTAAGCTTAAGACCGTTGCAACAATTTTTAATTTGAACATTAGTTCCGAATAATAAAATTACTATTTTGACATCGGCCATTCCGCGAATAAGGTAGTTTCGACATAAATACTATCAAATACTTCAGTTAATTCTAATTTAAGTCTTAAAAAGCTTAATGTTTTAAAGTTATGATCGGATTATCCATAAAATATGACTTCGCGGCTTCCAATAAGCTTTTAAATAAGTGCTCAATAAAATAATCGCTTAATTAGTTTTATAGAATTTATTGTAGGAAATTGGATTCAACGGACGTGCTCTGGTTGAAAATATCCACAAATAAAAATAGACCTTTTTTGGAATAGCCAAATTCATCAACCTGTTTCCCTAAAGGCCATAATATATTACCCAAAAAACAGATAACCTATTACTGAAAACCAATACTTACAGAATATATTTGTTTTTAATCATAAAATCAAATCCGAGGATAACACAAACATTAACATAGCCTAACAAACTCCCAATCTAAATTAACGTTACGCCGAGCTATAAATTCTACATATAAATTACTACCGATACAACAACAAAATAAATTCTGCTACACAATTGGGCAGCAAAAACCAATCGACCAATGTACACAGTCCTTTCCACAATTCGTTTTCGTGAACGGTACATGAAATCTCGTTTCGGAATTTCATTCGAACATAATACTTGAAAAGGGTCGAAAGTTGAGGCACCTGTTTTTTTAAAGACAATTATGCAGTCATCCAGGTAAACGGTGATGACCTTCAATGTTAACCATTTAATCGTAACTGCAAGACCATAACTGTTTTATGAAGACTTTTTTATTGAAGTTCTTGTTTGGAGAAAAGGATTCGAGGAATTAATTTGGTTAGTTTTCTGTTGAATGATATGAAAACTTAACCATATCGAGAAATTAAATCTGATTGTAAGCTCTGAAAATGTCTGTTAATTTTAGATTTAAATAATATTTTTAGCTATAACATTTTTTTTGTAACTCCTTTCAATGCCAGGCTACAATTATTATAATTATTATAAATAATAGATGTATTCCTACGACCACACGGCTTAGCCGTACACTAAACTTTAATCTCAATACGTAATTGTTGAACGTGACTTTCCGCACTACTGATGGATCTAGAGTTAATGCAAATAGTTTAACTTGTGCGAGTACGTGCCCTCTATGTTCGCGTGACTCACATTGTCGTGATAGTACAGAATTGTTATGTCTTATTATGCTTCAAGTATTCGATTATGATTCTCAAAGGTTAGTCATGGTCGAAGATTTCGAATAGGCTCAATTTCTTTACAACAAATGTGTTTTACATCTTTATTAGCGTCAACCTTATGAACTAATTTACCTCTTTAATCTCAAAAGCAATGATTAGGTCTAGTCATTAAATAATAATATTTTATTTCATTTTTAAATTAGCATCATCTGAATTTGAAACATTTTCCAATATAACGAAAACAATTGAAGAAACCAATTCAAAAATAACTTACCCATCTTACATTCATTGTTACCCGGAGATATTTTCATGGTCCATTTATTCGACTGGAATCCATTTTAACTTCGCTAGCTATTAAACGAATCCAGACTTCGATCCTTCGAGACGTTTGATTTGAAAGCCGGGATTATAAGCTTTAATCTTGGGACAGCTTAATGGGCAGCGCTGAAAGAGCACTTTAAAATGGGCATTTGATTTAGAGTGGAAACGTTTGAAGACCGTCTCAAGTGATATTTGAATTTGCTTGTGTAATATCTTTGTCTTGTTCACGGTTCAATTGCCTATTAATGTTATTATTAACATATTCCAAAATGTATCAAAGATACTCGTAATCAATCGAGAGAGTTTAGCAATTAATAAATATGTTGTAGACCTATCCGACACAGAAAGAAAACGATGAACGTCATAAAGACAATCAAAATGGGAGTTAACCAACAATTCGTCGGAGCTAATTCGACGGCATCTGCCCACTTCACAAACAAAATAAAGCCCACTGATAGCAAAACATTTATCAGTCCAACAAGTAGTAGTAATAAAATACTCCACAAGCAAGCCATATTCGATGATGCCGCTGGCCATACCAAAAGTGGCGGGCTCTGGCTACAATGTGGCGGTTCCCAAGAAGCATTCGTACAGAATCAGGTCGTTCGTCACGGCCTTAATGCGAAACGAACAGCTGTACAGGTTAGAACACATACAGGGTGAATGTATTTATAAGAGTAAAAAAGGTGATTGCATATGGGAAATATTTACAATGAAAATATTTATTTTGAAAGTATTTTAAGATTTGCATGTTTAGCGTCAACCAACCGTAATACAGATAATGTTCAATTTGTTCATGTTCATCTGCAACAAGAAATACAGCCACCGACTCTATAATTTACATTGATTAATATTCAGCAATGTGGTGCTTGTAATGACCATTCAATTTCAATTTCCTATTTTTGAGACTCATATTTTATCGTCTTCTCAGCCGAACACGTCAACTGCTGGACATAGGCAACCTCCTAATGTCACACATTGTCACAATCAAGATTCAATTTCTCAAAAATCTAATCACACTATCTTATATATAGAACCACGAATGATTCAACTTCAGACAAGCAAAGATAATCCAACTCTAACGAAAGAAAACGAAGATAAAACAAAACACAATAGCACATTACTCCACTACAGTTTACCCAACAGTCTCTAAGCATTAGCGTATCGGCAAAGTGCAGGTGTAATGAGCGAGCTATTATAGCGCTAACTAGCATAAATACACTAGTAACTAGAGTCAAGCTAGTTTACGTATCTGAGGAGATCTCAGTGAATAGCATCGTTTAATTTTACGCTACTCGCGGGGGATCGCGCGTGTTCATTGTTGAAGAAATATTGGGTTTGTATTGTGAGGATGTTCGAATTATGTGTAAACTGGTATTCTGTTGTAGTTCAATAAGTGGAAGGTGAAAAGAAATAAAAAATAGAAATCAATATGTTCTTTGTCCGCTATGTATTATAGAAGATCTCAGCAGTTCTGCAGACTGCAGTGGGTACTGACGGTATTGTTATGAAGAAAGTGCAGCAGGTGAGACTGGATCGTCTAAAATTGAGAAAGCATCTTCAAACTAAATCAAATACTGCCATGCGAAATCCACATATCAAAACAATTTTTTATCCTTCTACCCACCCAAACCTTTTTATAAATTAAAAAAGAGGGTCTGTCATTATAACCGCACGATAGAAGTGAAAACTTACGACGAATTAGCCCGAGCGTGACGATTCAGTTTTGGTCACTGTTCAGAAAGAGCGCAAAGTGCGCCTAGGGGAAGGTTTTACTTCAACAACCGTAACACACAACAATGAAAACAGTAACTCAGTTGAATTATACCGCATCTGAGTGAGCCGCAAAGTGGAGTAAGCGAACGACCGATGTTTTCACTATCGTTTGGCCAGTACAGTTAGCTTGTAGCCGGCTGAGCCAACGATATCAGGTATGTAAGGCGGGCTGCGCATACGGCGATTATGTGTTGCCGATCTTTGATAAGCGAGAAGTAATTTAAATTGTGTTGCTTAATACATGGTGCCTATGAATTATATTTTTTATAAGTTTCGATTTCATTAAATGATAGAATAGTTAAGTTAGTTTTGTATTTTGGCGACTTAAAGGTAAATTAAAGTTGAAATTTTGGCATTCTTTATGTAGACAGGGTAAACGTTAAATATTTGATACCTCCCATCAATTTATTTATCTTTAACATTTGAGAACTCAACATAATAGATATGTGGGTTCTGATAATATTTAAAAATAAAAACCAAAAACACAATCCACATTCAAGGTCCAGCTACTAGGTATATTAAATAGATAAATTCCTTCTTATCTTATTCAGTAGCAGAATACGGCTGGACTTACGTGTAGACGGCTCGCGTTTTCACTATCGTTCGTAGTACAGTTAGTTGGATCGTCAGCCGAGCCAACGACGTCTAAGGCGGCTTGCACACTAAGCTACTGTGTCGATTAAATAGTTGCTGATATTTTTAATGGGTAGTGTGTGTTAGAACTGCTTTATCAGTTGTCAATCATGTTGAATGTTGGAAAGGTGTTCGATTACATCTGTCATCGGATCATCATTGGTTGACTGGTGTTTAGCACTGTCAATGACATGATTGGGTTTAGACTCAAGGATGTTTTTTTTTTAAAGTGAAATATCATTTTTTTTATCGCCTCCAAGAGTGACAAATATGGCGGTGCTGATACACCGCCAGCCGCTGAGGCCCCGCTATCACTTTGCTGACTTTATTTTTACCACGCCATGACATACATATATTATTATATGGGGGAAGTAATTTATAATAAATGTTGGATCATTTAGCTCCCTTCAAAATGGTTGAGCTGAATGGTGCTGATCCATGCGTCATGTTCGTGAACGGGCGCCGTCAGTTGGGACTGGTCATCTCTTAGCTGCCATGGCTTATTTTAAGTTTTTGAATGATTCATTATTATTATTTTTTTATTATGGACGCTTTTACGAACGTGCACGTCTTTCTACATTGTTCTCACATGCATAATTTCAAAATGAATGATGTTACCAATATTTTGTATCAAAATTTTGATTTAAAAGGGTGTCCGTGGAGTTTCTTGCCCGTTCTTCTCCATAGGTACCTACTACGCTTTGTAATGGGCAACTAGCTTCATATTTTTGACTGACCTACCCATTGACAATTCAAAAGTGCCTGTAAATGGTTTAATTGAAATAAATGCTTTGAGTTTGAGTTTGAATATTTTATCGTTACACAATATTTATACAAATATATTAGCACGTAGATAATATTCTATGAAACAATAATGAAACAGTTTCAAATGGCATTCTCAGTTTAGGTACTGTATAGGATAGAACGTTTTAGCCGTTTATCACTCAACTTGAACATTTAGACATTGATAAATTGGAAGCTTCTGAAACACTAAACACTCTGGAAATAGTATACTACTAACAATTCAACCACGAGTTTATTCTAGCACAAAATTACAATGTATTGGGATAAAATATACTTCCCTTTTCAGTTATTTGTGGAAACCATTTTTTCATTGACTGTAATTCGCTGTGCCAATTGAGATTTTAAACGTACTCTTTTCATTCAATAAAGTTTACAAAAAAAAAGAACAGGCTGAAGTGGCTAAAATCTTTGCAAGATAAAAGGCAAGCAAGTAAATAATACATTTTGTAAAATGTGTGCCTAGATATTCATGAAAAATTCAAGTCACCTTGGATTCGCAAAGTCACGTAAACTAGATATAAATTAAGGGACAAATCTCTTAAGCAGGGAGATATACTTTGGAATGCAAATTCAGTTTAATATAGGCGAAAAGTGTATATAAAGCTTAGGTCTCATTAGCGGGCGCGCAACCATGACCAAGTCGCGGGTATGCGGTTGGGTTGTTAGTTGGCAACCATGTTTTTACTTGGATTTTTTTAATGAACGGACAGTCTTGTCCGGCTTGCAACCTATTTTCTGCTTACTTTGATAGTTTTTACGCTCTTAAAATGTCATCCAAGCGAAATTTCTAATTCTATCAGCATTTTTGCATCTAAATTGCCATCTCAATTCGGTCGCCCGATTATTCTAACCTGCACTAAATATCCGGGTTTCGATTCCTCAGACAATTAACTTGCCAGCTAATTAAAGAATTAAGAAGTTCTTAGAGAAACAGGTTGCCGCGTTGCTCAGTGCGGCAAGCTAACAACCTGTCTTCATTTACATCTACTGCATTATTTAATCTCAATGAATTATATCCGCTCCTTGCCTACAGCTGTAAGTACCAACGCCTCGTTAGCACAAGTTTAAATTCCTTTCAGTTCTTCAATTATCCCGCTGTTTTATGAAACACAATTATAATAAATATATGCCTAGATAGTCGACTGGACGAGCCATGTTTTTTTTGTATAGTTATCTATTGATCTAAGGTTATTCTGGTTTAGAACTTGATGCCTTTTCCAATAGCTTTAGTTATGACTTACAAAAATAAAACCGTTTTCAAGCGGATTGGGCCAGAACTTAGTAAATATACTGTGAAGTCATTTAAAAAATATCAGGAATAATTTGAACAAAATCAGGCAAAAAAAAATGACACAAAACCAATATTAAATAAAGTTATTTATTATTCCTCGTAGAAGTTCAAAAGATTTTTTTGACAATTCAACTTTTTATCTCAAGGAACTTTTATCCTTCAGTGAGTAACAAACCTTATTCCCATAAGAATTGTGCTAAGGACTTATAAACAATTTCGCGTTGCTTATCGCTCGTATTATTGCGCCGTGAAAAAGTGGAGCAGAGCAGATATCGTTTTATAGGTTTACGCAACTTCGCTTGGACATCAGATAGTATTTGCTAGTATAATAATAATATAGACTTGGGAAGTATTTTACTAAAATATGCATCGCAGCAGCATCGTCTTTATTTTAGTCTTCATTGTTTTTTATTATGGGCCAGAATCTTCTACCTAGATTTCATCTTATGTAGCAGCCCTTAAATTCATATTACATACCTATCATTTTCGATCATGATTAGCCTCGGTAACTCTCATCCAGCCACCCGCAAAGATAACGATCTTTGCGGGTGGCTCCATCTAACCTCAGGGCGTTCTACCTCACGTTTGCCGATTCGCGGTCTTCTCGAGAACACGTCTACCCCAACGGTTTTCGGTTCTACAGCTAATATGGCCGGCCCATTGCCACTGCAGCTTGCTTATCCTGTGAGCTATGTCGACAACTTTGGTTCTCAGTATATTCTGGTATTTGACTACGTACCAACTAAAGAAAGAAAGAAAGAAGAATAAAGAAAGAAATATGTTTCTGCACAAACAAAACGCACTTTCAAGGAAGAAAAATCAAAAGCAGCCAAAAGCCTCGTATTCAACCAACAAATAAACGTTTAGAAATGTTGTTCATCGGTTGATGTCAAGGCCTCGGACCAAAGAAAATATTGCGTAATTACTGTTGCGACATTGGCAAATGACAACAAAAACAAAAATGCCGATTGCAGAGATAACTACTTTTGTAAAAAATAATAAGAGACATTAAGCTGTGCGTCGCAGCTGTGTATTGCTCAGAGAAATGCTGTGACTTCGGACGAACCTAACGTCAACAGCGCTGGTTTTCAGCAATTACCTATGGAAAGACCTATTGACGTCGGCTATGTGTTGTAATATATCTGGTTTCTACTATTATAACTTTGAAGTGCTATAAGAACTCTACATCTTATTTATATGGATATTCTGGTAGTATAAGGTAAAACTGTTTGGGAGACTTTTGTGGTTAGACCCATTCATGAGCAATCCACGTCAACTGCAACTTGGTCTTGCAAATTCTTCGCATCACGATTCTCAATTTCAAGCCGCCATTGTCGTTCAAGAATCAATCTGCCTAGCCTTTTTCCATATTGGGGTCGGCTTCCAGTCTAACCGGATGCAACTGAATACCAGTATTTTACATGGAACGACTGCCTATCTGACCTCCACAACCAGTAACTGGGTAATACGATACCCCTTGGTAAGACTGGACCCCCTCTGTCAAACTTTCAGGTTTCTGACGACCCGTAACGACTGTCAAAGATCCACGAATGACAGCCGGGACCAACGGCTTAACGTGCTTTCCGAGGCACGGAGAGTCTCGGTATGTTAAGATGGTCACGCATCCACAGACCAACCCCGGCAAGCATAGCTTAACCAAATGGATCGACCCGTGCGGCTAATATTATCTACTTAGCCACGAGCTTCTCGTTGAGAATAAAACCTCTTTATTTCCAATTTACTTTCGCATTTATATATTAAACAGACTCGTTCTATCCCACATAAATTCTGACGTACTTATTGAATTTGAAGTACTCATACAGGCAAAATCAATTTAGAGCCCCGAATGCCGAATGCTAGGAAATTCAATTTAGGCTTTAGCTGGCACTAGATCGAAACCTCCGGATCTTATTGAATAATAAAAAATTGGGTGAAATAAAATAAAGAGTAGGTAGGTATTCGGAAGGTGATTGATTTTCTACTAACCTACATTTTGACAGGTGTCATGTTCTCTGTTTAATTTTTAGCCAATCATATTGTAAGTGTGATTGTGAGACAAGCCCTGAATTCGATCACTTAATTAAGCATAGCGTGACTCCGCTATTATTCATCTTTAACCTAACTAATATTATAAATGCGAAAGTGAGTTTGTTTGTTACGTTTTCACGCTAAAATGGTTGAACGGATTTGGATGAGATTTGGCACATGGGTAGACCATGACCTGGAGAATGATATAGGATTTTTATCTCGATATTCCTACAGGATCGAGGCTTATGCGGGTGAAACCACGGAGCGCAGCTAGTAAATAATAATAAAAAATTACATAAAAATGGCTTAAACTTAAGAATGGCTAGACCGATTTAGTAATGTTTGGTTATATTTAAAATGTTTGTTATAATCCGAATAAGGTTTTTAGGTAAAGAAAAATTGGAAGAGACCCAGAAAATTGGAAAAATGGGAATTGGTTGCGTGAAGCACAGAATTGTTCGAAGTGGCGGTGCTTGGGGGAGGCCTATGTCCAGCTGTGGACGTCTCTCAGCTGAAATGATGAGTATCATGCACGTTTATTAGAAGTATTCGGTTAACGTGCAAACTAGCAATTTCGTAAGCCGAACAAATAGTGTGCTAGTACGATAAGACTCAGACCCAACAATGTTTTAAATTCGTTTAACACTTTACTGAATTGTGATGCAAGTGGGCTACAGAGTTTGTCCAAAACATAACTATCATTGTCGCGTTTTAGCATGGCATTAGCGGTCATTGGCCTACCTACATTTTCAAGTATTTTTTACTTCATGCTAGAAAATGAAGTGGGAATAAAATCCCTTAACTGAATCAATATCCACTTAACCTTTAGGACGAAAACCATACATAGTTTATTGTAAAATATATTAGAAAGAGGAAAGGGTAATGACCGCTATTGCTACCGCTATTAGCTGGCCATTTCATGAAATGATCAATTCTAAGATCTGGCCACGACAATTTTTTTTACAAAGAGCCAACTCGCAGCACTTTGAAACATAAGCTTTAATTAATCTTTCGAATATGCCATTATAAATAATTCGGTTAGTGCGTAGTAAAATCCAATGATATGCGAATGATATGTGAATGCGTAGTAAAACAAAAGATACCATAGCATAAAATATACCTAATATGGACTTTATAGTTGAAAATCTTCGCTTAGGATAGGTTTCCTAACTCGTAAGGCTGGCTGGATATAGCCCAGAAAATGTAGGAAAGGTCTTTGTAGATGTTTGTGGCACTTTCCTGACAAAAAAATCCCGTGCCCGGTTGATGGCAATAGGCTTGCTCCATATTACATGGGACTTAAACATAACTGGCCAAATGTGGGTGTACTACAGGTATACCTATTGAAATAATTACTATCCTTGCTCTAAAATATGTAAAATGATCTTTAGTAGTCATAAAGCAGATATCAGACGGTTGTCTTTGTTATAATTCCATATTCACACGACACCGACAGTTACATAGGAATGATCGTTCATCGTACCATTTCATTTAATTTTTCGTGTAGGCGAGTGCACGATGCCAGGTGCCAAAATCCAACATCGTTAGATCGGTTCACTAATGAATTAAAAACCGTCCAAGTTCATGTCGGATCACGCACAATGAAGGGTTCTGTAGTTGAGATGAATTTATCCCAAGAAAAAACTTAACATTGTAGTCGAAAAACATGTTCTCCCATGCGGAATGTATGGGAGAACATGTTTTTCAAACTGCAAATTTAAGTTGGTCGATTATTACTCGTTAATCTATAAAGCCTACTTAGCTGTGATAGTTTTCCTTTAAGCTTCGTTATATAGAGAAACTATTGTCGTGACATTTGAATTTCTAACTACAGCGGTTTAGTTGGTAGAGGGGGGAGGGACAGTTGACTCTAACGAAAATTGGTACTTTAAAGCTTGATAAGTCACGAACGGTTTACTTAATCAAAAAACGGTCCTGCCAAACCCCTAATATTTTTGAAAGACCTATCCAACGTAATCCCACACTATGGGAAGTACGAAAAAAAATAATATCATCCCCACTTTACATGTAGGGGAGGTACATACCCTAAATAAATGTTTTTTTCAAAATTTTATTTTACCACTTTTTTGGCTTCATTAACGTATAGTATACTCATGCCAAATTACAACTTTAAACCAATAGTTTTTGAGCTAAACCGCAGACACACATACGGAAATGGCGAAACTATAAGGGTTCCTTGTTGACTACGGAACCCTAAAAATGAAAAAAACGTGAAGCGTCTGATATAGTCTTAGCTGACTAAGACTATAGAAAGAGGTGTTAGGGGCCAACCCTTTTGTGGCTGATTATGGTTTCATAAAGTTTGGTAAAACCCCTTTTCTTGAGCGAGTTTTTGCTATCTTAAAAGTTTATGAGATTTACGAGAATGTTTTGGAAAGTCGGATGTTTTGTTAGTCGCAACCTCTAATAACCAGTAAACGGTATACCTTAGCAAAACAAATTAGCTAAATGTCAAAATATTTACAGGGTTATTTTAAAATACCATAAGTTATTTAAAGATTCTAATCTGATAATATCCTTATTTTTTTTATTAAGTTCTTAATTAACTCGTATCTTTCTTTACTATACCTACATCGGTGACTTACTTTAACTTAACTCATTAACTAACATAATGTTTATTCATTATCAACTTCCTTTAAGCCACCACCAACGAGGTTTATACGGTATAACAACATTAGTAAAAAAGTTAGAGATCCGTCTGTTTGGACATAATTAAATATTTTAATTAATTAATTTGCATAATGTGGAAATTGAATTCATGCTAAACTGTATTCAGATGTGCAAATATTAACAAGATAATTAATTAACAATAAATCGTGAAAGAAAGAAAAATAAAGAAAATAAATTTATGACTCAAGGCACAAACAAAAATAATAATTGAATAGTACTGTGTGCTTCACGGCTGCGCTAAATAGGCCCAGTTCAGCATAAATGCCAGACAACTAGTGTCTGACGCTGGTTTTCAACTGGACCTTATGTTACGAGGACGTCTTGCGAATGTAAATCAGTTTTAGTAGTGTGTATGTGGAAATACTGGCCCACTGTTGGTTGTTTCGGGTTGGTTTAAATTATGTGGAATGACAGATGAAATATAGACATCCATAAACTCACGCCCACGGGGGTAGGTAGAAACTACAGAACGCCACCTGCTACGATCCTTACATTCTCCTTTTGCTTCGTTTAGGAAATGGAAATGGTTAAAAAAGGTTTTTTTATGGCCATACTCAAGAAAGAAAGCGGTAACGGCCCCGACATACGAGTAGCTAGGTCGTGGGTTTGAACCCAGACAGGTGCGATACTTTGTGTAAATTAATTCATCACCACTGCTCTCGAAACGGTGAAGGAAAATATGTGAGGAAACCGGCATGTCCTAGAACCAAAAATTCAAAGACATCTGACATCTACCAAACCGCACTGGTCCCGCGTGGTGGATTACAGCCCACTCCCTCTTACATAGAGAATGACTGTGTCCCAGTGGTGGGAACGTTATAAGTTGATTATGCTATGCTAACTCAAGAAGGTAATTAATAAACAAATACAAAATATAGTAGCAAAACGGATTATTAAAACTGTTTCTCAAGAGAGAAATAAAATCAACACTTTATATAATCTTGAATGCTCTAAACCAGGTCTACAACATGAAATCTGCAATTCTGAATACCTACAATCAGCAAAAGCCGCGACTGAATACTAGTCCATCATAAATAAACATGATAAGCATCAGAGATTTAATCAGAAACATAAAATCACTGCTGTGAAACTCGTACAAATGATTAACCTTATCTAATACGACACAATATGCTAAACCGTCTGTCTGTTTACATAAAGCTTGGGAAATAAACAACAGAGTATTTTTCTTATTCTAAAGAAAGGATCCGGAAAAAGCATTTTATTTTTTTTGCAATTTGCAGGTATGTCGCAATTTCATAAAAAAGTAATTCAATGGAACAAATTTAACTTAACCAATCTGCCTAGTGTTTTCCTAACTATATCGGGGTCGGCTTCCAGTCTAACGGGATGCAGCTGAATATCAGTATTTTACATGGAGCGACTGCCTATCTGACCTCCAAAATCCAGTAACTGGGTAATACGATACCCCTTGGTAAGACCGGTTGTCAGACTTTCGGGTTTCTAACGACCCATAACGACTGTCAAAGAATCATAAATGATATCCGGGACCAACGGCTTAACGTGCTTTCCGAGGCACGGAGGAGTCTCGGTAGAATGTAAAGATGGTCACCCGTCCACAAACCAAACCGGGCAAGCGTAGCTTACTCATCCTGATGGATCGACCCGTGCGGCAGTTATTACTTAGCCAAGAGCTCCTCGAAGAAACAAATCTAAATTAGAGAGATGTAATAATGATTCTAATGATTATCCACCTTAACTTAATGGCGTCTCGGAACATGAGGCGAGTCGCTGCGCAGTAACGAATTTTTGTGTCAGCGGGGGTGAGGGGGGGGTACTGCGCAGCGAGTGGCTAACTTCCGAGTCGTCATTAAGTTTGAATCGAATTATAACAGTCTTACTGTTGCGAATTGACTTTCTGACTGTTTTACAAAGTAAATCTTGCAGCTCGTATTTCGGCCAAATGTTTTAAGTAATGCTAATCTGGTAGGTACCTCTAATTATACGGAAATCCTATATAATGCGAGATCAGCTTATACTGGAAATATATAGCTTAATATGTAGCCGTGTGCACTAAAGATCGTGCGCTATTGTAAAGTTAAAATAATAATAATTATTGTACACAAGCAAACCCACGTCAAAAACCTTGTCGTTACCAACAAGTTAATTATCTAGTATTAAGTCGAAAACCCAACGTTTACGGTCGTCTATTTAGTTTCCACATGATAAAAATATCTTTTATAGTAGAAAACGTTCGATTTGAGGCTCCATACGCCACAAACGATGCTTGTTTAGACTTTATGGCAATCAACTCGTTGATAACTTCTATACATAAATAATCCTATCTTATGCTATTACATGAGCAATATTTATATCACTACTAGATGACCGACCCGTCAGACGTTGTCCTGTCAAAATTTCGATTTTTCAGCTGTTCCTTAGGTTTTTCCTAATTTTCTTTTTTTGAAAACCACTTCTGGATCCAGGCGAACAAAAAATAAATATTATTCAAATTGGTCAAGCGATTTGCGAGTTTTTACGAGACGTAATCACGTTCTCGAAAACGGCTCTAAAGATTTCGATGAAAGTTGCAATATTGGGGTTTACGGGGACAAAAATATATCTAGCTAGGTCTCATATCTGGGAAAATTCGTTTTCTCTATTTTCACGCAGGCATTTTCGCCCAGGTAACCTTCATTAATTTTTTTTTAAGTATACAACGTGTGTGGACGAAACTGATGCCGTTTTTTTTTTAATTTTTGTCTTGATGTATGTTCCGGATTGGCGCAAAAACCGCTGAACAGTGTTGCAAAAGCATATCGCTCATAAAAGTAAGAAATACGTGTTTCTGTTGGCTGGTAATAAGACTTGATAATGATTAGTTTCTGTCACTGCATGTCCACTGTTGAATGTGAGATTTGCAATAAGCTGTACAACGGTTATTGTTATAGTAAGTATCGTGGATAGTAGATGGTCTTCTCTTTCATCTACAGACAAAAGTAAGCTACAGTATATCCGCTTGGTATTTTCTCGTCTGATGTGAAAACCACGGGCTTAATAGCCTGTTTTCTGCAAGATATCCAATAAGATATTGGATAGGTATTTATTTTTCCATTTCTGTCAATATAAAAGCTCAGTGCGAATTGAAACTATTCTTAGTTATAACATAATCTATCACGTAAATAAATAAGTTAGAGTTAAATTGCTGTCCTTAATGACACAGGTAGAAAAAAAAAAACTTTTCTTTAAAGGAAGTCTCATATTAATAATGCATAACTATATATGAGACATAATTAAATGAGGAAATAAGATGAAATGTAGTTAAAAGCAGCCTTAGAAGTAGCAGGCTTTTTACTTCTAGCCTTAAGCCAAAATTACATTACGAAATTAATGGCATAAAGTTATAGGGCGACCTTTTCGTTCAAGTGTGCGGAAAAGACCGCGCGCGCAGGAGCGTCAATCACTCGCGAGCGTGAACCATGAAACTATCACCAACGAAAAAGTAGCCCCATATTTTTATGTAATTTCGTAATGTAACTATGGCTTTATGAAAGGTCGCGTTGAATGCTACGAGTACAATAACTGATAAATTGATCTAGTCAACATAAAAGAAAGTTATCACACCGAAAATATTCATTTACCCAGCTCACTTGTTTATTAATTCTTCAAATCAATACAGAATTGTATCCCTTATCAGAGCCCACAATAGGTAGATAGGCAACGCCTGGAGTTTATCTAATCTCATTTGGTTGAATGGAACTATTTCAATTGTACGTCTGTTTGATGGCGACTCACTGGCTGGAATTTTGGCGAGCGGAAACTGGAGCATTGGAGCAATTTGGGAAAAAAAGTTGGAATGCCTGTGATATTCACTGCACTGGAGAGTGGAGATTAATAGTGGCCCAACGGTTACGGCCCTGGCTTACGAGTTTTTTGGTTGTGTGGTCCTGGATTCGAACCTAGGCAGCCAGTTTACTTTTTGTAAATTATTTCATCACCACTGCTCTCAAAACGGTGAAGAAAAACATCGTGGGTAACATGGCCAACTCGTGCTGCCCGCGTGGTAGATTACAGCACACTCCCTCTCGAATGGTGATGATTCACTGTTTATTAAAACGGTCTCACGTTTCACTGATTTGTCACGATAAAGTAGACAGATTGGTAATCGGCGATTGCAATACGCATATTGCTGCATATTGGGATTACCATTAAATCAAAAGTCGTTTATTCAAATTAGGCTGAGAATCAGCACTTTTTGAACGTCAAAATGATATAAGACAGTCCCCTAAAACGCCCACCCTTCATCACTTCCTTGCGCTTTAGCTGGGAAGAAGAAGTGGAGCTACAAACTCCCCAGCAGCACAGCGGTCTGTTACGTTAGGTTATAAGGTTTCATTTACTATGACAAGAGGATGCTGCTTCAAAATTGTGAATGTCTATTGATTACCGGAAATAATGTGAACAGCGAACCAAAGTATTTCCGAACCGTTATATCATGCAAATCTGATAACCGGTTTATCCAAAAGGTTAAAGGCATATTATTATTTTGATACCGACCAAAAGCTAAATAAATATTGATAAAGGTATTCAGTCACTTTCTAATAAAGTCTTTGTGATGAGGTGTTAATTGGATAACCAACACTCATTATCTCAAAAGCTCTTCAACTTGCAAAGCTTTCGAAAAATTTACATAATAAATTGTCAAATTAAAAAATAAACAATCTTCACTAAAATAAACATAGTGTAGAGTTATTTTGCATAATAACCGTGACATTTAACAAACACTTGAAATTCTCAAGTACGTCTCAATTGTAAAGCTTAGGGTACTCCTAAATCGACTTTCCACACCATTTCACAAATCGAGAAGAGAAATCCGAGATAAATTCGTAAACAAACCAGTCAAGATTAGCAACTACCCGGTTATTATCAACACTACCAATTTCTCTTCCTAAATGCTCATGTTTTACTTGAAATTGTGAGCTTTATCTATTCGAACGATCAATTTGTTCGTTTCAAGTTGCGTGAGCTGGTAAGTAGACAATCATGTTGGCTTTTAGCATAATTTTATTATTAGTAGTATGGAAGGAGGCGAAGCGATTGAAAATGGCGATGCGTTTGATTTTGGTTGAATCTCGGGTCCGACAATAAATTGAAAGATATTACGCAGTTTTAAGTTAATTAATAAAAAAAATACACTAATAAGTTAAAACATTGTTCAGTACATATTTATTTAGTTGACTAATTTTCCATTTTTATGGTTACAAAAAAAAAAATAGTTGTCGCTCAAAATATTGAACATTTCGAAACGAAAAAGTTCGGGGTCTTTTTGCGAAGCTGCTAGATCATTTCTATTAAACAACTTTGTATTTATGACTTTTTATTATACCCATAGCCATATGACCATACACTGTATTTTTTTGGGCTTATAATATGTATTATTACTGCTCACAGTGTGACGAAAAAGTGGACGTTATACGGTGTCTCGATCTGCTTGGGTAGCACCTTAATCTAACGGGCAGTGTGTAGAATCGCGCGTCCATTTCAACGCAACCATTTTCTCCTTTTCTCGTTTAATGAACTGAACCATTGTGGCTAGAAAGAAACTAATGAGTTAGCGAAATATGAATTGCTGTGCCTATATCGTTGTCTAAGCCTATGAATTTATGTATTTAAGTGTTCGAATACCTATTTATGTATATTTTCTGTAGAGCAATATTGTTTGCTTCCAACGATTTGTTTTACTATTTTTACAAGTAACATGTAAAAATTACTTTTTCCTTTTTCAGCAAAGATTTCCGAAAGTGGAAATTTTTGGACGGTTAAATTATTCACATATTAAATCCTACCTGGTCGAACGAGCTCTGCTCTGGTGAAAAAAGAGAATGCTCATTTATTAGTAAAGTTCATACTAATTCCATGTATTACTTACTAATTCCATGCTGCCATGTCATTATTCTAAGGTAGCCATCTTGTTCTAAGCTTTGGGCGACCGAGCTCTGCTCGGGTGAAAATACAGAGAAAACGAAATTTCCTAGATATGAGACCTAGCTAGATCGATTGTTGACCCCCTTAAACCCCTATAATGCAACTTTCATCAAAATCGTTACAGCGGTTTTCAAGAACGTAATTACAAATATATATATATGACGGAGGAGGAACCTCCGTAGTGTTTTTAAAAAGTGTGACGTCAGCATTGCTGACGTCACAATTGTTGTCTTCATGATGATCACTCATTTTGGGTCTTATCAGGAAAACTTCACAAGCACTATATAAACTTCGTTTATTCAACGGGCAGCGTAATGACTTCCCAGAGAGGTCCGTACGGTACGGCGATCCGAGTTAAACTGAGCCGATCGTCTACAGTGCGGCCGTCTTTATAGGCTTCGGCGCACGCGCACGTGTTTATAAGTTTTTAGGTTAAGTATTGAAATTACAATTAAAACATTAATTTTACATCGTAATAAACTCAAAATAATCAACTGATGATTTATAAACTAATTTTAGGACAATCAATTAATGATTAAACTTAATTATTCTAGGTTTTCTGGATGAACTATTGTGCTTGCGCCGATACGGCCATACTGACAGGCGGTGCGCGCTCTGCACCAGCCTCGTTGCTTCTCGTAGAATTGGGGTTTCTCGTAGACCTGAAAAATTGAAATATTTTTTTCTGAGTAGTGAATCTGTAAGCAACTGGCGTTGCTTTGTCTTTTGAGGATATCAATGCTGTTAAGGTCAGTAGGTTCTCGGAGATTTATTTAAGGGTTCTCGGAGGTTCTCGGAGGTTCTCGTAGAATTCTCGGAGGTTCTCGTAGAGTTCTCGAAGGTTCTCGTAGAGTTCTCGAAGGTTCTCGTAGATATCGAAATTTTATTTGGAATTTTTGAAATGAGTTACATACCCTTTAGTCTGATGAGTTGTTTTCACCCTGTAGGTCGTGATTTAGCTGTACTTGCGGCTCTTCTCGTGAGGTCGACGGAATCGGCTCGTTTGGCTCTGCAGCAAGATCTCGGTGAGTAGGCGATTCGTTTCCCGCCGATACGGTCAACTGATCACCAGGTTGTGGAGCACGACGAAGCTGATCATGGGCGACCTTGCGAGGTCGTCCTCTACCTGTAACTTTCTTTACCAAATATCGGTCATTTTCTAGTATTCTACAGATTTCATATGGTTCGCTGAATTTAAGGTCGAGGGAGGTTTGGTTACGAGGATTATTCTGAACCAAAACGTAATCTCCTCTTTGGAAATTATGGATTTTGGCCTTATGTAGGTTGAAGCGTCTATCTTGTTCGCTTGAACGAATCATTTTCTGTTGCACCTGTTGAGTAAGTGCTTCAATATTAACGGTTTCGTTGTCAATATCCACCAGGTTAAGAAGCTCAGGAGGTACACTGTGTCTGCGTTGTGTAATAAGTGTCAGTGGAGCAACACCAGTAACCCGATGAGTTGTACAGTTCATTGCCAGCTGAAGTTCTTCGAGTACAGTGTGCCACTGCTCTGTCTCGTAATTTTTAATAATTATCAATGCATTTTTGAGGGTTGCGACGACGACGAAACGACGACTCTTTCAACTTGACCATTCGCTCGGCTGACTCCTGGAGCGATAGCATGAATATTTATTCCGATGTTGTCACAGTACTCTTTGAACTCGCCAAGAAATTCTCTTCCTCCATCGACTATGATTTGGACCGGTGCGCCAAATAGATGCATAGTGCGTTTCAGAGCAGCCAATGTGCTGTGTGGGTTTTTATTGGTACTGAAGTACAGTAAAACATACTTCGAGAAAGCGTCAATGGTGACTATGACATACTGTTGATCATCTGGAGTGCCCAGCTTCTCTGTTATGTCCATATGAATAACTTGGAAGGCAGCCGTCGGTTTTGGATGGGGTGTAATTGGGCTTGAATGGCTCCGGATCTTCCTTTGGATGTCCGGCATATAACACAGTTATCCACAAATCTCCGAACAGTAGAACTCATTTTGTTGAACCAATATGTTTCTCTGACCTTCTGTAGAGTCTTTTCCTAGCCAGGGTGTTTGAGTGCAGTGTGAAAGGAGTTTATAATGCTCCATTGAAAGGATTTAGGGACAACAGTACTGAGCTGCTGACCGAAGACAGGATCATTGACGTTCTTCTTGTCCTCCAAAACATAGTCTTCTACTGGGTTATTGTCACCGAGGCTGTCCATTATTGGTCGCAGTTCATCGTCGCGTCTCTGTTCAATTTTGAGCCAGTTCAAATCTCTTGTCATAACATTGACCGCAAACTCAGCTGGGTTTTTACTGAAAAAGTCAGCATGTTGGAGACGTTCACCTTTGCGGTATTCTACTTCGAAGTCGTAGTTTTGTAAGAACGCCCACCAGCGATGAATCCTTGGTAGGAGATCCCTTTTATGTTTTGACGCTTTTAACGCGTTGCAATCTGTTATCACGGTGATTTTTCGTCCATATAGATACTGGCGAAAGTGTTTTATAGCGCGTACCACTGCCAGTGTCTCCAACTCGTAGGAGTGGTAGCGACTTTCAGCCTCATTAGTAAGGTCACAGTCCAAGTTGTTGAAGAGACAAGAACTGGTACTCACATGATTGACGACAGTTTCATGGATTAGCTTCGTCCCATTGGATGTGATTCTCACACTTAGATTAGTGCCATGTATCAGGTTCATACCCACTAAAATGTCTGTTGACATTTCATAATCGGGCAATAAGTAAAATTCAAGCTCAACACTGATGTTATCTACGACGCATACGGTCGTAAGTGTAGTTAACGATAGTGCGGGGAACTGGCCAATCCCTTTCAAATAATTGACCACTGGTTTCCTCTGACCAGGTAAGGCTACAGCAACCGATTCTCTGATAATTGAGCACTCCGCCCCGCTATCAAAGATGGCTTGCAAAGTCTTTTCACCTATTTTGATTGTGATAGGAGGCAGCTTGCCACTTGCTACGCAGTTCACATTTGAAGTCAACGAACGTTCGTGTTTGAAGCAAGTTTCGTAAGTGTGGCCTGGTCTCTTGCAATAGGTACAAGTAGGTGTTTCGTTTCGCTTTTCATTCGTCGTACTTGCGGTTGTTATTTTCGGATCCTTATTGCTAGTTTCAGGTTTAGACTCCGAAGGTTTGAATCTGCAGTCGTTAGTGGAGTGGTTGGTCTTCTTACATATACGTCAGCTTGCAGTTGATGATGTATTGTCCGAAAAGCGTGGACGTTTGTTATATGGAGTGGAACTGGAGCTTTGATGACTCCGCTTCTTCCGTATGAATGTTGCAACTGAGATGAGCTCCGGGACAGTGCTTGCCCTGGCATTCATTAATTCGATACGCAATCGCTCGTCATTAATTTTCATCCAATTACAGCTTTTACAGCATGTTCGTCTCCCAGTTTGTCTTTGGTGACTCTTCGCCACAAAATCCGAAAAAAGAACTCCGCGAAGTCTTTTGTTGTATCGTAAACATGTTCCCTGAACATGATGATGTCCCGGGAGTATCTATTTTTGGGTTCAAACGTGGTGATGAGATTTTTCCGCAACTCTTCCCACGTTGTTGTAGTCACCATCCAATCATCAATCCACATCTTTGCACGGCCCTTCAACAGGCTGCAGACTTTCATGCGTACATCGAAATCATCAAGCTTGTACGCTTCAATCGCTTGATCTATATGCTGGCACCATTCTCGTACACCGATGTGAGTGTCCGGATCGAATGATGGTAAATAGACATCCTTGATCCTTATTTTTTCTTCGGTAGGGGGAGCACATAAGCACTCCGACATTTTCTGCATCGTCTCCATCATTTGCATCAGGAATTGTGGTGGTATCCCTCCCAACTGCATTCCATGGTAAGGATACGCCTGTGGTCCTGATTGCAGTGTAGCTTCCAATGATGTATTGGTAGCCAAAACAGGTTCTCGCTGCTGGATGTTGATTTGTTCCATTTGATCAGGTGGAAGAGCTGATGAGGAAGCGGTTTGGGTAAGAGCTTCTCGCAATCCCACTTCTGATGACGGAGGAGGAACCTCCGTAGTGTTTTTAAAAAGTGTGACGTCAGCATTGCTGACGTCACAATTGTTGTCTTCATGATGATCACTCATTTTGGGTCTTATCAGGAAAACTTCACAAGCACTATATAAACTTCGTTTATTCAACGGGCAGCGTAATGACTTCCCAGAGAGGTCCGTACGGTACGGCGATCCGAGTTAAACTGAGCCGATCGTCTACAGTGCGGCCGTCTTTATAGGCTTCGGCGCACGCGCACGTGTTTATAAGTTTTTAGGTTAAGTATTGAAATTACAATTAAAACATTAATTTTACATCGTAATAAACTCAAAATAATCAACTGATGATTTATAAACTAATTTTAGGACAATCAATTAATGATTAAACTTAATTATTCTAGGTTTTCTGGATGAACTATTGTGCTTGCGCCGATATATATATAATTATATATACAAATATTGCTCATTTAATAGTACGGGATAAATTGTCTGAACTTCTCCACAGTACATTCTTATCAAAATATACATATATTTTACAAATTGTATTTACAAATATAGCTCATTTAATAGTATAGGATAAATTATCTTAACTTCTCCATACTACATTTTTATCAAGAAAACTTCACAAAAACATAAAATTCTCAATAAATATCGTCAAGAACGCACCCAGTACTAAAGTATGCCAACACCGACTGACCCGGGTACATAGATGACAGTCAACAAAACAGTTTAGTTTGCAGGCAAATAATCAAAATAAACATATAATACTTGCACTAATATAAAGAGTAGCCAAAAGTATATTAAAGTTCGTTTTTAATCGCAGATAGTAATTTGATAAGTGCAAATATCAAGCTCCAAATTGAATAAACAAATAGAATGCGTTTCATCAAACCTTTGCCGTAATGTTGGCTCCACTATTAAATTTAAAAAGCGGACCTATTAGGTAGCGAACAACAAGAGTGTGTAACAAAGATTTGAAATAATAGTTGCTGCGATTAAAAACGAACTTTAATATACTTTTGGCTACTTTATATTACTGCGAGTATTATATGTTTATTTTATAATATCTTCTCTTGTATAGTAAGTAGGTGAGATGTCTTATTTGTGCTGAATAAACATTTTTTTTTTTTTTTTTCAACTCTAAACATTTGAGGCGGAAATTCTTTTGAAGTGCTTACTTGAATTGTAATTTTGCACACAAATATTTCGTAGTGTCTTTTGCACCACGCACACGGAAAAACCACCAAGACTAGTTTGCATAGATTGTTCACTATTTTCTAACGACGTGTCATTGCTTTGACTACCCAATACACGCGTTTGGGTTGAAGGTCAAAACACAGCTGTATTTTGCTGCTTACATACTAATCTGTTTGGTTGACTGTACGTAATGTTTAGGTACCTATTGAGCGAACGAAAACGACATCAGACACGCTTTTTATGTGACTGAGGTAAGTTAATATTGAGAATCGGTTGTAGTTCAAAGAAATGTCGGTGAGTATGTTTTGATTATGAAATGAGCAGTTTACAATATGTCAATTTACAAAATTAAGTTTAGAAGCTATACATTTTTTTCTCCATTCATTTCTGCCTGGCAGATAATTTCCACGTTTTTGTTTAATGATGAGTTTTAAAAAAATCTCTTTATTTTATTACTTACTGTAATTTATATCATATCTTAAAGCCTAAAAGAAGACATAATTCACGGCGATAATGACTAACCTAACAGCATATTAATAAAAAAAATACTACACATGCAATAAGTGAAACCTAAGCCCTATTATCAAAGTCCTATTATTCTTACAAAACCAATTCGATTAATTAAGTACAGACCTAAATTACCTTCTGACCTAGGAACAGAAACTAGAGCATACTTTTAGTAATCCAATGAACCAATCAATCTCATAGAATTAATTGGATTTAACACCCACATTGATATGTAAATTTATACCTAACAAATGATGGCATTAAATCTTATTGTAAACCAGATACGTCTCATTTGTTTAGATCAGTTCGATCTTGTAGTTTGAAACTGTTAAGCTTTTAAGTGCGGATTTCACCAATGAAATTGAACGCGTTCAGGACATCTAAATGCGTTCAAGAGCTGTCAGTGTACAATATTCCATAACAATTCTGACACTGACAGCTCTTCAACGCGTTTTAGAAATGCGCGAAGTTTGCCTCCAACTCACGCGTTCCGTCTCCTCCTTCACGAGCATTACTGCTTCGCAGAAAGAGGTGACGGCCTCCCATGCACTCTCGCTCCATAACATGGCCTGGACCAGGGCCGGACGCGAGAGATCCCCGCCACCGATTGCCTCCATAAGGACACGGCGATGCTCTGCCCAAGCCGAACAAACCTCCACCGTGTCCTCCGACCTATTTTAAACTTAAATTTATAATTGCAGCTAACTTCGTGAATATATTATACAAAGTGAAATTTACTTCTTGGGCATTCTCATAAGGGGTCATTGTACTCATCATTATGAACAACTTCAACTATAGTACCAAATCTGAAATCGCGGAAAAAAAAGAACAGCTGTTCCCTACATAATCAATGTTCGCACAGCTCGTCAAGGGAATAGCTGTTTTTTTTTTTGCGATTACATGGTTGGTCCCATAGTGAATGTTGTTCCTAATGATGAGTACAATGACCACTTAAGAAGATGCACATGAATTCAATTTAAACCTGTATAGTTACCAGCGGCACTGTGACAGCTTAAAAATTATAATAATATCGATTTGATTAATTATATTTGCAGCGGTACGTCATTACTGCGGCCCGTACAACAATGTAGTATGGCATCTATTTCCTGACATTTAACAGTCAATAAGGGAAATTCATAAAAACGTGCAAACGTCACAAGTATGTACATACTTCAAGTCATCATCTAATCAGACAGTGTCGCAATAGATAGATAGAAAGAATACTCTTTATTGTACACCATAAAAATTACAGACATAAATTTTGAAATTTTACATATGGTGACACAATGGGCGGTCGCAATTGTACTGCCATTTGACACGTTACATCGCAATAATATTTTTTGTTAGTACAGACGCCAGCACGTCAACCTAATACAATCCGTCAAATTTCTTTAACAGATTTTCAACTTTATCACTAAAGTCTATGGTTTAAAGTTGATTGGGACAATTTGACAGTTTCGGGTAGGTTGACCTGCTGTCGTCTGTACATAATCCTGCCTCTTCCAGGGATGATAGGGAACTATAAGCGCTATTGCTCACCCTACTAATATTATAAACCCGAAAGTTTGTGAGGACGGATGATGTAGAGATGGATGGATGTTTGTTACTCTTTCACGCAAAAACTTCTGAACGGATTTGTATGAAATTTGGCTCACAGATAGTTTATAACCTGGATTAACACATAGGATACTTACGGATACTATTTTTATCCCGATATTCCCACGGAATCGAGACTTATGCGGGTGAAACCGCGGGGCGCTGCTAGTTTCTTCTCCAACAATTTACGCTCATATATATAGTGTAGGAAAAAGTCAAAGTATAATGACAGAGTAGTAATATAAAAATCCGGTCACATGTCCTATTTCCTTAGCAACATTCTGTAGTTATTTGCCCCACAAATGACAGTACAAATATAAACAAATCTTGAACATAACCTCTAAGAAAAACTTAGAAATTTTCTAACAACTTTTCTTTGAAACTCGTATGCACCGGACAGATGTGAGTCTAGTAAGACAACTCCATTATTCAGTTCCAAGTATTTAATACTTTGTATCGCTACAAAAGAGTGAAAACGCTTGAAATATCGCGTACTAACACTTTGTATGGAAAACTTAACGTCAACTTGACTAAGTAAACGTACTTGGAAATAAAGACGCGAATTTTCATGTGAGTTTTTCACGGTCGCTTTCCAGAACGCAAAATGTGAGAGATATAATAAGTGAAGTTCTATTAGACTTACAGATATTTATTTATACTTAGTTTGAGTTCCTTTTTCAACTAATTCTGTACCTAAAATGTTAACTATTACCTACTGCAAAATAGAAATGATTTAGAAAGGAAAACTATACTAAATCTATTTGTAACTAGTCTAGTGTATAGGGATTTCTGGTTAACGACAAGGTTCAAATTGAACAGTTTTCGCATTTTAATCAAAAGATCAAGTATTTACCTACTTTGGAATTACATTGAATTAAAATCCATTTCGCATTGCCATACCTACCTTGTCCTTCAAATTCTTCTCTCTTCATAAACTACACAGACGGTCAAACACTCTTATCTACTCCAACAAAACTAAGACACACGACCGGAATCAAACTAGTCCGAGTGTCCGACGGTACATTTCTTGGCGTTTGCCTCATGGACTATTAGCTCCATTGTAGGGCGTAATTGTAGGATTTCCGCGCGATGTGCAAATAGTTTCACCGACACGTCGAAAGTAGTCGGCTTGGACGAAATGACCGACTGACACAAGAGAGCCCTACTGTTTGTTTTAAGGTCTATATTTGTGTTTGGTTGTTGGTTCATCAATATGGTGTGCTTCAAAATACTTCCATAATTTACTTAACAGTATGTTCGTGGCTTAAGATTATTATTTGAGAATAGTAAACTAGTTTACTTAGGTATTTATAACTGTTGTCAAATGATGATGCAAATACTGAAATCAAAACTTAAATTATTTTGAGCTTGTAAAATATGTACTTATATAAATTATGTTAGGGCTTACGTCGCGTTGACAGAACTAAGTAATGGATACAAAAGGGTCAACCAATCCTGAGCAAAATATTAAACGTGGACGCCCAAAAACGTTATAGGGAACTTTTTGTCCTCGACATATTATTTTACGCAGAGCGGACGCTACTCTAGGTAGTTGAGCATAATGCTAAATGAATCTCTAAACTCTTTCACTCTAGCGTGGACGAAGTAAATCTTATCAAAAATCTTGATCATGTTTGACGTAATATCCGTCTGTCTCCATACCCACACTTTTTCTATCATCCGAAAGGCCCATAAACTTTGGTCCACGACTCAGTTTCCGCCACTTTCCACACGCGGTGAAATGTTTGCACATCTCACGGAAATCCTACAATTACGCCCACTATCTCTGACTTATCACTGATGGCTGGTAGATAAGGCAGAGTTTCTCTTCGTAATCATAACATGACATAAAGGTAAGGCACGGATAAGTGATTGTTAGGGGCTTCGGGGCTTCACACACCGATACGCACCGAGGCGCAGTAAAGTGGGGGACTGTCGATGTGCTTTTGTTTTGAATAATATGCCTTCGATGTGATGGAGAAGTTTATGTCCAGCAGAACACTGATAGGTTGAAATTATACTATCGATTTTGTGTATATTGTGTTGAAACACATCACTGCAAAGAAAACAAAAACTCAGACAGAACCGCGTCTCACGGCAGCAATTTTGGGGAGATCACGAGACTGTTAAATATTTCCTATAACTATTAAGTATGTTACTCTACGAGTAGTATTCACTATCAGTCCATAGACGTTTGGTTTGAAAAGCCCGTGACTACAAATCAAATCAAGTCATTTATTCAAACTAGGCTGAGAATCAGCAATTTTTGAACGTCAAAATCACGTATGACAGTCCCCTAAAACGCGCGCCCACCAACACTTCCTAGTGCTTTAGCTGGGAACAAGAAGTGGTGCAAGAAACTCCAATATTCGATCGCCTGAGAATATTCTAAAAGACAAACTCAAAGGACTTCAGAATCAGTAACCCATTTACTAAAGACTAAGTCCACCTATAACATAATCTTGGATCTTGAACACAACATCGTTGAAGCAACATTGGCGAAAATTCTATTGTCTCTGAGATTCAGAATTTTGTTGAAATGCAAATAACTATTTGCGACAGCGAAATACTCTGAAGCTATCTAGCTCAAGTAGTTTAATAGTCATTTTATTGTTCGTAAGCACTTATGTGAACAATAACGCACCTATTTCTGAGCCTCTGGGTATTTCAGTTAGAGTAGTAATACTGTGTACAATCTCATGGTTTTCTTAGTAAAAAAAACCGTCTAAGAGCGAGCCGGACTTGCACACGAAGAGTTCCGTATCACCAAACAATATGTAGCAAAAATCGCCGAGAAAAAAACTCTTTTCTTGTATGATATTTGATTTTTAATACTTGTTGGTAGAGCGGCAATAGATATACATAATCTGTGAGAATTTTAACTGTCTACCTATTACGGTGATAAGATACAGGTTGCTGACAGACGGACAGTGGAGGCTTAGTAACAGAGTTCCGTTGGGCACTCTTCGGGTACGGAACCCTAAAAATCTTGTGATTTAATGTGTTCAGTAACTTGATTCCTATTAACTAATAATTGTATGTTAAGTCTGCAGTGATAGCCTTATAGTGTGACCGTCGGACTGCCAAGTCATAGGTCTCGAGTTCGAACCCAAGGCACGCACCTCTGATTTTTCGGATTCATGTGCGTATTGTATAATTATCACTTGCTTCAAAAATGGTGAAGAAAAACATCATGAGGAAACCGGTGAGAGATATTGCTCGACGGCATGTGAAGCCAAGTCAGTGGCCTATGGGCAGCTTTAAAACTCTGACACCAGGTTAGTCATCACAACCACACGAAAAGAAGAATACCTCTACCTTTATATTTGACACATCTACATTTGCCAATTCCCTTGACTTCAAGACACCTGTCCAGCCGAGTTTCAATCCAGTCCAACGATCTTATACTTATGTTGCTCTTCGTATATAGTTCACGATTGCACTGCCTTTGAAATGTACTCGTATAGATTACGAATAAAGTTACCTACATAAAGTTTACTATATATCCAGGGCTTAATTTTGTCTAGTAAATGTAAAATTCTAACTGTAGAGTTTTGTAAATGGTTTGTCGTTATTTACTTTGCCACTACTCTTTAGGGTTCCCTACCCGAACGGAACAGCCGTGCCAAACGGAACCCTAATACTAAGCCTCCAACTCGCACTTGGCCGGTTTTTCTACTTATTCTTAGCTGTAAGCCCCCAAATAAATAATAAATTAAATGCTGTAGATATACCCAGTTTTATATAAATCGATATTTGCAGTAAAATCTTTACGAGAATTTGAGTATTATTTCTCTGTGATTGAGTATCGGCAAATTACGTTAGTAGAACTATAAGGTAAGGTGAACCCACCTTACTTTATAGTTCTACTAACAAAAAGATAATTCTTTATCAAAGTAATTAAGCTTAGCAAATTGATTGAAAGCCATCTAATTTTACAGATCAAGGTCTGTGATTGTAGAAACCTACGTTACCTTATACCTAGTTCTACTAACAAAAAGGTAATTCTTTATCAAAGCAACTAATCTTAGCAAATTGATTGTAAGCCATCTAATTTTACAGATCACGGTCTGTGCTTATAGAAACCCACCTTACCTTATAGTTCTACTAACAAAAAGGTATTTCTTTATCAAAGTAACTAAGCTTAGAAAATTTATTGAATTGTCACAGCTGTAATAGCAATCACGTCATTTTGTTTATAATACGTTTTTATTTTAAATAATTTATTCATCTTTATATAGATTATTTTCTATTATGTGAATGTGAGAACGCTGTAGGCTTAGTGGACTGTACATTCTTTGACCATAATTATTTTGTACCTGGTACTTGTTGAAAGACCTACACTGTCCTCCCATACCTAATAACACTGCTATTTAAAAATATTGTAAAAAAACAATTATTTTTAAAAGAGTAACCGTGGAGTTTCTTGCCGGCTCTTCTCCATAGGAAACGACCAATTGGAACCGTGCACCAAGCTTCTGACGTTTCATAAGTGCCCATGTAGGTTTATGTGAAATAAAATATTTTGAATATTTAATTTTATTGAATTCCTTCTAATTTTACAGATCACGGTCTGTGATTATAGTGATCTAAAAATAGATATCCGTCGCACCCTTTATAAATCCTGAAAATGTTGATACTAGCCCAACATTATCAGTACCATCGAGTCGTCAAGTACTTGTACAAGATCTGTACAGCTGGGTAGTAAAGTGGAAGGCAGCGATCGAAAGTGAAGAGTGTACTCACTAAACAACTTGAAAGCTTTTGCTATAGCAGTAGGGAGAGCACTTATCGTGGAAATGTGAGACTTTACGAGGTTTTTAGGTTTTCTTGAGTAGGTATGGGATTGTACGGTCGTGTTAAGTTTTTGGGTTATGGACGCATGTGGGACTAAGTTGGCTAGGAGATGTTAACTTAGTTACCGTATCAAATATTTTTATTCAAATTCCCCGTAATTTATCGAACATGGATCAAAAATTATAAAACAGCTGGTGGGTACTAGTGAAATAATATTCCATTCAAATTATAATAATTGTACCTACACATTAATTTGGTTTCCTAATTTTCGTGAGTCTGACATACAGTAAGCTGTGTGTATGTGTGCGTGTGTGTATATGTGTGGGTGTGTGTGTATCGTGTGTCGTTGCGTGTGTGTGTTTATTTTCTTTATTTTTTTCTTTCCAGCAGATAAATATAAAACTTCACGATTGTTTCTGCATAATTAGTAAATTCAAAACACATAATTCTACTAAAGATACAATATAAATACAGTAGATGATCAAAACACGCCACATTTTCATTTTCAAAACAACATAATTATGTAGTTTCATAAAAAAACTTTCAAAACAACTCGTAAAATACCTTTCCAACATTCCCATTCTTACAGACAGCATGGCGTCCCCACATAAGGGCCACGTGAGACAAATAAAGGTGTGTTAGATCCCATCAAACCATAATTTGTATGAAAGTGAAACCACTTCGCTTTCTTTACACGGCCTAGAGTTTGGGACACGTAAATAAACAACGAAAACGTTTCCGGAAAAGTAGAAAGAATTTCACACAGTTTTGTGTGATATTGACTTACATTCAAAAGAAAATCTCTGTAAATAAAAATTTAAAATTGTCAAGAATTTACACACATACTTTCTTGTTGCGTGGTTTTTTTTTGAAGAAGATCAGATTGGGCCAGAAATATCAAACTCAAACTATTTATTTCAATTAAATCATTTGCAGGCACTTTTGAATTATCAAGAAGTCGCTCAGTCAGATATATGAAGCTAGTTGCCCATTCCAAAGCGTAGTAGGTACCTATGGAGAAGAACGGGCAAGAAACTCCACGGACACTCTTTTAAATCAAAAATTTGATGCAAAATATTGGTTACATCATTTATGTTGAAATTATACATGTGAGAACAATGTAGAAAGACGTGCAAATTAAAAGCGTCCGTAATAAAAACAAAGAACCATTAAAAAAATTAAAATAAAGTAAAATAAGCCATGGCAGCTCTAAGAGATGACCAGTCCCAACTGACGGCGCCCGTTCACGAACATGACGTATGGATCAGCACCATTCAGCTCAACCAGTTGAACGGAGCTAAATGATCCAACTCACGCGCCACCAGGGCACATTCAAGTCAATGAAAGACATATTACCCGGTAAATGGTAGCTCTTTAGTACATAGTACTTACACCTGTGCTATACAATTATATAATACAAAGGAGATTGAGTTTATACAATACAAAGATGGTCTTACAATCTTCAGCAGCTCCAACAGTATTTTCAAAATGTTAATCGATTAGTTGTGGTTGTGGAGCAGGACCAGCAATGAGCCAAGCATTATATCAGTGATGTAATCCCCCAACTTATAATATGCCTGCCTACATAGCGTGTATTTTATACAAGATTTGAATTTCGTCTCATTCAGTTGAAGTATTCTAATTGTAAAGCCATACTATTAGGTGAAGTACTTATTTATATGTTTGTTCTTTTCATTTAATATGGTGTACAAATACTTACAAGTTATTTTTATTGAAATGAAGTACATTTTAATGTAGTAATGTGAACTTAAGTGTCGCCGGGCTACTTATTATTTTTATCTATCGTTTAACATTGAGTGCAATGCACATTACAAATATTGCAGCATTAATGATTTTGTAAAGATATAAAACGAGTTTCCAAGGTGCAATTACATCGCGTAATCTCATTAATGAATACACGTAGATTGCACAATTTAGATTTCATTAGTATTAATGGTCGTGCAATTATCACAACCAGTAGGGACGATAGTATTATTTTCTAAAAGAATAAACCAAGATTTTTTTTCTCACGGCTCAGTAAGTGGTGAAGCGTAAAACAGATACGGTCATATTTTATGGACAATACCAGACAGATTAAATGGTCCGTGATAAAGCATTTATTTCACGATAATCAGGTTTATGTACTTACATACATAAAGCTCATCTTTACATATCATAAATTAAATTTGCTTTTGGTGTATCACTGTGTGACCGCCTTGATCTTCTAAACTGCAACGGATTTAAATACGGTTCTCACCATCATCAATTATAGAATTAACTCCGAGTGGTTTAAATAAATAAATAAACAAAAATCTTGATTCATAAAAAATAAACTCATATTCAAAAATTAAAATCAATGTTTATTACATAAATGTAAACATTAAACTTGCATCTAATAAAAAGACCTCAACGTTTTGTCAAGTTGTAAAAAACATGCGACCCACGCAAAGCAGGAGGTGTAGTGGCTCACTAGAATTAACTAGAATATATACTTCACAGTAAGATTGTGATATCTGTTAGTTTATAATCTATCGGTATTCAAATTCATTTCAAATTTCAAATTCATGTATTTGTCCGAATATGGTACATTGCATGGTCTTAAATTAATAAATTGTTTCATCACATTCTGCCACGTGGGGCGTGCAAATAAAATAGACAACACATAGTATGGACCAACGTTTTTCTACATAACATCTGTATAATTTTTACCCAATGTGCACAAAATTAATAAATGAATTTGAATTTGAAAATTTGAATTTGGTATTTTTTTTTTTTTATATCGCCGTTTTATGCTAGGCCTTTTTGGCATCGCACAGGTCTTTATTACTTTGAGTTTTTATATGTTTTTATTTTATTTACCTGTGCGTGTCCCAAATAAAATATTTTTCTTTCTTTCTTTTGCGTTAGATTATAAACTATCGAAAAATAATGGGTAAAATGGTACTTAAATGGTTTGTTGCAGTTCACAAATTTTCGACAGTATTTAAAATCAATCTGCCTAGCCTTCTCTCAACTATATTAGGATTGGCTTCCAGTCTAACCGGATGCAGCTGAATACCAGTATATTACATGGAGCGAATGCCTATCTGAACTCCACAACACAGTAACTAAAGTAAGGCCATTTTAATAGGTTACATTTGACGTCTGTCAGTTTAGTGAAAGCAAATCGTAAAATTACTCCTATCGGTCATTATTACAATAAATATGTAATCGTAATTGAAAAAAGTTAAGCAATTGTGCAGTTCTAACAAAAAGAAAAAAAAATATTTTATGCCCGCCGTTAAAAGGTTACGTTGTTGAATTTTGAAGAATTGTCAAATGTTACCTATTAAAATGGCCTTACTTTAGGTAATACAATACCTCTTGGTAAGACTGGTTGTCAGACTTTCGGGCTTCTGATGACCCGTAACGACTATCAAAGATCCACGAATGACAACCGGGACCAACGGCTTAACGTGCTTTCCGAGGCATGGAGGAGTCTCGGTATGTAAAGATGGTCACACATCCACAAACCAAACCCGGCAAGCGTAGCCTAAGGCGCTACCCTGAGCTAAGTGGCGCCCTCATTGAATAAAAAGTCGTAGCATAGCATAGAAAATAAATTTAAATAAATGGATTCTTGGAGTTTGTTACAAAGAGGATAAAGTATTTTTACGTTGTTAAAACAGGACTCAAAGTGTTTCATATCCACAGTAGATACTTGATCTTGATCCGCAGTTGACACTTTTGCTATCTATTTTGGATAAAAAAAACTTTCGTAAAAATATTTTATCCTCTTTGTAACAAACTCCAAGAATCCATTTTTTTTAAATTATTTTCTATGCTATGCTACGATTTTTTATTCAATAAGGGCGCCACTTAGCTCGGGGTAGCGCCTTAACCTGATGGATCGACCCGTGCGGCAGTTATTACTTAGCCGCGAGGTCCTATCTAACGGAAATAATACCTATAAATTATAAACTAACATAGTTCATTATACTGTTATATAATTAAATAAAAGGTTACAGACAACAAGAATACAGCTGCCATGAGACATTGCGTGTCTTTGAAAGAATAGATAAAAGTGAGGATGAGAATCGAGATCGATCAGCTGTTTCTGTTGTTTACTTGTCTGGGAATAACTTGCATGATTTGTGGTAAGGTGTTAAATACTCTAATCATTGTTTAAGACTGTTTTGACAAAGACGAACAGTTTGTTTCTACAATACCCTGACTGCCGATAGAAGTGAAAACTAGCTCATGGGAAGATTGTGGTGACGTTGACGCGAGTTTCACGCTTTTTGTTCACCCAAAAAGTACCTACACCTTACATAGGTACACAGTATACATATAGCTCATGGAAAGCGTTCGGTGACGATGACGCGAGTTCTATGATTTTTGTTCACCCAAAAAAATGCTCAACCCGCCGAAAGAAGTTCTCACTTCAAAAATTGTAAAAGCGCTTTTACCAACCGATTTCGGAAAGGCTGTTACTGCACTGTTATCAATTAACACTGATACAAGCTAAAAGTAAAATAACGGTGTAAGACTAACAAGCTGCACCTCGCGGTTTCATCCGCATTTGTCTGGGAATGTCGGGATGAAAAGTATCCTATGTCCTAACCCAGGTTATGGTCTACCCATCAGCCGTATAACGTGAAAGCGTAACAAACAAACATACAAAAAATATTTTCTCTAAGCTTATATTATTAGTTTAGAAGCTTAGATTCAATGTCAGTCTGCTCATTTTCTAAATTAGGGTACCTACAATCAATTTATCATTTTAAGATTGCAGTTTTCCGTACACATTGAGAAAACACTTTGATAAATAGGTATGCGGTTACAAAACCCATCTGAAAACAACGATATCTCTCCATTATGTTCATATTTTGACCAAAATATCCGTAAATCAAGTAACCGCTCTACCGCTGCTCCGTAATTTACAGTTATTGCGCAAAAAATATGGAAATTTTTCGCAAATAACACAAATTCTATTATTTTACGTACAAGCATTCTGTTGATGCCAAGATGCGAAATAATGGGTTTTAAAATATAAAAGAAAAGATTGTAGAATTTCCAACAAATATTTCAAGTAACATATATAAAACTTATCATCGCCACATTTTTTATAGATATCAGCTTGTACAGTAAGCGGCACATCAGTGGTGAGAATTTAACCTTGGAATTTCAAAAGGATACGAAGCCAGCTTATACTGGGTTTACGTTATCACTGACGTGCTGATGCGGCCTACTGTACCTACGAGCACAACATCGAGATGATTCAGTCACAAAATAAGTATGAGCAGTATAGAAACTAGGCCGATTTGTTGAAATAATTACATACGCTCCATTTTTAAAAAGATCGCTGTGACTACTCGTCGTCTCGACACGGCACCCGCAACTGACAGCACCGCGACAATCGCTTGGGGTCTCGTCAATGAGCGCGTCTGTGCGCGTGCCGTTTCAAACGTTTACTATATTTCCATTTGAAATAAAATTAGACATTTAAATAAACCTTTTTTTACAGTCCGTTCAACCGATTTTGACTTCAATTGCGTTGGTGGCATGACTAATGGCAGCTGCAGTACACAGTTGGTATTGTAACCACTCCTTTGCTTTAAATGCCATCCTTATGCCTATGGTATAGAAGTCAAAATAGGTTGAACGGATTGTAAAAAGGCTTGTTTAAATGTCTAATCTTATTTCAAATGGAGTATAGGTACGTAGTTTCTATACTGTCCATATAAATAGTTTAGCCATTTTTTTATTAGAAAACTGATTTTCACCATGATATAAATGCTAAGGTCAGCTAGCTTCTCTTAATGAATCGATTTTTATGAAAATGGACAGAGAAATATGCCTGCCTGCCTAGCTCTTTCCCAACTATGTTGGGGTCAGCTTCCAGTCTTACCGGATTCAACTGAATACTAGTATTTTACCTGGAGTGACTTGCAAAGAAGTATACAAACGTATCTGAAAAATAGGACCACAGAGCGTATCTAGACCCGACATAACACGACACCCAACCCATTATCAAGAAGTTTTAGACCATTAAAATTCCTGTGTAAAATAACACAAACTAATAACTTTTAAAATAATGCGCAGTGACTAGGATTTGTGTGAATATCTGAATAGGGTCTAGGAACATAAACATGTCAGTTCACAGAACTAAGCGTTAATGCCAGCGAATAATGTGGCTGCTGGCTACAATGTTGTGATAGCATTTATAAGGAAATAATAAGGTTGATTCAAGGTATATGGTTTATAGACCAATTGGAATAAATAAATGTTTGTAGGGAGGAGATATGAGATGGTGAACTGTTTGCTTAGAAAATATTGAAGATATTTACCTTTTCCCAACTATGTCGGGGTGAGCTTCCTAACCGGATGCAGCTGAATACCAGTATTTTACATGGAGCGACTGCCAATCTTGGATAATACTATACCTTTGGTAAGACCGGTGGTCAGACTTTCGGGCTTCTGACGACCCGTAATGACTGTCAAAGATCCACGAATGATAGCCGGGACCAACGGCTTAACGTGTTTTCCAAGGCACTTAGGAGGAGTCTCGGTATGTAAAGATGATCATCCATCCATAGACCAACCCTGGCAAGCGTAGCTTAACCTAATGGTTCGACCCGTGCGGCAGTTACTACTTAGCCACAAAACCCGCCCTAATGTTTTCTATTATATATTTTTATTATCTATTCTCAATATCTAATACCAAGTTTGGAAAAAAGTTATCAAAGGCATAATAGGTAGCAAAGAGAGAGATTTATTTCGAGTTTACGAGTACACAATTTATGACTAGACTTCTTTTTTTGATTGAAAAAACTATATGGCAGCACACATTACTTTAATGAAAGATTTGAACAGACTATGTAGATATGGGCTTTTTAAAATAACGCAACCGGATGAAAATCCCATCAACCTCTGAAACCGTAACTCTTCATGGGCCATAAAACCAGCGGAGATAATCCGCGGTTTACCGAACATAGCTATAGGCGCAAGTGACCGCGAACTAAGTTTATAAACCACAGACTTTGTTTGTGATCCACTGTTCTAAATTAGGCTACAAAGAGATGACAGAAAGTGTTGTTACATTTCGTGTTGTATTCCGCGCGCGACTGCTAGTCACCGCCACTGAGGTATGTGAGTGGTGAGACGGGGGAGGTAGACAAAGGCCAAGCTAACTCATTCTGGCAATTTTGTCAGTGGCGCCCTCCCCCGTCTCACATAGGTACCTCAGGCGGTGACTAACACTCGCGCGCGGACTATAGCCCCATTTACATGGTGCGATTTAAAGGCTTGTGGCATATAGTGTTGCAGCAACAATAAAAGTTGCAACGTCTAAGCAGTGTTTAGAGAATGCAAGTCATTTTTTTCTTCAATTTGAGTAAATTTGTCTCGTGTAAATGGGGCTTTAAGACACCTAACTTACTGCTAATTATTGATAGGATCTTAGGTATAACTCTTTCCCAGCCTTGTGAACCACATGATGTTTTAGAAAGACGTAGCGTCCTAAAACATCATGTGGAACATCTTCTGAGACCTTCTGAAGGCCGCAGGAATCCGCTAGATACGGGAAGCACAGAACAAGTCGAAGTGGCGGTGCTTGGGGGAGGCCTATGTCCAGCAGTGGACGTCTTTCGGCTGAAATGATCATCATGAAAGTTTCATGATGATTGTTGAACTAATATGTAAGTATTTTTCACGGAAAGTGAAAGTGTTAAAGACTCGGAAGTCTATGAAAAACAGAAAAGCTTTCACTAAAATTTACAAAACCACTGTTATTTTTATTCACGATTATTATTGCTCTAATTGCACCTATTACTCTATTTACCTACTACCTCGCTGGTCTATTAACAAACGCTACTGCTGCGCATGTGTCCTGGGTACTATTCCCAGGTCGGGCAAAGTGCTATTAGGTATTTCCGTCTGTAATTTCTCAATAGCAGCCCGGAGTCTAGATTTCTACCCGGTTGATGGCAATAGGCTCGCCGCTTGTTACATGGGACTTAAACATAACTGGCGAAATTTGGGTGTACTATGTGCTCTATACTATAGGTACACCTCTGCTTAACCCTTCGAGGATTACAAGCGTGATGTTTCGTATGTTCTGTATTTTAGTATTCACTTTTTGGTACAAGACATAAAATCTTTAAGTAATATTCAGGGTTTACGACATACAGCGTATTATAAACCACAGTCTTTATTGGTGACCTAAAAACTAAAACAATGTTTCAAGCTACAAAGGAACTAAATTGGGCCTGTTAGGTAGCCAAAATATTGGGTCGGTCGAATATTATGACGCTGAACAATGAATTTGATATTCTAACGGTCTCTATGGTTGCTGAACTATTTTGGGTCAAGTATTCGTATTATTTTTGTTCTATATATGATACTGAACCCAAGAATAAAAAACTTTTTTACAGAATAAAATAATCGACGAAAAATAACTATAAATTCGGAAGTCAGTCTCTGGATCTTTTTTTTTTGTGTTTGAAATCATCAAATGACGTCTCCCGCTCTGGGTGAAGCGGGAGGGCGTGTCAGACTCTTACTGACTAAAACCCACCCGTGTTCCTTCTGTTGCCTGTGCAATGCCAGGGGGCCACGGTATCCCTTTCGGACTTTCCCGCAACTCCGGTAGGCAATGGTCTCATCGGACCCCTTCACTCGCTGACACTCTTTGAGGCGCGCGTGGAACATAACGCGCCGTTGACCCGGGCTTGGTCCTTACCGGACGGTGTCTCTGGATCTGTATTTTAGTTTTTTTTTTACTTTTTGGTTGTGGTACCTACACTACACCAATTCGCATACCACTACTGGCTATGTAAACAACAGTGATAGGAAGTATTAAACATCATCAAGATACACAAAGTGCAGATTAAATACGTATTATCGAACCTTACTCAATAACTACCCAAGCAAAGTTAATAAATTTTATACTGGACCACCACGCAAACTTCCTCTAACAAAAGAAACAAAAATATTTCAAAATTGGTCTATCATTGACAAAAATAAGGATGAGCAAACATACTTGAATAAATCGAATCGTTTATAAAACTCCACTTAAGAAGTAGTCGTACAACACATTTCAGTTGCCATATTTTCTCGTCGAGGATAACAATATTCTTTGAGTCAAACAATCTTTTTTCTAACAACAAACAAGTAAATAAATGATACTTTATCTTCTGTCCAATAAAGTAAAATGTATACTGAAGACTGAAGAGAAAAACTATTTTCTTTGCCAAAAGCAAATCTGTTCATCTCATCTTTCATTACTTTACAAAACTAGATATATTTTATCCCAGCACAAATAAAAAAGTTCTTGGCAAAGACAATTTTAAATTAAAGATAAAAGTCCTATTATCTGCAAGTAAAGTGTCTTAAGTCCCTTTTGTAAGTTGAAAAGAAAAGAAAAAAAAAACTTTTGGTAAGCGATGAAATATCGGCGCTGTAATTTCACGTTCATTCCAACAGTTTAGAACTCCTGACATTTCTTTTATTCTCTTGAAAGGAGATAAATCGAAATATTTGAAGAATATTTTATTAAAGCTGTTCGATTTAATTGATTCTTCGTATTTTGCCAGATGCTAGAATTGGGTTAATTCGCACGGGAAGACAGAACTTGGCACAAAGATTGAGGATCCGGACCAACGAATAAAAAAAAGTAACTTGGCAATTTGTTTCGTGGTGAAAAATATTGTTGCCATAAATCAGTCATCTGAAATATCTGTTTCATTATGGAAACTAAAAAGTAAAGTTATTCAATTCGGAGCTTTATGCTTCGAATTGAATAACTTTACCTTTAGATTTACTTCCTGATTTAAAGTCGGCTTTTTTTTTAGATTTCCAATAATTTTGTAAAAGGACTTTTCAAGTAAAAATATATAAATGAAATAAAGATACAGTAGCTAAATAGGTACAACAAGTATAACTAATACTAAAGAAGGCAGAAAGTAAGTTAGTACTTACTGACGTCACTTAGCTGATAAGTAGTGAACAGTCGCCTGATTGCGCACACGCACCGTACAAACACTGTGATTACTACGTCACCGCGTTTGTGCGACCTACTCCTTCACTGGAGCAACCGATAGCGTCGCTGTTCTTCACATTATTTTTTTCAAATGAAACACATTAATTAATTGATAAATTAAAAATTATAGTTATGATTATTTTAAAGACAGAAGCCAGATTGTACTAAAATAGTTTTTTTTGCCAATGAAATAACCTCCACCATAATTACGTAACTCACGATCAATCACAACCTGTTTCATTTGAACGGTTTAAAAATATTAATTACGTTATTTACGTTGCTGAGCAGACAAATTTTTCGAACATTTGAAGCAATGGACAAAGCAATATACTGTAAAATTATTCAAATTATGATTGATTATGTTGTGTTGCGCAATTAGGGTAACTGAACTTAATGAGAATTTTAAACGACATAGTTGAAAAGATTCTAGGCAGAAGTTCTATCAGTAATACTTTCATTGATGTTTTGAAAGCAGTGATTTCGAATGATGATGAATAAAGAGGTCAAGGTCCTTAAAACACCGATGACATAAACTTGACCCGCGACACTATCGGTTGCCAGCAGGAGCGCAATCACGCGGGAAGTAGTGCACAAAGTGATGCTTACTGTAAAATTGCTCACCGTTGCCCGCCCGGGGCGCGGGGCGGGCGGGCGCCGATAGCGCTAGCAGCGCCAGCGCCCACCACCATGTCATCACAACCACTCCTGGAAAGAAGAGAAAAAAAGTATAAGTATGTGAGAATATTGAATTAACGTTAGTTTAGTATCTATCAGCCTAGTACAGGATGAACCTCATTGAATTAAGAACACCTCAAGACGTGTTAGCTGAGATACCGGAACCAGAGGTCCTAGACAAGTGGCTTCGCTTTAGCGTTTCGTATTTCTACGACTTTCAACAGATTGTCATAAGCTTTGCGGTAGTTAATGACAATCCAATGCATTTTGACTTTTCCAACATCGATAACGCTGATAGAATATCACTTTGTCACGGCCTTCAGGTCAATATAATAAACTCAAGTATGTGAACTTCTCCTTACCTATGGGAAATTAAAAATTTGACTCGATGTGAGTGTGAGAGACCTAATGAACCTACATTGTATAATAAAATAGTAACGAATAATGTTTGTCCGTTTGTCTGGATGTATGTTCCGGATTGGTGCAAAAACCGCTTATCGGATTTGGCTGAAATTTGGCACACAGATAGTTTATAACCTGGATTTAACACATAGGGTATTATGTACTTTTAATCCGAGTCGAACGTTCCCGTGGGATATTTTCTGACAACCGTGTGGGCGATGCCGCTGGTTAAACAACAAGTCAACTACACCCATCACCATATTGTATTCAACACAACTGTTCGGAGTCCAAAATACTTAGCTAAATTCAATCATAACTTGGCAGTGGAATAAAATTATACATTTATAATAACTAAACTTTTCCACAATGAAAATTAAATTCAACTGGAACACCTGCTCTCGACGAAAATTGAAAACACATTTATTTCAGACTACCGAAACTGGAAATGAATTATTTAACATCAATTTAGAGTTGAAACGAAAACAATGGCTATGTATTATTGTTGAATGAAGCTACTAAAAAGTGATAATAATAATGTCTAGGGGCAAATAATATTATCGATATTTTTTAGTTCTACTTTAGATTACAAAAGCAACTAAATCAAGGGTTTTTGTAACATTAGTGTACTGAATTTAGAATTCACAACTCCACAATTGCTAGTAATAACTGCAGATTATTTTGCCAAATATATTCCTGATATATTTATCAGGAATCCGTTGGATGCGAGAGGCATAGACCCGTTCAAAGTGGCGGTGCTTGGGGTATGTTCAGCAGTGGATGTCTTTCGGCTGAAATGATGATGACTTTGAGGTACTGAAAGATAGGACGAGATATTCTTTTCTGTGTACATTAAACTCAGCTGCAAAAGCCTTGTAAGAAATTGACACGTGTTTTACCTCTCAACGAGGCATCCTCAGGATGATTGACTTGTCGCGAACTCGGACGCGGCGTAGTCGATTTATTACAGGGTTGTTAATGACTTAAGAAATAGTAAAAAAAATAAGTTACTAAATATTTTTACGTGTATTGTATTTTATAATGGATTTCCGCAAAGTCATGCCTGAATCAATAAACTATTATTAATACAGAGTTTCATTCATTTTTTTTTAAAGGTTCGTAAAACACATCACGTTTATCCCCTCGTAAAAAACGTTTCATAAAAGAAAAGATAACCACATAACTCACATATTTTGTTATCACCATATCATAATCAGGGCATAAAGTATTCAAGCCTTTAAACTTGGTGGCATATATTTTTGCTGGCCCACTTTTGATATGGCCGACTATTAAAGTCTGTGCGATAACTTGGGAAAGCAGACGTCGAGTCGTTAATATTTACTATAGTCTGTAACAGTAATAAGTTTATATTATTAGTGAGTTATGAGCTTTGTTGAGTGCGAGGTTTATAAGGTGTTGGTTTTCAGGCTTTGAGGGAAGAAGTTAATGTAGGTCTTTACAACTTTATAGTGTAATCTGTACAGAGGCTCTATAGAACAGACTAATAACATTAGGTACCCTCCTTTTAGGTTTCGCCTCAGTCGGATAAAAAGGACACAGGCAATTTTAGTCCTTTCTCCTTGATTTTGTAAGACCCAACAAAGAACACAAAAACTAGAATAGGATATTTACAGCTGTACATGAAACTTCATGAGATTCAAGGCATATAGCCACACGTAAATAATTTAAATATATTATAACATTTACGCCACCCTAAAAAATAAGTTTCGTATCCAGGATCAGACATCAAATCAAAGAATATTTCACCACACGAAAAGAATCACAAACACAAAACTCAATCCCGTCCAAAATTCACTTCATACGAAAGACCACAGAAATTCCTGAACAAATTCCAACAATACATCGTTTGGGACACGAAAGCACAGATTTATACAGATTGGACACTCCGCAGTTTAGGTATGAAGCTACGAGTCTTGTTGGGCCAATTCAGTGAGTGTTACGTAGTCAGAAGATCTAAGAGTTACGCGAAAGAAACAGAGGCAACTTCTATAATATAACTGGTAGGTTATTAGCTGTGCGACCTGAATTGCACTCTAATGTGTCACAGCAAGGGTCGCTTTTATTTAAATGATTTTGAAGACTGTCCCATCTGTATCAATCTGTGACGAAAGGAGGACAAGTGACAAACTTCAAAAATTACTTCTAAATATCATAAACCTCCCATTCTATCCCTCGTCACGAGGCGAGTTCAAAAACTCAGTTACACGAACTATTTTGAGGAGGGTTGGTCGAAAATTTACATTATAACTTTTGTTGTTTCATAAACTACTTGCTTTGTGTGGCGTTGGAACGGTGATTTTGCGAGTAGTGTTGATGTGGGTAGGTAAAGATTAAATAAACACGTCGTTTTGATTTATTTACATCATTGTTTTTCATGGTTTATAACTCCCGACGCAAAAAGAGGGGTGTTATAATTTTTTCAGCTATGTGTCTGTCTGCCTGTGGCACCGTAGCTCTTAAACGGGTGAACCGATTTGAATGTGGTTAATTTTATTTGAAAGCAGGTTTTCTAGCGATGGTTCTTAGACATGTTTTATCAAAATCGGTTTAGCCGTTTCAAGGTCATCAGCTCTTTTGTGTTGTATTTACTTTACTTTCAAACATGTGTGTGACCTAATATGTGAAACACCCATGTATGCTACACAACTATGCAAGATTATGGAATTCTTGGTCTGATGCTGCAGCCAGGATATCAAGCACACTAGTACACTCTTGAAATAAAAGTTGCAATTGAATTTTGAAATGTTCGCTTTTCTTTCCTGAGCTGGGGTTTTTTTATATCAGTATTAAATAGTTACCTATAGTAGATTAGTTTCGTAAATGTGCGCGGTTTTAACAACTAGATCATCAGTCCATCATCTCCTTGTCCCATAATAGGTACTTGAAGTCGACGCAACACGTTTTCTTTTTCCGTTCTTCCCTCTCAACCGTCACGCTGTCATTCACTCCCTTCTCTTCCATATCATTCCTCACACAATCCATCCATCGTTTCTTTGGCCTTCCTCTCCCTCTATCCATCAACATTTATATTCATCACTCTTTAAGTCACATACGTTTTCGGTCCTCAAGTCTTTAAAATATCACATGGTAAAGACGTGACATGCAATGGTTCTATATGTAAGTTCATGCATACGAAAAATCTAAAAACACTGAACGCCCATCGCAACATATTCGTCAAAATTTATATAAACTATATCTGCATAGCATTGTTTTATAGGAAATGATGTTTATTTCTGTAAAAACATAGATCTTTTACGTCAATTTTTGGTCACTATTTTAAAACTAGATGGCGCCCTTTCAAATGCTTAAACGAACCCTCCCACTTTTTATTCGCTTCCTGTTTTTGGATTATTCTTCTTAAACACAATAAACAGCACAACACTATCGGAATCAGAATTACTTATAAACAATATGGTACTCAATCTGATTAATCATCTCCTCAAATATACCAGTTGTTATAGATAAAACAGATCAATCATCATTATCAACTTCACGGCTCATTTCCACATTCCAAGTATCCAGACAAGATCATCAAAATACCATTTACTAAGAGTTCTTATCATACCTGTCTGTACTAATTCGTTTAACAGTCGTTAAAATATTTGCGATTAAATGTTCTGGTTTAATCACAGGTTAGGTGGTTGAAGTACAAGAAAATATAGGTTTCCTGTCAAAGGTGTGGTGGATTTATGTTGCAGCACAGATACATATAAGTACAGATGGTTTACTCCGCTAAATCATTCAAATAAAAAGAAAAACCGGCGAAATGCGAGTCGGACTCGCCCATGAAGGGTTCCGTAGCAGCAAGTAACTTATTATAAAAGTTCTTGTAGTTCGTTGTAACTTTGATCGATGTTTTAATAAAAGTTTACGATTTATGACGTATTGAAAAAAAAAACTACTTACTAGATCTCGTTCAAACTAATTTTCGGTGGAAGTTTACCTGGTAAAGTACATCATATTTTTTTTTTGTATTATCATTCTCTTATTTTAGAAGTTACGGGGGCCGGACACACATTTTACCACTTTGGAAGTGTCTGTCGCGCAAACTATTCAGTTTAGAAAAAAAAAATATTAGAAACCTCAATATCATTTTTGAACACCTATCCATAGATACCCCACACATATGGGTTTGATGAAAAAAAAAACAGTTTCAGTTCTAAGGGAACCCCCAAAATGTATTATTTTTTTTTTCTATTTTTGTGTGAAAGTCTTAATGCGGTTCACATAATACTTACCAAGTTTCAACAGTATAGTTTCGGAAAAAAGTGGCTGTGACATACGGACGAACAGACAGACAGACATGACGAATCCATAAGGATTCCGTTTTTTGCGTTTGGCTACGGAACCCTAAAAAGCGACTGTTGCTACGACATATAAAGTGCAATTCAGGTCGACAGCGCTAATTACCTACAGTTATATTCACGTAGAAGTTCCGTCTCTTTCTATCGCGTAAGTCTTATATCTACTAACTACGTTACACTCTCTAAATTGGCCCGACAAGACGAGCCTGCTGCGTATTTAGTTTCGTAGCTTCATACCTAAAATGCAGAGTGAACCTTCTGTGAAATTCATCTGTGGTTGTAGTTCAATTAATTGCTGTCTGAATTCTGATGAATGTAGAAAATGTTGAATTACAAAATTTGTATGACCTACAACTAGTTTTTCTTGGGCTGGCCGTTTGTGTATGTGAGTTTAAATGTTTGTAAACGCACCCACGACACAGGGGAAATTCCTAGTGCGGGGCAACGTTTTATCTAAAAAAAAAAAAACCATCAATTGCTACAATAATAATGTTACGAATTAACATAACAACACTTTAGGTTTGAAGACAGATAAAGTGTTATAGCCACAAATTCCAGAAACATTACGAAATACCAACAAAAATGTATCTATCAAAGACAATTCAAAGAAAAAACATCAACATTTATGATTATTTCGCCCCTTAAGATAGCAGGAATCTCTTCTTGCCTTCTAAATGTACTCAAAATCCTGGATAAAGGGGAAAGTGAAGAAATAATCACAGTTTACGATCGCCGAAGGTATTACTACAAAACGTTTACTTCTGACGTAACTAGAACCCGGCACTTAAAATTCGGGCCATAAAACATAAAAACAGAGGGGACCATTAAAAAATGGAAAGTAAAAGCGGTGATGTAAATCTTTCCATTGATGGCTTTTGTTCCGAACTGGAACGGAGAAATAAATAAATTATTGAAATTGAAAGCTTTTGGTTGGAAATAATTACCGATGAGCTGGAGTTCTTTGAGGCTTGTTCTAATGAAAATGCTTTTGTTTGTAATTGAATAAAAATTTGGGAAATAATTAGAAATGCTGTTTTTGGTTAATTAAAAGAAAAAGAAAAGAAAGAAAATACGTTTATTTGCCTACATAATTATGACGCAAGCAAAGGAACAAACAATAAAAAACAATTTGGGGGAAAATATCCGTCACATCCACGTAAAACTACTACTTTTGTACTACTACAATCACAATATGTACTATTCTTTTTTTTTTTACTACTACTTTTACTTAAAAGCTCAAATAAAATAAGAAAAAAAAAAGTTGATTTGGACACAGTTCAGTAGATACTTTAATACTCTTTAATGGCAATACTTGTTGGTCATAGCTCGTCGAGCGAAGGCGAGTACCAACGTATAGACAGCCCATTTGTCTGGCCTCGTCATTGCTCGTCGATGCTCGCCTAGCTGACGAGTGCAGGCGAGCGCCAACGTGTATACAGTTCGTTAGGCGTGACTTGCCACCACTCGGGATCGCTCGCTACGACTCGTCTCACTTCGGAACAGTGTTGGTTTTTCTGCACAAATCAAAGGCGCTCGCCTGCACTCGGCAATTACGGCCAACATGTGGACAGCTCCACAAAAACTCGTGAACATTGGCATTCGAACTTGGCCAACTTGTAGATTGGCACTCACCTTGTATCAGTTTGCTTACGCTCGCGTAGGCTGAGTCTTGGCCAGCATGTATTGCCAGCATAAAAATCACTTCTTTCCTGCAAGCCTATACCACAAAAATGGGCCTTCCTACAGTTAAAACCGCCACTATTACCACACTTTGAAATTCTTCAATCAATTAATCAATCATATCATTCTTTATTGTAGATCATCGGTAGTTACAGAAAACAGTTTTTTTTATGACACAGTGATCAGCTATATCCCGCTTTTTAGGCATACAATAGAAATTATTTTATTCATCATCATCATCATCAGCCTATAACGTTCCCACTGCAGGGACACGGCCTCCTCTCAATGAGAGGGAGTGGGCTATAATCCACCACGCGGGCCCAGTGCGGATTGGTAGATGTCACATGTGTTCGAATTTTTGGTTCTAGGACATGCTGGTTTCATTATTTTATTAGTAAAATATAAAATAATTAGGTTCATGTCCTCAATGTTGATGCTCAATCTTTATACGTTATCATTAATTAAAATTTAATTTTTCGTTCCACACGTATTCATCTAGTATGATTCTCAAAAACGCTTTGTGGAGTGACGATATTTTTTTGCAGCTAAATGAGATTAACCGCTAAGGAGTGGTCTGTTAAATCATCATTGTGATGATAGCTTCCGCTTCTCTTATAGCTTACAAACTCTTCTCTCAGGGCCCAACGTTCCAACATATCGCGTATACTGATCTATCTGTCAATAGGACTTTTATTAGAAGAGAGAGTTGAGCGATTCGGAGAGGGAACCCCTCCTCCGACATGCGTCAAAGACATAAATATTCTCTGTACATGGCCGGAATTTTTATTAAAAAAGCAACCTTTGTAAAACGATCACGTTGAGTTATGATTGAGGAAGGTTCGTATAAAAAATTACCGAGAATTCGAAGTTGTGAAAAATATTCATAATGACATGAATGTACTTACAGTTTTTTTAAAACTAAATTATAATTATGTCTGTAAAGATACTATATTTTTAATTATTGGTCTAAAGGTACCATTCCGTAGCCGATCGCAAGCTGCAGCAGCAGGCAGAGGAAATACCTTCCATACCTAGCGACACGTCGGTTTCATAGAAATACATAGAAACCTGTCGTGTCGTGACGACACATCGCCTGCTGCTGCCGTCTGAGGTCGGCTACGGAATAGAAATTTGTCATGAAATCCAAATATTCGTTTTTTTTTAGCCAAAACGATCTTGAAAATCTTAAAATATTCCTGATAATCGATTCAAAATGCGCTCTCCCGAAAAAATTACGCGACCTAAATATCTGGCCAAGTTTAGAATCTACACAATTTTCTTGGACTTTTCTAAAAAAAAATGTGTCGTCAGAGAAAACTGGGTTGCGTCAACCAGTCTTGCACTGTCATTATCTGGGACCACCTGAGTTAATATACCTTGAAGCTCTTAAATAGAAGCGCTCCGGTAAAAAGCTGATAGTCTAGTATATAGAGATATAAAGACTTGGGCACTGAAAGAGTCTCAAGAGAATTATGAATGAAGGAACTCCCTTTTGTTCACAGTGTAGTTATTAGACTGTGTTATACGGAGCAAAAAAAAATTAATCTGCCTAGCCAACTAAGTTGGAGTCGGCTTCCAGGCTAACCGAATACCACTATTTTAACTTTATTTTAGTTTTATTATTTATTGTTAAAGCGGCAATAGAAATACACAATATGAACTGTATACCTATTACGGTTCATGAAATACAGCCCGCTAACAGACAGACGGACGGACAGTGGAGGCTTAGTGAAAAGCCCTAAAAAGCAAAACATTTAATTCAAAATTCAAAATTCAAAAGTCATTTATTTAAATTAGGCTGAGAATCAGCACTTTTCGAACGTCAAAGTTACATAAGACAGTCCCACAAAACGCCCACCCTTCACCACTTCCTAGTGCTTTCGCTGGGAAGAAGAAGTGGCGCAACAAACTCCCCAGCAGCACAGCTGTCTGTTCAATTAGGAAAAATAAAATGATTCTATACAATAAGTACTTATGCAAAATAATTTACATAACACAACACAAAACATTAAATTATAAATTATCAGCCATATGACAGCTAGCACACGCCAATATACCAACCAAAAACATCGAGATCTATACTCAAGCAGAAATAAAAATAACTAAACTAAAAAAAGAATATCTAAAAAAGAAAATAAAGCCTCCAGGCATAAAGGGCGTGTAAAATATTCTCTAAAATCTTATAACCCGTTGGTTGGTTGTCTTATCTCATCACAATACAACTTGTTGGCCCGTAAAAACAAACAACTGAACATCAGTACTGTATCTCTTCCAGTAAATCTAATTCTTCGTCAGTCTCATCAACTAGACAGGCGTGCGAACTAATCACGGAGCTACAGAACACTGTGAGACTATACCTTACTAACTGGTGCTGATATTGTTTTTAGGTCCACTGTTGTAGCTTAGTATTGATGTTGTTGCTGTCTGGAGTTTGACACTTTGTGTCTTGTTTGTGTCTGCCTTTTATATAGTGTAGGACTGCAGAATATAATAAGACTTTTATTGGCTATCGTGTTTTTATGAAGTCTGTTTAGCACTATGCAAAATGAATTGAATTTTGTGCGGCTTAAAATGAGAATATTATGTTATTCTGTTTTTTAGTCAAAACCTAAAATCAAAGGCATAAAATATGAATTAAGCACTAAAAATAAAGTTAACCATACTATTATTCGTCGAGAATTTGCCCCAAACAGTGGTATAAGTAAACTCAAACTCAAAGCATTTATTTCAATTAAACCATTTACAGGCACTTTTGAATTGTCAAGGGGTCGGTCAGTCAAAAATATGAAGCTAGTTGCCCATTCCAAAGCGTAGTAGGTACCTATGGAGAAGAACGGGCAAGAAACTCCACGGACACTCTTTTAAATAAAATAAAAAATTGATACAAAATATTGGTTACATCATTCATTTTGAAATTATGCATGTGAGAACAATGTAATAAGACGTGCACGTTCGTAAAAGCGTCCGTAATAAAAAGAAGAAAAAAAGAATCATTCAAAAACTTAAAATAAATTAAAATAAGCCATGGCAGCTAAGAGATGACCAGTATGTGCCATTCGCTAGACAAGTACTTAATTTGTCACAAACTCGAACCAACAGACCAAACCAACCATATCATTACAGACCACTAATCAAGAGAAATTCTACTTTCATTGGAAATCAAAATGGAAAATGGGAAGTATATCACACAATTAGATGTCACGCATAAACCGTTTCATCGCTAAATTGTCCATACTTAACCATCATTATGGGTTTCCTACACTGTCGGCTTGGCGAAGGCAAAAATATGAAACAGTTTAGGTTTGACAGGTAACAATAAATTAAGTTAGATGGCATTATCTTATTAATTGGCAAATGCCGTGAATGCTAGTGATATGAGCTCTTTATAATCTTCATAACAAAAGCAGGAACCGCATTATAATGGTCCATTGCATAAGGCTATTATTATAAGTAATGCTTCTGATAGCAGAGTTTGGTTTAAATAAATAAGCCTAATAATTTAGGGTATGCTTGGAGCCTCTCTGAGGGATCGAATCCAGAATGAGGTGATCCGGCAGAGAACCAAAGTTTTCGACATAGCTCACAGAATAAGCAAGCTAAAGTGGCAATGGGCCGGCCATATTAGCTGTAGAACAGAAGACCGTTGGGGTAGACGTGTTCTTCAGCAGACAGAGAATCGGAAAACGTAAGGTAGGACGCCCTCAGGCTAGGTGGAGCGATGACCTTTGCAGGGTGGCTGGTAGCAGCTGGATGAGAGTTGCCGAGAATCAAGCTAAATGGCATACAATTGGAGAGGCCTATGACCAGCAGTGAACAGCTGTAGGCTGAATAATAATGATGATACATTAAGCCTGCGATCTGCAGAATAGCGGGCGTGACCGCGATGTAATTTAATTGTCAGTTAATTTAATTGCCACTGTTAGACATTCATTATATCTAACATTGGACTGTATCCATAACTCCTTTAAGTTGCAGTGCAAAAATCACCATCTTTCGGACCTTGTCCAACCCCAGCAACTTTTTTCAAAATGTTTTCTCTTTCAAAGAAAAGAAAGTAAGAATAATATTTATTTGGACATAGTTCGAGAAACACAATAACAAAATAAAAAGGTAAAATAATCATAAAGCAATAATAGTGTGTGCCTCACGGCTGCTCCAAAAATGTTCATCAAGCGCTGCCTCATATGATTGTGGTCCCCAATCTCTTTTATCAAAAATCTGGGGCCCTATTATGAACTCTTATTTCCAGGCAGTTTACGGCGTAAACAGAACTGCCTTGCAATTTCGTATTATGAACTCGTCAAACAAGCCAGTCAGTGGTCACGTGACACCCTGGCCGGCTTCTGCCCGACTATTGGCTGGAAATACCGTATTATGAACGTTCGTTTGACATTTCTTGACATATTAAAACTGATATTAAGTAACCTCACAATCCAGTCAATTTCCGCTACTTCATAGGAGTTTTTATTGAATGGTTTTGGATATTTTTGGCGAAATTATTCAGAGAAAATATCACGTGTGACGAATATGTACCGTTCGAGTTTCTGGAAACTCCGGAAAGTGGCACTTCTGATCAAAATACCAAAATAACGGTAAAATTTAAAAACTCCTACAATGTTTCAAACTAAACATAAGTTAGGCTCCGCCGAGGGCGATAACTCTCATCCATTGAACTATAATAATTTCAACAGCCTAATAAATGGTGCACCATGATAATTACAAAATATTAGGTACCATGATAGAAAGAAAGAAAGAAAATACATTTATTTGGCACAGACTAAAAGGCACACAAGTAGAAAGAGAAAAAAAAATAAGATAAAAGGAAAGAATACAAAATAAAAAGTGTAAAACTGCGTTGCATGATACCAGCAGGAATGTGTGCCTCGCGGCTACGGTTATAGGTAAATATAACATGTTGAAAACTGGATATTTAGTAAAAACACCACACCACCATATCCATTCATTATCCATATTTTTGTTTATACTCTGAAACGAGTAGGTACTTACTTGTGAAGGGACATAATACATTCTGTGTAAAAAGTACTGGGAATTGTTCAATAAAACCATTAAGTAATTTATTTGTCAAAATTTATTTTGTCGGCTCCAAAGTAGGCCCTTTCGCTTGCAATACAGCTACGCCAGCGCTTGACCCAAACCTCCATACATTTTTGGTAAGCTGATTGAGGTATGGTCTAAAACTCCTTCAGCGAATTTTCTTTTATAGCTTCAATCGACTCGAAACGTCTTCCTCGAAGAGGTAATTTTAGCCTCGGGAACAGGAAAAAGTCACACGGAGCCATATCATGTGAATACGGCGCTTGGTCGATGACATTTGCTGAATTTTTGGCTAAGAACTCTTGCACAATGATGGCTTTGTGTGATGGTGCATCATCATGGTGCAAAATCTATGAATTGTCGTTCCACAAATCTGGGCCGTTTTCAGCGGATATTCTCTCGAAAACGCCTCATAATGCCTAAATAATACTCTATAATCACTGTTTATCCCTCTGGAAAAAAATCGTTGGGCACTACACCGCGGTAATCTAAGAAAACTATCAGCATAACTTTCGTGGTACTTTTTATAGAGAGTATTATACAAACAATACGATAGTATTATTTATTAATTGCAACAATAAACATTTTCCAAGAATGAAGTTGTCAAATTCCCCGTTGAACATCAAGTGGAATACGTTCGGAAAAGTTATTGTTAAAAGAATCTCGCGTTACAATTTACGAACACGGAAAAAATAAATAAAAATGAATTGTATAGCACAATAAACATTGCCTTCATATTTTCACCTACTTTTAGTAACTATATTAAGATATATTTATTATTTTTATCATAAAATACGTGATCTAAATAAAACCGTAACTTACCGATAAATATTTATTTGTGTTTCTGAACGTTACGGCAGAGAATTTCAAGCCAGCCACGGACAAACTAGCCAGCGTGAAGTCGGTCAGAATTACCGATGTCATAATACGAAATATATCCAGCCAGTGAAATGAATTGCCTGGAACTTGCCTGGTTTTTTAAAAGTTCGTAATAGGCCCCCTGGTTATCGATTCCTTCGTCAAACATGGCCAGTTCTCTGCTGTTCGCCGACACTACAAGTTAAATCGATCAACGACGTTAGGAAGCCATTAACACACTATTTTTTTTGCATTTCCTAGTATCATGGAAATCGAATACTACAAGGGACCTGATTTGCAATTTCTACGGAACATTGTGGTTCAATTAAATTGAATTATCTTAACTCGTTTAGTTTCGCTACACTTGCAACTTTCTACGTTTTAATTCGTTTTATGATAGCTTAGTTTATTGTGAATAATAGGTCAATTTGTACTTTTCTTTCCCGATTTCACTACTATAAACAAAAATGTCTTAATTAACGTTTAATTTAAATGTGAGACTAAAATTTGCATCCATTTGGATTCTATCTTAGCGGGAGAAGTTTGAGCAAATGTAACTGCGATTAAAATAATAAATGATTTATTTCACAAAAAAAAAAAAATACAACGAATTACACATACTTATAGTCTAGTACTTAACATGACAGCACCTAACATTAGCATCTAACACAATTTGCCTAGCCTTTTTCCAACTATGTTGGGGTCGGCTTCCAGTCTAACCGGATGCAGCTGAATACCAGTATTACATGGAGTGACTGCCTATATATCTAACCTCCACAACTCAGTAACTGGGTTATACGATACCCCTTGGTAAGACTGGTTGGCAGACTTTCGAGCTTCTGAAAGATCCACGAATGACAGCCGGGACCAACGGCTTAACGTGCTTTCCGAGGCACAGAGGAGCCTTGGTGTGTAAAGATGGTCAGCCATCCACGGACCAACCCCGGAAAGCATAGCTTAGCCTGATCAACCCGTAAGGCTGTTATTACTTAGCCACGAGCTCATCTGTGGAGTTTCGCTGATTAATTTAATTTGACTCTGTATACTAGCTACTAGGCTTTTGGAGAAGAACAATTTCAAGAAGTTTGAGATCAAAATAATCCTTATCTTCTTACAACTATAAATAGTATCGCAAAAAAGTCAAAAGTCAAATCATTTATTTCAAATAAGCCCTTGTAAGGTACTTTTGAACACCAAAATTTACAAAAAGAAATAATTGCTTCTAGTCGCCCCTTCTAAAATGTAGTTTTCGCATGGAGAAGAATGGGCAAGAAAATCCACCGTTACTCTTTCAATATGTTTTACATTATTTTCAGGTACATTAGTTATATGATTATATGTGGAGTAGATGCACCTGGAATAAAACTACTATACCACAACAGGTATAGCTGGCTCAGCTCACATTGGATTTTCGCTTTATACACTTCGTTCCAATAATTTCAAACGAAAGGAAACTCATATTATTACCAGCGCGATTAAGTTGAAGTTATTATTCGAGCAACTTGTTCTAAGCACTATGTAGTAACTAAGTTGAAAGGATTAGCAGTACTTAAGAGCGTATTACTTAAGTAATAGTGGTCCTGTTAGTACTTAGTTCTGAGAGTTAAGTTTCAGGAGTTTTATGGAAGTTTCTCCTTCAGTTTCATCTAGCTTAGTCTCTGAAGTCATTTAGAGTTCGTTTAGAAAAAGTATCGTGAAAGCTTTGAACAAATATCAAAGTTTTCAAGAATATATTGATACAAAATAGTGTAAATGAATTTTCAGTCGAAAACGAGAAAGAAGCATCGGCTTAAGTCCGAAAACCAAAATGATTAGACATTATTAAATATTAATATTACCGCTGTACGTACACTGAAATCTTGTTTGTTTCTATTTACATCTAGGGAAAGAAAGAGCAAATAAAGGCTTTAAAAGAAATAGCCACACGACAGCGCTTTATTCCATTAGAAGATACATTATTTTGCGTATTTCTTGTTGATATTCACCTGATATTGCCTAGTTTTACGAAGTAAGCAGAATGACTTGCGACAATTCACGGTCTTCTGAGTTTCGGCTTGACCGCAGCTTCGGCTGGTTGCTGGCCGAAAATGAAAATAATTATGGCCGAATCATTATATGTTGGCCAAAAATGGCTGAAAACGAAAACGAAGCTTCGGTCGGTCACTAAAACAAAATATTTTGTTAATCACGGATCTGACGAAACTGCAATCTAAGGTACCTATACAAATAGAATATTCTGAAAAAGTAATTGCTAAACAATTACTTATTCAGAATATTCAATGACCCCAATTTAATGGCTCGATTTTGTTCAATTTCTACCATCGAAACGAATATTGAACGCCTAACAATTCATGTCGAACCAAATATATCTTCTTTACAGTTGTTCTAATACTTAAATTCTGTTTCGAATATGAAAAAATCCCATCCAACACTCCTCAAAATTTACTTTTACGACATCACTGCCTACCCTCTCACTCTCTGCTTATCTACTTTTTCTTATTATCAGAGTGAAAAAAGACGGAGATAGTTTTACAGTTGTAAATTACCTATTTGACATTTTACACTTCAGCAATATTAATCTGCTATCTAATTACGGAAATTTGTTTAATTTTGACAGTTCAAGATTCATCCATTGCGTTATTTACGTTGCCGAGCAGATTTTTTTTTAGAACTTGTGAAGCAATGGATTAGCAATTTGTTTCAAAACTATTCAAATTCCGATTGATTGTATTAAGTAATTAGGGTACTGTTTAGCATTACAAGCTGCTGCTCGCGGCTTCCTTGCGTGAACCCTAATTTAACGTAATTACTCCTCATAACATCAGCTATCTGCTGGTGAAAGTCCCGTCAAAATCGGTCTAGCCGTTTCGGAGATCAGCCGGAACGAACAGACAGACAGACAAAAAAGTTTAATTGTTTTTTTTTTGTACCGTACCGTATAGGTCTTTAAGCTAAGTTACTTTCATATTCATTTAGTAAAAAGCTGTTATTTTGGAAATACAAACAGACACTTAAATTTAATTTATTTGTATAGATTTCAACAAATTCATGTAATCTTCTGTCATTAAGTATTATACCTAGTGAAATAGGAGTAAACGAGGTGGTATCTCAAACAAAAAAAAACTATGTAAAATTAAACATCAAACTTCTGAAGAACTGTCAAACTAACAGTTCACATTCTTCTATTTTGTTTTAAATTTTTCTACGTGAAAAAGATAGCAACAAAAAATCCTTGGGGTCATTGAATATTTTGAAAAAGTAATTGCTAAACAATTACTTTTTCAGAATATTCAATGACCCCAATTTAATGGCTCGATTTTGTTCAATTTCTACCATCGAAACGAATATTGAAAGCCTAACAATTCATGTCGAAGCAAATATACCTTCTTTACAGTTGTTCTAATACTTAAATTCTGTTTCGAATATGAAAAAATCCCATCCAACACTCCTCAAAATTTACTTTTACGACATCACTGCCTACCCTCTCACTCTCTACAAGTACAACACCTTTTCCCAACTTTACATGTGCCCTGACATCCATTACCTTAATATCTTTCGCACCCCAAATACACGTGTCATAGCACTTTAGTGGGTCAGACATATTTTACGACACGTTCTCTGACGTCAGAGGGAATGTTTAAAGTATTGTTTTTTGAAAAAGGAATGTGCCGTCTTTTGTCTTTTTTACTTAGAGAGGTTATTTTGAAAGAATTTATTTGTGGTTTCGTGAGCAGATTTTGATATAAAGGATTGAAGGAATTGTATCAGTTTGATTCGAATCTTATCGACTCCAGTACTATGTGATGTGAACACATAGACTTATTAGCACACCTACCCATTGAACAAATAATAGTGTCATATATCCATACCACAGAATAGTAATGTCCATGGCACTTTGCTTTTTTTTAGCTTTCCAGTCATTAACTACTTACTTAGCCGTCTTTAAGCTTCAAGCTGCTATAATAAGCAATATAAGTAAATCCAATCTATCGAATGACATAGCGAGATATCGGTAAAGAAAAATCTTTGATCCAAATTGCATACTTTCCTACTTGTATTAACATACACGTAGAAACTTATCCGACGATTTCGAAATCGTCACGATATTCGTGAGATGGATTGAATGGCGTATATCGAGCTTCGAAGAGACACAGACAATCAATTTGAATCCTACATATTCTGTGTGAGCTGATTCTGTTCTGCACCACTTAATTAAAGGTATTGCTCATCTACTTTTTCTTATTATCAGAGTGAAAAAAGACGGCGATAGTTTTACAGTTGTAAATTACCTATTTGACATTTTACACTTCAGCAATATTAATCGGCTATCTAATTACCGAAATTTGTTTCATTTTGACAGTTCAAGATTCATTCATTGCGTTATTTACGTTGCCGAGCAGTTTTTTTTTTGAACTTGTGTAGCAATGGATTAGCAATTTGTTTCAAAACTATTCAAATTCCGATTGATCGTATTAAGTAATTAGGGTACTGTTTAGCATTACAAGCTGCTGCTCGCGGCTTCCTTGCGTGAACCCTAATTTAACGTAATTACTCCTCATAACATCAGCTATCTGCTGGTGAAAGTCCCGTCAAAATCGGTCTAGCCGTTTCGGAGATCAGCCGGAACGAACAGACAGACAGACAGACAAAAAAGTTTAATTTTTTTTTTGTACCGTACCGTATAGGTCTTTAAGCTAAGTTACTTTCATATTAATTTAGTAAAAAGCTGTTATTTTGGAAATACAAACAGACACTTAAATTTAATTTATTTGTATAGATTTCAACAAATTCATGTAATCTTCTGTCATTAAGTATTATACCTAGTGAAATAGGAGTAAACGAGGTGGTATCTCAAACAAAAAAAAAAAATGTAAAATTAAACATCAAACTTCTGAAGAACTGTCAAACTAACAGTTCACATTCTTATACATTGTTTTAAATTTTTCTACGTGAAAAAGATAGCAACAAAAAATCCTGCCGTTTATGTGCAAAACAGAATCAGACAAATATATTTTAAAGAAAGTCTAGCACAGATGAAAATGTCGGCGTCATTTTAAGACGTTCCATGCAGACGCTGAATTTAAAATTCGAATGCTTACATTTGAATATGTAAATATTCATGTCTATTCGGAGGCCCTTTGGTGTGAATCTCTCAAGCATCTGCTTAAGAAACTGAAGAAGGATTTATTTTCTGAGACGTTTCAGCCTATTAATGTATATTGATGAACGACAATTTATGTAGGTAATGAAGGTTTTCATGAAAATTCACGTCACCAGTTGGCGCCATTTTGACAATGAATATAAAATATATGATGACGTGACATTCAGTCATAACTACAGAAATTATAGCCGCCGCATAGTTGACACTTTTGACAGCTGCCCGGACCTTGCAAAAATTATGTTATTATACCATGGCAAAAATGATCTTTATTTATCTATTGATCTTGGATAAGTAGAAATACATTTCTAGATTATTACTTTACCAGCTCAAGTGTATCTTAAAGACGCCTGCAATTAATGAATGCAACAGAAATAAAGAATTTCAAAAACAAGTATTATAAAATAAGCAAGAACAAAACCGTATCATTGATAAACTCGATAATAATACCTACGTTAAAGAAACGGTCACCCATCCATGGACTAGATAAGCACCGAAAGCACTGCTTAACCTCGCAGATCTATCGATCTAAGCGGTTGTTACTAACCCTTCTGCTCCCGCGCATTTTAAAATGAACTAAAATTTTGTTCTAAACCATCACTAACTTCAACACTACATGAAGTGCAATTTTCCTCATCCTAAGTAATCCTAATACTATTATTATAACTAATATTATAAATGCGAAAGTGAGTTTGTTTGCTTGTTACGCTTTCACGCTAAAACGGCTGAACGGGTTTGGATTAACTTTGGCACATGAGTAGACCATAACCTGGGTTAGGACATAAGATACTTTTTATTCTGGTAATACGTTCCCTTGGGATACCTAACGTCTGACCTCCACGCTCGCAAAGCCGCGGGAAAAGGTAGAAAATTCATAAAGCAAAACATTTAGCGTGTCCCTATGGCTAATCTAAAACACTTAAACAAAGCTACTGCAATCTAAACAATTGTGAACATTATCTCTCACCCACGCATCAAGCCATTCAACAAAAATTGCCAAGTCACGAGTGACCTAAGGGCACGCAACAGCATACGAACTTTCTTCAGATTCATTATAATGTTTTGACAAGTAAATTTGCCGGCGTACTTAACCAAGCTTTCTCGAATGATTGACAGTAAATGTATCAATGGCTCACGACTGTCACTTTCGCTTGATGGACTGATGTACAGACTGACAGCTTATCTCGCGTCAGTAATAAATTAATTTTATTTGCGATTATTGATTCCTTTTGTTGTGTTATTGAAGTTTATTTGATGTGTATCTTCATGTCTTTGTTAGTGGTTCATTGAATTTGAAAGGGAAATTATTTGTGAATGCAAACGTGAAGTTTTGAGACAAGCCTGTCTATTTTGCAATGAATGGATAAGCAAAACTATGTCAGTAGTCGTTTTTTCAGTACATTTTAAGTGCAGCTGTAATTTTTTTTGCCATACCGTAGTTTGCCTGATTAGCTCGAAGTCGTCAATTTAACATAAGCACCCTTGTATTCAAATAAATATGTACGACTGAGTCCATGAAAAAACTGACTAAATAAACTGTCATTTGATAGCTTTTTATCTGACTGTTTTTCTTCGTTAAGGGCTGATTCTTCCAACGCCAGATATATTATATTATACGTGGAATAAAATTGACGTTCGAAATTCAAAATTATTCCTCGAATAAAGATAATATCCACTGAAACAGACTAAAAAATATCAGCATACCAAGAGCTGACCAATTTGACCATTTTATATATGTAAGTCAATTTTTATTTCATGGTATAGTTAGTTGACCTACTGTTTTCCACGCCACGCACGATTCCGACTCCACTAAGGGGAACAAGATTATTTAATGACGCTCCCAGATAGGGCTTTTAACCTGTTATTACCGACTATTATTCAATTTGCATGTAACATTGAAATTCACTCTCTAAACTTAAGTAGCAAAGAGCAAACCCTTTACTTGCTACATATTATTTTAATTATGTTGCAACTATTATAATAATAATAATGTTTTGTACTTAGAAAGCATACAAATTTTCCACTCAGTATTATTATCAAGCAGTGAAAACTTGTTATTTTTTAAAATGGTTTAAATTTAAAAAAAAATATTTGTTCCCACTTTTTTGTGGATAATTTATTATTTTAATCATTTGTCTATCATTTTGAGTAAAAGATCAGCACTTTCGTTCATTCAATAAACCTAAAAATAAAACTACCCACTTGAACTTACTGTTAGATTTTCAGGGCAGATGGACTTGTACCCCCAAAACATTAATTTATTAAAATACCAAACTAACAAAGGTGAAACACACAAATGACTTAAACACATACTTATCTCCCGAAACTACCCACATAAGGCCGTAACTCCCACACGCAAATAAAAACGGGGTCCCTCCAAATGATTAAATAAAGACAAAACAACAAGGAAAATGGTTGAAAGAAGGGAAAGCTGTGGGCTTAAGGAAATTGATGACAACGGAGCGTGGAACCAGTGGACCCCAGTTGCACATTCCAGACATGTGAACCTACCTTACATTTTATTCGTAAAGGTACTACACACATAGTCGGGGAGACTTTTATCGGCCGTAGTGCGTATAAAAACGTAAAGAGCCGAGAAAAGTGGCTTTTCTCGGCTCTTTGGAGTCCCAAAAGACGAAAATTGGTGATTCTGCCTTGAATTTAAACCGATAAAGTCTATTTTTTATCAGAAAACTTATGCAGGAAATAGATTTTCCTTATTTATCTTGAGTTTTTCCCATAATATTTTTGCTGCATACGAGTATGTATTGTAAATTTTCCGCATAGTTACAGACTAAAAGCCGACCCAAACTTGCAAAATAAATGTTTGGGATGACGATAATAGCCATAACAGCATCTCATACATTTTCTTTTCATAGCGACGAAGGTCCAACTCATAACGAGCCACAACGTGCTAAAAACGACACTATAACTTTGTCCGAATATTCTAACCGAACGACCCGACCGAAAATAGGGTCCCCAATCCACATAAAAGGAATAAAAACCGAATTTGCGACCATCCCTTGAAACATTGGCTCCTATTGAAAGAATACCTATGTACACAGAGAATCAAATAGTTAGGGGTGACCTACATATTTCGGCTAAACCATTTACACTTTTCTCTTTGGTGGTAGATAAGCTATCAGAAGTTTGGCCCATTTGTCATTCCGTATCGATGCCGTCAAATTTGGTATGTTATTTTCTATACTGTAATTCTACTTTCGGCTTATCTTTTACAAGTAGAGCAGGTTGGCTCGCTCTCGTTAATGTGGAAATAGGGCTGTCCGTCTTACCTCTGTGACCTTTAGGGAAATGTAGGTTTTGAGTTATCAGTGGATCGTTGACAGGTGTAAGCTATTCAACTGAGACAAACTCTAGGATATGCCACATAACACATGGACAGATACGTAGCGATTAACTGGCCGGAATCCAAACAAAAATGTTTTATAGTAGACTAGCTTCTGCTCGCGGCTTTGTCCGCGTTGTGATCGGTCAAATGGTGTTGAAGTTTGTCAATCTCATATACACCAACATCTATTTTTATATACAGATAAATTATGTTATCAAAATGTTTTCTTCTTAAAACTCTAATCCCAAACACAACATCTAATAATTATTCATTGAAAAAACCAGGCCTTCACTGAAATAGGCATAGGTAATTACAATCCCGCAAGAAGCACCTAATACCACAGTCTAACGATGTAATTACTGCCACCTATATCTCTCCAATTCCTTCTATGAACTGGACTTACCATATACCACAGACTACAAAATAATTACTAGTATTCCATTTCAGTCCAACAATTTGCGAAGAAATGTTCCGATGCCATAGTTTCTATTTATTACGTTCCATATTGGTGAAGAAGCGAATATCTGCCAATTCAAGTTTTACCTAGGGATATAATATCGAATCGATATGGAATGAAATATCGATAAATAGACATCGAGTACTTTTGTGAGAGCAGCAGTAGCCCAGTCGTGGCGGCCCCGACTTACAAACAGTAAGTCGTGGGTTCGAACCCAGGCAGGCGCATTACTTTGTGTAATTTATTTCATAACCACTGCTCTCAAAACGGTGAAGGAAATCATCGTGAAGAAACCGGCATGTCCTAGAACCAAAAATTCGAAGACATGTGACATCTACCAATCCGCACTGGGCACGCGTGGTGGATTATAGCCCACTCCCTCTCATTGAGAGGAGGCCGTGTCCCTGCAGTGGGAACGTTATAGGCTGATGATGATGATGATGTACTTTTGTAACACAATGCAAAATTACGATTCAATTCCGTCAAGATGGGCCCGTTTAACACAACAGCGTCTCTCACATGGCAGAGACACGAATAGTACTTATCGGTTATCGAATAAAGTATCAATAACTGCCCGCGTCTAGCTTGACAATGTCGAGTACAACAAAAAATACGAATTAATCGAAGCATAAGTCAATACTTCTGCGAGAGGTATCGATACCACTCAAGAATCGATTCTTTTTCCGATCACTAGCTTTCCTTATAAAGTCTTGAGTTCCATATAGGTCAGTGTGTAAGCATAGATGTGTGTAAGATCCATTCGTAGCGTATTTCCAATATACGAACGTGAGTTACCGGTCGCCTTGTTAAGTGAAAACTTTGCGGATAGGTATGTGCTCAGCGCTCGTTGGAAATCGTGTAAAGAATTATTGTCCGTGTGTTGGTTGCTTTTCTAAGATTTGTCGGTATGCGGTTTGGATTTGTGGTTGAATTTTTGTTTTAAAATTAGAGCATGATAATCTCACGCTAATATTCAAAGGAAGTTGAAATATACTTTAAGGTTTTATTCGACACTCAATGGAGAATCTTGGGTGGTAAAGCATTGTTAAAAAACATGCTGTAAATACAACTTAATAGTGGTCACAAGACTTGTAAGTGACCAGTCGGTTTTTCTATATTATTTGGTCAAAAAATAAAACAAGATCAAATATTTAGTTGTTCTTAGGCCCACATCAGTACCCTTTTATCTAACGCAGAAGCAATTCTGCGTACGTGACCAATTTAAAATCTTTCGACTAATCTCAAAAAGATAGAAGCCGAAAGAGAATCACATTAAAAAAACTTTTAAAAGAGCCACACTATAGATTCACATCACAGAGTGATAACAACAAACTTCTCTGAAACAAAAATTAAGTTACAGATTTCTTTTTCAGTATACTTTTGTAAAATGCGCTATCAAAAGAAGCTCTTATAACATTCCTACTTTTAGTTAAGGGGATGCTTTTCAACCACATAAAATTATTACTCAAATCGAATCTCAGTTATTTTTTGACACACTTCTGAATAAAAGCTGCCCCAGCTTTTCATCCACTCCTATTGATGCTGTGTTTGGTCTTTTACGTACCTATCGCAATTAGTTTGAATATCACATGAGATAATTTATTTACCAAAATACCTATAATTAAAGATTGTTCAGGAATGTTGTAATTAACCAAAAACTCTTTGATTGTAGAGTGGTGGAGGTTTTTCTATTCAGTAAGTCTATTGCTGTCCAGTAGGTATCCAGCATTGATTGCATATATTACACGTTTCAGCATTCAACTTGATTTCAGCCGAAAGATGTCCTCTGCTGGACACAGGCCAAGCATCACCACTTCGACTAGTTCTATGTTTCTCGCAGTGGATTCCTGCGGTCTTTACAAGAAGCGTTGGAAGGCGTCCCACAAGGTGGACCCATCGGTCCATCTTGTGGGACGCCTTCCAACGCTTCGTCTTCCGGTACGCAGTTTCCAATATGCCCTGTGCACACGTGTGCGTATTAAGATTCCAAACAAAATTATTTAAAAACAATAAATATAAAATATAAACGTCTCCTTAAACCAGAATTCAATAAAAGGCTCTCCCTTCGTCTTGTTAAACTTTTTAACAACCTGCCTAACTTTCTTGCCGTTCGAAACAGCTATTGGGAACTACTCGCAGCTGAAGAACTCAGACTGTTTCTTATCCTTTAGTTTAAATTGACCTAATAAAACATTTAGTTAGAACCTATTGGAACGTATGTTTATATAGTTAGAATATGTGTGTACTTGGGCGATACATTTCAGAATTGAAAAGATAGGGCTTACTTTGAAAGAGCTTCCACATTGGCCTTATAATATTATAATATGATACCACAACAATATCCGGATATCAATTTTGCAAGAATAATTGCTCGCATCACATTCTCTCAAACTATTTATAGTTGAACAAGGATCTTATGGCGCGTGGTCAAAAACAGAACTAACGCCCCCATCTTGTTTTTTCAATACATTTCACAAAATAATTGTACAAAAATGTTTACCAACAGCGCCCCCGTCAACGTCATTCGAGCGCGAAAAGAACCTTGTAGCAGTATACATTTATCCTGATCCTCCAGATCAAATTTTGACCGTGGCGACCAATCTCAGCGGAGTCCAGCTTTTGGGAAATAGTATAGTACACAGTAGTGAGAGTGCACCTCTTCCTTCACTCATAGTCCGATGGGACGGCAATCCGACACGACCGGAGAGAGATCAGGCGCAGAACCAACTGCTTAACGTGCTTTCCGAGGCACGGGGGTATCACACCGCCAACTTCCAAACTCCGGGCTGATACTAAGAAATTCCTAATGGAAACCCAATAACACTTTGACGTCCTTTTGCGTCGCGCAGCAGTCGCGCTTGCGACCACGAGACCAACAGGGCAGTCAGTGTACATTTACAACTACACTGAAGGAAATGTAACCCCAACGAGTATAATTACCCTCATAAAAGATAACATTTCCTCTATACTGTAACCGATGAATCATACAACATTCATTTAACTTATGAACGTTATAAATGGCGAGTATATCTTCCGATATTTTATCTCAAACCACGCCCAGGCTCGGTACGGTAGGATGGTCGGTAACCAATCAAAATACTAAACTAGATGCTAAAGCGACCGTAAAATGTATGTATGTAGAGCTAAATTAGTGGTTCATACAGATTCTCATTTGATCTACGTAATTGGTACATGAATTTTCTAGTCTGGTCGACGACTTAACGTGGCGGGCTAGGCTTTATGTTTAAGTACTAACTACCTAACTGTTGGTCGGTGTAATTTATATTGCTAAGTACTGTTGCGTGTGTTTTTGAGAGTGTTTATGTACGTATGTATGTTTATTTATTTTGCACGCTCTGTTGCCTATACAGCTTGATGGATTTTGATATTATGAGGTGTCGTTAGATTCTTTTTAATTATGGGTGTGAGACAAGTTATAATAATATTTATACAATGCCGCTCATGGGCATGTGACCGCCCGTATTTTGCTGAATATTCATGAAAAAATATCGAAAATTAACTCTTTAATATGTTTTATGTTATTCAATTTTAATCAAATTTTATTTTTTCAGATCCGTCTCCTCCGATCCAGAGATTAGCGCTTTCAAACAACAGACTCTTTAGATAAATTATATTAAGTATAGATAAGTATTTATTTATTCTTCGCCCGCGTGTTATGTCGATAAAAGTAGCCCATTTCCGTGCACATGGTTCAAAGAATTCCCATACCAAATTTCATCAAAATCGGTTCAGCCGTTTAGCCGTGAAACAAACATACAAAATCAAATCTTTTCTCTTTATTATAATAATAATACTAGCTGCACCCCGTGGCTTCACCCGCATAAGTTTCGATCCCAGTGGAATATCGGGATAAAAAGTCTCTGTCCTAACCAAGGTCATGATCTACCCATGTGCCAAATTTCATCCAAATCCGTTCAGCCGTTTTAGCGTGAAAGCGTAAGAAACAAACACACCATCAAACAAACTCACTTTCGCATTTATAATAATATTAGTTAGGATTAGTTTAGATTAATACTTTATTATAACCATAATAATTCACAAGAGAGAAGTAATGAAACGCACTATAAACAGGGAAAGTAAAAAAACACAATGTCCATAAAATCTTAACATTAAAAACACCACTGATCTTAAGATAAAAGTATAGTGTCAGACACTATAATGAATTATAATTATTATGCGATAAACAGTGAAAATGGAAAGTTAAGACAAAATCATTAAAAGACCATTAAAATTGGTTCGCTATCTTAGTGAATTTGCAATTCATAAGCGACTAGCGGAATGTCTGCGTTATCTGTAAGAAAGAGTTAGAGTAGTACACTTTTTTTAAAATTTTAAGGAGAATCGATATTTGGCTACTCTCTTGTAAGCAAGTTATATTTTTGAAAACGATCATCCATTATTTCCCCTGCTTTAAAAAATTAAATGAATATTATCCAATGATTTCAAGAACAATTTAAAAGTCTCATCTTGGTAAAAAAAAAATTCGTAGTCCAAATTGGCCAAAGTTCTTTATTTTTAGTTAGTTCTTTCATAGTTCTTTTGGCTAGAGTTTTTATTACTTGGTAGCAAATTAGCAGGCAGCCTGAGGGAAATTACCAACATTTACTTCTGCAATACAAAAGGTATCACAGATGTGTTCCAAATCCGATTATTAGACTTGTAGCAACCTCAACCAAAAGAAGTATCACGATTTCTATTCTCACATGTATAATTTCAACATGAATGATGTAAACAATATTTTGTAAGAATATATTTTTTTTAAAAGAGTGTCCGTGGAGTTTCTTGCCCGTTCTTCTCCATAGGAACCTACGCTTTGGAATGGGCAACTAGCTTCATATTTCTGACTGACTGACTCCTTGACAATTCAAAAGTGCCTGTAAATGGTTTAATTGAAATAAATGCTTTGAGTTTGAGTTTGAGTTTTTATTTCATTTTTGCTTTTGGTTTTTAAAATAGACGAAATATATTTTATTATTTTTACTTTTCAATACTATATATATAATTTCTTACCCGTTCTCCCATGGAATCATGATGTTCTGAGGTGTCACCAAGGACTGAAATGTGTCATTTGGCCTGTAACTATACAGCTCCCTGACATTTCAAACCAGAACTTAGCCACGCTGCTTGTCGGCTGGTACTGCATAGGTTTTGTCAAAATAGTACATTCCCGTTGGATAATTTCCGATATCCACGCAAGCGAAGTCTCGGGCAAAAGTTAGTTCAACAAAAAAAGTTTTGCAAAGAAACAAAAAAGTACTAAACACATGACATGACACGGAACAACGATTGAGGTCGTAACTAGTCCCCTGCGATTGATGTAAAGAGATGTTCTGGGAGCTATAAAACGCAGCTCTGTGAATGGTGACCTTACGTCACCAACACTGACAGATAACTGTTTACACTTTGGTATTGTCAGTTTTAGTAGGGTTCATGTTTAGATATTCATTTAGCTGTAAACTGACATTCTTAAACCGTAATATCCAAACCAATAAGGGTTTTCTGAAATGACGTTCACCAGGTGGCAGCACTGAGACAGGTCCGGGCACTTGTCAAAAGTGTCAAAGCGCCTATATTTTCATTAGTCGTGACTGAATGATGAACGAATATATTTTAAATTCATTGTTGAAATGGAAGACCTCTTGTCAAAGTGGCGGCAACTGGTGACGTCAATTTGCATTAGTTCATACACGTGATGTATTATTTGATATTGACGACCCCTGCTTTTTGTTTGCAGGAATCATTAAAGATCGAGTGGACTTTAAAGCTGGCGCAGCTGTCGAATGCTGAGTCCAGGTGAATACCCGATACCCTTGTTAAGAGGACCATTAGTTTTGTGTACCTGCCCTGATAAGGAAATTATTGACAGTGCCTTTCGATCGCAATGTTCTCTTTCTATACATACAACTAGTACTTTTTCTCACGATACAATCTGACTTTCGAGTCTGAATTCCAGAAGTTTCCAGAAGAGAGAACCCTTTCTTCTCAGAAGAGTCAAAAGGAAACGCCAACCTCATCTAGTTTTTAAGATATGATTGTTGTGTAAAATGTTTGCACAAACCAATTTACAGTAATTTGTTAATCAGGTCACGAGGCCACTATTTCAGTGCAAAAATGTGGAGAAATTAACGTCAGTAAATTCATAAACACTGTGCTAAAACCATATCAACTCAAGCTAATATCCAAGTGCAAATACGAACTAGAAATCTTATAATACATAGGACTTAAACAACAATAAATTTTGCTATCACCAGGTTTTCTTATGTCGCAGAATGACCAGAAAATCGGTACATTTCGCGTCATAAACATGTTTATGTCCAGAACCGCATAAATTGGCGTTTAAGTCTAAGATTGCGCACTAGATTAAAATCTTTCATCCGCCTGTGTCCCAGTTAGGAAGCCCTACTGGGCTTGTGAGGGCGCGTTTACATTTGGTCGAGTTGAGATGCGTCTATGCGACAGTTAAGCTCACACATTTATTTTCTTCTCTACGCCACTGGTTTTTCGTCAGAGAAAGAAACATCTAAGAATTCTGGTACGTAGAGAGCACGAAAAACCCAATGTCTCACCCAGAGTGAGTGATCCCAGAAACGAAATTTTTGTAACCTAGGGGGGCAATTCTCGTATTTTTACGAACGAAAAGAACATTCAAATATCAGTCGTAGTGTATCAAAAAGCCTCTAATTTTCTTACATTTTGACATTGCTTGTCGCTGAGATAAATGAAAACATTTTAACACATCATTATGGGAGTTGGCCTTCCGGAACTTCCAATGACCACAACAGTGAACTATCGAAGCAGAAATTATCATAATCACTACGAATGGCAATAAAGATAAAGATATATTTATTTGTAATATTTATTTGTGGACTGTATATTTGCTGACCATAATTATTTTGTTAAGTACCTGGTACTTGTTGAAAGACCTACACTGTCCTCCCATACCTAATAACACTGTTATTTGAAAATATTGTAAAAACCAATTATTTTTAAAAGAGTAACCGTGGTGTTTCTTGCCGGCTCTTCTCCATAGGAAACGACCAATTGGGACCGTGCACCTAGCTTCTGATGTTTCATAAGTGCCCATGTAGGTTTATGTGAAAGAAAATATTTTGAATTTTTTGTAAACATGTGTAACATTATACGTATGCAATGACTAGTGTTGAAAATTAATTTGAAGGTGGAAACTAGATCACTGCTGCTCATGATCTTGATGTATGTAATTCCTTCCTACAACTATTATGAGCCTGTTTGCTTGAACAATGTGAACGAGTCTTGATGTTGCTTATTATAGCGAAGACGCAGTGTGACCATCACTGGCTTTCCCATTCAAACGGTTTTCAGAAGATAGTGGTAAATATTATTTAAGTGGATAGTTGTTGTTGGCAGTAAAAGTGATAGTCACACACACTATAGTATTGTTATATGCATTGGGTACTTCATAACTTGGAAACCGATCTCTTTTGAAAGATTTAGGCGGAGAAATCGTTACATCGTGAGGAAATCAGCATGTCCAAGAACCAAAAATTCGAAGACGTAAAATCTACCAATCCGCACCGGGCCCGCGTGGTAGATTAAAGCCCACTCCCATTCACAAAGAGAAGGCCTGTATGACAGCAGTATTAACATTATAGGCTGCTTATGCTTATGCTGATGCTATCGGTAAGCCGAATTCTTCCATTTAAAAAGTTAAGAAGGCCGTTGAGTTCAACAGCATACATAAGGGCATTTCAGTTCATGTTTTCAGAGAACCCTTACGTGTAGCAGGTGTTTGTAGCCAGGTATTTAAACCTATCATCTAGTTTTAGGGTTCCGTACCTCAAGAGGAAAAAACGGAACCCTTATAGGATCACTTCGTTGTCCGTCCGTCAGTCTATCAAGACTCTTTTTCTCAAGAATGCGTGGAGGTATCAAACTGAAATTTATATCAAATACGAGTACGTTAGTCTGTGGTTCGTTGGAGTCCTAAAAAAATCAAGCTTCTAAGTCAATGCAATAAAAAAGTACGGCCATATTAGCGACATATTTTGATACTCGCAAATAAATCAAAACCTACCTACCTAACCTATTTGGCAAGAAGCATGGTCTCACATCACTAGTTAAGAAAAATGTCAGAAAATTAAGTAAGAGATTTTTTTATGCGTTGGAGAATTCACCGTGACGTATATCGATGTCTGGCAGAACATGTTTTTCAACTACAAAGTTAAGTTTGTTATTGAGCGTGGTCCAACACGCACTTGGCCGGTTTTTTTTTAAATTACAGACAAAAGCAAAATAATCTATATAAGTATGCTTTAAAAAAAAACTTTAGTATTGTGGTACCCTATGGATACTCTGTTCTTTCTACCTACATTCTAATATTTTACAACAAATAATGCTTGTGTTAACATAATTACTTAAAAAGCTATTGTCCTTATGGCTATTACCGTATATATACCCATTAGCTAAATACACCATAATAAAATAATTCTAGATCATTGCCCGATAAGGTTTAGTGGTTTAATCTGGTCTAGTACACTCATGAAATTTAATGGCAACACTGACGTTAAAGCGGAGACGTTACAATGTTGCCAAGTAATGAACCTTATCTTTTATCTTCACGCTCTTTTGGGTTTTATGGGGTGCAGGGTTTAAGGCACAAGCGGGTTGGACTTGCATCAATATATGCATCAGTCAGTCATACGTGATTTCACAAAGATATTATTGTAAAAAACACATAACATAACATCACGCCTTGTTTCCCCGAAGAGTTGGGCAGAGGTGTACCTATAGTACACCCACATTTCGCCAGTTATGTTTAAATCCCATGTAATAGGAGGCGAGACTATTGCCATCAACCGGGCACACATCCAGACCCAGGCTGCTACTGAGAAATTTCAGAAAGAAAAACCCAATGATACTTTGGCCGACCTGGGAATCGAACCCAGGACCTCATGTTCGGCAGTAGCGCTTGCGACCACTAGACTAGAGATATCAGTAATGTCCAAGATAAACTCGAAAAGTATATGTGAATTGAAAATATCACATTTTGACTTGCCCAAATTTGACAGCATTACAATTATGTAGGCGAGCCGTCCAATGATATATCGCAGATTATTATTAAAATGATATACTAATACTTAGGTAAGCTCAAACTGTCGTTTTAAACTAAACAAATCTTCGGAACTCAAAATCTAACAGCTCAAATCCCAAGACATCTTACTCTAGCAAGACCTAAACACCCGTCGAACAAATAAATGGAAACTAAACACGAAATATATCACCTAATATGGAACCCCAGAGAGCTGCGAGCGAACTTTAGCAATCGTAACTATTTGTTGAGCGTGTGACCCGATATTACGTCCTGGGTGCAGCTTTCAATTTTGTGTTGAGAGTTCCATGCATTATTTTGACAACCTTCTTCGAGATAAATCGAAAATGCTGTACTGGTCAAATACATGCGAGCAGGCGGCCAGCAATGTTTGTATGAAAATCCATATCTGTCATGTAATTTAAAAATGGAACGTACTGTTTACTTCGACACGGCAACCAAGGAGGTAACCTATCAATGATTTTATTTAAATTTCGATTTGGCTTGCAAATAGAGCCGGTTTAAATAAAAAATAAACAGGTGAATATAAAAAATAAAAAATTGTCGTTTTTAATCATTGATTCTGAAACCTAAATTAATATTAAGAGAAAAGATTATCAAGAAATAAAGAGAAGAGATTTGATTCCTTGTATGTTTCTTTGTTACGCTTTCACGTTAAAACGGCTGAACGGATATCGGTAGACCATTCTGGATTAGGACAGAGCATACTTTTTATCCCGATATTCCCACGGGATCGAGAATTACGCAGGTGAATCCGCGGGGCTAGTTAATCTATATTTTTGTAATCACGGTAATACAAAGTAGGCAAGTATAGATAGTGCAATCCACGACGACGCGCCCACTCCGCTCCGCTCCGTACCTACTAAAGTACTGCTTACAGTACAGAAATCGCGGAGTGGGGCGCGTCGTCGTGGATTGCACTATCTTTACTTGTTTGTAAAACCTATATTAGACCTCATCGCACTTGCGTATTTCTGAAAATTGACGATGATCCCCGAAGCGTATACTTTTCTTTGGAGATACGTAACTAGATCAACATTCCTATCAAAATTGTATACCCATCTCACGCAAAGCGAAACGATTTTTACAATCCACATAAAATCGAAATCAAACATTCATGACTCCCGATCGTTACAGCAATTTGAATCGATTACCCATTACGCCTATCTAAATATACAAAAAGCGTACTTATATGGTTCTAATATAATTCGAAACACGGAAAACCTTAAATAAATTAACATATAAATCGAATAAGGGCCATGAATGTGTGGCATTAGCATGGGAAGCTTTAGCCTCAGGGATAGCGGGAGCGGCAGGCTGTCGCCAATTTTGGGCTTAAAATGAAAGCAATAAGGAATCAAAATAAGAGGGCAACGGTGTAGAAGATTATTACTGAATAACAAATTGGTAATTCAACAACAGACTGTGTAACTTATAACTGTCTAATGTGAAAATGATGTGATAAGGATCAGATGAGCATATAAAAAATTAAGTAAAATCTTCTGAATTTCAAATCAAGCATTGAGGAATTCGTCGAAAATTATTGAAAACAATTTTACTGGGTAACATATAATGGACATGAAGGCCGATTAAAAAAAGAATACAAAACAATATATCCCAAGTAGTACCTAAGATACGATTTTTTTGAAAAAAATACTTTATAATTTCTAAACACATTATTTACTGCCTCTGTATAGTCAACGAACAATATTACAACAACAAATAACCGATGGAATTCAATCTTATGTGGTCGTGGTGAAGAAGAATGTAAAATAAGGTAAAACAAAAGTTTGTATATTTTTTTAAACGGCCTTAAAGTTTATTATATGCTATTTATCTTATCTTATTCTCTAGCTTATCCATTCTTTACCGGACAACGTAAATACCACGTAAACATTGAAAAACTATTTATCATCATTATCGTTGTCCTGCAATGAACCAAAAAACAAATTAATGTGATCGACGGTATGTTTTCCTTTTCTATACTTCTCTATTAGTCATCATCTTAGCGGTTGAAGATATATATTTTCTCAAAAGAATTACAATTCACTTATAGAGAAAACATAGTAACATTACAATAAAAACTTCGACTTAACATGCATCGTTTTAGCACATCACACATATCATCATCATCTAGCCATTGAAACGATGAACGAAGAAACGATTGAACGAAGAAACGAAAAGATGATAACATCTTTTACACAGTCCATCCATCGTTTCTTTGGTCTTCCCCTATTATTGTATTAAGTACCTCGGCGACAGAGCCCTACTCTGGTGAAAATAGAGAATGCTCAATGCTCATTTAATAATAAGTATAGGAAAGTTCATACTAATTCCAATATAGTACATAATAATTCCATGCTGCCATGTCATTATTCTAAGGTAGCCATCTTGTTCTAAATTTTGGGCGACCGAGCTCTGCTCGATCGAAATCCGGAGAAAACGAATTTTCCCAGATATGAGTCCTAGCTAGATCGATTTTTCGCCCCCGTAAACCCCTATATTGCAACTTTTATTGAAATCGTTAGAGCCGTTTTCGAGAACGTGATTACAAATATATAGGTACAATACCGTGTCCGATCCGTGACGATGTTGTTAGGTATCATACCAAGTCTATTTATGTGGTAATTTTCAGGAAAAAAGAAATAAAAATCGCCACTTTTTTTTTCAATGGGGAATATTACCGAGTAACCGTCATGGGGGGCGGGCGGCCGTCGTTTAGCGAGTGTCTACAAGTCATTTCTTATCTATTGAAAATTTGCAAATTTTTATAGATTTGGGGTAATTTTAGTACTAAAAATGTGAATTTCAAATAGCTTTAAGTAATATGTTTTATTTTCAATTATTTGCAATAATATGATTTTTTATTACTTTTTGGAAATGTTATTGCAGTACCTATATGCCCTTTTCGGATCGGATAGAGTTTTTTGTACATATTGTATACAAATTTGCTCGTTTAATAGTAGAGGATATTAATAAAAATAGATTCACATTGATCTTTCATTCACGCCATCTTCCAGACCACGGCCCCAAACCATAATAATATTATAAAACACAATAATAATAAAATGAAATAAAACGTTTAACATTAAACTCTATCATCGCAGTTGTTATTGCTTTTATTGCTTACATTGACTATTATTTGCTATTTCCATACAGACTGAGACCTCGGAGAAAATCGCTTTTGAATATGTTTATTTATTTTACAGAGGCTTACTTACAGCATTTTCTATTGGTTAGTTACGTTTAGGCTTCTGGGCATGAGGTCCGCCTAGAGCGGGAGAAGTTATTTGATAATTTCCTACCCAAGAAAATATTGGGTTATTAGGTAAAATTTATTGGGTTTTTCCATCTGAAATTTCTCAGTAGCACCCCGGAATCTGGATTTGTGCCCGGTTGATGGCAAAAGGCTCGCCCTCTATTACATGGGATGGGACTTAAACCTAACTGACGAAATTTGTGTGTACTATAGGTACAGTTCTGCCTAACCCCTTGGCGAATACAGGCGTGACGTTATGTTATGATAAGAAAAGAAAGAAATAATAATATTTATTTGGACACTGTTCGTGAAACACGAATAAAAAAATAAAAAGTAAAAATAGCAATAATAGTGTGTGCCTCACGGCTGCGCCAAAAAGTTTCATTTCAGCATTAATGCCAGACAAATGCTGTCTGACGCTGGTTTTCTAATGAACCCCTATGGACAAGCCGATCATCTAGTAATCAAATATGAATTAAAAACAAAGAAAAAAAAATCCGATATCAACAGGAACTGTCCAAGCAAAAACCTGTTCTTAGCGATGAGCTAAATAGGGCACCATCCGTGCACTCACAAAGCGCAACAGGCCGCCGACCGCGGCGGACAGATACACCGACTGTTATTTAGTTTTAAGACAAGAAAAATTTATGTGGGGTGGTTGAATAAAAAATATGAATAGATTGATAATTGATTGTAATTTTTTGTAATTCAAAAGGCACCAAGAGAAGAGAAAGAAGTTTCATATTTGTTAAAAAGAACAGCATCCCTCCTTTATCAATACAAATAAACCTCGACTCAATTTAAAAAAAAAAAAACACGATATTGATCGTTTAAGTGGTTTTGGCTTGAAAAGGTAACAGACAGACAGTTATTATTTAAAAAAAAAAAAACAATATCAAAAACCTTGTTACGTCATATTTGTTTAGCAAATATGACAAGAAAAGAAAAATACACTTTACCTATGTCGTGGTGCGTCACTACAGACGTTTACGTTGCAACAAAGCTAACTTCTTTATGTTCTCTCTTTTACGCTTACCGGGAAGTAAATTAGATCCATAAAACGTACATATCTATCTACTGCATGTCATCTCGGTAAACCCATAAAAGCTGCCTCAGGAAGGGATTTATGATCTCCAATGGGTTAAATAGAGCTACAATTAGAGCCATAATCTTACAAGAAAGTACTTAAAACCGCGATGCGTTTCACTGTGAATACTAGTACAAGTGTACAGTCGAACAAACTATTTATCTTTACTTTATTTTCCTTTTTTTTTTGTAATCTTTCTTTTGTTTACTTATTGTAAATTCGAACGATTTTAAAATTGAAAACACTCGTGTCACATATAATTAATAACTTAAAATAGTTTTAAGACTACTAATTTTGACTGTCGCAAAAAATTTAAACAAAAAATCTGTACCAAAATCATATAGGGAACTGCCTGATGAATCGTTTTAAAACAGCGTTATTCAAATGGCTTATAGAAAAATCATTTTATTCTGTGAATGAGTACCTAAACTTTAAACACTCACACTGACATTTTACTTTAATAATTTGAGAAATGATTGACATTCGTATTCTTTCCAATTTTATTAGCTTAATTTAATTAATTCATGTAATGTTTGCATGCTAGTTTTAGCGAATTGTTTTAGAAACTGATAAATAACCCAACCAACTGTAATGTACTACAATTCTTGCAAATAAATTTCATTTCATTTCATTTGTAGTATATTATACCGGTGTATTTTCGAAAATCGTTCATTCAGGCAAAAATATTCATATTTTTACTATACTGTCAATATCCATTATTTATTGTGTGCGTAATAACTTTTTAAGCACTCAAGAGAGTGATATAAAAGAATTGACTACTCAGCACACTCACAACATCGTTTAAAAGTAGTTGCAAGTTTAGCTGCCTGTATACCAAATAGCTTGGTTGACTGTACGTATCTGTTTTTCCAACGTTTTATCATTTGTCTTTTTTTTTGTTCCACAAACAGAATTAAACATAATTACAAATAAAATAATTATTTTTTAAGCAGAAACTACAGAACGCCACCTGAAACGATCCTTACATACCTACTCCTTTTGCCTCGTTTACGTTCATACATCTGATCATACACGCACGCCGGTTGCGAGTACTACGCACCTGTCCTTTCTGAAGAACAACACCAATTAGGTCACTATATGTTCTCCTAGGGCGTCCCTCCCGACGTTTCCACTCACATATGCTTTTTAAATACACTTTCTTAGTCGCCTTTCATTCACCCTCTCAACATGACCAAACCATCTAAGAATACTCATTTAAATTATTGTCACTACGTCTTCTTTTAAACCACACCGTTGCCTTATCACATGGCATAATTCCTCAGCCTATCATTCATAGTCACACCACAGATGCTTCGCAAGGAACGCATTTCCACAGCATTTATTCTACTTTACCATCTACTTATGGAGTGTACTAAGACAAAAAAGGAAAGAGAGACACTGTTGAGCAGAATAAAAGTAAATGAATATGATATTGGTCCTTATGTTAAAGTTTTAGCGCAACCTTCACCTGGGATAGCAAACCTACTTATTGATTTGTTTAGACATTAATAATATATAGTGTATTTGTAGATGTAGTTTAGAATAGTTTAAGTTATGATGAGGCTGACATGCCACTGTGGACAAAAGCCTCCTAAAAATTTAAGATTAAAAAAAAAATGTTTCTTTTACCACACTCAACATTCACTTCCACATACAAGCGTAGGCACAGCACATCATTGTAAACAGCCAGTCGAGTGTTTTCAGTATAAATTGAGCAATAATATTAGATAGCCTTAGAAGAATACTACAAGACTGTATCGTTTCATTTTATTAAACGTGCTCGTAAAAACAATGCGCGTTAAGTGGATATAAAGCCATAAAATATATATTATATCCTTTATTAAACGAACCGTGTAGTTCCCCCAAAGGAAATCAAAACCAAGTAAACGTTGACGAACATAAAACTGTTAGGTATTTCAATAAAATCTGTATTTATTGTCACTAAAAGCAGTTACCGTAGTCTATACGTATATGGTTTGTATGAAAATATCTGGCTTAGTTCACAATGTCAGAATCAATTGAATTGCAGGAAACCTACTGGTTACCTTTTCTTGTGGTATTCACAAGGCAACTTGATGTGCCGCGACACATTCGATCGGACTGATTACGATCCGTAGATCGCAAATTCAAAATCAAATAATTTATTCAAACTAGGCTGAGAAGTTCTCTTCCTAGTAGCACTTCTCTAACGTCAAAATTACATAAGACAGTCCTCCAAAACGCACCCTTCCCCACTTCCTAGTGGCAGCACAGCCGTCTGTTCAGTTAAAAGGTTAGGTTAGGTTAGGTTCGCAGTCTTACAAGTTTAAAGATTTTATACACCTATATTTCAAGAAACTAAGGGTCAACGACCGTAGGCAGTGTAGGTAGTTGCTATAAATTTAAGTTAAGAAAAAACAATGTTTTATTGTGTTTAGATTTAGATATCGATGCCCATCGAGTCTATGAAGTATGCCAGCTAATTTAGTTTAAACCTGTACAGTATTGAAGGGGTTTTTCAACCAAACTCGACACAGCAATATAAACACACATTTTATCACCAGTATTATGAATAAACATAACAGAACCGAACAAGCTTGAAACTTACCCAAAAGTGCCAAAAGCACAGTCTAGACACATTTTAATCAAAATTCCGACACATACATTTCCCGGCTCCCTTTATGAGATTGTCATATCCAAACCTCGGCCGCGTTCGGTCATTTTCGGGACATCAGTGTCCGAAGTTTTATGTTACGACTGTTCGATCGTAAGTCGTAACCCGGAGCTGGTACCGCGAAGCCCACTTTATTGCCGAATTTCTGTAAACCGCAACTTTCTGTCGTAAATCGAGATCTCTTTACAATTTACTAGGGGGTCTTACCACGAGTGGCTACAAGTCATCCGTAAGTAATTAATATTCACAGCAGTACATATTGATATTCCGTAAAATTCGCATCAACAACCCAATGCAGAAATGGTACCGAGATGGGAATCCGAAGTGAACTTTTCTTAGGCGAATTTCACCAACAACTGAACGCGATCAGCACACATAAGCCAAAACCTGTCGGTGTTATCACTTTTATGGAATATTGACACTGACTGCTCTTGAACGCGCTTTAGATATTATGCTGATCGCGTTCAGTTTTATAGGTGAACTTCGTCCTTAATAGCACTACGATACTATAGTAGTTTTTAACTAAATATCCAAAGTTGTTTGTAATATTGATACACAAAAGACTATAAGACTGATTGATTTGGTACTAGCCGATCTACTCTGTATAAATATATCATCACGAAAACTAAGGTGAACTAAGCTGTCACTAGTGTCAATGCCAACAGTGCGTTCATTATAACTTGTTCCGTCATGCGATTGGTAGCACTGTTTTGTCAGTCGCCATTTTGAACTCTATTAGTATAGCAACTAAGCTTAACAAGCAATGGTGCCAACATGACGGCAGGGACAATAGTTATTTTGAACGGTCAGTAGCATTAGGTAGACTGACATTTCACTTCACCTAAGTATTCACGATGAGATTTTTAAAGAATACTTCCGATTTTGATTGATTAATTAAGCTGCCCAACGCGTTAGTTAGACACACATCTAGACATCCTAAGAAGATTTTTAGCTGGAGTACCAACTAGTAAGATTTATAGCAGATAATACTAGTGAAAGATTTAATAGTGACAGAAAACGTTTTCTACTCAGAGCCCTAATAGATGACGTCATAAACCAGGATTAATGGGTCTAGTTTCAATCATCAGGTACTCAATGATGTAATTAAAAAGTTTCTAATACTGGTTCTATAAAGATTAACTTCTGTATACTTACTATATTTTCTTTCTTTGCTCATGAGGTTTATTTCTATTAATTCTATTAATGAGATATTGTTAATTATATGACTGACTCGTTGGTCTAGTGGTCGCAAGAGCTACTGCTGAGCATGAGGTCCTGGATTCGATTCCCAAATCGGGCAAAGTATTTTTGGTTTTTTCCAACAGAAATTTCTCATTATTAGCCCGGAGTCTGGAATTGTGGCCGGTTAATGACAATAGGCTCGGCCCCTATTACATGGGACTTAAAAACATAATTGGCGAAATGTGGGTGTACTTCAGGTACACCTCTTCCCAACCCTTCGGGGAAACAAGGCGTGCTGTTATGTGTTTATGTTAATTATATTACTTCCCATGTTGTAGGAAATAATTATAATTAAGTAACAATATCTCATTCGTAAATTAAAACGAGAGAAGGGTTTCTTCTTTAACCACTAAAACACTGGTTGTAGAAAAAGAATCGAACTACGTTTAGTTACTGTTGTAAAACATAATTGCACATATCTAGATCCTCAGACGCCCCGCGGTCACAGGTTTTGTCTTCGTCTGCCTATAACCCAGAGCTAACTAACTAACTTCAGACTTTCATTTTACTTACCTCTAAGGTAATCTCAACCTATTTGTCAATATTATAATCTTCATAAACTTGCTAACAATGCTTTGCCCGTGGCTTCCCCCGCGTGGATGTCGCAAAATATCCCTCGGGAACGTACTACCGAGATTAAAAGTTAACCAGTTAGTTGTATGTTCATCCAGGTTTTAAACTATCTGTGTGCCAAATTTCATCCATATCCGGAACATACATCTGGACAAACGGAAAAAATCTTTGTTACTATTTTATTATCAACACTTATCCAAATTTAAATCCTAGTTTCCAATTATGGATGTTACTTCTAGATTTCAAAATTATATCTAAAAATCTGTTGAAAAAAAGTAAATCATATTTTACGTAGGAGAGCAAACTGAACTTTATGCCGACGCATTAAGTTTTAAATTAATTATTCCAAAAACAAGTGTTTATTATCATGTCTGGAAACTGAACAGTGAACGCAGATTACATTATGTTACATACTTCTGTACTAGCCATCATATTGGAGAACATAGCTTATTTTCGATTTATATATTTTGTTACAAATCAACTAACGATTTTAACACGTCGTATAATCATTTTAACATCTACGCTAGTGCTGTGCACTTCTGTAAGTAAAAAATTCACAATACCTAAAATCGTATGTGATATTTTGTTTGTGTATGTTTTAGTGAGGAAGTCGTTAAAGTGCCCTATCAATAAATAGTGCCTCGGCGACAGAGCTCTGCTCTGGTGAAAATAGGGAATGCATTTTAATACCATAGGCAATAATAATTCCATGCTGCCATTTCATTATTCTTAGGTAGCCATCTTGTTCTAAACTTTAGGCGACCGAGCTCTGATTGGGTGAGAATACGGAGGAAATGAATTTTCCCAGATATGAGACCTAGCTAGATCGGTTTTTCGCCTCGTAAGCCCTCGTATCGCAATGCAACTTTCATCGATTTCGTTAGAGCAGTTTTGGAGAACGTCATTACAAATATATAATATACATATATGTATACAAATATTCCTCATTTAATAGTATAAGATTATAATATCATTTACACAGACGATAATGTAGTTATATAGTTTTACGTACATTTGTCGAAGCGAACTTGATTACTTCGCGTGATTTCATGGTAGTGGTTTCGCTCGCTAAGCGATATTTATGTCCCAGCTTGCTTACACACGGACCATAAAGTTTCGAAGACGCTTACAAATCAGTTTTCTTTTACAATCCACCGCTTTTTCCTGTTTAATTACTGAGATTGCGGTAATTTGCTGTTACGTGAGTGTGTTTACGGATAACATGGTTGAGAGAACTGGGTTCTGTTTGTAAAGGTTTTTGTGTGTTCTCGGCGAATTGGATTTTGTGGAAGGTTCAATAATGTTTTAACGCATCAAGTTGACTTGCGTGTTTTGTGTGACTCATCGACATTTGTTTTGATTAATCGAAGTTTCGTGTTTTGATACATGTCAAAATATACTTCGCTTCGACTTAGTAACATGATTTAAATCATTTTACTTTCACTGCATTCAATTTAACATGAGGTCAAGTTTATCTCCCAGAACCAGGGACCGAAACCGGTATGACCAATACGGGTATTTTTTCGGATTCATTTATATTTTAAAGGGTTACCTTAAATTGAATACAATACCGGTTACCGAAATTAAAATTACCTCTATCTTACACGTGCCGTCGGCATTATTTAAAAGGAACGCATCGCCTTTGTGTGTAACCAGTATTAATACAGCTTACAGACATAGGCGTGGCCGTTTTAAAACGGTAACCCAAATAGAGGTAACGTGTTTCTTCTTCTTGGTTACCCAGATAGCAGTAACCTTAGTCGTAGAAGTAGCGAAAATTCTTCGATATCTGTACCGTAATTTATAAAGATTTTCGGCCCCTGTCCAGAAGTAACAATGCGAGATAATTTACTGCTCATTGGCACTTCCTACCTCGAATGCTAATTAAAGCTGTTGTGCTCAGCGACTTCTTGCTGGGGAATTCTAAAGATTCTTTCTTACCAAGGAACTATACGAACTAGGAACATACCTGTCAACAAAAGCAAACATAATAAATTAGTAAATTAATTCGTATTTTACATAAGTTCTGTAGGTAGTTGTGTGTTCTGTGGGTCTGACAACTAGTCTTACCAAAGGGTATCGTGTTACCCAGTAACTGGGTTGTGGAGGTTAGATAGGCACTCGCTTCAAGTAAAAACCCCAAAATAATTAGGAAAAGGTTAGGCAGATTGATTGATAAGTTCTTTAGGTATAGCTTCCCTAATTATTTAATTTTTATATTATTAAAATTTAGATGATATAAAACTTATTTTTATATAAGATGGCCACGTAAATATTGATTGGCCAAGGAAGCAGCCAAGATCAGGCTTAGACGTTATAAAGGAAGACGTAAATACCAGGATAGTGTACATAAATAAATTACCAGCGCCGATATATAAGAATATACGATTCTTCGTAACAGAAACGAAATAAAAATGTATATAGAAAAGGAAGTCCTCTTAATTAAGATAAGTTGTGTGAAGTCAATGATGTTTCTTTTGGGATTTATTGGTCTTACTTATCTTCGGGGAATTAGGATTTATGGTTAAAGAAGAGGGATTTTTGTAAGTTATCATGTAATTCGTTAATCCCAAGAAAATATATTTGAGGATTTTATTATTTACTTCTATATGGATTTTGCCAATAAATAATCTATGCGTTGTCTTTCTCTGGATGTCGGTTCTAATAGACAAACCTATAATGTAACCTTCTTTTTATTTGTTTTAGTTGGTAAACGTTCCACTTTTTCATGAGGAATATAAGTAGGTATAATGAAAATTTTCTACACAGCAAAAACCTGCATGATTAGTTACGAGCTAAAACTAGTAAGGTACGACGACGATGAAATCTGCTGCTGATATGCTCACAAAGTTAATGTTATCCCATTGTTTGTCTTATTTGTTTTTAGTATATTCGTTTATTTATGTATATTTATCTGTGCTTGTATGTATACATATATTTAGTCATAGATTTATAGTTTTTAATAGGCATCTGAGTATATAAAAAAAAACAATTTTTCGTAATTGCACCTACCACTGTTTGTCTCTGCATCACCCAAAGGTTGACTGGTAGAAAATGCCCATGGAATTAAGTCCGCCTCTGAACATTTCTGGCTTGTAGTATTAAATAAATATATAAATCTTTCAGACCGAATTTTCACTAAACAAACATCAGTAAACGAGGTCACCTGGACCCGTACCGTGAAGGTTGGTTCAAGGTGGAGCGGAAAAACAGTTTCTGGAAGGATTTGGGGGAGGCCTTTAACAAGCAGTGGGACAGAATAGACTACGTAAAACAAAAGGCATCAATAAAATTACAGAACCTAATACTCCTGAGCATCATAATTAATTTCCGAATTTAAATCGAGTCTTAATTTCCGAGGTAAAACCATGGCAAGTCGGGCATCTCATGATATTGTAGTAGCCGCCATAATGACTACAGTGTCGACGTGACCGGAATCCTTGAGTCTTGCATGTTATTTTTTTTTGACTGTATGTTTTCATTTATTATTGACTTAATCTACTCATTACACTGTTGTTTTTTGATACGACTTGTATTGTAATATATGGTCAGCTGGCGACCTCGAAAATTGACCATATTATTCTTGCCAGAGCAACTTGCAGCAGCAAGTTCGTCATGCTCCCTTAAATATCACTGCTTGCGTTAGCATTGGGGGTCGGGTTGCCTCCTTCCCTTAAATATGGCGAGGGTGGTAGTGGCTGATCTTTGCGTTATGATCGTTTTATTTAATTTAATGTTTTGTGTTACGCGTAACGTAAATTATTTTGCATAAGTGCTATTGTATTAGAATCGAGTTTTTCTAACTAATATAGCTGTGCAGCTGGGGAGTTTGTTGCGCCACTTCTTTTTCCCAGCTAAAGCACTAGGCAGTGTTGATGGGCGTGCGTTTTTGGGGGACTGTCTTATGTAATTTTGACGTTCGAAAGATGCTGATTTCTCGACCTAGTTTGAATAAATGACTTTTGAATTTGAATTTATCAATCTATTTGGATCAGTCATTTACTACATCATATAGGTACCGTGCTATAGGTACTTTAATGTACCTATGTACAGTAGGTGTGTACTTTGATTGAAGAGATTTAGATTGAAAATGTGTAAGAACCGGATATGAAGTGACAAACGTTATATATAGCAAAAGTATTAAAAAAAAATATGGCACAGCTATGAAAGTAGACGAATTTTACAGAATAAACAATTTCATTTCTTTTCACAAAGACCAGAAAAACTACATGAGGATTATGTGAAATATGATAGGATTAGGGGATGTAAGAAAGAAGATATGCTTTGCCGACCCTAAAATAATCGGGATAAGGTCAGAATGATAACGAAATGAAAGAAATCTCTCCAAAACTAAAGAAAGATATAATATAGTGTTAGCTATATCCTCAATTGCTTTTCAGTAATAATCATAATAATTTTCGTAATATTAATGGAAGTTCCACCGCTGGCTTTGATTAGCTATTAACTATCCATAAAACTTGATTGATTTGTGATACGGGCTTAACTTTAACTATGTATGTAACATTATAAGATATATACTCCTGTATTGGTTACATCACCACATATAAACTACGCATCAAAGACACGTTTACCGCGCGAACGACATATATAAGACTATCCGACATCAGCACTTGGGCAGTTACCCGCCAGACACAACACCCGTCTGGTCGGAGGATCCTCCCTTTTCTATGGTGGATGAGTGAACTTTACACCCTGTTCCTCATGCCCCTAAATTAATATATGCACTCAACTCATGCACTAAACTCCATTGTAACCATTATTAAGGATTACGTTGTAATTTTAACGAGAACGTGGTAAATGTATTTGTGATTCTACGTTAATTTGAGTCCGAAAGCTTAATAGCAGAATCGTGTTAGGCCTTCCTAACTGGCTTCCGAAATATCAGCCACGGCTTTGGTAACCAAGATTAAGACACGCAGTAAATGTAGGTACTGTTGATTTTGCTCGTCGATTTTGCTCGTCGATTTTGCTCGTAATATTGCTGGTTTTTACTGGTTTCCGAAATATCGGCTACGATTTTGGTAACCAGTAAAAAGACGGTGGAAATTTCAAAAATCACAAGGGACAATGGATTTGAATGCCCCTTTTTACTAACCATATTGCATACCATGACCTGCTGGTCCCATTGCAGGCCAAAGACCTCCCTACTCTCTTTCCACTTCTCTCTATTTATAGCTGCTAAGGACCAGTTCTTGTTGAAGGAGTACAACTCATCCTGCCATCTCCGTTAAAAATGTCACATATGACATTTAACAATTTCCACCGTCAAAATGTATTCTTGTTTTAGCTAGTAGAGTTCCACCGCTACATTGTGTTGCCCTTTTCTGGCTCCAGAAATATTGACTTCGGCTTTGGTAACCTAAATTACAACAAGCAGTAAATGTATTCTTAGTTTTACTCCTCAATTTGAGCCCTAAAGTTCCACCACAGCATTGTATTGCCCCCTTCTGGCTTCTGAAATATAAGCAAAGGCTTTGGTATTCGAAACTACGATGGATATTACAAGATAAACAAGCTTGGTTGTGGTCCCAATTGCCTTCTAGCTGAGTTAGTAGCAGCTTGTACTAATTAATACAGGCATAGGTTTACACAACCGCTAACGCTTGCCACAGGACATTCCGGAACCGGTCTGTGGTTTTCGACATATCGCCTTCGACTAGGGACAATTCTGAATGTCTAGATTAAGGGTGTTTTTTCGGCGCCTTATTTCAATAAGTTATATGTCCTTAGCTTGTTTTTGACATTAGAACTTCTGTAATAATTTTTATTTTTTTACTTTTATATCGGTTTCAAGCATTTTACATAATCTGGTCTTACATAAACCAAATTAGAGGCCCATGGGCGGCATAATAACTCTGACACCAGGTTAGTCACTAACTACAAGAAATGGAAGTCTTAACAAACAAACACATAGATACTTTATTTCAAACAAGCGTGCAAGCCATCTTCAAATGTCAAGTCTCCAGTCTCCTACATTTGACATTTAATACTTATCGTTGAAATGGTCCACTTCCATACAGTTATAATGAAATATGAATGAGGCTAATCCAATTATTATGTCGATAACCCTGATCGCCTTACGATATTATTATGATGGGATTCGTGTGGGAAACATTGAGCTTGCGAAGCTCAAAGTGAATAGATGTAGTAACAAAGAAAACCAAAATCGAGCTATAATGGATGGTTGAAAAATATTCTCTTCTTTTGAAACAAATATCATAAAACTGGGTATGACAAGTAAATAGAATACCCATGGTATTAAATCTGAAAACTTGGCAGAAGGCGGATGTGGCGATGCATTCTACAATAAACATGTTCTTGGTGAGACGCCAAAAGAGAATGATATACAAGTATTGGAAACCGCAAACGATGAAGTAAACTTTTTCCAAGATAATGTAAAAATAAAATTTCGTGTTTGCATTCTGAAAAGGAAGTTCGTGTCAGTTTGAGAATGGAAGGTAGACATTCAATAATATTACTGCAAATAATTCTGAGAACATTTTTGAGGAATGGGGCTAATTGATTTTAGCACTACAGGTGTTATTTACTTATCAATTACTTCACCATCATAATTTTACAACTTATAAATTAGCGCTGCTGATCTAAAACCAATATGTTTTGTATGTTTTAACCTCGATGTGGCCCCGGTGATTACATCCACGTGTCTCAAATATTTTTTTTCATCACTTTTGGTCTTTATCTCCGTTTTCAATCCTTCCCCCTGCAGCAATATCATCTCTCAAATTAATTTTACCGGTGCTTTTCCCTTCCTTATTTTCTTTAATTCACTTTTAGATTAAAGTAAGTCTTCTGCTTTAAGTGTTCTAGTAGTTTACAAGAAACTATTACTTTAAAGAGCCTTTATTGTAACTAAGTTCCTATAAGAATTTATGTGAGAGAGAGAGAAAGACAAGCCATGCACAATAAGTTTTATTGATGAATTCTATTAAAGTTGAGAATCCCATAAATGTAATGTTTCTGTTCCACATTCACTATGGCTTCAGACCTGATTAATTCCTTAAATAGCTCTTACACACACTTTAAAACATTAACTACAAATTAAGCCTTTATTTTAATCACATCATTGATCTCAGTCATAAACTTTGTAGCCATAGCTACTAACTTTGCAACAACAAAATAAGCGAAAGAAAGGTTGGTAATAATTCCAGTAGCTAGTTTATATCGTGCGGTTGTTATCTGTCGCAGTGTACGCTTGTGCTGTAAGTAAGCAAATGTGTCGACGCCGTGGCGCACCTTGTTTCCGACGTGTATTTGACACACGGGTGAAAAGGATAGACGACGATCTTAATAATTTATTAGCGTGAAAATTATTATAAGGAGATAACGATTTTGATCCGCTGGCAGTAAAAAGCGTTGGCAATATATTGAAATCTGCCTAGAAGTTTGACCGTAGAATAGGCATATGCATCAAATATGATATTGAATATAAGATCCACACATGAATAAAATCATACTAGGAATAGCACACAAGCTATTCTTACCCCTCACACATCATCTACATCATATCCATTGAATATTTTTCCAATAGCCATGCTCGCAGAAAATTGTCAAAAATAATAATACGAGTGCAACAAGACTGTGGGTGATCTCATATTATATCATAATAATATGTTTGAACAACCAAGGTCCAGGTTGCACCCTGAAGTTTTTATTGTAATAATTTTCCTCATTCCACCAACACCCAACAAGTTGGCCCAAGACAAAACTACTGTCCAACCTTCGCACCAATACCAGCCGCACTCATCCGGAACAGCTGACGAACGCAAATCAGATAGCACCATCTTCTAAGCCGTCATAGATCACAATCGCGACACTTCATGACATCCACATACAAAATGAATAATGGCAACTATCTTCATCAGTAGACATACCGTCTAGCAAGATTCTCTGCTCCTTAGAAAGTAGATGGTTCTATTTGATCTGGGAGTTCTTGTACATGTATATATACAACTATTGTTCTTTTGGGGTGCGTTGAAACAGGTTGGGTCTGCTTGTTTGCGTTACTTTCACTGTAATTTGAGGATTGAAGAGATGTATTTGTAAGAGCACGGGTTATTCTTTTTCGTTTATCTGTTTATCATCCTTTTATAAAATTATTAGTTGGAACTCGAAATCTTTTTACCATTATCATCGTCCGGAAATCTTAAGTTCATAAGTTGCGAGTATAGGGTCAAATAAAATTAACTAGCTAAACTCAACTGGGCACATATAAAACGTCAGAACCTAGACGCACGGTTCCAATTGGTCGTTTCCTATGGAGAAGAACCGGCCAGAAACGCCACAGTCACTCGTTTAAAAATATTTGGCTTTTACAATGTTATCAAACTAGAGTGTTAATAGGTGTGGGACAGTGTAGGGCTATCAACAAGAACCAGGTAGTTAACAATATAGAAAATGGTCAAATTATATTTGAATTTAAAAAATTACCAGTTTCGTGCATAAAAAGTGGGTATTAAAAGTAAGACAAAGTGACAGTGAAGTTGTATTTATAATCTTCAAATAACAATATAAAAGACCAGCACATTAAGTGTGGAGTACACAAACGCGCCATATTAACATCAAATAGTCGTCTCCGCACAGATTGACGTCAGATTACGACTCTGCTCATCTCACTTAATACGAACATCAAGACTTACAAAGTATTTAATGGCTTGCATAGCAATGACAATCCTTTCCTTCGCCATTGAACATCGTTTATCTGATCTCCGTACACATAAAAACTATTACAATGTTTATAACACACCGCCATTGCGATCTATTGACCTTAATCACACGCATTAGAAATGTGACTAGCAAACAGAGAAATCAGACATTACACCGTTCCCGATATGTGACGGCCACACAAAGAAATATTATTGAAATCAAGTGAAAATATTGCTTCCGCCACCATTGGCGATCTCCCGTCTTTTTTCTAGCACCCATCTTGTTCAGATTCATTAACGCCGAATCTTCTGTCTCCTTCACGCAGACCGTGACGGCTGACTGATCTTATTTGTTTATTTATCTATTGTTTAGTAAAAGCTGTTTCACGGTTGTGCTGATTATAATCATTGTCTACCATTCGGGTCGTTTTCTCATCTATTTTAATTGTCAATACTTTGACACTTTCAAATTATACAGAGAAAGTATTACAATGGTATGTCACGAATCGATTCTAATGCAAAAAAAAAAACTATGTTGCTAAAACATGGCGGTCAATCGTGCGTCTTAATAAATGGATGATTACATTCATTCGTGTTATGATAGCATCTAGTATTCAGGGCATTTCTCGATTTCAATAAATTCTGGCCGTGGTCGAGATATTTTTGTACATGAAAAATATTTCGTATATATTTAATGTGTCTATTCATTATTCAGATCGGCTATATTGCCTGCGGCGTGTGATTACTCGGTGGATGTACTTAACTGAGCACATCTGTACTTTTTGTGATGTTAATATCACATTGTGTTCAATCTTCGTTGTCATCTTAACGACTTCATGAATCTTTTTCTTTACTTATTTCTTTTGTGTTATTAGCATTTGTATTCAAGTGTTGAATGGAACTTGCAGTTTTGTTTAAAAGTTCATTACCATTATTGATGTTAATGATCGCAAGTGCGATTAAAAGATTCATGATTTTCTTTATTCTAAAACGCTTTTTAAATTCACAATAACTTTAGGCTTTTGACGCTGGTAAGCTTATTATCAGATGCAATGATATTTAAATTAACGTTATCTTCATCGTACGTCATTTATAATAAGAAAACTTGAGCTCCGGTCTACCTTAATACCTTTTCAAAGTAGGAAATGAGCTTATTCTAACAACTCGATTGTCAGTTCAACAATTACAGTTTTACTATCACGAATACCATTTGACATTAGAATGTTGTTAATAATTCAATAAATAGCTGTAGTCTAAGCAATTACTTGGTGTCTATATGTTGGATTTTGTACAAGTATTTATTTGTTTAATTAAAAGGTCGTGACCACAGATGCATCGGACAGAAATCCATATTGTAATGACACCACAATATGAAGTTTCCGTATGTACTTGAGGTTATTTCTCACAAATGTATTATTAAATTTGTATACATTTATCGCTGTTCTCAACTGAGAAACTGAAATTTACACATTTGTAATAGAAATCCTATATTTTATGGGTAGTGGATAGTCAACAAATGGTTAGTGTGAGTAGGTTTGCTTGCGAAGAGCTTACAAGATTCATGAGTTGGAGCTTTGTCTATGTTCAAACCTAGTACCTAGACATCGACAACATGTATATGTATATAGTTTTTTGCACTTATAAACGAATTTTTTTTTTTTTTTCTTGATATAGACCATTAAAGGCTCCCGCTGACAGGCGCGACGGAACGGTGCGACGCGATTCTGGTAGAATAATTTCCATGAAGTTTTCATATAATTTATTCTACTAGAGTCGAGTCCGCGAGAGACTTAAAGCATCCTCCCTTTTGAGAACCTAAAGAACGCAAGTGATGCCGCGATGGGCGTGGCCATTTACTCATGTAACATAACATATTTTTTTTTTTTTTTGGCATCGACTCGAAAAGAAAAAGAAGCGTCATGTAAATAAAGTTGAGTCTGTTTGTAATGTCAAAATAACAGCTTTTTACTAAATGCATACTATGAAAGTATATAGATACGGTACTTATAACAAAAAAAGAAAAAATTGTCTGTGCCTGTGTTTGTTCCGGCTAATCTCTGAAACGGCTGGACAGATTTTGACGGGACTTTCACTGACAGATAACTGATGTTAGAAAGAGTAACTTAGGCTACTTTTTTTAAGAATTAGTGTCTATGCGGGCGCATCCGCGGGCAGCATCTGATCCTCAATAAAAGGACGCACTGTTGGTTATAATGTAAAAGCACATCAAAATATAGCTAGCTGATAAAAACAGTAAACCTGCCAACAATATTCTCTGCTTATTACCTCATAACCTATAACAGCCCGTGCGTCTAAGTAACTCTGTTTACCCCATAAAGGTTTACAAACTTGATGTTAGTACATAATAAAGGGTTAACTCATACGCTGGTAAAGTAAGGTAAGATGGGCCTGTTTATGGAATGCATTATAACCAGGCTGGATATAACAATAACTTGCTATATGTGTAAGTGTTATAATAAAGAGAGCCTGCTGAAAGCTTTTTAATAGTATCCTATTATTATATGGCTACCTATTTATACTTGGAAACTTGAAGTAAGATGCCAGAAAAATAAGGCGTTACATTTCTAAGACACTAGAATCGAATGTGTGGACTCCTAACAACATGGTAGCCGGATATTTTTCATTTTTTAAAGTGAAAAACTTATAAAAGCTTGGGAAATTTTAAATGAAAAAATCGGAGTTAGTTTTTTTAAATTAAATAGGTCAATAGCTACTAAAAGCCTCACACCTCTAGGGCGGTATCAATGGCAACAGCATGCTCAAAATTATCTAATCGACCTTTTTTTAACAGCATACACGTTCAATAAATAACCAGTAATTCTCATGATCTATAAAGAAATGAGGACGCTATAGGTATTTCAGAAACAGGCTTAGGCATTGTTACACCATAAAATTAATAATTAATACCGTGTAGTACCGTTTAAAACATACTACGGTAACAACACACCTAAAGCAATCTAAATACCTTATTAAATTAAACATACCTACAGACGAAACCTCACAAAAAATATCGACACGACTATTATCCCAAGCCTTGTCTTTCACAACATTGAGGTAAATAACCACCGATTAATATCTTCCTCGGATAAACAATCTCGTGTTCATACCCATTAAGTAAATCGTTCTTACTTACAGAAGATAAGGTTCCATTTCACTTTCATAATAGACCCGCCAATCTTAGTAATGAATCCCTATAAATAATAATATGTGTAAGCAATTATGTGCGCTGCAGTAAAGTCGACCGTCCACTGCTATGGGGGATGTGCACGGAGAGTTTTACCGCGTTAGCTGCGCGGTCCATTTGTTTGCGAGCCATCGCCACGCGCCGGCAGCGTCTAAAGACTGCTGTACTTATCAAATTCGTTGCGCCAAAAGTCCGTTGAGCACACCAGTTCTGTCACAGACAACCTTCAAAGCTGTCAGTTTCTATCAGTGTCGTAATGCGAGCAAAATGTGACACGCTCGGTTTGTATGGAATTTTAGGGGTACGAGGAACAGGGTGTAAAGTTCACTCATCCACAATAGAAAAGGGAGGATCCTCCGACCAGACTGTGTCCGGCGGGCAACTGCCCGAGTGTTGATGTCGGATAGTCTTATATTTATGTCGTGGACTCTAATTGCGCGATGCAGGATTTGTGTGACGTCATGTCTTTGATGCGTAGATCGTATGTGGCGGTGTAATCGCTACAGAATGTTATGACAATGCTGCATCTAGCAGCAGCCGTCTAGGCATCTCTGTGCTCTGTGCATATATCCGTACCTAGCATAGCCGTGGGTCGTAGTGGACGAATCCGCTTACATTTTCGTACAAAGCGAAGCTAAGTAAACATGGGTAGCTTAGCCGTGGGCTGCTATGGATCGGGGCCTTAATCGTTCAGTCCAAAATAGCCCTAATAAAAAGTGAAAACGCGTCTCGACACGTGTTTGGAGCTCGCCTCGGTGTTTAGGCTTGATACACGTGGGCGACTTGTCAGTGCGATTATTCACGTCACGATTTTGTATTACCAGTTAATGGTTTGTGTATGTTATGTTGTTTTGTAGTTTTTGATGAACATTTAATTGTTTAGGAAATGGTGATTTAGTTTTGAATATTTTTATTTAAAGATTGAATGCGTATCAATTGGGTGCCAACGTAGTACGTCTCTTTCTTCCATAGGTACCTACTGTCTATCAGTCGTCATATCAGAGTTCACTTTCGTACTCATATCATCTTACAGACAATTCGCATCATTAATCTTTTCACACCTTCGCATCTTCATCATCATTACTCGATAGGTTTTTGTCACCTTCTCAAAATCCCTCCTCCCACATGATGAGAGCAAAAAACTCAGATCTAATACTAATTGGTCAGTCAACAAAATTATCGGCCTAGCTGGTTAGACTGGAAGCCGACCCCAACACAGTTGGGAAGACCCAACTATGTTGGGGTTGGCTTCCATTCTATCCGGATGCAGCTGAATACTAGTTTTTTTTACATGCGACTACCAATATGACCTCAACAATCCAGTTACTGGGTAACAAGATACACCTTGGCAAGAGTGATTGTCAGAGTTTCGGGATTCTGACGACCCGTAACGATTGTGAAAGATCTACGAATGACAGCCAGGACCAACGGCTTAACGTGCTTTCCGAGGCACGGAAATGAGGCAGGCGGTCTCGATATGTAATGGATGGGCACCCACCGACCGCGGCAAGCGTAGCTTAACCTTGGATCGACCATCATCACATCTGCTAACAGAGTGCCCTATATTCGCGACAAAAAATAAAAAAAAGCTTCGATCGACCTGTGCGGATATTTATTTAGCCACGAGCCGCTCCCCCTCTTACCTGATCTAATCCTTAATAGGTACCAACAGTCACAGACAAAAATGGCAGGTGCTGGGCTCTGTCTCGCATAGGGTCCCAGCATTATGCTGAGCGATGGCCGTTTTGCGTGGATGTGACGCATATTGTCCCCCAAATTGTTTTTAGTGTATGTTCCTTTGCTTGCGTCATATGTACCGCAAATAAACGTATTTTCTTTCTTTCTTTTCTTCTTTCAAATGTTACTATATAAGTTCATCCACATTTCGCCAGTTATGTTTAAATCCCATGTAATAGGGGCGAGCTTATTCCCATCAACCGGGCTCTAATGATTTCGATGAAAGTTGCAATATGGGGGTTTACGGGGCGAAAAATCGATCTAGCTAGGTCTCATATCTGGGAAAATTCGTTTTCTCCTTATTTTCACACGAGCAGAGCTCGCTCGCCCAAAGTTTAGAACAAGATGGCTACCTTAAAATAATAACATGGCAGCATGGAATTAGTAAGTTATGTACATGTAATTAGTACGAACTATCCTAAACTATTAAAGAGTAGGTATTATCTATTTTCCCCGAGCAGAGCTCGGTCGACCACCTGGTCCTGGTACTATTAGTATAAGTACCTACTTATACTAATAGTAAGTACTATGAGGCACTCCATTTATCTCCTTCGCACCGATCGATCTCTCGCAACGTGATAGATAAGAGTCCCTATTATCCTAAAGGTCGCTATGTAAGTACTTAAATGTTATCGCCAGCGATTCTGTTAGATGGATTGTACGTTTATTGGTGTCTTCGAGAAGAATAATAAAGGATTTGGCACAGAATTTTCTTTAAAAAGGCAAAATATGACAAAAAAAAATTCATGTTAAGAACATAATATTGTTCGTTTTATGGTTTCGGAAGAAAAAAAACATGTTCGATATAAATAAATTTCGCAGACAGAAAAATTCAAATTAAAATTCAAAGATAATTATGGTTCTACCAGAATTGCGTCACACCGACGTCGCGTCGTGCCTATCTGCCTTCACTTAAAAGTTCAATTCGACAGAGAAAGTAAAACCAATAAATTAACAATTGACAGTCAAACAAAACAAGAACAAATCGTATACAATTGTCAGCACTTACAATAATCACAGGCAATTTAAAACATTGAGACACTGATAGATAATTCAATGCTCAAATCGAATTGATAAATCGCAACACTGGATCGATCTTACCCAGAAGCCACAAGCTACACGCCGAAGCGACACGCTTGTTGCGACGGCGACAGCGGAGAAGACGCGACAACGAAGAAATTGTTGAGAGTATGCCACTACTCACCGCGACGCGGCTCGCAGAGCGACGGACGGACGGAAACAAGTGACGAGCGAGCGTGTCGCTTGACGCAAGTCCCATCGCTTAAACCTGTGAACGGGGCCCTTAGGCAGGCTTCACGTGGGCGACTACTCGATTTGTTTATAGATCGAACGCGTTTTGGGAACGCGACTAAGCGTTATCAGATTGCCAGACTGTCGCAGTACAAGTTTGTGTGTTTGATAAGACAGTTGCAATGTAAATGAGGGTGACAACCTGCTTAACAAGTGGAGTTGCTTGACTAGATTTGGACCTGATTAGGTTCTTGTCTAATTATCTAATGATGTATTTATTTAAGTACCTGCAATTCTATTATAAAGAGGTAAAATTGTTTGTTTGTATGTTTGTCTCTCCGCATTTTAGGTATGAAGCTACAAGAACCTGGTGGGCTTGACTTTTTGGACCAATTCAGTGAGTGTAACGTAGGTAGTCAGAAGATCTAAGAGTTACGCGATAGAAAGAGAGGCAACTTCTAGGTGAATATAACTGTAGGTAATTAGCGCTGGTCAAAAAAGTGCAATTCAGGGTGCGACCTGAATTGCACTTTAATATGTCGTAGCAAGTCGCTTTTTATTTAAATGATTTTGCGGAGCGAACCATCTTATTAATCTGTGGTAAAAGGTAACAGTCTCTGGAAGTACTGATTCGATTATATATTTTTTTTACTTATAGAAAGTTACATTATTTCAAAGTGTCATAGAATTATTTCATGTTTAAGCAAGCACGGGGACGAAATCGCGAGCAACAGCTACTCATGAATAAATGAATACAACTTGTACTGCTTTAAACGTTGTGCTTAAATATCATTTAAGTTTATCATCTGTCAATAAAAGATAGATACCTACGTGTTTTCAACAAAATTGTTCAACGAATAAAATTCACTTTTGATTTCACTCAGTGTCTATCTTTTTTTCGCAGATTAAACAAAAACTTCATCATAATGCCTAAAACTATCTCCACAATAAGAAAGAACGCGTAGAACAAAAAAGCGGTCTGAAGCAAGCTTCGATCGTCGAACCCACTGATTCGTAACCACCCACAGTAATTACAGAGAGCAATTATCTAAAAACGAGTGAAAGTGATAAACGTCGGTGGTTTTAAGAAAAAGTATTTATAAAACTAATAGCCTGTAGCGACAATGACGTATTTTTGACGTCCATTGACGGCGAAAAACACTTTAATTAAAACTTTTTCACTAATGAAGTAACCTAAACCACTTTTCGATTACTACCACTGTGTGATGTCCAATGACATCTCACTACCTGTTCTTATCGATGGCTTAGAAACAGCAACAGCAATGGATATCAAACTCTCAGACAGACACGTTCTTACGTCCCTATTACGTAAACGAGCCGCTTGCAGAATCTCTAATGCTTCTCGCCCGTGACTTAAATGCTGATGGACCTGACTTTTGAATCTACGTGACCCGTCGCTTAGTGAAATTAAAAGTGTTAATTCAGTTTCGTTGTTATTTTTTATGTTAATTTGAGAAACGAAAGAGAGTTTCGTGTTTATGTAATTGAGTCTTTCAGGGACTATTTGCTGGTGAAATTAACTGTTTTCTGTCGTTCAGGTGATTTTGCGATATCGGTTTTTGCTGAGTAATTGTCATCACATTTCTAAGAGGTCGTTAGCTTTCGCTCATCACTTGCCTATCTAAAATGTTAATGTACTCTCGTTAGAACAGATAACTATATAACATAAAATCGCGCCCCGAACATGGTTAGGCAGGGGTGTACGGTGTACCTATAGTACACCCACATTTCACCAAGAAATTCTTAATGGAAAAAAGCCCAATAACACTTTGCCCGACCACAGACAGAACAGATTAACTAATAGTAGATTATGCACCGAGGGGCTAAAGTTGTGTCTTATGTCACGGGCGTCATATTGAATCTCGAGCGCAATGAAGGATTCGGGATTTAACTCCCGAACGCAGCGAGGGAGTTAATACAAGAATCCTGAATGCAGCGAGGGATTCAAGCTAGCCCAAGGCAAAGACACCTTTAGCCCAGAGGAGGATACTCTACTTTTTACACCTACTGTGAGAAAATAATAGCCATAGTACGAAAAACAAAGTATTTAACAAACAGTAAGAATAAGATATTTAGAACTAGTTAGTTATATGCACTTACATATTAATTGAAGTTAATGGTAACATTTGAGACATTAGTCCAGTTGTGCAAAGATAAAGTTAAGTTTTTATTTGGTACGTTTATAGATGTTGATTTGGAATTTATTTGAGTATTGCTCGTCAATGCTTCAGAATCTTGTATTTGAAAAAAAAAAAAATTTTTTTTAATAACTCTTTCTTTTTAAAATCGAGAATATCATACACACGTAGTAAGGGTATCGAGAATAGCTTTCCTCTTTCTGGCACCAAAAGGTGTTTTTTAGTACTATACTGCCAATTTTGCTGAGCATGTGAGATTCCAAATTCAAATCACATTATTAACCAGCGGGTCATAATGAAATCCAGTACAACATTATTGACCGGCTGTGCCCCCGGCCACTAATGACTCACTTTAGGTTAAGGTTGCTTGACATATAATTTCGAGCAGGTGGTGTGAAAAATATTTTTTTTGTTTCGGATGACACAAAAAGATCCATAAATTGTTGGTAACATATTTGCACTTAAATCCCTATTGTTATTAACTTAAAGTCGAATTTATGAGAAGACCACCCAACATCTAGACATAACGAGAAATGGTAATGGTCTTACTATGGTTGGTCTTTGCACAGATTGTCTTATTATGACGGAGGAAGTATCTGCAGCCTTCAGGATGCTATTGTGACTGCCTCTTATTCTGCTCGGGAGTGTGGCCGTTTTTTTGCGAATGTTGGCATGTAATCCATCGGTATGGGTTACCGTGAACATTTCTGATGCACTGCAAAAAAAAAGACGGAATAGCATCCAAAAAACATTATTGTATTGGACGCGTAGAACATCCAGCGACATTTTCGAGTAGTTGGCCCAAAGATTACTGGTGTAAAAACTCTGACAGTAAGCTTTAAAAAGCGTAGCTTATAACCTTGTTGTAGTTTCTTTATTGTTTCATTTTAATTAAGTACCTACTTAATTGTTAAGGTGTTTTATTCTCTAAATTATATAGTCGATGGTTATGGTGCACGGTAAAACTCCAATGAGTTTATGATTGCATCAACTTAAATGTGTAAATATAATATAATAATTTAAAAAAACTTCATTTAAGTTTGTGATTATAAAGGTACCATTCCGTACGCAGGCAACTCCAGGCGACGCGACGCGGCGTTATGTCGCGGCCTCATGTAGCTGCAGTTATGATTCCGAACCCGACCGCAGGCGGCAGCAGCCCGTATTCCAGTCGGTAGATAGAAGATAGAAAAACGTGTTATCGCTCGAGCGTTGGCGGCACTATGGTCTGAGGTCGGGCTGCAGGTGTCGCCTGTCACTCGCCCGTAGCTGCCAACGACGTGTCGCTGGCTACGGAAGGTATTTCATAGAAATTCATAGACACCAGTCGTGTCGCGGAGACTCGTCGCCTGCAGTTGCCTCCTGCGGTCGGGTACGGAATGGTACCTTTATAGTTTACTTTCCTATCAAATTTTATGACTTCTAAAATCGACTGCGTATCGCAAATCCACCGCAAGACCGTACACGTTTGCGATTTCTTGCTTTCTACCCTGTGTTTCTACTTACTCAATAATGACATCCCTATTATTACAAAGGAAAAAAAGAGACTACTTTTCCAAGTTTTGGTGTGAATTAGCACTTCGTTAAAGTTAAAATTACTATAGACAGCATGCCTAGTAGAGTAGATCTAAAAAAACGTTTGAATTTAATGTTTAATGGCGCAGGATAGTCTTTACCAGAAGAGGTCATCGCATTATTGGTTCAGCATCTTCAATATTATCAGAATTGTGCCAGAATATAGAGGTTCGTCGTGGACGTGGTACAACAGCGGCTCCCCTGACGTCATCTGTCACCAGAAGACAGCCGCCACGCAACCGTCGATGCGACGTTCTGCTAGACTGACTGTCACCAGCCAATGTCACTCTTATCCTACCATTTCGGTGGTTCTTAGTAACTTCGTAACAAAACTATACGGCCTCGCTTGCTGTGCTGTCACGTATAAGTTTAAAAAAGGCAGACATAGCGGTTCCCATACAAGGAAATGCCAGCACTTAAATAATTATAATTTTTAATAATCATTGTATAACTTCCAAAAGTTACGATTGTTACAACCGGTTACAGCAGAGACGATCGCAATAAAAAATCGATTCGATTTGAATCGGTTAGGGTACGTCCTCATATCGATTGTTTTCTCACAATCCGATTACGATCGTTTTTTTATGATTACGAGTTTGTTGTGATACTTTCCGTTAGTAAAAATAAGAAGTTACGGTAAGTTATTTTGGGAGAAGTAAGTGTGAATGACATTTTTTTGTTCATAATAAATATTAGCTTCGGTTTTTTCCTGTTCCATCTCGAAAAGTATAGAATTCAATAATAAAATTACAATTAATTGTCAATTAAAGACCTTATGAAAATATATTTGTTGGTAAGCGCATAACTTGAGAACAGCTGTTTCATCAGATGTTCATAATAGTCCGAATCGGGTACTTACAGAAAGATTTTTTTGTTAAATCTGGGAGAGCTAGTGCATTTTCTATGGGATTTTTGTATAAATTATTGAAATTTGGACAGGACAATGTCTGTCGGGTTAGAAATAAAAATAGTTTAAGACATTTTCTCAAAAGATTCTGTTTCAAACAACGACAAAACAAGTGCGATATTTTCGTTATTGGAGTAGTATTTTTTTTTATAGGTCGTGGATTATATGGCCTAGTATCATAGAGTCTAAAACGGAACCCTAACTATTAATTTATGAATAAACGTTACACTAATCAATACCGTTAGCGGATACGTGATCTACTTTAATGTGATTAATTATCATTTTAATCAACATACATCAAGTTTTATGCAACTTTTTTGCAATAAAAGTCTCATTTCCGAACTAAATAAATAATTTACGAGACTTTTTAGTCATCGAACACGTTAATAAGTTTCAAATTTGAATACGAAAGTGATTTCGTTGACAGAATTAAATAAATTAAGTTCTTAGTTTAACAAATTAATCAAATCAACTTTGGGAATTGATTTATAAACTCAAAAGTAGATTCCTATGTTATTTATTTGCTGTCAGTGTAGATTTATGTGTTTTTCGCACCTTGATCTTGAAGTTTTTGATTTTATACCTGTCATTATTTCTGTTACTGTAAAATGGTACATAGACAGTAACGCATCCTGTGGTCACCGCAACACTTAGCCACAATTCACGTAAACGTCCATAAAAGAAAGGAAGAACTACGCAAGAAACAAGAAAACATCATTTTAGCCGCAACTAGAGACACTAAGTACCCAGACGTGTTCGCAATCAGCAAGGGATATCAGTCACGGCGTAATCTTTTACAACACTTCAACCTGTCCAACAAAACGTGATAGTACGAAAATTCCATCTGATTCAGGTGCGTTTTTCCGCTGGAGAAAAAAACGTCGTGTCTGGTGAATATTTATGCACAGCGGTGGCACAGTGCGGAAATAAACAGTAAAGCAACTGGGAACAAACGCCCCAAAAAATACGTGCCGTCGAACAACCAGTAAGCGAGATCAGCAATGCAGTTTGCCTGTGACTGTCGCCGCGAGACTAGAGGTTTTTTTTTTACAGATGTAACTGCCCATTCGTGATTATTTTTTAAGTAATGGTTAGACTTATCTAACCACAATTAAGGTAGTTATACCCTAACGCATCGACGGAGTCAAAGTAATTAGCACAAAACAGTCTAGTTGAGATACTGCTGCATACTCCTACTGTATCAGAGATTCGGTCTACCTACTCAAGCTAACACGCTACGCCCAAATTCATCACGACCGATTCAACCCATTCTCTTCTGCGGCTTACCCATTATCAGCCAATTTTCCCGAAACGAAATTAAGAAAGAAATAATGGTATGAAAAAGTGTTTATACACTGTCAGTCCACTTTCTATATAGTCTTATTGTGTCGGGACGTTGTTTGTTTTTTGTCAACTAAAACCAGACGGTACCTGCGTCTGTTTGTACACGTTTTAAGGTCATTTTCACTTTCGTTCGTTTTGTGGGCGAGTGTCGTCGGGCACACAAGTTGTTTGAGCGAGAGCTGCTCCAAAGCTCGATAGATGGCGCTGTACCATTTTTTTTTTCTTTTTGTCATTTTTTTTGTTTAAGTTTTTCCGCAAATGTGATATCGGAATAATTGGGAATCGTTTTTCAATACATTTTTTAGTGCACTCGCTTATTCTTAGCGTGTGGATAGCAAAGCTGAAAACTTTGTTTTATTTGGTTTAATGGGCAGCAGTCGGGTGCGTCAACACAAGTACCTACATATTTACAATTTAAATGTGCTGGATACTGCGAGTCGAATGTTTTGTTCCAGTTTTTTTGGGGATTGTGTATATTTTATTAATGCTGGCACTCTGCCTCACAGAAGGATTTTGTATTTTCGTGTTTTTGTATCATATGCAAATGTTTGGAGTAAAAACAAATAAAATATGGCCTGTTTGTTTTTGTGATGAAAGATTGTGGTAAAAATTTAAGCAAAAATGTGTTGAGTGATCGATGTGAACATTTTCTTTGAAAAGTAAAAGGTGTAAGTAATACTCTTTTACTCTTTTATGGTTTAATAACACTCACATCTTGCCTTAAACACATTAATCAAAACATTTACGTCAGTAAGAGATCGCAATTAAGGATAATACAACCTGACCGTTTTTCAATAGCATGAACCTACCTAAAATTACGAACAATCTAAAATTCATTATCAAATTGATGTATAATAAAGTTTAAAAGCGCACGCGTAATATGACAACCATAAAAAAGGGTTTTCTACGGGTTTTGTCGACGGAAGAATAGACAATATGACAGATTGTGATTGTTTATCTGTTATTTTGTCTATTCTTCCGTCGACAAAATCCGTTTCTATTGTGGTCAGGCTAAGCGTGCTGTCCCTAACATCAAGCTATAGAAAAAATTGACAAACTTGTATTGCTTGAATATGAGGCTACTCTGTGAGTGTATTTTATGTTTTCTTTTTGTAATGGTCGTTTTGTTTGTGCAGAATAAACAATTTTTCTTTCTTTCTTTACTATTATATTTTGACTGCACTGCCTACAAATTAAAGTTGAATAGAATCTGTCATCGATTGTACCGTGTCCCACAAAAACGGCCGTAGTAAATTGAGTACTATTTTTTAATATTTGATTTGCCCTAAAATATACCGATGATAATAGCCTTTTTATTTCTTAATAGTAAGTAAATAAGTAGCTTCACGGTACTTTCCGCCACTTGGGCGACTCAGATTAAGTCAGCTTTTTCATTAAGTTAGATAGAGGTGACAAAATGATAATATTGTTTGACATACATACATAAACTCACGCCTTCTTCCCATGGGGGTAGGCAGAAACTACAGAATGCCACCTGCTACGATCCTTACATACTCCTTTTGCCTCGTTTACGTTCATACATTTGGTCATACACGCACGCCGGTTGCGAGTACTACGCACCTGTCCTTTCTGAAGAATATCACCAATAAGGTGTATGTCCTCCTAGGGCGACCCCTCCCGGCGTTTCCATTCACTTCTGCCTTGTAAATACATTTTGTTAGTCATTCATCCTCTCAACATGACCAAACTATCTCTCTGTTGTTTGACTTAATAAATAATAAAATCAAAATATTTTATTTTCAGGCATCAAGGCCCATAGGCTGTTAGTATTACATCTTACATAACAACTATGTTAGTAACATGCAGGAACACTAAAAAGAAAAAAAGAAAAAGGAAAAACCACAATCATAGGAAGGTTTAACAAGCTTTGTTGCCAACATGTAGCTTGGTATATCTCCCCATTTGTAGGCCTATCCAGCAAACACCCACACACCAAACCACCAAAACCAACCAAACAAACCAAACCAAACCCAAACCAAACCACAAACCAAACTGCAAACACCTTCAGGATGCTGTTGCTACTTCCCCTCACTCGGGATATTACTGAGGCTTACTTCCGCATTATCGCAAAGTAACCGTCAGTGTGCGCATCGGCGAACATACCTGACGCCACTCATGTTATGAAAAAATAAAATGATCACACACAGACAAATTAAAAATCCGGAGTTACACGTAATCTGTTCGGTCTATGCCTAATCTAACCTTTTCAGTTGGCGTTTTTGTCGTAGTCGGCTTTTAGTTTTTAAAACTTATTTATATTAATTTGGGGTTATAATATATATATATATATATATATAGTTCATGTATATGTCCTCTAGAGGGCGCCATATTCATTACAACCAGTGACATCATATACACTATAACCAGTGGACGATCAATACGCTTCCAACGATACCTCATTTGTCAAATTATGATGAGGAGTTTAGAACTTATGAGGGAATGGATGAACATACACATATCGGTTAAAATCATGACCCTACATTTGGCTTCACCGTAGTTGGGGAAAAGTAGATTTAGTAAAGAATAAACCATCTCTAATCGTTGTGTTGTAGAACCTGGATGAGGCTGGCACAGGATCGTGGGGATTGGAACAAAAAAATGCCCAACAGTGGGGGAAGTTGGGTTTTGGATGATGATGGAGGCGAGGGAGTTATTATAGTATTATTTGGGGACTAAGGAAAACTATAGTCTGACCTATTTATCTAAGATGTTTGTTTTTAATCCACAACGTTGTATCTCTTGACCTGTATCTCACCTGATGGTAAGTGATGATCAGGCAAGGACGTTGGAAGCGAACTTCAGAATCTCCAACCACAGAGGAACTGGCTATCTTACCTCTAATTGCCGAAACACAACCATGCGGTTAACATTGTTGTTATGGCGACAGACCTAGGTAAGATAATATACAATATCAGTGTTTATCAATAAGAGTAGGACAAGACCAAAGAAATGATGGATGGACTGTGTGACAGATGATAATATAGAGGCTAGGAAGGGGGTGACTACTGAGATGACGACAAATAGAGAAGTATAGAAGAAGAATATATGATGCACCGACCCCAAATAAAATTTTCCCAGTGTTTCTGAGCATAAATATGATGTTTCCTACCTAGACCCCATTGTAGCCATAATTGTTGGAAACAAAGTCAAAGTCAAATAATTTATTTCAATTAGGCACAAAAAAGACACTATTGAAAGTCAAAATTTACAACAAACAAAAAATGATTCTAGTCACCCCTTCCAAAAGGTAGTTTTCGTATGGAGAAGAATGGGCAAGAAACTCCACCGTTACTCTTTTAAAATGTTTTCACAATATACACTCAGGGGCACATTTAACCGGCCACCTACATTTTGTCGATTATTTCAAAATTGTATCGGATTTTAACTAATTTTGTTATAAAATTACTTTGGGTGAATCTTTGATAACACAAATAAAACATGTGTAAGTTGTGAAATGGTTTAATCAAGACAAAAAATTTCAAAATGCGAATATGCAGTCTTCTGACCAAAAACGACATTTAGCAAAATTTTAATTTAAAAAAAGTATGCTCTTAATTATCGCACTAATAATGTGTATTTCCTCCTCTGGCCCTAATCACCTCTTGTAATCGATTTGTAAGCCCGTCCATTATGTCTTGGATGTCGCTTTGTGGAATGTTCCTCCACTCCTCAACAGCTGCAGTTTTCAGCTCACTGATGGTCCTAGGAGCTGGTGTTCGACTCCGAATTCGTCTTTTTAGGTTGTCCCATACGTGCTCTATCGGGTTCAGGTCAGGACTCCGAGCTGGCCATGGTAATCTCTGAATATTGATGGCGTCCAAGTACTCTGTGACAATTCTCGCGGTGTGTGCACGAGCGTTGTCGTGCATTAAAACAAAATTATCGCCAATGAATGGAGCAAATGGCATCACATGTGGTTCTAGGACTTCTGTCACGTACCTATGAGCATTTACGCTGCCTCTATCGAAGACCACCAACTCTGTTCGGGCCTCGTAACAAATGCCACCCCACACCATAATCGAGCCTCCTTCGTAGCCCACTGTTTCAACCACAGCACATTCAGCAAACCTTTCACCACGGCGTCTATACACCCGCTGACGTCCATCAGAACCTCGTAAAGCGATTCTTGATTCATCAGAGAAGAGAACTGCTTTCCATTGCTCTGACGTCCAATTTAAATGTTCTCGAGCAAAAACAAGTCTCGCTCTTCTGTGACTTGTCGTTAGCTGTGGTACTCGAGCCGGTCGAAATGATCCCAGATCCCTCTCTGCTAACCTTCTTCTTATTGTTCTTAGGCTCACACTTACATTTCGTACCTCAAATAAGCGGTTACGAGCCTCAGAAGCCGTTGTGAACCTATTTCGAAGAACGTTCGAGACGATGTAACGGTCATCTCTCTCTGACGTACACCGTCTACGACCTTGTCCTGGTCTCCTTGTGTAGGAACCGGTCTCTCTGAAACGCCGGATAGCATCTTGGATAGTGCTTCGTGGGTATCCAAGCATTCGTCCAATCCGACGCTGGCTGAACCCAGCGTCTGCAAGTGCCACAGCCCTAGCTGCTCCAGCTACGTCTAGTGGCATTATTTTAGTGTAAATAAGGTCACAGTACTTCAATACCTCGGTTTTGTTCGAAACAATGGTAAGACAACGTTGTAAAACCAATTTATCCTTCACACAAAACGAGAGGCGAGACTGTCAAATTTCTACTGAACTGATTATTGTTGAATAAAAACCACAAAAGTAAAAAAAAACGCGGGTATATGTGTTTTCTTTATGTCAGATATACCCACTTATAAAGTTACGCCTAGTAGTCAAAGCCCAAGTTAACATAAACAAACGATATGGAATTTCGAATGAGTGGACGGTTAAATGTGCCCCTGAGTGTATAAGAAGACGTACATAATACTCTGTGGTATGACCGATTCTTAAAAAAAAAACGGACAGAGCATAAAACTTCTAAGCTTTCGTACTTACTTCGTAGTTGCTTCACGCAGTCATTACAAAAGAATAAACAGTGACAATAGAATTTAATTATCCATAAAGGCTTTGTACGATTTATTAATTGAATTTTACCGATACATCGGTATCGATAGATATGGTTTTCAGAATCGATTGTGATCATGGGAAAATACTTTTATTATGATCATGAGACATTGTGAGATTTCAAAAAAGTACTGATTTGTGTCGAACATATCTTGCTAGTTAGTCGGCTACCATACAAGGTAGCCTTTTACTTCTCCCTATTGGGAGCTGAAGCATCATAAATATGTCCAGCAGTGGACGTCTTTCGGCTGAAATGATGGTAATGATGGTAATGATGCTGAGGATGTGAGAGATCCATTCCGTCACACAGATAATGTTGAAAACTCTAATTCGACCGTAGTTTCACTAAATCAATGCTCCTTGGCGACAGAAAAAAAAAGCGGTGACGATTTCGACAATGTGACGCACACCATTTGATGTATTTCGTTAGATTCATCAAAGAACATCTTGGTAGTCGTCCCATTCATAAAATTACGAAGAACCAGTTTCTTCTCACACAAGAACAAGACCAGTAACCAACCAAAAAGAATAGGTTAAGTATATATAATGGTCAGATAATTCCCCTTTGACACTGTCAGTCGTTATTTTGTTCAATTTGGTACAAGTTGTCACTGACTCAATAATATTTAATTATTCATATAACTTTCCTGAATAATAATTTATTGAAATTATTATTGTAATTCGATACGTTCTTTAATTTTTATGCTGTCGTGATGTTTATGTCTTTTTAGGATCAAAAGTTAATAAAACTTTTGCCTACTTAAGATGTTTCTCCGTATTTTATAACAATTTGTAGATTATTTTGTAAACCTGGTCTATCAATGTGATTTGATTATTACTACTGAATTGATAGAAGAAAATCGTTTATCTTAGATCGCCTCCAGTTAACAGACAGCCTTAAAATGAAATTCTAAGTAATATAAAAAATGCGAAAGTGAATTTGTTTGTTTGTTACGCTCTCACGCTAAATCGGCTGAACGGATTTGGAAGAAATTTGGCACATCTGTAGACCATGACCTGGAGAAGGATATAAAATACCTTTATCCCGATATTTCTACGCGATCAAGACTAAAATAAATAAAAACCTTGCAGGCAAGTAACCCATACGAAATACAAATTAAACAAATAATACAATAACAATTACAATTTAGCATTTAGCAATGAATTAGTAATTAAAAACAATACGTAGTGTCTGGTATTAATACTCATTCAATCTATAAAAGAAGAGGCCTGGAAAGAAGTTTATACTCAAATTCAAAAGTCATTTATTCAAAGTAGGCTGAGAAATCAGCACTTTTCGAACTTCAATATTACATAAGACAGTCCCCCAAAAACGCCCGCCCTTCACCACTTCCTACTACTCTAGACTCCTAAAGAGATCCCCTACAAAACACAAGCTATCGGCTTCACCCGATAGATATTGAATCACACAACCCACAAAATAAACGGCCATTCTAAAATAATAACACAGAACCTTTTGTTTCGAACACAAAAGCTAACCCTTCCCTTCAGAACAAAAGATAAACAATGAACGACACATGTTATTAATCGGGCACGTTATTAATAGGGCATATTATTAATAGGGCATATTTCTATAACGCATTGTGTCGAGCTAATTAAGCGACAGAGGTACGTTCCCGCGGTTTTGTGCGCGTTCAAAAATGTATGGAATGTGGGTCAGGGGTGTTAGGGTACCTATGTAGCGTTACCATTTATGTATGTATAAAGGGCATATGTTGTACATAAAGGTATATTTTATTTACACACACGTACTTACATGATTTCAAATTTAACAGACTTAAAATAATAATACAACCTTATAATATACAAGTGTATAAAAAAGGGAGGAGGGAATAATCATAGGGCAACAGTAAATTCGTCCGCATCGCTGTCAACAGGAAAAATGCTGATTCTTTAGCCAAAGAATAGACCAGCCCTCTGGCCACGTGAAGAGTCGACCAGCCGCTTAGCCATGTCTTAAAAACTAAGTGGGCACTCGGACCCGCCCTAGTGTTTCAACCCCCAACGGCTTAAACATATAAGTCCCAATAAGATTGGAGTATTTGCGTATGTATTATGATGTACTTAAAGTCATTTTTAGATAACAATGGCTGAACAAAAATGATGAATGAATGATTCTATCAGACAGCTTATTAAAGTTATTTATCTATTTGTAATTGGCACAATCTGTGATAACTTCAGCTCGATATCTCTTATCAAAGTTTAATGGTGACAAAATTATAGACACTACAGGTATTGGTAGAAAACTGAAACTTTCAAAATCAATCGATTTATATTTTAACACCACGTGCCACAAAACCGGACAATATTGGAATGCTTAGGCAGAGCTGTCCTACACACCCACGTTTCGTCAGTTATGTTTAATTACTACGTTGGCATCTACATAACAGGGCACAAATCCAGATTCCGGGCTAGCCCTGAAAAAATCCTGATGGAAAAATCCAATAGAAATCAAATCGAACCGAGGAACTTATACTCAGCAGTAGCGCTTGCGACCTCTAGACCAACGAGACAGTGTTAATACTGGTCATAAGTCTTCAAATAAAATCTCATCAAAAGGGTCCCCGAAACGATCAATAGCAATAATACATTTTTACGTGTTTACCGATTGACAATGTTACTACAACTAGCTGCACCACGTGGTTTCACCCGCATAAGTCTCGATCCCGTGGGAATATCGGGATAAAAATTATCCCATGCCCTAATCTAGGTCATGGTGTACCTATGTGCCAAATTTCATCCAAATCTATTCAGCCGTTTTACCATGAAAGCGTAACAAACAAACAAACTCACTTTCGCATTTATAATATTAGTTGAATTGCAGTTGATAGTTTCGGGGACCCAAAAGACATCCAACTTTCATACTAGGGGTAGTCAACCATAATAACCGCTGCGAACGCGGACAGAATGTCGCATCGGTGTAAACTCAATGGGACACTTTTTAAATAGAGCACAGTTTACATTTACGTCCATAATTTACGTTTCATGATATTATTACTAACGGTACACTGAGATGACACGCGATGCTGCGTGTGTTTTTCGACTACTGTTATACCGGTATATGTATTAGCGTACGTTTTTTTTATTTGGGATGTGTATTTAATATGCATATTAGCTGCGCCCCTCGGTTCCACCCGCATAAGTCTTGATTTCGTGGGAACATCAGGATAAAAAGTACCCTATGTTCTACCCAAGGTCATGGTCTACCCATGTGCCAAATTTCATCCACATCTGTTCAGCGGTTTTAACGTAATAGCGTAAAAAACAAATAAACTCACTTTCGCATTGATGATATTAGTTAGGATGACAACCTATTTGATGTTTTGTAATTTAAGGCTGGGCGTGGACAGAACTAGACCTTCCAATGAAAAAAAAAACTATTACCCGGAGTTTTCCCTCAACTTGTTTATTTTTTAGGGGTTATTTTTTTTGCTACAAAAAAATAGAAAAGGGAAGAAAATGAGGGCTGTAAAATTCTGCTGTCATTCGGTAAAAAGGCGTAATAAATTTACATCGTAATTGATTTTGAGTAGATGACAGTTTTGTCTGAAGTGAAGTTTCAAACGTTTACGGCACGGTTGGCGCAGTGTTTAAGCGATTGACTGCTGCGCTGCGTGTCGCGGGTTCGATTCCCGCACGGAACAAATATTTGTATGACCTACAATTAGTTGTTCCGGGTCTGGCTGTTTGTGTGTGTGAGTTCAAATGTATGTAAACGCACCACGATACAGGAGAAATTCCTAGTATGGGGCAACTTTTTTTTTAAAATAAACTCAGTCGATAGTCTTAACTTTAACAGTATTTGACGCACCTAGGAATTAAATACAGCTTTATCACCTAGACAGAATCTGTTGTTTAAGCAGCCATGATATTTAACTAATTTTTGATAAAAAATGATAGTTACGGCCTTTCACCGTGTGATGGTAGAATTAGACTCAACAAAAACTTTAGACTTAGGCGAGAAACATTTCCTTATTTTCAAGCTTTTAAATGAATCAACATATGATTTTAGCAATAATCCAATTCTCTTGATTTATGTTTCGAAATTCTAATGTATATTCATAACAAAATCGATATACTATCCTCTATTAACAACCATTTAAATTAAAACCCATCCATTTGTTTAAAATAAACCCGTAACGTATTTAAAGACGTACCTCGTTTAGCTGAATAGCCTTGTTTCCATTACGTACGTAATTACACCTAGATATTATCACAATTCTCGTTAGGATAGGGCTTATTATAGTTAAATGTTAAACTAAGCCGCCATATTAATGTTTATGTTAAATTCCATTTAATGATAAGCTGTGTTTAGTGTTAAGAGATGTTGATTTCATATGACAAGATGTTTCGCACCTTTTGTTGTACTTGTTTATTATTTTGACTGATTCCAAGGTTTTGTGTGTTAACACAGAATCTAGACAAAATCTAACTGGTTGCTAATTAAATTGTATAATATTTATTTTTATATTGGTTTTACATTCTGTGATTACTTGAACTCACACACTGACTTATTAGTATTACTTGTTAAAATGTTAGGAATATCGAATAATTTTACAATGTTTGTTAATATGTGAGCACCACGCATTTATCACATAATTAATTTATCTGTCATTCCCTCATTTTTTATTTTTTTTACCTATCGTGTTATAGTGATCTTATTCTGGGTGCATCATCTTCACATATAATTATATAATTAATGTATATACAAGATATTGTGAAAAAAATTTAAAGGATTAACGGTGGAGTTTCTTGCTCATTCTTCTCCATACGAAAACTACCTTTTGGAAGGGGGCGACAAGTTTTTTTTTTTTTTTTTTTTAAATTTTGACGTTCAAAGATACTTTTTTGTGCCCAATTGAAATAAATTATTTGACTTTGACTTTGAACAAATTTCTACTCACTTTAAAAGGTATATTTACCACTCCTTTACCTAAATTACGAAGGAATCATGAAGAATTCATCGTTCTTCTTCTTTTTCGTCAGTCTCCTGCGCTTCTCCCGATTCATTTGTGGTCGGCGTAACCCCTTTCTTCCATACTTCTCTATTAGTCATCATCCTTGTAGTCACTCCCTTTCTAGCCATATCATCTTTCACACAGTCCATCCATCGTTTCTTTGGTCTCTACTCTTGTACCCATTCACTTCCATACTCAAAACTTTCCTGACGACATTTCCGTCATCCCTCCTCATCACATGCCCATACTATGACAACCGATTACCTAGCTTTTCAGTCACTGGAGTCACTTTCAGCCTTCCTCATATATACTCATTTCTTATTCTATCCATTCGTGTAACACCACACATCCTTCTTAGCATTCTTATTATTTATTTAATTCGAACACAAATGATTCATATTGTTGTTAGGAACACTTCTGAACTCCGTTAGTAATGTCCCATTAAAATAAAAATACAAATAAAATTGAATTTATGAAAGATACGAAATTAAATCGAACTAAATCAAATTTTAATCAAATTAAATGAAATAAAATACAATTAAAATTAAATCAAATTAAATGAAATTATATAAAATTAAATCAAATTAAATCAAACTAAAACAAAACAAAATTAAACTAATTTAAAAACCGATACTTATAACTAAGTCCGTTTATACTTTCTGTGACATATTTTATTTATATTTCTCATATTTTCTAAACAGCCCATGTGATAGTTTAGTGAATTAAAGAGCGTTCAAAGTAAATTAGCTAATCTTCTTTAAAAAGCCGATTTGTAACATAACATTGGAAAAAGATCTATGAACTTCTTCGGATTAAGCAAAAACCTTAATCACAGAAAATACACGTTAAACAAGTTCTTCTGCCACTGATACGACAAATTATTAAAAGTACTTCGGCTTACTGACCTAAATGTACCAACATAACATCTTACGGATCTTACGGAATTCCCGGTGTTAATTCACGGACTTCCAAGATGGCGAATGTGACCCACAGCGGCATGTCTTATGTAAATTTTATAATTCGCTGACTCATTAGATGGCATGATTCAGTCGTGAGTGTCTGTTTCAAGTAAGTTTTGGTGGTTTTAGCTTTTGAAATGTAAGAAGAGCTTTCAAGAGGATAACCTTCGAGGTCATTGGAAAGATTAAGCTCAACATTTTTGATGTACCTACATAGTATCATCATCATTATCATTTCAGCCGAAAGACGTCCACCGCTGGATCTAAGCCACCCCCAAGCACCACCACCACTACCACTTCGACCGGATCTGTGCTTCTCCCATCCAGCGGATTCCTGCGGCCTTCATCAGGTCATTATAAGACAGTATAAACTAAATGAAATATACATACAATAATTGTAAATATTGGTCATATACAATAATTGGTGAAATTAGATTTACTAAAAAATATATTGCAAATTACTATGTTTATATTTTTTACATTCTTCCTTGACATAATCACTCTATTATTTTACATTATACGAGTATACCTACAATTTATTTTCAACTCTTAATTAGTGGCTTTTGTGTACATGATAATTATACAGATTTGTTACAGCTGTAATAGCAATCACGTCATTTCGTTTAAAATACGTTTTTATTTTTATTAATTTATTTATCTTTATATAGATTATTTTCTATTTTGTGAATGCTGTAAGCTTAGTGGACTGTAGATTTATTGACCATCATTATTCTGTTAGGTAATATCCTGGTACTTGTTGAAAGACCTACACTGTCCTCCCATACCTAATAACACTGTTATTTGAAAATATTGTAAAAGCCAGTTATTTTTAAAAGAGTAACCGTGGAGTTTCTTGCCGGCTCTTCACCATAGGAAACGACCAATTGGAACCGTGTATCTAGCTTCTGACGTTTCATAAGTGCCCATGTAGGTTTATGTGAAATAAAATATTTTGAATTTTTAAAGTTTTCTTGGAATTTATACTATTGTTTAAAGTCCAAGAAAACTTAAGTAAATCATAGGGTAAAAAGTCGGAGTAGTAAATTAGCACTAACCACCACATATGCCCCATTACCTTTAAATGGGTATAAACTTCTCTCTATCTACTCAAAACCTAATTGAAAGACGATTTTGTAGGCAAAACCTGGGAAGTCTAAAAATTCGAAGAAAAGAAGATTACGTAGCTAAATCGTTGACTAAAACCTCTGAGTGGGCAGTAATGGTCAGACGATTATTCCGCGAAAAGGAATTCTGTGAAGATTGTTAATCTCATGCAAATTGGTCGGACGGCACTTTTGAGTAATAATAAGGCGAATGGTGTTAACATTCTTTCAAAGAAAACGCTCACTAGTTAACGGTTAAGGAAAATTGATGAAATCTAACGTTTAACTATCAGGAAATGGGAAATTTTTCAATTTCAAATTGTTTCAGCGTTTCTACGGAACTCAGACATCTTGTAGCACCTAATAATTAATTTTCATAAAACGTGGCAATGCCGCCAGGCTCTTGGGTTGGGACCAGTCGACAGCGATGCGAAGGAATTTTTCGATGACATATTTTAGTTCGTTATTCGTTTTAGTCATTTTAGGATATTATATTTTTATTTCATTAATTAATTAGATATAAGTGGTTATATTCTGAATAAATTAACCCAAATTGGTCCTTAAACCATTCTTAATTAATTGTTCTTGCAAACTGCGTTTAGCCATAATGTGATTAGAATACGATGAAAAGATTCAGGGTCGGACATATGGCGATCAAAGTCTACAATTTCGTAGCTTTTCTTGAAAAACATTCAAATGACAATCTTTCCCATGGTAGCTACATAGTTGTCTCATTTTAGCATCGCAATAGCGGTCATTGACCCACCTAAATTTTCTAGCATTTTTTTGTTTAAATAACTGAAATAAAGTCTGTTAACGGCCTGAGTCAACATCAATCGTATTCTTCAACGAGTTCCAGTAACGAAAAACCACACATAGTTTATTGCTCAAACAATAAACTCCTTCCTACGGAGAGATATTAGAGAAAGGGCAATGACCATTATTACCATGCTAAAAGGCAACAACTTTAGAAAACCAATTCTTCAAAAATTTGATGTCCTAAATAGTTTCCCATAGTGGTATGTAGGCAATAATGTGTCCTTAAATTATGTAATCTTCTCATATCAGTATTCCAAGTATCCGATATAAGATACGATGCTGGTACAAAACACGGCAACCATACTAAGCCTTCAGAAATTCAAATAATGTGGGACAATGAACGGCAGATATTCTGAATTATACGCATTCTATACACGGTATTCTCCGTAGAGAATTATTATCTTCATTGTAATAATAAGATATATTTTCAGATTGGAATTTTTAGGTATATTTCGCAAATTCCCGTGTCTTTAGCTATTCTTTATATCAAATTTCAACCATATTTTTGGCAACTTTTTTATACATTCGAGTATTTCATTAACTAAGCTTTAAAAAAGACATGATAGAAGAGAAAACTTACGAATGGAGCCGAATATACGCGATTCAACACCGAGTATACGCGCTTGAGCGTCACCGACCGACTGGACCTGAGTATACCCGATTCAGTGTTACCGAACCAAGCGTGACAAGGGTGTACTCTTTAAGTCTGGCAACGAAGATACGGGCCCGTCCGTCAGTAGTTGATCCGTCAAAAGGATGTCAAAAAATAAATTATTCAGACAGGCAAAAACACATCGGGAATAGGGACTACTGTCAATTCGTGTTGTCATTCATTCTTAGTTCAGACCGCGAACTAATCTTATGTGTGTAAGTGATACGGTTGTGGAAGCAACTGTAACTACGGTCGAAACTACGGATAATTTTCGGATGTAGAGGACCCCAAGTTTCGTTCACTGTTCGGAAAGAGCTCAAAGTACGCGAAAAGAAAGTAGTTTCTAAGTAAAAAAAAACGAATAACATGACTAGTTTTAAGATCTGTTTAATTCTTCAGTTACTAAAATTTGAGACGCAAAACGTGGAAACGTCCACACCGCTATACTATTTACAAACACTACCCACTAAATAGTTATTTACCACTTGTTAATAAGCCTTTACAGTGTAACTGCTACTTATTTTTTTTATATGATAAGAGAAAGGATTTTAACAGTTTAATTTTTGTAAGCAAGCACATAAAACTGGATCATTTATCGACAGCACAAAAAAAACATGTCCGTCATTCAGAATATATTATTATTAATGTTTTCAAGATCAACTGTCTCAACTTTCAAACTCGATGACAGATTCAAATGTACTGAAGATGCTAAAATTTCTCCGACCATGAAGCATTACATCTAGCTGTCCGTCCTTTCTATTTCTAAAGTGGAAGCACTGTGACAAGATCTTGTTAGGATTGACACACATTAAGCAGTATCAATATTTATGGTCTAAGATCCGTAGAGGAACGACCTTCACCCATCTGTTTCAATCCGCCTAGCCTCGGGTCGGCTTCCAGTCTAACCATGCAGCTGTATTTTACATGGATCGACTGCCTATCTGACCTCCACAACCCAGAAACTGGGTAATACGATACCCCTTGGTAAGACCCCCTTGGCTGTCAGGCTTTCGGGCTTCTGACCACCCGTAACGACTGTCAAAGATCCACGAGGAACGTTGGTCCCTCGTGGATCTTTGACAGTCGTTACGGGTAGACTCGGAAAGCACGTTAAGCCATTGGGCTTAACGTGCTTTCCGAGTCTCGGAGAGGTCTCGGTATGTAAAGATGCCACCCATCCACGGACCAACCCCGGCAAGCGTTGCTTAACCTGATGGATCGACCCGTGCGGCAGTTATTACTTAGCCACGAGCTCCTCCCTTCACCCATCTGTTTAATGAATGAAAAGTATTTTATATCAAATTCAGTATATTAAAAAGTATATCTCGAGCGGGTTGACTAAAAAAATCCTGACCAGACTATGGTTAATTAAAAATTCAAAAAAGACTTTTGTTCAAAAGTTGCACTCATTCGTTTAACGATGAATTCGTTTAAGTAACAAATGTTTGTCCTAAAAAGCACTATCCATTTATATATCACTTACTTATGCCTATTGGGCGCTAAGAACATTCCAAAACTTAGGTGCCCAAATAGTCACCTACTTAGGTCATTAATTCTGAATTGACTAACAATTGTCAAAAGTCGAGTCAGTAGCAAAGGTTCTCCTTGAAAAGCTCTTTCAATTGGTATATCTTGCAATGTTTAAAAAAAAGGAAATAATAAAAATAAAACACATTCTGGCCAGGATTTTTTTAGCCAACCCACTCGCGATATATTTTCAAACATATTTCATTTTACTTAAAATACTTTTCAACAGACGGCTGCAGGTCGTTCCTCTGCGGATCCTATGCTATTAGTATAACATTTAAAATGGAAAAGTTATGACAATTTATCAGTTTGAATATTATTCCTACAGGGTAAATTAAATCTGCCAGTGAAACAGTCGCGATTGGGTATCGGTATCTTAACAAGAAAAAAAAAAGAATTGATGTATTTTTTTGGAGCCTACGATCGCGGTAGTGTATTCACTTGAAATATCAGTTTAGAAACAGATTTTTTTTTGTGTAACCTTCAAAGAAGTTATTAGTATCAATATCTAAACACGATGAAACAAAAAAAAACATAAATTCTCAACTCATTATTCAAGTAACAACACTACCAGAAGCCGCCATCTCCAAAAAAAAGTTTTTTTTGTCATATTATATCGATAGCCATCGCGTCTACGGAGTTTCGCTAGCTAGTTTGATTTGAACCATCCATAAATCCATCAATAAATTCTGACAAGTTATACTCAAATGAGTTAGTAGACCGGTATTAGAAGTAATAGACGGTTAGAGTTGATTGATAGGCTTTTTCCCCAGCGTTTGGGGCAATATCTATTTAATTAAGTAACAAGATTCGGTATCTAGTAGTACTAATTATGCAACTAGCACTTTATGAACAAGACGACACAGAAAATTTATGAAAATAATATAGCAACTCGTTTTTTTTTTTTTTATGTAGTTACAATATTTATCACACCCTATCTACAATAAAATTAAAATATTTACAACAACGTACAGACATGTTTATACCGTACTAATTATGAATTTTATCATACCTTGTTATACTGCAAATTGAAAAAGACTCACACTGTTTAATTGCGCAGCTAAATAACTAGTAGAACATATTTTCATAGCTTTTTAATGTTACAATCCTTAGATTTAAAATGGTGGTTATAAACAATTAATTTTAAGTGCCTATTGATTGCCTGCAAAATTCTATAACCGAAAGTCCGCTCCATTTAGAGGGTTGATATAATTATTTATTCTTTAACAGAGTCGTAGACTATTAGTGCTAAAATGGGTAGCTTATTAGTGCTAAACTAGGGCGTTTATTGCTTGAACCATAGATTTTTTGATGAAGTTGAAGAGATGACGATTTTTGGCCATGGTACTACAGGTGGTGGTGGGTGGTAGTATGTTACAGACAGACTTTTTTCCCAATTATAGTAAACGACAATCAGAATATCCAGCATCATTTCAGCTCAGGATCTAAAAAGATCGGAAATTATAATTAGATCAGCTGACCGGATAGACTTTGTGAACACGATTGCAGTGCCAGCTACCGGGTCCAACTGTACATCTGAACCATCCAGAGACCCACACAAAAAATCATCAAAATCAGTCCAGCCGCTTAGGAGGAGTTCATTGTCATAGAAACGTACAGAAGTATTATAAATGTAGGTATATCAAGATAATATCAGCCCATCTGACCCACTGCATGACAAAAGTCAGATTCATCTAGGAGAAACAAATTTAGTTGTATAAACAAAAACAAAACCTTCTTCACATATTTCCCTACTTAACACTTAAATCAAACATTTTATTATTCCAAACCCGTACGCAATAAAAGACAAATCGTATGAACATGTACATCCAGTCTTACAACCGTCATATCACAGATGTCATATTCAAATTTATTACAGCCCACTTAGCAAGTACTAACACTTTCACTTTAAAATGTATGGAGGCAGCTCAAAAACTGTAGTAATATATTCTCGGATATTTTAGTATGCGGGACGTGTATTGTATGACTTTTTAGATATTCATTACGACATTGTGTGAGTGAGTGGAGGGTTATATAAAATTGATTTGGAGTAGTTTTATAATATGTATTTTCTTGATGTGTGTAGGTTTTGGCTGTGGGGGCTTGTGTTTCAGTCGTCTTCAAATGGTTATTGATTGTTAAGAAATGGAGGTCTTATGATTCAAATGATTGATAGGAAGATGAGAAATATTAGTTTGATATTGATAGGAGCGTGAAAGACAATAATTGATAAGTTCTCCATCTTTCTGCCCATGTCCCATGTTCCTTCGGGTCGGCGGAACACGTTTTCTCTTTCCACTCTCTCCTTTCAGCCGTCACGCTGTCATTCACTCCGTTCTCTTTGATATCATTACTCACACAATTCATCCATCTTATCTTTAGCCTTCCTCTCTCTAAAATTAAAGAGAATGAGCAAATATTGGAATTCTATATAAACCCATATATTATATCTGCCATTGATCGATGATTAATTAATTACATTTGCTTTTACTCTTTCCATTAATTAATACCACAATCATCCTAATACTAAAACTATAAAATGCGAAAGTGAGTTAGTTTGTTACGCTTTCACGCTAAAACGGCTGATCGGATTTAGATTAAACTTGGAACAGGGGTAGACCATGACCTGGAGAAGGACATAGGCTACTTTCAACCTGGATTGTAGACGTCGACGTCGACCTATAAAATTGAACATACTGTAACACTTATAAGCTATTAACATCTATTTCCTATTTACAACATATAAGCTGCTAGCTGCGCCCCGCGGTTTAACCCGCATAAGTCTCGACCCCGTGGGAATATCGGGATAAAAGGTATTCTATGTCCTTTTCCAGGTCATGGTCTACCCATGTGCCAAATTGTATCTAAATCCGTTCAGCCGTTTTAGCGTGGAAACGTAACAAAAACACAAACAAACTTACTTTCGCATTTATTATATTAGTTAGGATTCATAAAAAAATCTAGATTTAGAGCATACGCCTAGTCATTCAGTATTACATATACATTGAACTGAAAGTCTAGTTAACTATGGTCAATAATTAAATGCAATGGAATTATGAATAACTGATGGACTTCCAACTGAATATTGAAAGATTTAACGTCAGTTGATGGGTTCCGAACAGTTCTGTGAATAGAAGATATTAATATATTTGATTTAGAGAGGTAATGGAACTACTGCGTTTTAAGTTTATTGCCATACCGGCTGCTGGCTATTCGATATTTCATTGATGGTAATACTACCTAGTTGAATTATTGGTATTGTGCGGTATTTTTGAATAATAATAAGAAGAAATAAATTCCTTTTCATTTGACACAGAAATGAAACTCACACTACTAGAAAATGTAATGGATAAATAGAAAATAAAGAAAAAACGGCAATCAAAAAGATAAAGGTAGCAGCAGGATTGGATAGAGAGTTTGAAAAGAAAGAAGGTATAATAATACCAGCAGGGTTAAAAAAGAAACAGTGGCACCTCGAAAAATAAAACTTGAGGTAATAAGAAAGAGATAAACTGAAAGCAAAATAATAAAACCAAAATATATGTACAATATTTTAAAAAAAAACCCTGTCCGTTCCGAAAGGGGCACATAGGTACTGCAATAACAGTACGAGTATAGTTAGGACCTTGCTGGTAGGATGTATGCTACCGAGATCTACAAACGGTGGCTACAAATAGCCGCGTAAAGGCTCGTGTAGACCAGCGCGACGCGACGGACTGCGCGACAATTCTTTTGGTTAGCTCCTCTGTGTGTGTTTTCCAATCTAATTTATTGTCAATGATAAACCTAGGAATTTAGATGCGACTTGAACAATACAATTTCTAAGAAAACTTCACGGTATAACAATAGCCGGTGTCGCGTCGCGCTAGTCTGCACGAAGCTTTAATGTTTTCCAATTCCAATTTTGATTTTAAATTTGATTTTAATGTTGATTTTAATTTTAATTTTGTTTTTTTTTTATTTATGTGCTTTTTTAATGGATCATGTGGTCTGTAATAAAGATTTTTATTTATTTATTTAATAACATTACCAAAAAATATTTTTTTTTAAATATTAAAATTCATTTTTTTGTACCAAAATTACCCTTCATAAGTTAGGACATAAGTTAGCTCATAAGTTAGGACTTGTAGACACTCGCTAAATGACGGCTGTCTGCGCCCCATGTACTACCTCGGTAAAATTCCCCACTGATTTCAGTATGATACCTACGAGTAACAACACCCTCACGGACTGGACAGGGTTTTTTTACATGTTGTATAATATCAACCTATTATTAATCCCACTGCAGGGCAGAGTCCTCTTCTCAATTATAGAGAAGCATTGATCACCACGCCTGCTCAAGACAGGTTGGCAATTTCAGACTTATATTGACTATAAGGCCAGATTTCCTTCGATGTTTCACCTTCACCGATGTCAGTAAAGTCCACGATAAACTCACGCACCAAAACAAAACACTGAAATTATAAATTACACAAAAAAAAAACAAAACTAGAAAATAGAGCTATCGTAGAAGACTAGAAATCGATATCTAACTAATCTATCACAAACCACAACATATATTTTATGTATCTGTAGGTCCGTAGATTGGAACCGGTTAGATAACTCATTACGAGCGAACTCTTCGCTGATAGACGATATTGTTTATCGACGTGAACTTGTGCTAATATAAGCAGTTTGTTAAACAGTGCTGGGTTTATTTCTATTAATAATTTGGTAATAAGTGATGTTGATGATAATAAGATGGTCGGCCTGATAAGAAACATGTCACAGAAAAGATTTTTTAGAAGAGCTTAGAGTGAAACGATTTGTTCGTAAAAGTAATTTGTGTAAAAGTCTTTATGGGAACACATAAATTATAAAAGAAGAAGAATTGTATTATGACTCATAAGGCAATATTGACAAAGCTATTAGCGGTGCTAATCTGTGTACTAATCATACCAATATTATTTGAGGCCATTGTTGAAAATGAAGGTGTCACGGTACCAAATCAAATAGTTTTGAATGACCACTTAGTCATGGCCTAAAGAGCAAAGAATGTATTTGTGATGTAGGTACTGCCGCGTTGTTTACTCTTAAATAAAATTAGAAAGTAAATTACAAACTTACTTTTGTCATTAAGTTTGAAACATATTAAAGTTTTTTCTCGTTAAGTTTTTGTCCGTGAATTTTTAATAAAAATCTGTCTTTGTTATTTATTAAATTCGGAAAATTACACTGTACAACGGTGCGTCGGTGCGTGGTGCTTGAAGATACTAAAATATTTTATGAAACAAACATACCTAACGGATATCAGTAAGTTGGAATTTGTGTTCAGGAGCCATTTATTGATCCAGTACCACAAGAACATGACATATTAAATGAGATTAATGCACCAGCCGACATGGTAAAAAAAATGTTTGAAGAAAGTAATTTTTAATATTAGGAAAGCGAATAAGATGAGCGAGCTGTTATTCGAAAACCATTGCAGATGATTCAACCATCGCCTAGATTCGACACCAAAATTGAAAATGTTTAAAGTAACAGGCATACGGTGAAAACTAAACCACAAAGGCCGAGAAAACCAGAGACACTCAATTAGTGTTTCGTTCAAGCAAACGTAGTCTGCGTAAAATTTGTCTACATAATTAGTAAAGTTTCAAAGGGTTCAAAGACAGAATTTCCACTCGGAGATTTTGCTTAATTACCCCTTGTTTGAAGTGGTCCAGTAAACTTGTTCCGCGCCATTATCTATCATTAGGATCTTTAATTCAATTGTGCGCGTAAGCAATTGGGTGACCCACTATTTCATTTGAAAACTGTAAGTAATTAGAGAATGTTTTTTGGTTTTGTTGATGTTTTTAAGGTTTTAAGAGCCTTTGAGATCAAAACGGAGGCAAAAACAAGCTTAATAATTTACTACAGATAGTGCAATCCACGACGACGCGCCCCACTCCGCGATTACTGTACTGCAAGCTGTACTTTAGTATGGAGCAGACCGGAGTGGGTCGCGTCGTCGTGGATTGCACTATCTATAAACCTTAGTATTCTGTAGCCAAAACTGAATTTATTGTGTGAGGGATAATATAAATGATAAAGGAGTTTATTAAAACGTTACGGCTACCTGAGGAAAATGGAAGAACCCCAGAATGGTAATAAAAGCAGGCAGAATACCTGTTACAGAAACTTGAAAGGCAATAGCTGCAAGATTCACATATTTTACCAGCAAAAGATGAAACGTCGGTATAATACGCTAAGTTATTGGCGATACGCCGATTTATTGACAGAAATCGAACAATTGTAAAAGCTCTATTAATATCTCAATGCTCCTGGAATAAAATTGTACTGTAGCGTCGCCGGAGCTCCTTTTGTATGTTACTAGTGGTATTAAGTAGTTTATTCTTTTTTATGTTTTTATGTAGGTACTTCATAATTTATCTTGTCATCCTTACAAAATATAAAATAACACGATGGTTTATCTTGAGTTTCCTTAAACTATAAAAGACCCCTAAAGTACTACCCAGGGAATAATATGAAAAGAGAATTGATAATAACAAGCGAGCAGTAGTACTTATCAACAATAAGTGAAACAATCAAGCCGGTTCGACGCGCGCTTTCCACGCGCCGCTGTGTCCGCCCGTGGTCGATGCATATTTCATGAGAGCACTGAGTGCCGCCACGTGGGAAACTTTAATGTGAGTTATTTAGTGAGACACTCGCTTTTTTGCCAAGGTGTGGGATCGTCGGATGGATAAAAATGATGTTGGATCATGTTATGATGGAATTAATTATGTTCACTTTTTTGTGTATCTCAATAAAGGGTGGTACTCGTATACGATAAAATTAGGTACTCTGAGGGGAAATTACCGTATTTTTAAGAAATTTTGCGTTCTAATCTCTGTCTCAGTCTGTAAAAAAAATATCTCTTTTGCCTACATTTTTGTCAAGTTTTTAACATTTATTGCCGCTGAGAAGATTGTGCCCACATAGAATTTTTAACGTTTTTAATTACGGGAATTGGCCTTCTGAACTCATTATCGATAAAACTTACTAGTATAATTTAAATTTATTTTTCTTCTTACGGTGGAGGAGCTTCTGGCTAAGTACTAACAGCCACATGAGTCGCTCCATCAGGTTAAGCTACGCTTGCCGGGGTTGGTCCATGGATGCGTGACAATATTTACATACCGAGACTCCTCCGTGCCTCGGAAAGCACGTTAAGCCTTTGGTCCCGGCTGTCATTCGTGGATCTTTGACAGTCGTTACGGGTCGTCCGAAGCCCGAAAGTCTGACTACCAGTCTTACCAAGGGGTATCGTATTACCCAGTTACTGGGTTGTGAAGGTCAGATAGGCAGTCGATCCATGTAAAATACTGGTATTCAGCTGCATCCGGTTAGACTGGAAGCCGACTCCAACATTGTTGGTAAAAGGCTAGGCAGATTGTTTTTTTTTTTCTTATAGTCCCTCTACTCAAGGTTGGTCATTAGTTTTGTAAATTCCTCTCTTTTTCTTGCGACACGATGCAGTTTCGTCTCCACGATTGTGGACTGACATACCTACTTCTACCAGATTCTAAATCTTTCGCCAGGCAGCGTCTGTGCTTTACGCTGCGTTTCCACCAGAGATGAGCGAGGATGGGTAGCGAGGGATGTGTGTGAAACTCAAGCTATGACAGTGAAACGATGTTATTGGTTACGCATCCTCGCTCATCTCTGATGGAAACGCAGCCTCATTATACACTTGATAAATGATTAATTTTACTCACGACACAACAACCAATCTATACGGATTCGTGATACAAATGTTATCCTCATAACCTAAAATCTAAAAATTAAATTTAGGTCAGCGGCGCGGCGTGTCGATAAAATACTTTTATCTATAGAAATAGGTAGGTACCCAGCATTAGTTAGCCTCTCAGTCTTGTCTAGCCAGGCAGAATTCGTGACTAAACCTAAATGCCCAAAAACCTATAGTTTAGCACTTAACACAAAAATTTTGCGACACGAACAAGGTCACTCGACTTCTGTTATTATGGCCGTTTGTTTTTATTTAGCATTTTGCTAATGAGAACACAAAAATGAAAGTAGTAAAATACTACCTAATTACTTTTGGGGCCGTGGGGTCCGAGTGCTCATGGTCTATTCACTGAAATCTCTAAACGACTGGTTGACACTTCCCGTGACCCAAGGGCTGGTTTTTACCTGGGCCAGAGGCTAAGCATTGCCATACAACGTGGCAATGCGGCCAGTCTCTTGGGCACACTACCAGTCGACAGCGATGCGGATGAATTTTTCGACGCTATATTTTAGTTTGCATAATAATATATTAGTTTTAATTTTTTATATATATTAAACATTTGTAAAGTCTTAATCAATTACTTTTGAACTAGTTTATTTATTTATTATTAGATATAATAAAATGGGGGATGTCGTGAGTTAGATTATTATTTTATTTTGCTTTGGTGTGGCTAATTATGCTCTTGACTGTGAAAACTTGATAAAGCTAGAAAGGTGGTGTTTGCTTATTAATGGTATTTTGACATGAAAGTTGATTTATTTATTCCAGCTTTTAGAGCAGGTGAAGTCGGCTATTGAACAGGCTAGAAGCTAGATGAATGAACAAGGATTCTTAATCACAAGTGTTTGAAGAATCACTTTTGATCTTGTGAATTATAATAGCGTTTCTACATTAGCCCATTGTACACGACGCTACTAATCTATCAGCAATGAGTAGCCAGAATGTCACAGCACTAGTTTTTTTTTTAAATCTTTATTTATTTAAGGGATTTTTGTACACATATGCGACGATTTCGACCCACTAGTGTTATTTCAATTGCCGTTATCAACTAGTTTGTGATTGGCTGTCAGTGACATTCTGGCTGCTCATTGGTGATATGAGTTTGTAACTGGTTACTTTTGATTAGGAAGCGTAGTGGACGAAGGGCCTTAGACCAACTGTAAGTATTCTAAAATAATCTTGTCTATCTATTCTATCCAGTAAAATCTCATTAGGCAAAGATCGTAATGGATAAAAATTAGGCATAGCTTTTATAAAAAAAAAAAAACTAAAGTAGGTAGGTAGTCAAATACAACCTACTTGCAAATTCGTTTTCTCGAGAGAAATCAGGAAAGGCGCAGTCGCTGGAAGTTAATATTTGCACACCTTCCATTACAGAAAATTAGGTAAAGTATGAAAAGAAACAGCAAATTATTTCACAGTTTTATTTTTGATTTACTGAGAAAAGTAAATGTAATTTTGAATAAACCACTTTGGAAAAGGAAATCTTCGTCAGATAAGGTAGACTCAATATTAAGCAGTGGGTTGTAACTGTTGTAAGTCTGTCAAGAAATAAACTGATTGGTAATTATTATGAATTGGGATGGTAACAGAATCAATATTGAATTTCTTGACACGCATTATATGCACTCGTGTTTAACCTACCTACCTATTTGAAAAGTCGCGACACGTTGATAGTTAGCTTATAATGTATGTTAGTGTAAGTCCAGCGCTGCGATAAGACCGTACGAAACAAATTCTGTGCCATTTTATTCTGCATGAACATAATGTTGTCAGTATTAAAAATACTGTCAAATTAGTAGAAATTTGATTCGAACGTTCTTATCCCAGCGCCGAACTTACCCCAATCTAATCTACCTAACAAAACAGTGAAAATAATCATATCATCACAATATTCAATTAACAAAAATACTACGGAACATAACAACTATACCTATCCTTCCAACATAAAGAGTAAATTGATCAGTAGGTACACGACCAATCAATTATGTCCTCCACATGAACAAATTATCGTCCAACCGCCGTTCACAACACAATAATTAATCATTCGAGTTGTTAATTAAACGGTCAGTTTCATTACTGAACGACGCCATTTTGTATTTCCACAAATTATATTGCTATACTGTATCTTTTACACTGTGACTTTCTGCGAAAGCGTTTGACTTTCGATGACTTGATTTATGGTGGTGTGTGGTGGTGGTCTTAGGTGTTAAAGACCCACCATTCAGTTTGAAAAGCCGATTATGTGAGGCTGGTGCTATGTTGGTTGAGACCACTTGAGAAAGCAAATAGCTGTCTCGAGCCCTTAAAACAAATTACAGTCGGTTTCTGTTTCGCTGCCGATGTGGCTGAATTCTGGTCGAAACTTATATTTTTTGGTATCATCGAAAGAAAATATTTTTTAGACCAGCTTCAGGACACCAGTGACTAATTACGGACACTAACCCGACACACGTACAACAATACACTGTGTGTCTTTCTCAACTTGCAATTTAAGGTTTCGAGACATTGAATGCTTCGCCAAAATACGTAATCATTTTTCTTATTGATTGTGGACGTTGGATAGCATTATCACAGTACCTAGCAGCAGCAGTGATAGCCTAGTGGTGTGACCGTCAGACTGCCAAGTTATAGTTCTCGAGTTCGAACTCACGGCACGCACCTCTGACTTTTCGGATGCGCGTGTGCGTATTATACCGGATAAGTTTTTATTCAGTACGCAAATTTTCACAGGGTGTTCTACCCACGACTATGAACAACTTTCACTATGGGACCATATCTGAAATCATGAAAAAAATATCAGCCGTTTCTTACAAATGTTCAATACCTACTCGACCAAAATGTATGAATCTGCTGATTTGTTTTTCGTGACGTGAGAGATGGTCCCATAGTGAAAGTTGTCCATATTCATGGGTAGAACACCCTGTAAAATTTTTCGCACTGAATAAAAACTTATCCTGTATAATTATCACTTGCCTAAAAAACGGTGAAGGAAAACATCGTGAGGAAACCGGCGGCATGCCTGAGAGACATTTATCGACGGCATGTGAAGCCAAGTCAGAGGCTCATGGGTGGCTTTAAAACTCTGACACCAGGTTAGTCACTAACCACACAAAAATAAGCTAAGTAGATGATGATAAGGTACCCTTCTACCTCCCACTGTATCTTTGCCAACCATTTCCAGAGATTTATCAATTTCCATTCCAATATTCAACCCATGAATCCAAATACGTACATACGAAGTCATATCGTAAACACATCATATTCAGTTGCTACGGCTACAGCCGTGGGATCGCATAAATCTCAATTGGGCATAATTATTAATTACCAATAGGTAGCAATATAGTTTACTGCTAGCCAAGTGACCTATCGACTGACAAATGCGTGCGTGGGAAGATAGAACTGATGTGGGTATGTTCGAATGTTGTGAAGAAAATTATGTAGGCAATTCATTAGAAAAGTCGCTGCAGTTCTAATTGAAATCAATTACAGAAACCGGCTAAGTGCGAGTCGGACTCGCACATAAAGGGTTCCGTACCGTATTAAGATTGAGCAAAAAACGGCGAAAAGAAGATGTTTCTTGTATGCGGACCTCTTTAATTATTATTTTTTGTTGTTATAGCGGCAAAAGAAATAAACAATCTGTAAAAATTTCAACTGTCTACCTAGTAATTATAGTTCATGAGATACAGCCCGCTGACAGACAGACAGACGGACGGACGGACAGCGGAGGCTTAAGGCTCGTGCAGACCAGCGCGACGCGACGGCGCGACGCGACTCGAACAATACAATTTCTAAGAAAACTTCACGGTATAACAATAGCCGGTATCGCGTCGCGCTGTCACGTCGCGCTAGTCTGCACGAAGCTTTAGAAATAGGGCAGTTTCACTAAGCCGAATCATCAAAGCTCAAACTATCATGAAAATGTTTTGTGACTGAAATAACAACGTACGTAGGTTCATTTTTGCAATAATCATTGTTGATACCTGTTAATTAAACCTGTCAAAATAATGCAGTGATAGCCTAGTGGTACGACCTTCGTCGGGCTGCCAAGTCATAGGTATTGAGTTCGAACCCAAGGCACGCATCTCTGACTTTTCAGATTCATGTGCGTATTGTATAATTATCACCTGCTTCAAAAACGGTGAATCATGGGAAATGAGGCATACCTGAGAAATATTTCTCGACGGCATGTGAAGCCAAGTCTGAAGCCCATGAGCGGCATAAAAACTCTGACACCAGAGAAAAAGAAAAAAATAAGCTATCAACATACAAGATTTAGCTTTTTACTTATCTAAGTTCTGTTTTAACAACGATTACTTTTCCTTCATGTAGCATTATCTCTCTGTTGTTTAAAAAAAACATAAACCAGTGAAAACCATTAGGGTGACCAAATATTTACGTCTATCTTTAAAATAAAATAATTAACAAAAACCAGTACACAAGAGAATTCCCCTGACCGTCACTTTGTTCCCCATTTCCATAACAAAGCCAAGGCGGGCATTAAAATATTTATATAATAAATCCAACATTAATATTAGACCAGAGAAAGTGTTTTTGTTCAAGCAATTAGGGTAATAACAGAAATCTAACTTTGAAGTGTCAAGTTCGTATTGGGAATCGCGTCAAAGGGTTCCGCAGATATTGTAATAAAAGACTTATTTAGAAGCAGAAAATAGATTTGAGTTTTATCAATTGTGATTTATTTCATGAAAACACTATTGTGAAAAAAAAAACTCCCTTCGGTAGGTAGTAATTATAATTCTTGAAAAAAAATCAGAAAGAACTCGGAACGAAGTTATCTAATCCAAAAATGAATAAGCTTCAATAAAAAGGAAAAACAGTTTTGAAACATTTGTTTTTTTGTCGAATGATTTTTTTTCTTGGTGTTTTGATAAATAAAACTTAAAACAATATTGGTTCGTGGCATTAGTGCTTCCTCCCGTCCGTTACAAAGACTCCAGGAGATCGATAACAATTAAAATTTCTATTGTGTCTTATTAATAGCAGTTGAAGTCTTAAGGAATCAAAGGGACACATTTCTGCAACAATCAGATGGTAGATAAGTTCCTGACTCCTACGGAACCCCAAAAACTTTTTTAATGCAACTTTTATGACTGTATTATTATTCTCTGAGAACACCACTAATGGCTGCCCAGAATTATTTAGTTCCCGTGTATTTTTAATTCATCACTGCCTTGAGAACACAACGTACTTTTGTCAGTAATCATTGAGTTTTAGCAAACTGTTTGATGTTTCAGTTTCCAGGTTATTAGAGGATTCAATGAAAGTGGAGTATGTCAGCTGTTTGGTGTGTAGCTTTGATTTTTTTAAGTAAAAGTTTGTTACTAGTCCACTTTTTATGTGAAACGTGTAGACCTAAAAGAATTATGATAATTAGTTACGATGAGTAATGACAAAAATCACGCTATTGTCGCTTATAGAAAGTAAAAACTACCAACTTGATGTAAAGATTATTCTCATGTTCCTGTAAAGGAGTCGGAAAAGGCTACTAAATCCATTGATGCGCAAGATTGCCGCCCCGGGGCACATAAGTTTATTTTTATTTTTTATTGGGCGACGCTTTAGGTCAAATTATAAACTGTGTTCCCTTCAAAAACACCTTATTAATTTAAAAAGCTATCTTTAATATTCTTACAATGCTAATTAATATATGTAATGTATATTATTCGGATCCACAGTTATTTTTTTATATTTTAATTTCGAGGTGCTTGTGGTTCTAGTAATAACAGCCGCACGGGTCGATCCATCAGGTTAAGCTACGCTTGCTGGGGTTGGTCTGTCGATGGGTGACCGTCTTTACATACCGAGACTCCTCCGTGCCTCGGAAAGCACGTTAAGCCTTTGGTCCCGGCTGTCATTCGTGAATCTTTGACAGTCGTAACGGGTCGTCAGAAGCCCGAAAGTCTGACAACCAGTCTTACCAAGGGGTCGTATTGTATTACCCAGTTACTGGGTGGTGGAGGTCAGATAGGCAGTCGCTCCATGTAAAATACTGGTATTCAGCTGCATCCGGTTAGACTGGAAGCCAACCCCAACATAGTTGGGAAAATGCTAGGCAGATAGTTTTTTTTTTTTTGACACAATAAGTAATTTCCTAAAGAACAGTACCGAGGAAATTGTAATCATTTTAATAATAAGTAACCACTCTTGAGAGATAAATTCTTGCATCGTAGTTTTTTTTTATTAGCCAACAAGTTGACATTGCTACATTGTATTTAAGTAGTTCCTTGAGATAATTCGCAGCTCATTGTAACACTAGTACCTATTTTTACGGACGCCTTTCCTCAGAAGTTTGTATTTATAACAATATAACGCTTTGATGATCGTACCTCGTTGGTCTAATGGTCGCAAGCGCTAATGAATATGAGGTCCTGGGTTCGATTCCCGGGTCAGGCATTGTGTTATTGGGAATATCTCAGTAGCAGCCCGGAGTCTGGATTCGTGCCCTGTTGATGGTAATAGGCTAGCCCCCTTTTACATGGGACTTAAACATAACTGGTGAAATGTGAGTGTACTACAGGTACACCTCTGCCTAACCCTTTGGCGAAAACAGGCGTGATGCTATGTTTATTACGCCTATTAAAACGACGCCATCAATTACAATGTGGGTGGAAACACTCAAATTCTCCCACAATTTCCCAGAATCAACGAAACATGTTTATCTATTTTCCCCAACGCAACGTTTCGCCTTATTTTCCATGAAAATAGAACTAATTCATGGAAGAGCTAGCACAGTACACAGAATAGAATGGTACAGAAGGTCGGCTCCGATAAGTGTGTTGTATGGACAACGAGTGACGCACGCAGTCTTAAACACGCTTCACGTACAGCGAATGCAAGCGCACTTACTACTGGCATTAAGACGGCGCGCGGCGTGACGCGTGACAAGTGACAAGAAATTCTAACTGCTGAAGTTAACAATTTACTCAAAGTGCCAATAGCTTCTAACTGTCGAAATAAACACGTCCCATATAAGGTAGGAGGTAATGCCATAGACACGGTGGTTTAGTTAGAAGGTGTGTACAGTTTGATTTATGCTGTTGCAATACTTGCAATTAAGAATGTAGTTTAGAGATTTTACGAATTTGATATCTACATTCAAAACCTTAAAAAAAAAAACGCGAAAAATGTCAGATAGGAGATATTCATAATCACTTAGACGCACAAAAAGTGCTGATTCTCAGCCTAGTATGAATAAATGACTTTTGATTTTGATTGATTGACTTTGATTTCACACTTCGTCGTTTTTTTAAGATTACGTACGTTGTCGTACGTGCGCTTGTTTCTACTCATTGTCTGGAGTCGACCTTCTGTAGTTTTCTATGCAAGTGTGCCGAAAACGATATCTTTCCGACGCGCCTCGCCAATTAATGGCGGTATTGGATTCCAATCGGGCGCTGTCTGCATCCAATGACTCGTTTTTGCTTTGTACATTCATTTCATCGTATTGTGGCTATGATATTCGCTTTCCGCGGATTTTTCTTTTAAGAATACTTTCTTGTTTAGTTTGTATTGTATAACTAGCTTTAAAAAGAACCTAACATTATTTATCTACGCTGGTAAAAGTCTTTATAAGACGAAACAATACAGATGACGACATTATTATCAAAATAACGGTGAAAAAGCGTTTCGGTAATAAAGGTAAAAAGTGGTTAGAAATAGCAACTATAGCAATCAAATAGGCAATGAGCTTAGTCTCGTGAATTGTCACCGGATGGTTTTACAAGAAGAACTTATCTTATATCCAATCCGAACCTATATATAGGTATGAGGAACAGGGTGTAAAGTTCACTCATCCTCGGGGGGAGGATCCTCCGACCTGATGTGCGTCGTGTCTGGTGGGCATCTGCCCGACGATTAATGTCGGGACGTTGTATATATACTCGTTCTCGTTCTTTTCGTTTATATGCTGAACTGGGCCTATTTGGCGTAGCCGCGAGGCATACATTCCTGCTAGTATCATGCAACGCAGTTTTACAATTTTTATTTTGTATTCTTTCCTTTTATCTTATTTTTTTTTCCCCTTTCTACTTGTGTGCCTTTTAGTTTGTGCCAAATAAATGTATTTTCTTTCTTACTTTTCGTTCTTTCGTCGCGCGGTAAACTCTGCTTGCGCGATGCAAGATTTTACGTGACGTCAGTGTGATGCGTAGTTTGCATGTGGCGATGTAGGTGCCGCCACAAGTATTTCTACATTCAGCTTAACTTTTTATTTTAGACCTAACGTCACTATGAACAATTCATCATCATACATAGTGTCAATGCTATTAGCGGCTATAACACAAAAAACCTTATAAATCTCAAGTTATATGTATCATTACACTACTTGAAACTTAAGTTTTACATGTAACACAATTTACACGAGCTTCGAGTACAAGTCGTACTAAATGTCAATAAATTCGTGAAATTTGGCACTTCTACAGTATGTTTAGTGTTGCATGTGTTAATATTGGATTTCAATCCTACGTCGCGGCACTATACAGTTTTCTTTTAGGTATTCATTTGTTCATGGTAGCAACATGGCTTTTGGTCGTAGTAAAGTAAAAGTTATTCAGTATGAAGATTTCTACAAAGAACAACGGACGAAAAGATTAACATTAAACACAAATAAGTAATAGACACACAATATGGTGGCGTCATATACCTTCAAGATGTTCAGACCACACTTTATTGTTAAATTCAAATGCAAAAAAAACTGAATCACCGTAAATAAAATTAACTAATATTAGTCGAGATATTGCAAACTTTTTCCAGACATTGTATAACATGAATGGGCTCCTTGCAAAATACCGGATTCTGATTACGTTATTCACCCTTTAGTCACGCATGTGGTTTGTCGAGTGAGTCCGAGTGAATCAGACAGTGTTTACATTTTAGGTCCTGCTTTGTTACGTAAAGTACTTTCGCATTTTACTTATTGATGTGTTACAAGGTTGCGAACGGTGTCAATAACCAGGAAACAATAAGGTAAACTGAGAAAAAAAATTGCTAAGAATGTTGACTCACTCACACACATAACATTCTAATTCAAAACTTCGTTTTTTACTGCTGTACAATTATATATTTTTTATAATAACTGTAAAGTACTGTTTAATTCAAACCCAAAAGTATAAAAAGAGCATATTTTGTAAAATATTGATATTATAATAATCTCTATATTATATAATCTTATTTGACATTTGAATGTCCTTGTTAGCACAAACTTGGTTGTCATCGTACACTATGTATCTAACCCAGTTCCCCATAATCAATCGGAACTCGAGAGTAAATTCAAACAACTGTTACAGTAATAATTACAACATATCGTAATTATGATATATTACCAATGTGACTAGATTCACTGTGTTTTTATTTGATAATTTGTGATTTCATTCATTGTGGTGTGTTTTTCTATCTTAAAATCACATCGTTTCACAGACGGTAGTTATTATTAACCTTTTACTAAGGAAAATAATAATGTGATGGACCCACGAGTATTTATTTTAGTCTACCAAAAGATTAACGAACGGGTTCTTCTTTGCTTAGACTGAAAAATTAATAGGTACGTTGGTACATTCGTTCAAAATAAACACATATTTGAATATTTTCTCTATGATTATTGTTTTGTTAGTACCTAGAATTCCCGCGAAATTTCGCTTTGTTGATTAACATTTTAATTGGTTGATATTTTAAATTCTTATTCTTTATGGCATGGAGGAGCTCGTGGCTAAGTAATAACAGCCACACGGGTCGATCCATCAGGTTAAGCTACGCTTGCCGGGGTTGCTCTGTGGATGGGTGACCATCTTTACATACCGAGACTCCTCCGTGACTCGAAAAGTACGTTAAGCCGTTGGTCCCGGCTGTCATTCGTGGTTCTGTGACAGTCGTTGCGGGTCGTCAGAAGCCCGAACGTCTGACAACTAGTCTTACCGAGGGGTATCGTGTTACCCAGTAACTAGGTTGTGGAGGTCAGATACCAACATAGTTGAGAAAAGGCTAGGCAGATTGATTGATTCTTTATGGCACCTGTTTAGGTCATGAGCTAGGTAATTTGAGCTGTCCGAATATCAAACAATATTTGGTCTAGGTCTTAAGGAGGAGGCGTGAAATTGATTCGCTGTTACAATATATAGTAGATACTTTGATAGGTAGAACATATAACACACACACAAGATTATAAGGTTATTTTACAAAGATCGTGAAAACAGTTTTTCGTATGAACACACTCACTTCCGCATTATTTTAGTATAACTGAATTACGTAAGCTGTAAAACATACTATCCCAAATTAAAAAGCACTCTAAATAGGAATACTTCATTAATTATGGGACAAACTAAGGGCTGATCTCACCAATGAAACCGAACGCGATCAGCATTTCTGAAACGCCTGTCAGTGTCAAAATTGTTATAGAATATTGTACAGTGACAGTTCTTGAACGCGTTTGGATGTGCTGAACGCGTTCAATTTCATTGGTAGAATCCGCACTAAGATGTATTCATACAGTACCTACTTCTTCATTAAAATCTAAGAGAGATAGTAGGTACTCACCGGGTGCGCGGGCGGCATGCATGTGTCGATCGACGGCGCTCGCGGCGCATCACCGCACCTGCAGCTGCTGCACTCACACACACACCCTGCAAACAAATAATGTTACTGTTAATATATTATTGAGACACTGAACAGGGCAGACAGAACACACTAGCCTATAACCCTCCTCAAAAATTGGGCTATCCAATGCAAAAATATTTTTTCAAATCCGACTGGTAGTTCCGAAGATTACCCCCTACATACAAACTTACAAACAAACAAAACAACAAAAATATCTCAGTATAAATTACCTATTTTAAGAAATTTCTTGAAATTTCCTGCTAGGAATTGACCCTTTTGACAGCTTACTTCAACTAAATTTTCACGGTAAGATTTTTACAATAATATACTCGTACATTGGCAGATAATAATTAGAGGCAGTATGCAGATGCATATTACCCCAATTGCATTGTCACATGATCTGACCAAGTCATGATCTGATCTGGCCAATCTGACCAAATTGCATTGTCACATGATCTGACCAAGATAATGTCTGGACTTTAAAAGAGACGGTGAGTATGTTTCGGTGTTTCTTCGCAGTCATCTAGTTTAAGAAAAATATTTTACGTGTTATAGTTATCATTTGTAGGTACTATCAGCACTGTAAAAAAACCATAGATATCCAAAAAAAACTGAGTTTGTAGTTTGTATCGTCTCATCAAAGTCACTGACAAACGGGATAAAGTGACGTACTGTAGGTAATACTGCCAAGATAAAAAAACTATCTACAAGTTAACATCTACTGCTAAATACAACTAAAGTATTACAAAATGCCCAACTTGAAAATAATCGTTACCAGCGACCAGCTGAACGTTCAGTGTAAAGAGCTTTAATTAAAACGAACTCTAGCTTCAGTAAGTCGAATAAGAAGTTCCACAAACTGTAATGCGGAGTCCTACAAACGGTAGCAATTAGACAAGTTTCATATAAAACGAGAAAGGCTTTCTGTCTTTGATGACGAAAACTTTTAAACGTTTGAATTGTATAAATGGGGCGCGTGGTTCGCACTGGCCGATCGAAGGGTTAAGCTTCGCTTGCCATGGTCGGTTTGTGGATGGGTGACCATCCATTACATATCGAGACCACTCCGTGCCTCGGAAAGCACGTTAAAGCCGTTGGTCTTGGCTGTAATTTGTAGATCTTTGACAGTCGTTACGGGTAGTCAGAATCCCAAAGTCTGAAAACCAGTCTTACCAAGGGCTATCGTGTTACCCAGTAACTGTGTTGCAGAGGTCAGATAGGCAGTCGCTCCATGTAAAATACTGGTATACAGTAATTGCATCCGGTTAGATTGGAAGCCGATACCAATATAGTTGGGAAAAGGCTAGACAGGCAGGCAATTGTATGAATTCCCAATTTGAAATAAGGATAATATCAGTTTTGTATTTCGATCTATTTGGGCAAATTCCCATGAATATAACCGTAAAAGAACATACAATTTTTTTTTTTTAAAGGCAAAAATACACAAACTCATGGCTTTTTCTCATAGGATCCCTACATACTCCTTTTGCTTCGTAACAAATCCAATTAAAATCCATAGTAATTATCCTAATCCTAATATTATAAATACGAAAGTGAGTTAGTTTGCTTGGTTTTTGCGCTTTCACGCTAAAACGGCTGAACGGATTTGAATGAAATTAAGCACACGGATAGACTATGACCTGATTTAGGACATAGAATACTTTTTATCTCGCTAGTACAGACGCCAGCACGTCAACCTACCCGAAACTGTCAAATTTTCCCATTCAACTTTGAACCTAAAGCTTTAGTAATACAGTTGAAAATATATTAAAGAAATTTGACAGATCGTAGTAGGTTGATGTGCTGTACGTTCCTTTGGAATCGTTTCCGAACTCCACGCGGACGAAACCGCGGGCAAATGCTAATATAATAATTTAAGGCGCAGGGTTCCGAAAACGGGTTTTTTTAAAGCAGTGTATCTCAAGTAAATAAGTTTGACCAAAAAAAAAGAATGATATTTTCAAGTCTTATTTTAATACAGTGATAGAACTCAAATCATAATTTAACATACATTAATGCTTCAAAAAAACCTTCAAACTCACCTCTTAATTGTCTTTAAAGCAGTTTATACCTTCACTAACAATTATAATTAAAAATATACCATAAAATGTCTAATGTCAACCTGCATTCAGTGATGGATTATGATGAGTAATATGAGCACTATGTTGAAAAAAACAACGAAAAACGTTGAAAAAGTACAAAAGTGTGGTTATTTTCTAACACGTAAAGAAAAAGACAGAGACAAAGGCAAATCGGAACCCTGCGCCTTAAACCTGAGCAAGCTCAATCCATCAGGGTTTAAATCAATTGTAGTTATATCTACTGAGACATGACATGATAGACACTAGTCTTGGCAAATGGATTAGCCACGGCAAACAGTATAATATTACTAGGTAGGTATATTATTAGAACATTAAATGTCTCGCTGATGGTGGCGAGTGTGTTGGATCATTCGGTTCCCTACAAAATGGTTGAGCTGGATGGTGCTGATCCACGCGTCATGTTCGTGAACGGGCGCCGTCAGTTGAGACTGGTCATCTCTTATCTGCCAGGGCTTATTTTTAATCGTTTTTGATTTTTATATTTTTTTTTTACATTGTTCTCACTTAGAGAATCGACAAGAGTAATGTACCCAGGATTTTGTAATTTCTATATTTAAAAGAGTGTCCTTGGAGTTTCTTGCCCGTTCTTCTCCATAGAGATCTACGTTTTGGAATGGGCAACTAGCTTCAACTTTCTGACTAACTGACTCTTTGACAATTCAAAAGTGCCTGTAAAGGGTTTAATCGAAATAAATGCTTTGAGTTTGAGTTTGACATACCAGCATGCCTGATTTCAGGTGTACTTTAAACATACCTTAAGCCGCCTTTTATTTAAAAACATATAAATCTCACTAATGAATAGAGTTCGTTAAGTGGCTAACTAGTTACAACGTATAAACAGAGGCTTTTCTTAACATTTTCTTTGATAACGTCAAGTAATAACCGCCTTTATGCGCGAACCTGAAATAAGTACATATTTAGCTGAACTGAACCGTAAAAGAAAATGATCCTATATGAATGTTAATGAAAGCCCAACGCTGGGCTAAGTATTCGTTATTAACTTTTTTATGTTCTGAAGTTGCTCGGAAGTAGTGCTTAGTACAGTGAGCCGCACGTCAGTTGTAACAAAGCTGGCCTCGTTAGTCTTTTATCGCGACGATTTTTTATGGCGCACGGGATTTTCAACTCTCGGTATTGAGCCGAGCATTGAGAATTAAACAGCATCCCAGTATGTCAAAAAAACACGCGCTTGGATTTTCAAGTCTCGGCGATAGCAGCGCGTTGAAAACGCAGTGCGCGAAAAAAATTTAAGTTTTTACTATAAAAGGCTCCTTTTTTTAAAAGGTTATGACGAACATATTATTATTAGGTTCGTCTGAAAGTGTTTTTTTTTTTTTGAAAAAAAGAAAGAAAGAAATGTATTTTCTTCGATATGTTCGTCAAATGTGGACCGATTTTGAAAACTATTATTTCATTTGGTAGAAGAACGTCGCGCAGTAGTCCCATAATTTTTTTATTAACTTTGCTAGGGTAGTTTTTGAGTTATCTTCAATAATACGTATTTAATCAACATTATGCATCTTGATGATGTTATAATACTTCCTGTCACTGTTGTTTACATAACAAGTAAAACGAATTGGTGGGGTAAGTACTTTTTTGCAAAAGAAAACAACCAACTTCCAAAAAAAACACAATTAAGTTAAAAATAACCTGAATTCGAATGTCAGTGGCAAAAAACTAAAATACAGATCCGACTTCCGAAATGAAAGCTATTTTTCACTTTGTAGTGTTTTTTTTTTTGTTGTAAAATAGTTTTTAAACTCCTTACTACGTTGGGCAGCTCAAGGTCAAAGTATTACCAATCACGTGCAGTAAACTGTACCTCACCGAGTTTTAATGATCTTTTTACGGTTCAAACAATTTCGAGTAAGTCATAATTATGGAGCAGTAAATTCTTGGTTTTTCTCGTTTCATGCAGCTTAGTTGATGAATAGGGTTCTTCAGTTTTAATGTGGTATTTTCTGTTTAATATTTCGTTTTGAGAAATGTAAATCATGAATCAGGGTGCCCATTTGAGGAGCCTCGAAAGCAATCATATCTCAGAAATTACTTTTATGGTAATCATCAGCCTATTACTATTAAATGAGCAATATTTGTTTAAAAAAACTCGGTACTCGTTAAAAATGGCACTAACGATTTCGATGAAATTGCAATATAGGGGTTTACGGGGGCGAAAAATCAATCTAGCTAAGTCTCATATCAGAGAAAATTCATTTTCTCTATTTTCACTCCAGCAGAGCTAGGTCCCCAAGTTTAGAACAAGATGGCTAGTCCTTACCCTAAGAATAATGACATGGCAGCATGGAAATAGTATGTACTTTAAATGGAATTAGTATGAACTATCCTATACTATTAAATGAGCAATCTGTAATACCGCCCAGGTACTTACTATCAATAGGTACTACATATTAACATTAGCACTTACAGTAAAGGAAATTAATGGTTTAGCAAATTGACACCCTACATCAATTTGCAGTGCTATAGGCATTTCATACGATTGCCAAAGAATAGCAGTTATGATTTAAATAATATACGTACGGAAATTTAATTTGGTAGTACATTTACTTAACCATTATTTTCCCAAACTTTACGTTAACTTGGTAACAAAATACAACTGAAAAAAAAAAACTGTCTCATTAAATTGGAATAGCCCATGGTTGGCCGTATTAACCCAGATATTACCACTTGCTCTTATTCATTCGTATTATACGTCATCATAATGGTTGTTACAACTATTCCAATTGTTTTTTTTAATGTAATAAGCGTGTGGTTTGTAACTAATGTCGCAGAAACTTCGATGTAGCTACGTGACGGTAATTTTAGTCTTACAAACTAAGATGAAATTTGAATAATATGAGCCAGATGAAGTACTTTACGATAGTTTTTCGTAAGAACAATCTACAATTCTATACCACAGATAATCACACTAATATTATAAAGGCGAAAGTTTGTGAGTGTGTATGTTTGTCTCTTCTTCACGCTATAACTACTGAACGGATTTGGATAAAATTTGGCACACAGATAGTTTATAACCTGGATTAATAATTAAGATACTTTTTATCCCGATATTCCCACGATATCGAAACTTATGCGGGTGAAACCGCGGTGCGCAGCTAGTAAATAATAATGCAAGAGTTTCGTTTCGTTTCTTTGCCCACGGTAACCTCTGGAACTACCAGTTGGATATGAAAAAATATTTTTTGTAAGTGATAGAGGTTATATACAACATCACGCTACGACAAAAAGAAAATAAATGAGAAAGAACGCTAAGCGAAGACGAAGTAATAGAGCGGGCGGGCGATGTGACGCCACGAGGTGGGTCGGAGCCAAGGGAGTTCTATAAAAATGTGGATGTTGCAGCAGTGCAGTAAATTGTGTATCTTACGACTTCCACGCGAACGAAGTTGCACGGAGAAGATAGTACTACATAATTATATTAGAAGCCGTTATAGATTAAGATAGGTACCTAATGTTGGCAACACATAAACCAGAAAATAGTACCGGGATTTTTTTAGGCTATACCACGCAAGACTCTCAAGTACTCAAGGCCACAGCAGTGGTCGCTCAGAAGTAACGGCCGCAACTTACGAGTTGTAGGTCGAAAGTTCGAATCCAGAGAGGCGCTTCACTTTGTGTAAATTATTTCATCACCACTGCTCTCAAAACGGTGAAGGAAAACATTGTGAGGAAACCGGCATGTCCTAGAACCAAAAATACGAAGACATGTGTCATCTACCAACCCGCACTGGGCCCGCGTGGTGGGTTACGGCGCATTCCCTCTCACCGAGCGGAGGCCTTTGTCCCTTGAACTTTATAGGCTGATTATGATACGCAACGCAGACGTAGAAGTGCTAAGGCAGAGAAAGGACTGTCCTTTGTCAATTTAACCTTTAATAATTCTTCATGGAGATTTTGGCGTGCTCAGTCTGAACTTTTTATTTAACATTTCTGTATTCGCATGTAAGGGGGATCCCTTACATGCGAATACACCATGGAGAATATACCAACGCAGGAGACACCCTAGGCGTCGGGAATCCCAGGCCGATTCCTGGCTACCGTAGGCACTGGCTTGCGGATGGTGAGGAATGGGTAGCTCGCCACCCGAAAAGGACCAGGCCCGGGTCGACGGCGCGTTGTGTTCCACGCGCGCCTCAAAGAGATGTCAGCACAACTGACGGGGTCCGCTGGGTCCGATGCCTGCCAGGGTTGCGGGAGTCCAAAAGGGTTACCGTCCTGGCAACACACAGGCTACTGAAGAAACACGGGTGGGTTTTAGTCAGTTAGAGTCTGATACCTCCCGCTCCGCCCAGAGCGGAAGAAAGTTATTTGATAATTTCCCACCTAAAAAACAAATAAGATCCCTACCAGCCCCACAAATCAACCAACCAATCTTAGGCCACTGCCCTCAACAAAAAATCCAACCTAGTGTTCTTCATCATAATTACATACAACAAAACAGTGTAAATCCACATTACCAAGCTCTCTGCTTACCTTCTCACAAGCCATTTTTTTTCTCAAACAGTGGCGCGTGCGCCTAACTGTACGTGCCACTCATTAGGCTAGCGGTCACACGCAGCGTTTACACCGCGATATAATCGGTCGATAAACATTTGAAAATATTTGCTTCGGATAAAAAATGGAATAAATCAGCTGTTTGTAGGTTGATCGTCTGTTGGTTACGGTAGTAAGAGTGTACAATTGGATTGTAAAGGGGCTTTTCTAGTAATCATTTTTGATGCGATTTTTGATGAATGTAGAACTTTTCAAGATTTGTACTTTTGTAAACGTTAAGCAAGTAACCTTTTTAGGTTTCCGTACCCAAAGGGTGAAACGCGGGTGAACCCTATTACTAAGACTCCGCTGTCCATCTGTCACCAGGCTGTATCTCATGAACCGTGATAGTTAGACAGTTGAAATTTTCACAGATGATGTATTTCTGTTGCCGCTATAACAAAAAATACTAAAAACAGAATAAAATAAATATTTAAGGGGCTCCCATACAACAGACATGACATTAACGAGTCACACTTGGCCGGTTTTTTCTTTTCACCACATCGATGATGTTCTTGGTCTTCATCTCACTGATGATAAGTGATGATCAGGCCAAAAGTGGAAGCGAATTTCACCCGGGATTCTCAACCAGAGGAACTGGCTATCGGTAATATAGCCAGTTCTTCTGGTTGAGTATAAACTAACTGTCGAAACACAAAAATGCTATTAACATTGTTGTTATAACACACACAGCAGAACTTCAAATTGTGGAGGTCAGAAAAGCAGTCACTCCATGTAAAAACTGGTATTCAGCTGCATACGGTCAGACTGAAAGCCGACCCCAACATAGTTTGGAAAAGGCTAGGCAAATGAAGATGGGGATGATGCAAGTAACAATATGCTATGCTATGCTATGCTATTCTTGTCACCTACGAACACCTCTATAAGCATAACAATCTACAGAGATAGGTAGGTATCCATTAAACACTTCAACAAAAACTACTACACTATACCTACATTCAAACCGGATAGAAATGTATTAAGTAATCATAACATAATGACGATCGTTGTATGTAATTCCGTTAGTTCTGCGAAAACATTTTATTACTGAACCTAAAAGCTTTTGATTGTTTGTTTGTACTTACAAAAGAGGAGTTTGTGGGTAAGTAATAACAGCCGCACGGGTCGATTGATCCGGTTCAGCTACGCCTGCCGCGGTTGGTCTGTGGATGGGTGACGGTCTTTACACACCAAGACCCCTCGGTGCCTCGAAGAAGCAAGTTTGTCAGCCGTTGGTCCCGGCTGTTATTTGTGCCTGAAAGTCTGTCAACCAGTCTTACCAAGGGGTATCGTATTACCCAGTGACTGAGTTGTGGAGGTCAGATAGGCAGTCGCTCCATGTAAAATACTGGTATTCGGCTGCATCCGGTTAGAAAGGAAGCCGACTCCAACATGGGAAAAGGCTAGGCACAAATCCATTCAGCCTCCGGGCTGCCTCTAAGAAATTTCTGATGCAAAAACCCAATAACACTATGCCCGACCTGGGAAACGAGCCCAGAACCTCATACTCAGCAGTAGCGTTTGACTACTAGACCTACGAGGCAGTCAAAAGTCATTTAAAATTAAAGTAGGTACTTAGTTATTTTTGCTTGAACAGACAACATCCAGGACTGGTCCTATTCATTATCAAAATGTTTTTTCTGTTACCCTATGGAATTTAACCGCATCGCGAAATTTCCAAAGTGACCTATTTACTGTTAACACCCAAAACCACACAGCGTTTATAAACCACCTGCCATTCCCAAATAAACTGTTTTTTTCGCCGTATTAGCAAGATAACAAGATGTAGGTGGTTACTCAGAATTCTCACGGCTTTTGTAGTTTGAATTGCTAAAACATTCCGAATAATTGGCAATGAAACTATTTGTATAGTTGTACTCTATAGCAATACTTTCGATGGTGTTTCTTGTTTCCGAATACCAGCACCCTAAAGGCGTAACAATCACAATCTGAATGATTTTGAAGGATATAGCTAATCCATTGATTCATTACAAAAAAAAAATTACTGAAATGGATCAAACCACTTACTTATAACGAAACGGAAGAGCTCTTTAAACCCACGATATTTAACCTATACTCTCACACAGGCACACAAACACACACACATACTCGCACACATGCACCCTCACACTCACACACATTCACTCACACACACAAACTATGCTTATATGCCAGGCTTGTCTGCTTACCTATATGTTAAATATGTTATTAGTATTTTCTTACTTTTGTTATGGAAGAGCGGAGTCTTCTAATACAGGCATTGTTTGCTTAAAGGAAGGCTCCAATCACAAACTAATTGTTGTAATCTTGTGGAAGAAATAAACAATTTTGAATTTTTTGGATTTATGAATTTTGAATTACGTCCAAAAAAAATTGTCCAAAAACGTCTGAACTGTTAAAATTAAACTCATTCTTCTTTCTTCCATTGTTTCACCCATTCTTGCTACTGTATGTTACGCGAGTACCGCGCTGGTTAGGGTCGCGGGAATCCGCGAGACTGGTCCTTGATGCTAAAGATTTAGTTCGTTAGATTCGCCCATACCGCGTCAAAAGTTAGCTAACGTTTCTGTTTCTTTTGACCCCTCTGACACATAATGACGCAGTAACTTTGATTGATTGTCACGGAAACGCCATTTTTATTGTGTGAGAAAGACAGAAAAGAAAAGAAAGAAAATAAATTTATTTGACTCAGGTTAAGGCACACAATATTCACACAAAAACAAAAAAGTAATCGCAGCACGCGGTGCTTGAGCTCACTGTTCTCCGTATGTAAGTACAATAATAAGGTATATGTAAGTAGGCACGGTAAGGGCAAATCTAACGATTTGAATCTTTGCCCGTGGCAAGGTCTAACTTAGCATATGGGAAGCCTATGTTCAGCATAGACGTCCTTGGTTTGAATGGTGATGCTTTGAAAACTCCCGACCGCAACAGTATCAAATCTGTTTCAAGGACGTGAGATAGCAGTCCATTTTTTGCCGAAACTCAATATTTTTTCCACTAAGAATGTAGATGTTTAGCCACGTCTGCTCAAACTGGAAGCCTTGTTCGAAACAGTAGGAAATAGGCACTTAAAATAAGCACAATCGCATATACTGTACGAATGACCTAAAATCTGCGTGTGCGTCACTTAAGTTAAATTCCACAAATACTTTGCGCGGATGTACAATAATGTGTATAATTGCCGATACGTAATTTGGCAAGAATGAAGAAATGTTCAAAAATAAATGCTGGCAATAATCATAGAATGATATGCAATAAGAGTGTTTTTTTTTTTTTTGTTGCACTAAGTGTACATACGCAAACCCACTCCCAATACGCCAAAACCTTGCCAAGTTACGTGCTACTGTACCTAAATACGGTGGACAAAAGAGATACCTAAAAGATTTCCTATCGCAGGTATGCTGGAAGAGATTTCTTTAGAAATAAGCATCACCTTTGTACGTATTTTTCTGTTCTTTTTTTTTTTGTCTTTTTATAACTGTTTTGCGCTTAATAAGTAACACTATAATAACATTCACTTCTATTAAAATTATCTCCAATATTTTTCATCACTTCTCTACGTTTATGAGCCTACTTCGCTCCTGATGTTCTTCATAACTTCATTTCTAAGATAATTTATTATCTACCCGCCGGAGTCACAGCCTCATTAGAAACTTTAGCTAGGTAAATCTTTTGTGAAAATAATTACCGCAGTAGCTATTTTAAAAACTAAACTATCTTCAAACATTAGAAAGTAGCAAAACGCGCATAAAAACAACTGAAAGACGCATAATCGATGACAATACGGTTCGAGTCAATTTGCGAACGAAACTGTCAAAATGTTGGCGGGAAAAAGTTGGCCAAGACAGCTTGGCACGAAAATTCGTGGAACCACTTAGCTGTTACAAGCTTGCGGTGTGCAAATTACACTCAATTTAGACCCACGACGTACACAGATGAAACCATCTAGATTTACGAAGATATTAAGCGAAATAGTCGTGTGTGTTTTGTTTTTGGTCAACTCATCGCCAATTATGTAAGAGGGTTATTCACTTCACCGCTAATGCGGTGTGGGCGTAGTATTGTACATTCAAGGAATGATAAGGCTAAGCATTTTGAGGTTAACATTGTACCTACTTATTATTTTTTCGAGTAGGTACCAATGTTTTGCCAAATTTGGTCCTTATTATTTTTTCGAGTACTATTGTACCTATTGCCAAAATTTTGATTGAAAATGACAGCTCGAAAAGGTATACATCGGCTACACAAATACAATACGTCCTAGAGGAGCTCGTGGCTAAGTAATAACAGCCGCACGGGTCACTCCATCAAGTTACGCTATGCTTGCCAGGGTTGGTCCGTGGATGGACCATACATGGACATACCCATTACATACCTCGGTATGTGGGTGTAGGGGTCTCGACCCCTCCATGCCTCGGAAAGCACTTTAAGCCGTTGGTCCCGGCTGACATTTGTAGAACTTTGACAGTCGTTACGGGTAGTCAGAATCCCAAAAAGTCTGAGACCAGTTTTACCAAGGGCTATCGTGTTACCCAGTTACTGAGTTTTGGAGGTCAGATAGGCAGTCGCTCCATGTACAATATTACAATGACATGGGACTTAAACATAACTGGTGAAATATCGGTGTACTACAGGTACACCTCTACCTAACCCTTTAGTAGAGGTGTACCTGTGGCAGACAAATACAATGTGTTGAGATAATCACTTTTCTTGTTCTTCTTCTTGTTGTATAGAAACTAGAAAGACAATAGGGATGATGCCTGGTTCAAAAAAAATAAATTCTATTTAGTCCGTCAGTCAGATAATAAAAAAATATTAGACACGTATTTTTTGCTTTATCATATTAATGAAAAATGACTCAGATAAAACGCAGTGGGGGTCGCTACGTCACAAGTAAGTACAAAATCTATATACTCGTGACGTCATGGCAAATTTTAACTCAATGTATGACCGTAATCTTTTGATAACGTAAAAAAGAAAAAATACGTGTACGTTATTTTTTCATAGTCTACATGGCGGACAAAAGACAGTTATTTAGTCATCATCCCTATTTTCAACAGTCAAATTAGTTTACTGGGGAAATTCTCTTATTTTATTTACTTGAGCTTGTCGTGTTCCAAATACATCATGTCGTCACAAAGTTCAGCAGCTCTCAATTTGCGAATGTAGATGACGAACAATTTTGTCCAGTGCATCACACGAGCATACTTTTTTATTTATACATTACTGGCACACAAACTTTAGTGTTCTTATTGCAGAGTTTGAATTGAATATGAAATTACAACGCTTTCGAAAATATCTTGTTACGGCAATATTATATTATTTAAAAAGCATTTTATCTCGCATCGAAGAGATTTCTTTGTCATCTTCGTTTTCGTTTACATCGTCAAACTTTAGAGTCAAATGATTTATATCAATTAGGCACATAAAAGGCACTTTTGAACGTCAATAAGAAAATATAATTGATTCAAGTTGACCCTTCCAAAAAGCAGTTTCGTGTGGAGAAGAATACAACTCAACTTCTGAACAGACGGCTTGGAATGAATTTATCTCGAACGTATTTGAAAATCTTAGTACCTAATCACTGAAACTGCTTTAAATATCAATCTTTGTAGGTTAGGTTAAGTAAGTCAATCACATTCCAAAACTTTTTAGGGTTCCGTAGCCAAATGGCAAAAAACGGAACCCTTATGGATTCGTCATGTCTGTCTGTCTGTCCGTCCGTATGTCACAGCCACCAATAAGTTTTGGGACCCCATACAGAACTGAAATACAACTTTTTTTTTTTCATCAAACCCATACGTGTGGGGTATATATAGATAGGTCTTCAAAAATGATATTGATGTTTCTAATATCATTTTTTTCTAAACTGAATAGTTTGCGCGACAGACACTTCCAAAGTGATAAAATGTGTGCCCCTTCCCCCCTGTAACTTCTAAAATAAGAGAATGATAATACAAAAAAAAATATGATGTAGGTACATTACCAGGTAAACTTCCACCGAAAATTGGTTTGAACGAGATCTAGTAAATAGATTTTTTTTAATACGTCATAAATCGTAAACTATTATTAAAACATCGATCAAAGTTACAACAAACTACAAGAACTTTTATAATATGTTAGTTTCTGCTACCGAACCCTTCATGGACGCGTCCGACTCACTTGGCTGGTTTTTATTTACTAAGTATTCCTCATGTTTCACCAAATTGTCAGAATTTAGCTCAACCATTAGGTCGTTCCAAATTTAAAAATTACCTGTCATTTTTCTCAGTATATTCTGCTTGCATCCATCTGGTGACCTGACATACAAGTTTTGTAAAAAACTTATTTTAGGCACCAGTCTTCCACAAATTAATTATAAAATTGTGTCTGTAGACTATTTAATTACTTTCTCTGTAATTTGTGGTAAGAAAATAAATAATTATATTATATTAAAAATAATTATATTATCTTAGCAATATTGAATGCTAGATAATAGCAAAAAGTACTTATAACCATCGAATTAAAATCAGCAATTCATTGAGTAACGGTAAAAGGTAAAACCAACAAAAATTCGCCATTAAAATCGATCATAACGCGGTATCTGCAAAATGCAGTGATGAATATGAGCAGTGAAATAATATGCCGGTTACGAATAGCTTTTGATACGCTTAGGGCTGTCAGCTGCTAATTACAGACGAATATTATGTTAATTTTATAATACTCACAAATATTTTTTTGATTATATTATCATTTATAATAGTTTTAGTTTTCACTGTTTGTCTGTGTAAACGGACACGGACCGTATTTTATTTTTATTTTATACAAAAATAATGTTTAGTTTATAATATAACATAGTGTTAATAAATAATTATTATTAGACTCCGAACGAAAATGGCTTTTTTTCGGCCGAAAACGAAATTCGACCTGATTTATTGATAACATTAACCTATTAAGTAAGCAACTAAGCAAGAAGATAGGTTTCTAGAGTCACTTGATTAATAGGTATAAATATTATTGTTTATCTATATAAATGCCACCAAGTCGTTTAAAGCACTAGATTTCTTTAAGATAGTGTCTAGACTATTAGAACTCATAATTACTTTTGGAGAAAAAAAAATATGTAAATTAATATTTTGGTAAATTATATTTGTAACTCCCGCTAAAAGCAAACAAAACCCAAAAGGTTAATTTAAAACTTCGTTAAAACAATTTATGATGTTACTTTGAAATAATAAGTAGGTACCTACAGTACGACACAACTTAGATGTAGCATCGGCTAAATTCGTAAAACCGATTACCATTTGAACTGAGTGCGTATTCAAAATCACCAATATTTAATACTGCTTTAGATAAAAAATATATTTACACAAACGCAATAACTTGTGAATTATGTAATGTAAATTTTCAAATTTAATCTACATCTAAGTTGTGTCGTACTGTACCCATTTCATATCGTTTCGTTTTCATTTAAAACGAGTCTTTAATAAGTTAACTTTAGGTTCCGACCACCCTCTCTACCGGTGGGTGAAGCGGGATTAAACGCCCACATTTAAATAATTATATGTAAATATAATTAGAATGTGGCTTTTTGGAGTATTCCTTTTATGTTTTCCTGGGATATTAATTTAATAGCAAAATAATGTAAGGTTTTGTAGGTATTTTATTCCTGCGTTTAGCTAACCCAGTGATCTACATCTGAAACGATAAAAATAGCTTTGCCCTTTATCACACAAGACCACATATTATATTTGATGGAACTTGCGTGTTTTTCATTTCTCAGAAGAAAATTAGACCAGCCGATATATTCTGTAGAAATCTCACCGTGATAACTAAGGTGAATTGAACTTGAAGTGAGCTGCCAATAGTGTAAATTCCTAGAATCAAATAAAGAAAGAAAATAAATTTATTTGACACACAATATTCACACAAAAACAGAAAAAATAAAAATAGCTTAAAATAGTATTGTGTGCCTCACGGCTGCGCCAAATAGGGCCAGTTTAGCATAGATGCTAGACAACTAGTGACTGGAGCTGGTTTTCAATTGGACCTTATGTTACATCAGGTGGAATGTCACTTTAAGTTCAATTCTCCTCAGTTATCACGGTGAGATTTCTACAGAATACCTACGTATCGTTATATCGGCTGATCTACTTTTCTTTATTTGATGAGGATTTTTAGTGAATAAATAGGCTCTAAAATTTACATAAAACGTTAATCGTCGATAATGCGAAAGCCCTGAATACGGCATGCGCGGCGTGATGCGCTCTGCCGGTACCGTTGCGAGTCGCGTCGTGTATCAATAACGCATCAGTGCAACCATTAGCTGGATTCTTGCTCCCGCTCTCGGCCAGATACACTATTCTGATTTATAACAAACACCAGTGTAGAGATAAAAGGTATTTTTGCGAAAATTAATTTCAATTGATCATGAAGCATTATAAACTAATGCACTAAAATTCAAGTACTTACCCGATCAATATTATTATTTTATTCTCGTAAAATAAAAATAACTTATTAATATTGTTTTTGAATTTATCAGTAATCACGTAAGTCCCTCTCATATAGAGGAGGCCTGTGAGTCAGCAGTGGAAACATAGGCATTTGTGAAAGAATCGAGATTTATCTACAGTTAGTCAACACTCAAAATCGAAAACAATAACATATAGGTTTAAGAGAACATCTACCCACAAACACACAGACACGTGAAACTCATTATCATTCTGCTTAACTTCGTAGTCGAGTAATAAAATGAATGTAACGGTTATTTCACTGATTTCAGATTAGGAATTTGAATTTCAAATGTTATGTTAATTTTCAGTCGTTACGATAAATGATTATGTGACAATTTATTTTTTCTTTTCCACGGCTCATTTAGAACGTCTGACAAATTTACTGGAATTATGTCTAGGAGGAATAATTTACTGAGCTGTGGTTTCTAAAGATAGCGTTTACTTTGATTTTAGCTGGCTTTTTATTTTTATTGTAAAGAAATTGGAATTTATTCCGTGATTTACTTCAATGCCTTTAGTCAAATGAGGTTAAAGGCTCGTGCAGACCAGCGTGACGCGACGGCGCTACGCAACTCGAACAATACAATGTCTAAGAAAAATTCACGATATAACAATAACCGGTGACGCGTCGCGCTGTCGCGTCGCGCTAGTCTGCACGAAGCTTCAAAGATTGGCCTTTGTGGTTTAGATTCTTAGGCCGAACTTTAAATACTTTCCATTAAGTAATTGTTTCAGGTACTTCTCAATTTAAGCTACCAGCTTAAGATTCAAATAAATAGTGAACAAGATCCTGCATTCCCAAATAAAGGCTCCCGCAGACAGGCGCGACGGGAGACCGGGAGAACAATTTCCATGAAGTTTTCATAGATATTGTTCCACCAGGGTCGCGTCGCACCTGTCTGGCATGATGGTAAATCAACAAAAGTAGCAATAAATTCTGACCTACACCTTTTATAAAACCCGAAAAGTCGCGTCGTGCTCCACCATTTTTGGATTCCCTGAACGATTTAGGTTCTTCTTAATTTATGCGGCCTACCAAAATGTCCTTTCTTTGGTATTGTTCGTCGAATCGTTGAGCTCCGTAAATTTTGAGTTGAGCTGCACCGCGTTTTCTGACAAATGCGTGCACTGGCTGAACAGGTCCACTCAATCTATGTTGTACTTTCCTTAAAAGACCATTTCAGACACCAATCTACATGGTCTTCACATGGTCTGACCAAGATTAGAAGTCTGGACTTTAAAAAGAGACTGTGACCTTTGAGTTTGTTTCGGCCTTTCTTCTCAGAGTAGTCAGATAGGAAAGGCCGGCCTCATCTAGTTTAAAAAAAATATGATTGACGTGTAAGAGTGTTATAAAATCATTTATCATATAATTATCCTCTAAAAAAAAATCAGTTCTACATACTCGTATTATATTCTAGTGCTAGTGTGTTCAGAATAGCTCCCCCCATTATAAAACGTATGTTTGCGCTAATAATGCCGGTGAACGGATCACCGTGTGAGGCAAGCAGATAATGTTTCCACATTTGAAGCTAAGACCTCGTGAATTTTCTCAGGGAATCTCGATATTATAACCTTCAATATATACAAACATATTATAGACAAATGGTCAATATTTTCACGCGATTTTTACGAAACGCGTTCTGACTGATCTGCATTTGTTAAACTCATTGCAAGACTTTACTAATTTTAATCCTAACAAATATTATAAATGCGAAAGTGAGTTTGTTTGTTTGTTAAACTTTCACGCTAAAACGGCTGAACAGATTCGGATGAAATTTGGCACATGGGTAGCCCATGAACCGGAGAAACACAGAGGATATCTTTACCCCGATATTCTCACAGGATCGAGACCTATGCGGGTAAAACCGCGTGGCGTAGCAAGTTAAGTCAAGAAGTAAGTCACATTTACACGCATTCATCACACATTTTTTTTCCCTATCCTTATAATATACTACCCTTGCTGACTGGTTAACCGTTTCCGATCATATTGGTAGGCAATTATGGAATTCTTCTTATAAGGAAAAAGAATGAATCTGCCTGTTGGTCTGTTTCTGTGGATGTCGTAAAAAGCAGACAACATCAATAGTGGACATGAAAATCGTTATTTTGTCTGCAAATGTATCAACAATCGGGAATCACGAATCCGTCTTCCAAGCAAGCGTTTTATAATGTTACTTCATAACATCCCTCTGACCGTTCTCATAGATTATTATTGTCAGACGTTAATGCTCTTATCTTGATGCCATCACTGTGATCCATACGCCCCAGTAGAATCAATCAAGTCAATCAATCTCATAATTAATTAATTCTCTGCTGGAACTGCCAGCAGATAATTATGAGATTGATTGACTGTATTGCGATTCACAAGTCATCCCGGGACCCAAAAACATTTCCAGAAATTGTAGGATAAATTAGTAAAAGGCCCAGATAACATGAACCCTAGGTGCGTTTGTGCACCTCAACCGTCACCGGAACGTCATCGTCACTGCGTACGAGATGTCGGCGCTGAAGTAGCGATACACACAATTACTATGGCCGCGTGTCCACCGCAAGTCCATCGCCCAAGCCCCGTCATCCTGGCCGCCGCAGTTTCAAATAGTTCGGCGCGGCCATTAGAACTCGACACGAGATTGTGACCACTTTTGTTTTGTCTATCATACATAACTTATTGAACCGCCAAGTTTGGTCGCGGTGGACAAACGATCGCCGTCACCGGGTCATCGCGCTCGGTTCGAATAATCTCGTCTCTCGTTGACGTCCCGTTGACGGTCGCGAGTGGACAAACGGTGTAAGGGCCCCCTTCACAGCCTCTGGCAATGCGACTAGTGACGCGACTTGCGCCAAGCGACACGCGCGCGCGTCATTTGTTTCTGCCTGTGGCTACGCAAGTCGCGTCCTGGTGACTCGTGGCGCGCCCTGAACAAGTTCATTCTTTGTTTTCACAGCAATCGCTGTCGCAAGACGCGTATCGCTTGAGCATATAGCTCGTGGCCACGGGGTTATATCATTATTAGAAAGAACCTATCATAAAATGTTATAGCAATCGTGAAATAAATTGCCAACCAAATACTGTGAAATGATATCGCAGTTCAAGCGGCAGACTTGGCTATCAATCTCACGGTTCGAAGCATAAAAATCTGGTTCCAGACGTATATCTGAGATAGATACGAAGCTTTGAACTTTTCGTATCGATTTTATATACCTACCACCATTCGGTTACTGAAAACTTTATCTAAGTCTGTTTATTAGGAAAAGGCTAAACGCTTTATGCAATAACATAAAATAATCAAGTTGAAAAATCTGCCATAGTCTCATTGACAGTGACTGATTATATTTTCAGTTCACATAAGTTGATTTAAATGTAATTTTCGTTTTGGGCCAACAAGATCTAAAATACAGTCGTGCCAGCGACATGATGAAGAAGAAAAGTTGATTAAGGAATTGGATGGTTTTTTTTAGAAATCATGAGTTAATCTTAGACCTGCTATCGCCTCAAACTCTGCTCACCCTGTTTTAACAAACCGTGAAGATTATAAATCATGAAGCCATTAATCACCGTCCATATTTATTACCAGTCTGTTTTACGGTTTTACTATTTCTTTATTATTGTTCTGTTACTAAGAAATAGACCATTTTATGGCCAGTTACGGCAATATGGCGCCCGTAAACCATTGTTTGGGCATTACCGCAATACCTATGTGGCGGTCATTTACGGTTAATGAAGTAAGCACTTTCGGTTGCAATAAAGTAACGGTTATAAAATGGTTTAGGTTTGCATAAAGTAGGCGAAAACGGGTAATAGGTATTCTCATTCTGTTAAACAGACTTACGAAAGAACTATTAAAAGCTATATATCTATAGCCGAGATCTATAAGGGATCTCGCGCCCCAGACGGCCACGACTCCGGCCAGTCGTGGTCCGTGGCCCGGTCTGCGGCTTATTGGCCGTTACAACTAAGTGCGCGATTCGTATTGGTTTCTATAGTTTACCAAGTCGCTGCGACCACCGTTTTCGTGGCCGTCTAGAGCGCGAGATCTCTATACGTTTGGTACTCCCCGCGAACTTTAGGTAAGCGCTATTCCGGTCACTCTCACACAACTGTCAAACTGGCAAAAAAACCTGCCAAGTACCGTTCATAGGTCCCGGCTGAAGAACTAATCTATCAGTGTTTTTTATGTTCTCTACCGGGAAGCTCTTGGCCTGCATCTCACCTGATGGTAAGTGGTGATCAGGTCGAAGATGAAAGCGAGCTTCACCCGGAATCCTCAACCACAGAGGAAGTGGCTATCTTACCTCCAACTGCCGAAACACAACCATGCTGTTAACATTGTTGTTATGGCGACAGAATTAGTTATTAAGATGTTAGTAGCTAGCCAGGCGGACTTAGAACAAGCCCTACCACCAACCAAACAGAGCAGAAAATTTTGCCCCCACTGGGAATGGTCTGGTGGTCTAACCACTAGACTATTGAGGTGGTTAATTATTTTAATGAAGGGGCACATAACTACTTATAACTAATAATTAATAAAAATAGCTAAATTAAATACTATCTTAACTAAAACTATATTGAAAATCTAAAATATAGCTCCGAAAAATTCATCCGCATCGCTGTTGACTGCTAATGTACCCAAGAGACTGGCCGCATTGCCTCGTTGTATGGCAATGCTTAGCCTCTGGCCAAGGTAAAAACCAGCCCTTAGGTCACGGGAAGTGTCAAATTGAGGTGATTAAATAACGTTCTCCATTAATATTTATGTAACACATAAAACAACCAACGCGCGAAAAACTTTTTCATCGTAAATAAGCTGTAAAACTAGCAGTAGTTGTTTCAAAAACCTTTTACGCTTCAAAAAGAGCAAAACTTTTTTACTAAGTACCACTCCGATCATTGTTGTAAATAGGTCTAATAGGTCTATGCGCACACATTATTTTTATTTTATTTTTTTACTAATAGGTGGTCTATAATGGCTACTTGAAAGAGTTCTCAGCGACTTAAAGTGAGCATTCAATAAAAAAATAATCCGCTCAACATGCAAGACTCCCAACAACACCATTACCTCCGATATATATAAAACATTCAATATAAGCTCAACCAGTACATTTAAACGCCAATCAAATACTTGATACAGAAAACGCAAATACGCGTCCAACTTTCCAACAAGACATTAAGATATAAATCATTCGAACACGCGACGTCTGCGTCTGCGCAGCTTAATAAGCCTCTTAATAAGACTGCTTAACGGGTGCGGATGGCGTGGGAATAAAGGATCTACTTTGCGGCTTAGAGATGTACAGTCGCGGAATTAAAGAATTAAGCACCATTAGGTATATTTTCTTCTTAGTATCGATGGCAATCTATATTGAGATCGATAGAATATGTTTTATTGTACACCATAATCGTAACACAGCTTAACTTATTTCAATAGGATGAATTGTGCTAAGGATTTAATACTCACAGACTTTGCGGAAAAGATTGTCAAAGCCGGGGTATTGGTGGCTTGGGCTCTATTTTTCCCTCAACATATTTCTGCTTACCTACATAATGAATGATAACGACAGCAAAGATGACACGCGCGTAGGCAAGACATACGAGCAAGGAACCTATTTAAAAACTGCTTAGCGTTTTCGTTCCCCGAGTGTCTATAGTTGCTATGTTTATGCAAAAAAGATGACTACGTTTTGCGGCTTTATCTGTGCCTAGAAATCTTTTCTGTACATTTCTCACAGGAGCTGACCTGAATATTTATTATTTTAATCAATTTCTATCTATTTGGTTTGAACTTTAGACTAATAAATATCGAGGAGAATATGTAATTATATTTGATTAAATTAACGGTAGGCAACGTTTGGCACTATATTTTAAAGTTTTGATAAATTACCTAGCTGGGTGCTTCTAAGAATGTGAATAAAAAAGGCAAAAGAAAAGGAAGAACATTATTTTATTAAGTGCTAGATGACCCAACAGACGTCGTGCTACCCAATTCAAGAAAGTCATAAAAAATCCCATATCAAAAATAATTTTCATTTAAAATTGGAAAAGTTGCCCGGGAAATTGGAAAATTGGGGGAAAAAAATACAATTTTCCGGGTAACTTTTCCAATTTTTCTTTACCTAATAACTTATTCGGACTCTATTGAGTACCTACATTTAAAAAAAAAAAAAAAGTCCAGCCGTTCTCAAGTGTTGCACTTACCAACGAACAGCATTTAATTTTTATTTATACAGGGTGGTGATTTATACACCTGCATCCGTCAAGGGGGTGAATCTACCCGTCATACTAAACTACTTTCAACATGAAACTCACAACAGATACGTGAAAAAAAAATCAAATACCTATAGAACCAGTAGTAATAAATAGTCTGTCTATTTTGATTCATTAGCGAAAGTTGTATATTATGACAGATAGCATCATCCCCTTGACGGATGCAGGTCACTAAATCACCAACTTGTAAAATAACGCAACACAAACACAACAAGTTCCCTATTTTTGGAAAGGGTCTTTTAAGGGTTCATCTCTTCTCAAGTAACTCATTCAAACTTTATCAACGTGTTCTTATCAAATGGTTTTACAGATATCATCAATCATCAAAGTTGTTTTGACAGGTACAACTAACAGGCTTTAACACCCACGTTCTGATATAAATTCATAGATACCTAAATAAAATATTTATTAGATGAAAGGATTTATTACGAAGAGAATAGTTACATGTTCTGTCATATCCTCATCTTTTATTTATTTAGCTATACGACATAGAATTTATCTATCTAGCTGGGGAGCGTCCCACACTACGCTTGCCGATACGGTCTGCACTCCAGGAGTCTGCTCCACCGGCCATCGGTCCGTCGACAAGCATGGCCAGTCCACCACTACTTCAGTTTGCTCACTCTGCAAGATATGTTGGTAACTCCAGTTTTTTCCGAAAAATTTCGTTTCTGATTTTATCATTCAAAAAAGAACTCCATTCTCGACATTTATTGAGCGGACAGCCCGCTCAATAAATGTCGAGAACCAAAATAACAAACAATAATTATTTATATGGTATCGATTTGGTATCGATTTTATTAAAAACACAGTTTTTTTTTAATCCAATTCTTAATTATAAATAATTTAAAATGCATATGAATGGAATATCCAATTTATTCTAGACTTCGTATTTTGAGTAAAAATAATATTGGAAAAAGTCTAATTAGGAATTGATTTATTACGAATTTAATTGTGCGAACACAATATTATAGGTACTGTGGTAAAAATAATTGGATGTCAATATTTAAATACAGACGTTATTAATGAGAATAACTTGACTTGATAAGAACTTGACTCTGATGTTATTAAAGCCAAATATTTGCATATTCATACAATTTAGTTCGTAACAGAAAATAAACACAACATATAACATAAACTCACGCATGTAATCCTCGAAGGGTTAGGCAGAGGTTTATCTATACTACACCCAAATTCGCCAGTTATGTTTAAGTACCATGTAATAGGGGATCACCAACCGGGTACAAATCCAGAGTCAGAACTGCTACTGAGAAATCTCTGACGGAAGACGGGAAATTGAAGGAAAATAAAAACCAATTCGTTGTAATAACATAATTAGGTATGCCAAGTCTAAAATCAATTCCCAGTTCATCAATTAAAAATCACAGCAAAGCCAAAACAATCACACGAAAATTTCAAACAATCATACAAAATTAGATCAACGGTCGTCGAAAAACAAAGTTGATAACGCTACTGTTATTTACTTTCATCTCGACAACAAAAACTTTAAGCATAAGAAAGTCGAAACGACCACCGACTACCGACCGTGCATTTGAACACGTCATAAATTATAATGAATCCGCAAAACATTACAAAAAACACAATACAGATACAGCTAACCTTTTTGCTTCATCATTAAGACAAGTTGGCAAAAAAAAGAATGACAGAAAAAAGACCGAATGAATGAATGACCCTTGAACTTCACACAGCTGGGTCGATGAACTCTTTAATTAAAACATTATGCATTCTATGAGATAATCCGATATTGGACAACTGTTGTGTGTTCAAACTGTTATAAAAAGTTCTCTGAATTGTTTCTATGCTAATTTATTTGAGCAGAGAATGTTACATATTTCTTCCCGTGTCACTTAGTCTTGAAAACGGGTTTCCCCGTATTTAATTAAAGGTTTTAACAAAGAGGTAAGTTATTAGGTACGTAATTGTCGGGTTAAAGTAGCTTATCGTTACATATTGCTTTGGTTGCTAGGAAACTGTGGGTAAGATCGTGTTAACTACATCCATACATACATAAACGCAGGCCTTCTTCCCTTGGGGGTAAGCCGAAACTACTGAACGCCACCTGCTACGGTCCTGACATAATCCTTTTGCTTCGTTTACGTTCATACATCTGGTCATACCCGCACGTCAGTTGCGAGTAGGTACTACCTGACCTTTCTGATGAAATCATGTTATCTTTAAAGACGAATAATGAAAGAAATGGTTAATAAAAAACATTACATCAATTCATTAATGAAATCATTACGAAAGAAAGCAGGAATCATCTACAGAATTTGTCTTTTTGTCTGCATGCTTTTGTAAATAACTGCTTCTCAAAAGGAAACTCGTTCATTTAAAACAATTTAATTAGTAATTTCTCAATGAACTTGTGTGTGGTCCCAGTTGAGTGAAAGTATTTCAACTTTCAATTATCATAACTTCATTACTTACCGATGTTTACGAGTTTATTCCATCAACCAGTTTTAAAAACATTTCGGTTTATAATGTGCAGTAAATGAACATATTTTAAGATAATCTAAAATTAATTAATTTGTTATTTTATGATGACTTTTCCTCTCTGCCGTAGTCGGATGAAATTGAATGAATAAATTAATCAAGAAAGGATTAAAAGTATTGCAAGTAGCAGTAAGATTTTTTCAAAGAACACGTTATAAAATAAGTTAAAGCACACACTCCGAAAAAAATAACTAAAATTATACCTACTAGCTGTCACTTTTCGCGCATTTCACGCATTTTAATGGCCATCGCAAAATTTAATTAACCCATATTTTAACAAAACACTTTTTATTTTTCACAGAATTTTCTAAATGAATTTTAATGGAAATTAACCGAGCACCCTAATAACATTAACAATGAATAATTATGAAAGGCTCACACAATAACTTTCTCTTTTAAAAGAAATAAAAGACTTTCGTTGGAACCACTTATCGGTAACATTTTTCTCTTGTTTTAAAGCTGATAATTTGGAAAGAAATTATTGAAACTTTTTCTGTAGTTTTACGTTTACTACAGTTAAATAATGAGAAGAAAGCTGAATGTAGTACATAATTGAAATGTGCTTGCTTATTTTATTTTTATAGAATTCGTCTTGTTTTAATCTGTTGGAGTCGGCTTCCAGTCAAACAAGGTGCGGCTAAATTCAAATACATTTAAGTAGGTAGGTTTCTTTTTCTTCGATAGACTAGCATTATAAAAATGCCTATATCATGTTACCTCCTGTGGAGATGTCAATCTTTATAAATTGATGTCCTATAAAATATCATACAAATCACCACCATAAATAATATTTTTTACTCCTTTAACAAAGAATGTTTGCAAACATTAACAATTTGCATATTACATACAACCGTGCAAATTAATAAAAAAGCTTATTTAGCATGTCAATGGTCTTCCAATATTTAGAAAAATCAGTGAACATTTAGATAAAGAAAGATTTAATTATTTTCATTTACCTAATAGAGGTAGACGATTTAGAGGTATTATAAAAAATATAAGAATCGACATGAGCTTTGGTACATAGGAATCAATGCACGAGAATTTATTTTATTTATTTATTTATATCAGCTTAAGAGTTATACAAAGTTTAATTGGGTCATTTTATGAATAACTTTCAAAATGAGTCCAACAAATAAATTGCGAAAAAAATACCTTAATTTCTCCATTCTCTACATATTATTATTGTCGAGATAAGCGAAAATGGAAAAATAAATGTACCCGCTAATTTTTATTTTTATTTTCAGGTTTTCAGTTATTCAATTTCCTTGTATAATTTACCAATAGGTACTAATGTGGCTTTGGTTAGATAGGTGAAGATTGCTACATGGACAATTACCAAGTACTGAAATGAATGGAATAGCATTCACAATTTGTGCATGTGTAATTTTTAAACATTGTTTCATGACGGAATTCTATATGCTGGAATGTTTGCGTGGGTGCAATTACTGATAACTATAATGCACAAACAGCCATACCCGAAAAACTGTCTGTTGGCCATAATGGTGTCAAAAATTCAGACTCAAACCAGCGAGTAGCGACTCAAGTCTCGTGAAGACTGGCGTGACGCGACACCATGTAAGTTTTCTTAAAAATTGTTTTGTTAGAGTCGCGTCAATAGAAAAACCATTGCAAAAGTTGGAATGTCTCAACATCACAGCTACAATTTTAACATAGGTACTAGTCAAGTATATTAAAATTAAACAAATTTACAAACTCCGCCAATTTACCGTGATATAGCCATTCCATAAACCTTTCAAAAAATGAAAGTTGTGATTTGAATATATTGTCAATTTTAGGCTATTTGCTTAACGATTAATTTTCTTGACTTTACGCGGTACAATAACGATTAAAGAACATTCAAAATTCACCACCCACTCAGAATTATCGCAAAGCGCATTGTCTCAAACCAGAGCATCGTACAGTTCATAATAAAAATAAGTATTTGATTACCTCTGGCAGCACACGGCACTCCACACTGGGTCGTCGCTACACATTGTTACTCTCACTGAGCGGGCTACTAACACAGTCGCATACAGGGTTACCAATAATAATGAAATGAAATTAAATTGTTTATTCTGTATATAGGACATTGGAATCACTTTTACCCAGTATCTTAAAATATGAGGTCAGGCCATATGAGGACCATGTAGATTAGTGTCTGAAATGGCCTTTTGAGAAAAGAACCACACAGATTTGAGTGGACCTGTCCTGCCAGTGCAAGCATTTGTCAGTAATCGAGGAGCTCAACTCAGAACTTAAGGAGCTCAACTCGACAAACAATACCAAAGAAAGGAAATTTGGGTAGGCTGCCTAAACTACTCAAACTGCCAGACCATCATAAAAACTAACTGAGAAAGAAAAAAAAAACTTTAAAAATATTCACATAGTTATCTAATTTTAGTGAATGTAAGCATTCACTAAAATTAAAAAAATATAATTCGCAATTATTAATTTACCTTCCGTCCGGATAAGTGCGGACGTGTCCGGCTTTATGGTCCGGATCTCTGTATGTTCGGCCTTGACATTTGTCCAGGACTTGCGAATTAAAAGTTTTTTGTTGTTGCAAAATTTTGATGTGGAGTTATTGAAAGAAGAAAATGTAAAATTCCTGATAACTTTATTGCACAAACGCCCATTGATAGGTATTTTTTTACAAATATCCGACTTTTAGTCTGAACTGACTAGTCGCCGATTAGTCGGAAAAGAATTTCAGTTCATATTTCTCTGCACAAAAATAGGGTGATTGAAATGAACTCGTACCTTTACCAATTATTAATATTTTATTTTATTTTAGAATCAGTCTTACAGTTTTTGATAAAATACCTAATCTAGGAACAAGAACTCTTCTTTTGGTAGACATTAATTGAATTCGGGAAATTTTGTTTTGTACACACGAACTCCACCGAAAGCAATGATCGGATTTTTGCAACTGCCTCGTCAGCCAGTCGAGACGTCTAGTCGACCAGTCATCGCCGGCCAAAGTTATCGTCGGCCCATCTCTAGTCGGAACTTTTCAAATTTCGAACTGGTAACCCTAGCCGCATGCGCAGCCCGCCTAGATATGACCAGAGATTTGCATGAGCGCATTACTATGCGTGAAAATCTAGTAGGTAATTAATGTATAGAGGTAAATACCGAAGCGCAACACTTTCCTGAGATCTATAATATTGTTTTAGTGTTGGTTAATTCTGTCGACTTTTTTAATTGATCATTCATTTTTTAAACAAGTAAGTGGTAAGGGCCCATTTTTTGTTTTGTTATATTTTAAGTAGGTTGGGTTTAAAAGGCACTTTTGAAGGTAATTTACAAGTTGAATGAATTGATTCTAGAGTGACAAAGTAACTTTTAAGGATACCGAAACTTGGGAAAATTATAGTAACCAAATTAAAGCTTTCGAGATAAAAATATTAGCGACTCAAATCTCGTAATAGATGACAGCACAAAAAAAAAACAAAACAAATTTGTCACACAAAATGCCTACACGAACCTAAATAGAAATATTAAACTGCTAATATCATGTAGATATTTATTAGATAATAAACTGACTAACTTTCACATTTATGAAGATATAATTATTATATCAAGTACAGATAATCGCTAATATGATCTTGCAAATAAACACGACGTTTTACGTACGACTTAATGGTCACTCATTAAGAATAGGAGATAATAAGAAATATGAGTGAAAATGTTTAGCGTCAGACATAATAAAATTAATGTATGATTTATTGTTGGTCGCAACCGTTACTGCTAAGCATGAGGTCCTGGGTTCAATTCCCAGGTAGGGCAAAGTGTTATTGAGTTTTTCTATCTGGAATTTCTCAGTAGCGGCCCGGAGTCTGGATTTACGCCCGGTTGATGGCAATAGGCTCATTCTCATTACATGGGACTTAAACATAACTGGCGAAATGTGGGTATACTATAGGTACACCTCTGCCCAACCCTTTGGGGAAACAAGTCGTGATGTTAATTTTGTTTTATAATTGTTCACGTTTCCACATTTTATGATTATTCTTCTTTCCTCCGGAACAAACGTATCTAATCTGTGTTCGAAAATCTGCTCAACAACGTAAATAACGCAATGAATGTTGTTGAACTGTCAAAATGAAACAAAGGATATGTTCCAAATCCGGCCCAATATGTGTACAGTACCTCGAAAAATCGAGAAAAATCTATGGAATTCGGGAAAAATACAGATAAATCGCTTAAATGCATACTTTTCTTGTAATAATTTGATATTTATCAATTATTTTTATCGACTTTGGTTAAAAACAATGAAAGTAAACCATGGATTGGCCATTGATCATAGATCGTGATTTGTCTACTGTCACTTCAGTCGCTTTCGTTGTCGTTCGCGGTTTTATGTTCGTTTTGTTTTAATTTCTCCAGTCTGCAAAAGACTGAACGAAACGTAGTGATTTGACAATTATGACAAATAAACATATCAAACGTCATTAATCAATCAACATGACAGCTTACCGCCATGACGGGTTTTTTTTGTGTGTTGCAATTTCAATTGTACATTCTTGTGTTTTACTACGAAACAAAGCCAACTGTAAGTAATTGGATGATTGAAAACTGTTTTAATTATGTTTCCCCATTTTTTATTATTTTGTACAAAGACGTGGCCGGGGCTCCATACATTTTGAAACATCTCCTTTGTCGTAATCGTTTACGAAAACGTGTTGCGTAATTAGATAGCTTATCGGCTCACCCTAATTTAATGGATGCTTCTATTTATGTAGCCCGAGATAGGTTAGTTACCCATTTATTTTTGTTACATACCTACCTACCATGTGGGGCAGGGATCACCAATTAGTTTTATTAGGGATACATTTTTAAAATGAATGTTGTTGAACTGTCAAAATGAAACAAATTGGTCGTAATCGTTTACGAAAAATAGGAGATGCCATTCTCGACATAGATTGCGATCGCTATACGACCGAATTCGGTCGGAAAGTCCTAATGGTGTCCCAAGACGGTCAAAATTGGTTGACAAGCACGAAACAAATCGTTATGACTTTGCGACCGAATTCAGTCGTATAGTGATCGCTGTCAATGTCGAGACTGCCAGCCCCTGGTTAGTTACGAATTGTTCATGGTTTCAAAACGTGGTAAAATTGTTAGTCAGTCATCAACTTAGCCGCGGGAATGTCTGTCCAGCATCCTAATGGCGTAACACACGATCAATCACAATCTGTTTCATGTCATTTGACAGTTCAACAACATTCATTGCGTTATTTACATTGTTGAGCAGACAAATTTTTCGAACAGAAGCAATGGATTTGCAATACCCTTCAAAAGGATTAAAATTGTGATTTCCTAATTTCGTAACACACGATCGTGTGTTACGAAATTAGGGTGCTGGGTTCATATCGGAGGTTCAGTCAGAGAAATTAATTGTAATCCTTATGCAAATTGACTACCAACTTTAACTGTCCGTATATTCAAATCACAACTGTCATTTTTTGACAGATGCTCGGAAAGTTGACGTAGTGTCAATTTGAAGCAATTAATTTCCATGACTTTAAATAAGTATGTTTAAGTTTACGTAAGTAGGTATCACCAATATTGGACGCAATTATATTAAATGCACCAATAAATCAATTATGAAATAGCCAATTCTTTCTTCTCGTGTGGTTAGTGACTAACCGTGTGGTGTAAGAATTTTAAAGCCGCTCATGGGCCTCTGACTTTGCTTTACCTACATGCCGTCGAAAAATATCTCTTAGGCATGCCGGTTTCGGAATAATGAATAACTGATGATGACAGCAGCATCGGTAAGAAAAAAAACAGTCTGTCTAGCCTTTTCCCAAACTATGTTGGGATCGAAAATCAAATATTAATGACTAGCTGCACCCTTTTCTTTTTTTTTGGTAGGAAATCATCAAATGACGTCTCCCGCTCTGGGTGGAGCGGGAGGGCGTGTCAGACTCTTACTGACTAAAACCCACCCGTGTTCCTTCTGTTGCCTGTGCAATGCCAGGGGGCCACGGTATCCCTTTCGGACTTTCCCGCAACCCCGGCAGACAATGGTCTCATCGGACCCCTTCACTCGCTGACACTCTTTGAGGCGCACGTGGAACACAACGCGCCGTCGACCCGGGCTTGGTCCTTACCGGACGGCGAGCTACCCATTGCTCACCGTCCGCAAGCCCGCGCCTACGGTGGCCGGGAATCAGCAATTGATTCCCGACGCCCAAGGCGTCTCCACCTGCGGCGGTAAGGGGCGTGAGGGCGCGAAATTTGCCTCTCCCTCATGCGCTCCGCCTCCTCCCTCGCGAGCATTACTGCTTCGCAGAAGGAGGTGACCTCCCATGCCCTCTCGCTCCGTACCATGGCCTGGACCAGGGCCGGACGTGAGAGATCCCCGCCACCGATCGCCTCCACGAGGACACGGCGGTGCTCTGCCCAAGCCGGGCATACCTCCACCGTATACTAGCTACACCCTGCGGTTTCACCCGCATAATCTGGATCCCGTGGGAATATCGAGATAAAACGTATTTTATGTCCTAACCCAGATCATGGTCTACCCATATGCCAAATTCCATCCAAATCCGTTCAGCTGTTTCAGCGTGAAAGCGTAACAAATAATAGAACATTACCTACTGTCGTGGCCTGCAAATGGGGCATTAATGGACTGTCATCAAAATGTGGGTCGAGGCACACATATGTGAGTCCATCAATGCCTGGTTGCGACCAAGGCTTGTATAGTACTTTTCTACAATAATGTGCGGAAATTCAAATTAAGTAGGTAAATCTAATATAAAAGAAAGTCGTGTTAGTTACACTATTTATAACTCAAGAACGGCTGGACCAATTTCGCTAATTCTTTTTTTGTTGTGTTTGTTATTGTCATGAGAAGGTTTTAGGTACTCTTCAGGTAGGTAGGTAGGGTAGGTAGAGTTGGGCAGGTAGGGTAGGGTAGTATCGCCTTGTTTGCCATGTGTTGAAGTAAAAAAATAGTTCCATACTCATATCTGTCGTGTTATAAATATAACACGACAGATATGAGTTTTCACAGTCATTTATTTGGCCGCTAAACACGACAGATATGGATTTTCATACAAACATTGCCGGCCGGACTTCGCATGTATTCGACCAGTACCGCCGGACCGCATTTTCGATTTAACTCGAAAAAGGTTATCAAAATAATGGTCGAATTTCAAAGCAGGTTTGAGAAAATAAAACAAACTCTCTTTCACATTTATAATATAAGTTACGGTTATTTAATTATTTCAGAGAAAAACTCCATACTCACATTACAATAACATAAATCACAAAAGTTAGTGTGTTAGTAACAAATTGTACCTACATAATATAACATAAATTATTGTTAAGTTACCGATGACTATGTCTGCCCTTATCCACCGGTTTTAGAACGGGCAGTCAAAATGCAAAATGCTGTTGCTGCTGCTGCAGAGACGGTGCTGCAAGGACAGTATTATTCGTATCCATATAAAACTTTGAGTAACTTTAATGAACGTATTTCATACGGAGTTGAAAACATCAAAAAATTACTATACCTAAACACCATCACAAAATAAAAATACAGATCCACCAGAATATGTATTTTTATTTTGTGATGTTGGATGTGGATTCACGCCAAAAAGTTAGCGAAAAATAAGTAACGGTGCACAAAATTATCACATCTTTGTGATCGATGTACAGTGTACACAATTACGAAACGTCGTAACTGTAAATTCAGATCGAAAGACCCATTCATAAAAATTTGATTTATCGATTTATAAATTATTGATAGCGTTATTTTTTTTCTTTTCCGTCGATTAAGTAGGTTTTTTTTAATATAATTTGATGTAGGTAATCAGTACCAAATTTTCATTTAAGGTTTTTAGCGGACACCTAGGAGAATTGTTTCGGTCAAATCGAACATAACATAAATGTTCGAGTTGATTGGACCGTAGGACGCAGAACGCATCCAGTCAAATCCCTAAGTCTTGAGTACCCGCGGAAACGTATTTTGTGCAGTTACCTACGTCGTTTTTATTCACGCAAACACTAGGTACAAGAAACTATCGATGTTATTCGGAAACAAACATTTAAAATCATTACAGTATGATATCTTAAAAGTGATATAAAAAGAATATAAATGAATAATTAAAGCTGTTGGCTAATGGTGTAGTTTATAGCGCATTTAGTCATCTAAAGATGTTAACATAATTTGATACAGGATGTAACACTAGTTTTTATGATAACCGTGAGAATTTCCACACAATAAACTTCTACAGTTCAAATTACTGCTACATTACCGTTTTACTATAGTAAAATTAGAATACTTAGATAATTTTGAGAAAAACTGCAGATTTATTTTGTAAAAATCTCGCTGTTAAGACTAAGGTGAAGAGAGGTTGGTTTCATTGCATTGCATTGGAGCATACCTACTGCCTGAAACTACTGACAGCTAATTTTAGCAAGGTGAGATTTTACTGAATACATGTCATCAGCAATTTTGACAGAATTTTAAAGACAGTTTTTTTTTTCTTTTAATTTGTAACAATTTTTTTTATTTAAAAGTTTTACGTGGTGTTTCTTGCTCTTTTCCATAGGTACCTACTACGCTTTGGAATTGGCAACTAGCTTCATATGACTGACTGATTGAGTCCTAGACATTTCAAAAGTGCCATTAAATGGTTTAATTGAAATAAATGCTTTGAGTATGAGATTGACACATTTAAAACGATTTATGACCGAAATACTAGACTGAACGAAGTACAACTGAGCAAAAATAATAAGGAAGCGTCTGGCTACATATGCACATTGAATGAAGCATGAAGAAGCAGATTTATTTGAGGAAATAATGTATTGTAGGATGAATGCGATTTCCTCATAATTTCCTGAACAAACTAATATCTTTTTATGGCATCTATTTTCCATATTAACTTACGTCATAGTAAGTGTAACGGATAAAACTGTTTCAACTTTATCTTGAAGAAAGAAAAACTTCAAATAGACAAGACCTTAATCTTTAAAGAAAGAAAGAAAGAATAATATTTATTTGGACACAGTTCGTGAAACACTAATAACAAAATAAAAAATGAAAATAATCGTATAGCAATAATAGTGGCTGCGCCAAAAAGGTTAATTTCAGCATTAAGCCTCATTCAGACTAGCGCGACGCGACTCGAACAATACAATTTCTAAGAAAACTTCACGGTATAACAAACACCGGTGTCGCGTCGCGCTGTCGCGTCGCGTTAGTTTGCACGAAGCTTTAATGCCAGACAACTGCTGTCTGACGCTGGTTTTCTAATGAACCCCTATGGACAAGTAACGAGGAGTATCAACAGTTCAAACATACCTAATACATAATTCTTCTTTTTTTTCTTTGAGGTTCATCCTGTAGAAAATTTCAGTAAATTATTGGAGACTCCAATTTTGAGGTGGCCCATGGAAAAGGATACCACGAAGGTCGATTTGATTGTGAAAAACAAATGAGTCACCTCTTTACCTCTCATCTTACATAAGCGTACGGACACGCACTCATGCGTCAATAGTAATACCCAAAAAGATTCAAGTCCTACTCAAATGAGGATAATAATAACGAGAAAGTGAAGAAATAAACTCCATAGTCATTTGGGTTTTCCTTAATTTCTCCATAATTTCTTATCATTTTGAGATATCATGCACATCGATTAGGTAAACCAAACCACGAATGTTTTGTTAACTCAAAGAACCACATACCCTGTTATCCTAAAAATCTTTCGCCAAAAACAACTAAGTGCACTTACAACAAAATGTACTGTCCTAACTGTTAGCATGAATAAGACCGGGTTCAACGAAACCTATGTTCTCACGACCAAATAATACGATCATTTAGTAAAACCTATTTAAACTGCATCTAGGTATAGTGATTGCGGGTTAACGACCTTTTCTTTGTGTACAAGTTTCAGATACAAGAGACTTTCGTGCTAATTGAATGATTAGAAAGAAGTAATGCTTTATTAGGCAGCCAAAATGGATTAAGTTTAACAAATTGAGGAAAAATTTATTAAAAAGTAATACTGTTTTAAATTTCTATATGCAGTCAACAATATGATCAATTTGCATACCTACATAACTAAGGATATAGAATGCTTATTGCTTATGGGTTATTTTATTATTTACTAAGTTTTTCATCCCTTAGGCTGTGCCAAAGGGCAGGTTTTTCAAAAATCTGATAACTTTTATCTACACAATAAATATGGCAGTTTCTTAAACCGCTATATTTATTCCTCATATAAATATTATCTGACTACAGAAAAATCTGCTTTTAGAATAAAAATACTGTCACAATGCCTCATAACTTCAATCGATAGTTCGCGCTTAAATCCTTTTACAGTATAGGATTATAAGGTAGGTATTTATTGAGCATTCTAGCTTCACCATAATGTAAGTTACCTACATCAAATAGGCCAAACTGAATTGCCTTGTTACTAGCGATATAGCTACCGTATCTGCTATCTCCGATATTGCTAACTGGCAACTTAGCAAGTTACCAAGTTATCACTTGATCGAAATTCGGCACGTTTATTTGTCGATAGTGGCAATCAAGTTATTAAGTTTCGTCTCTCGGGTATACGTTTACTCACTGTTAATTACTGTACTCTTTAAATATTCCCTATTACATGGGACTTAAACATAACTGGCGAAATGTGGGTGTACTACACTCTGCCCAACCCTTCGGGGAAACAAGGCGTGATATTATGTTATTTTATGTTTAAATATTCACGATTTTTATCGGTTTGAGCGCCAAGAACAATGGTGGCACTTCTTTCTTAAACAATTTTTCACAGAGCAGGAGTAAAACGTCGGAACTGCATGTTCCGACTTTAAGTCAAAAACATGGAATGACTTTTCACTCGTTTATGATTAAAATATTCAGAGTAAAAAAAAACACATCGTAATAATCAGAAACAGAGTATTTAAAAATACGTACAAAATGCGTGTGTTACACAGACCCATATATCGCAAACTTTATTTAAAAAAAAACAATATGACAGCTGAATGAATATTCCAATGAATAAAATCACGCGCGGTGTAAAAACACGTAGGTATATATGTATTGGAATCTTTCGCATTTTCCGTGAAACACGAATATGAATTCAGGCACTGTCCAATAGAATTGCATTTTCAATAAAGAAGTAATATTGAAATATAGATCAGTGTATCGGAACTTTAGTCACAGATCGACTCTTGGAAATACAATCTAGTCCAGTTGGATGAAGTATGTGAGAGTTGTAGCCACTTGAAGCTCGTTTTCAATCACTCATGTAAAAGGCATGACTCATGTTTTCACCAAAAACATGTATTCCGTGCACAGTGATTTTTCCACAGACAAATTGGCATTCCTCATGTTTGCCATTACAAATTCACTGTGTAATTTTCACATAAATTCTTTTATATATTCTAACAAAACTGAACCAATAAGTTTTTAATAAAAACAGAATAACTTTGTTGTACGACTACCTACTTCAGATACCACAAATCTACCAGAGATCAATAAAGAAAATTAAGGCCCAAATCGTTGACTGATAAGAAAAGAAAAGAAAATGGGCCGCATTTAAACCGAACAGAGCTTTTGCAAAAAAAAACTGCTTCTGCTAAAATATTTAACAGATAAGGCACTTGTAAAATTAAATAAGAACCTAGTTAAGTTACTAAAAACAAACCTACTTCAAACAGTTGCAGTTTAGAAATGTGTAGGTACTATGGGAGATAATTTCATTTATGTACGCATCCGTTTATAGAGCAAACTATTGGAAACCCTAGATATTTTAAAATTGGCTGCACTATTCTGATTAATACGGCAGGCATTAATCAGATCCGATTCCGAAATAAAAATAATTTAGCGCAAGCCCAAAAAAAAATTGACAGCTGATTAAAATCGGCGCTTAAAATCGCGCCCAATAAGTACAGCGGTGTAACTGCACTTTTCGCATCGTAACATTTTCCGCAGAATTTACATTTCAATGGATAAATAACTAAGAAATACCCGCAGTATCTTAAAATACGGATCAGAGCAGTGTGTCGGCTCGGCCACATATCGTGTTCGTCGCCGGCGCCGACGCGCCGCTCCGTCGATTTCGTGCATTTTTTTGCAAGTGACGTCTTGGATTTCTAAATAATTTAAATACGTGCACGAAGTCAGAAGCGCACTAACGCAGATCGCGTATTAATTGCTATTCAATGAATTGGGTTTGTGTGTACCGAGTCGCGTGCTAATTCGTTGCTTAGTTTTATTTATGACATGTGCTGCACGAACTCGATAGAATCGATCAACATCTTATAATATTAAGTAAAAGTTGAATGAGAAACTTACGGTACTAATGACACCGTCACAGAATCCAATTAAAGCACAAAACCATGTCACTGTCACAGATGTATTTAGTTTACGGTAGCACTTGATGCGCGACGAGTGTTCGCGATGTGTTGCGCAGGAGCGTGGCAACGCGAGCGTGCGGTTCGGCTGCGCGGGCGCGACTGAGCGGTCGTGCCGTCGTGCGACGCCGTCGGTGAAATGATCAGACGCGACTCGAAATCGCATAAGTAAAATTGTTGCAGTTTTATTAAGGACAGGTTGTTGTAAACGTAAAAGTGGTACTAATCGTGTGTAAATAATTACACCGCATGGATTATGCGGAGCGACGTAATAAATCGCACGGTATTCTAGGTAGTCTTGTTAAGTCAGCGGCTTAAGTAATAAATAAGGATTTTTCAAAGAGTAATTTGTATGAGATACGGTTAGCCTCAATACATATCGTAAAATTTCCAAACCACGCTGTGTTTTCTGAATGGATAGCTGTTATTAATGCTAACGAATAATTTATGAAAAAATAAATAGAATAGATATTAATCTATTAAATCTCCGAGCTGAGATAAGTAAGATAAATAAAATTAATAGCCAACACCGAAGCTAAGTTAGTATTATAATGGGTAAGCCATTAATCACGTGTTCCCATTAAATTAACATTTTGCAAAAACACACTTACGATGCTACTATACTTGGGGGTATGTTTGAGTAATCATTGACAGCTAAAGCTTACACAGAAATGGTTCATAATTACCATTTATACATTTTTTATGATGCAGAAAGTATTAGTACTCGTAGTATGTTTATATCTTCAACTCAATCTTGCGCAGGAACAGTTATCCTTTAATGGTTATGACTTTCTTAATTGGCAATTATGACCTATTCTAAAATATTACTACATAATAAAATTTGCTATGAAATAAAAAATGAAGCTTTAATTTTTTTTTCGTATGTTTGTTGCGCGTACTAAAGACATCAACGCGCGCACCGGCGCGAAGGCGGCGCGTGCGCAAAGTCAAATCAATTTGTGTATTTTAGCGGATTTTAGGTAAAGTATGATATTTTTGCGTTACATAATTGAATTCTTTCTTCAATGAATATTCGTTAATTTACAATTTTAATTACTTCACTTTAAATAAGTTACTATAAATTATAAATGTTTCAAGGAGTTTGGTATTTTCGTATAACGCGTCAAATAAAAATGTCTAGATTGCGAGAATTAGCTGGAAAATCATTAAATCCAATGCTGGATTTGTAATTGAAGAAAAAATATATTCTGATACCGTTCAATTACGCTAGGTTTCACATCGACTGACCCACAAACAAAGGCCACACAACGAGTTTACTTATCTCACTCGCATTGAAAGTCTAATCTATCTCAGCATCTTTTTTCAGTTTCTAAATCTATATTTAGCAAACGCAAGAACCGGTAGATCTTGATGTGGTGAAGAGTAAAGGAAATCGCGTTCAAACCGTTTTACAATACAACATAAAAAATACAATAGACGACGTATATTTAGTAACCTAATACTCAAACTCAAACTCAAATCATTTATTCCAAATAAACCAATTACAGGTACTTTTGAATTGTCAAGGGGTTGGTCAGTCAGAAAGATGAAGCTAGTTGCCCATTCCAAAGCGTAGTAGGTTCCTATGGAGAAGAAGAATACGCTGAACTGTTCTTAAAGAGTCATAAAGAAATCACTGAACCCCTGTATTGATTTTTTACAGGGTTCTTTACAGTTAAGTGGATTAGGTTACTAAATATACATCATCTTTTGAATTTTATAATGGATTTCAAAGTCACGCCTGGGTCAATTAACTATCTTAATACAACATCACATCCCGCCTTATTTCTCTGAAGGGTTAGGTAGAGGTGTACCTATAGTGGGTACACCCACATTTCACCAGTCATCTTTACATCCCATGTAATACTCGTAGGGGCGAGCCTATTGCCATCAACCGGGCACAAATCCCGATTTCGGGCTGCTACTGCAAAATTCCTAATGGAAAAACCCAATAACACTTTGCCCGACCTGGGAATCAAACCTAGGACCTCATGCTCAGCAGTAAAGCTTGCGACCACTAGACCAACGAGGCAGGCCACAGGAATAGGAAGGAAACAGTAATGCTATTCAAAATTAATTTGTTGATAGAAATACTATCTACTGTAACTTACAAAGTTGTGTTATCAAATCTGATCAATATGAAAAAAATACCGAAGCTGATAAGGTCATATTATTCAATAACTAGCTGCACCCCGCGGTTTCACTCGCATAAGTCACGATCCTGTCCTATCCTATGTCCTAGTCCCAGGTCATGGTCTACCTACGTGCCGAATTTCATCTAAATCCGTTCAGTCGTTTTAGCGTGAAAGCGTAGCAAACAAGCAAACAAATAAACAAACAACTTCCTTTCATAATAAACGAGTTAGGATAATGAAAGCTAATAATATAGTTTTTTTTATAATATAAAATCGAGAGCCTATTTTTAACAAAAGTTACATTGGTACCAGGTCATGGTCTACCTACGTGCCAAATTTCATCTAAATCCGCTCCGCCGTTTTAGCGTGTCAGCGTAGCAAACAAGCAAACAAATAAACAAATAAACCCCCTTTCATAATAAACGAGTTAGGATAATGAAAGCTAATAATTTAGTTTTTTTTATGATATAAAATCGAGAACCTATTTTTATTAAAAGCTACATAAGAAAAATATGTTTAAAAAAACATTTCAACGTTTTTGTGTGAAAAAAGTGTTTACGCGAATTATAGTTTAATGAACAAATATGTATATTTCAGTAACTATTGTCCCACATAATCATACAACTGAACTCGATTAGATTACGATTTGTTAAACAGTTCCAGTTCCTGTAATTCGCCGGTAGATTTACAATCTGTTCACAGTATTGTTGTGAAAAGTGTAGTACGTTATAATGTCGTTAAATGATAATCTTGTATTAGAAAGAGAAAGAAAGAAAATACGTTTATTTGCGCTAAACTTTACGCAATGAAAGAACACAAATACGAAAAGAAAAAGTTGGGGAAAAATATGCGTCACATCCACGCAAAACGGCCATCAGCATAATGCTGCGAACCTGTGCGAGACAGAGCCCCAGCGCTGGTTTTCAGCGACAATCGGCGACGTTATGACGTCGACCGGGGCAGCATACAATGATATATAAATAATATATAAATACAGAATAATTAATTCTAAATGTTTATATAAATAGTACCCGTTCGACCAAGCTCTGCTCGGGTGAAAATAGAGAAAACGAATTTTCCCGGAAATGAGAACTAGCTAGATCGGTTTTCACCCCGTAAACCCCTATATTGCTACTTTCATCGAAATCGTTAGAGCCGTTTTCGTTCTCGAAAACGGCTCTAACGATTTATATATATACAGGGTGTTAAAGTAATTGCGTGCCATAGCTAAGGGGTAGGATCAGTACCGATAAAGGAAGCCAGTTTTTTTTTTTAGATATATTAGCAGAGACCTACTAACTTAAAATAGCAATAGTTTAGAATTAAAATGATTTTATTTGTTTAAATGCTTTAATTACTTACCTACTATCGAACGCGAATCGAACTAACGCTACGACGGTATGTAAATTACAATTCGAATTTTCACTTCGTACGGCGGCGGCGATGCGATAATAATGTTTTTATTTTGTTTAAATGCTAATTAATAATTTCCTAGAGTTACCTACATACTATCGAACGCAATGAAATACCTACGTCCGAACACCGATAACGCCGGGTGAAGGATAGGTAACTAGGTAGGAACGTACAATTTTTTTTTTCGTTGTTCTGGCTTCCTTTATCGATACCGAACCTACCCCTAAGCTATGGCACGCAATTACTTTAACACCCTGTATATATAAATAGATATATGCAACTATCGCTCATTTAATAGTATAGGATAATATTTAAAACGGCAACATTTCGATCAGTCGACATCGACTCATGCGCCGCCCGCCGACTTAAAGTACCTAAAGTAAGGCCATTTTAATAGGTAAAAGGAGATGGAAAACGGTGGGCCCAAATGTAATAAGTTAAGATATGATATAAAAAATTAGTCATATTTTTTTATCTTAGAATACGAAAAATCACCTCAATTCTCAATCTGGAAGCGGAGAAATATGGAAAAGATAGATTTCGTGAGATTATCGATTGAGTAACCGATTACACAGTTACGAAAATAAAACCTTTGCACTAAATAATTAACTCAAAGTAATTATACCATATGTATATATGTACCATTTATATACGTATGTGCAATATAGTGCATATAATTACAGTCATATTTATAAATAAAATATCAATTAATTACGGAAAAAACAATACTAATGATTATCGATTTCATATCGATTCAAATTAGTTTTCTATTTTTAGTCTATGTCACTGGCATGACAGCTGACTGACACTGATACTAGACAGTTGCCAATGCTCTTGTTTGCTCACTCGTTTCGTGTTTTCCGATACGTTTTGAGTACGTTCCCGATTGTTCTTCATTTTTCACGACCTCTGCTTTGTATTTTACGGATTCCGACCCTGCCTACCTCGTACGACCCTTGCTTTCACACTGGATACCGAAGATCGCTCACACGATTGACTTGGAATTTTTATTTGGGATTTTACCGCCGGCTTGTGGATTGAATATTGTTTAAACATGGATCGCTGTGTGAATTGTGAGATAAGAACTTGTCACTGCTTTTTATTTTATTTTAGACATCCTTTCCGTAACTTCATACCTGCTACCTACATAGGTAGGTAGGACTGAAGTCATTGACGTTCATTCATATGATTTATCAAACATTTCCTACTAAATATAATAACTATTAGTACAAAAGCACATATTTTGCACTTGAGGAATCAGCTGTTAGTTAAAAATTGTAACATAACCTCACTTTTACATAATCTCTTTTATCTCTGTTCTCAGATTGACAAAATCCGCAGAATTTTCAGTAAAAGGTTGATAATATAAAAGCTATTAATTGACACCACTTTCATCTTTTTACACCCAGGCCCAAGATTGTATGTAATCGTTTCAGTCTCCTTTGACGTCTGTCAGTTTAGTGAAAGCAAATCGTAAAATTACTCGTATCGGTCATTATTACAATAAATATATAATCGTAATTGAAATAAGTTAAGCAATTGTGCAGTTCTAACGAAACGAAAAAATATATTATTTTATGCCCGCTGTTACAAGGTTGCGTTGTTGAGTTTTGATGAATTGTCAAATGTTACCTGTTAAAATGGCCTTACTTTAATCTGGGCGCACAGTTGATAAAAAACTATATTATCCATTCATGTTTCTTGACAAATATTAAAGAAAAGAGTGAAAGTTAAAAGAAAGGAAATTTAAAAACCCTTTCCAGTAAAGCATACACAGAATAAGAACGTAACTGAAACATCATATTGTATAAAATAAATCAAATTGGTCAATACAAAACCGAGATCTTAAACTCAACGAGATATCGTAAGCTCGACCCCCACTCGTTTAAATGTTGACCTGAAACCACAGTTAGCAGAAGCATGCTCAGCGAAGCTGAAAGATTTAGTAGAAGTAGGTTTATTTATGAAGAAGCTCGTCTGGGAAATTGTTACCTCCATACCTACATACGTCAGCTGCCACCACGGTTGCTCAAGATGGGTTAGTGGGTTGGTGAAGAGGAGGTTGCCAAATAAAAATAAACCTGAAATATTTCAGCTTGACTTGGACGGCAACGCACCTGCTGTTTTTCTGGTACTGCAGATGTTCATAGGTGGCGCTGATATATTTACCAACAGGAGCGATATCTGCTTGTGTACCATCCATTAATGACATTAGTACAGTACTGCCGCGGCCTGTGTTGCAACAGGGGCATTGATGGCCGATCGTGAAAATGAACATACGTGAGTCCATTAATGCCTGGTTGCGGCCAAGGCTTGTATAGTACTTTTCTCAAATTAATGCGCGGAAAATCAAACAGTAAATTAATTATAAATACCCTGAATCAATGACGAACAACGATAATTTTTCACGCGCCAAATTGTTAATTTGGTTTTTTTTTTATTTAAACAGCTCTATTTGCAAGCCAAATCGAAATTTAAATAAACTCCTTGAGAAGTTACCTCCTTGGTTGCCATGTGTCAAAAATTCAAAATTCAAAAGTCATTTATTCAAACTAGGCTGAGAATCAGCACTTTTTGAACATCAAAGTTACATAAGACAGTCCCCCAAAACACCCACCGTTCACCGCTTCCTAGTGCTTTAGCTGGGAAGAAGAAGTGGCGCAACAAACTCCCCAGCAGCACAGCTGTCAGTTCGGTTAGAAACCCAACACAAAACATAATTTAAATTATAAATGAATAGCCTTATGTCAGCTAGCACACGCCAATATACCAACCAAAAACATCGAGAACTATACTCAGGCAGAAATAAAAAATAAAGACTAAACGTAAACCATATCTAAATAAAAGCCTTTAGGCATAAAGGGCGTGCCCGCTTACTTATAGCAATATATAGCTGTAACTGGAAGTTATAAATAATAAACTAGGACCATCGAAGTAAAATTACAATAATAAAACCATGCAGCAAGACGACCAGTCACCACAAGCAGCACCCGTTCACGAGCATAACCCAAAGATCAGCCATTACCCCCCTCGCCATATTTGATTGTCGAAGTAAAAAGTTCGTTCCAGTTTTAAATTAAACGACAGATATGAGTTTTCATAGTAATTTATTCGGCCGCTAATATCACGATAGATATGGATTTTCATACAAACAGTGCCGGCCAGGCGCTCGCACGTTTAAGACCAGTACAGCATTTTCGATTTATCTCTAAGAAGGTGGTCAAAATAATGCTCGAATTTCCTACCATGTTTAAGAAAATATGTATTTTTTTAATACTGGCAATAGAACGCCCTGGGTGGATGAAAAATATGTAGAATAAGGCTAATTTATATTCATCGAGTAAGTTAGCTTGTTTTCGTTTAAGTTTAGCGTTCTGGATTGATCATCGATAATTAGCGGCTGCTCTATTCAAATCCAGCGCTGGATAATGGACGCTGGACTGCTTTTTTGCAGTGTCACAGGATTCCAATAAAACTAGATCAATACAAATATGCGTTATGAGAAAGAAAGATTTTTTTTTCGCAGAAACACTTACCTACATATAAAAACGCCAAAAAAATCATGTCTGTTGTATGGGAGCCCCTTAAATATTTATTTTATTCTGATTTTAGTATTTTTTGTTATAGCGGCAACAGAAATACATAATTTGTGAAAATTTCAACTGTCTAACTATCATGGTTCATGAGATACGAGAGCCTGGTGACAGACGGACAGCGGAGTCTTTGTAATAGGGTCCCGTTTCACCCGTTGGGTACGGAACCCTTAAAAAAGACAAGTGAAGATGTTTTGTCTCTTCCGACTTAAAAACTAAGTTAGGAGAGTAAACTTCAGTGCTCATTCTTGTCGACAAAGCCAGTAAATTATCGTAAAGATTTCGAATGTGGTATAGTTATAAAACAATAAATCAATCCGGTAACTTTCTTAGATCGTAAGTCACAAATCACGAGCGACGAGGACTTGCCGGTTAGATGTGCAGGGTTGCCAGGCCTTATCATTTTTGTTGGTTTGAAAAAAATTAAAACTTATTAATTATTATTGTAAGTACCAAGATATGATAAGGTAAAAATATCTTTCTACATTTATCTGAATGTGAGACGCATATTATTAAAATAAAATTATTTACTATCATAAATTGTTTTTATTATTGTTTGTTTTATATTAATGGCTTTGTTTATTAAGAGAAGAAAAATATAAAGTATAAAACAAACTGCCAAAAAAGGTGTCGTAATTGATTCTCTTTTTACTCTGATTGGAGAATAAAACCGATACAAATTTAATTACCAAACCACTTTACGAACTTATCAAGGAATTTCCATCAACCATTGCAAAACTAACCGAACATGCTTTATAAAGACATGTTCCTTTAAACCTACACTTAATATCTTGACAAACCAACTAGACTTCCCATAACCGTTACCTGGGCAACCCTGGAGATGAGTGAAAGTGATAGCAACGTTATAACGATTAGCCGCATCTCTGCTGCGCCCGCGCCGCTTCGCCATGAAATAAATAGGAACAGAAGGTCGGCTTTATACAACGAGCGAAAACACACGCACACATAGACACGCGACTGGTATTTGTTTGAGGTCGCCGTACGTATGGTATGTTCTAAAAGTATCTGACGATAGTTTAAATAAACCCTGTTCGGATTGGATTCTTACCCAATCACTCACTAAAGGGAATTACTAACACATTCATCTGTATTTAGAAGTTTCCAATTTTATATCTCACCACTTTTTCCAACAATAAAATTATTGTTTCAATAATATAATAAAAAATTTAAATGAATAAACATTGACAAAAATTGAGGTTCTAAAATTAACCAAAATTTTCAATAAATAGATTACTTATGGTGATTTAAAATTATAATTTCGGGTTTTAGTGTTAAAATAATCAAACCAAAGCACTCAATTTCTAAGTGGCACTACAAAATGGCATCCACAGGTACTGTTGGAATATTACAAAAATCCCAATGTTAAAAGAATAGAACAATTACTCGATTCAATCACTCGATTATCACAATCCATCTTTGACTCATGCGATCATATGTTGATGTCGGTAATTCAAATTGTTAGGTTTCAATTTATTATACTGGCAACACTGAAATGGCGGAACAACGGCCTTCTGGGTCGGGCGCTCACGACAGTAAGACGTGCTTAGTGGCTGTGGGTGTTGGAGATCTACTGTAAATTAAGGTAACCTATTGGTTCTATGGTAAATATTAGAATACTGATAAAATTTTGATATTATGTGGGGAATAGGAGATGTGATGGTATGGTGTAGAATATCAAATTTGATGCTGGCAAAGAAATATAAATAAATGACAAAATATTATGGTATTTCATATTATTTTCCCTATCCCTGAAATATTGTAAATATGTAACTTTATTAAACAGTTTTGGATTATGATATTGGGGTAGCGACTATAAGATTCATTTGGGGATTAGTATCTATTTCGAGGTTAAATAATTATATTCGGAATTAAAATAGATATTTTGGAGCTGGGATAGTAATTATTTCAAAATGTTTTCTGTGTACACACGTCTTTTCTTTCCTCCTGCGACCTATTTCCCACAGGTAATTTTTCTGATCCATTTAGATACTTTTGGAAGAGTATACCGAGGCGTCTATGTATGCACGTGACCGTTTTTGATGGCCTTCTGTGTCAATCTATTTTGTGGCTTCGGGAAAGCAGGTGACTGTCAAATTTACTTGTCAAGAGTTGTTACACAGAAGTGTTGCAAACATAATGTATGGGGACGGGAATGAAGTGTTACTGTGTATCTTTAGTTGTGGGAGAAAACTTTTTGAAATTAACTGTATTGCCTTTTACAGTGCAACGTTTTATGGTCTTGCTCGGGGGGCTTTAACACGGGTTGAAATTTTTTTTTACCATAGCTAGTGTCAGAGCTGTGTGGGAGACCCGCACGGGCCGTCCGTACACGGGAGACCCGTACGGGTAGCGCCCGCAGTGCTCTGAAATAAGGGAGTAGACTTATACACTAAAATAGTGATATTCACAATGTTAACACTAGAAATAAGGATAAACTCCCTTTCACCGGCTTCATAAGATTCACTCATTTGTTTGGCATTTTATAACAAGCTACCCTCTTCTTTGCTAAATTTGCCTTTGAATGAGTTTAAAACTTAAGTAAAATCCAACCTTTGTTCAAAGGTACAGTATGCGCAAAACTTTTTGAGCTCTCGGAAGTTGCACACGAGTGGCTGCGCAGTAAGTAAAAAATGTTTCACAGCTTACAATAAATGATTTTGCACTCATCTGTGCCCTGCGCGGTTTAGTACTCGGGCCTACGTTCAGAGGGCTCATAAAGTTTTGCGAGAACTGTATACTATTCTATCAACGAATACTTAAATGATATGAATAGTTGGTCGCTGTGATTAACTCAATACAATGTTTAAATGTTCTTTCTCCAGAATTAGTTTACCTACTGGCAGGTTATATGAGTTTATATAATTTTACAATATGAGTCAATTTATTATAATTTTATTTTAATTTATTGTTGACGTAATCTACTCATTACAATTTTTTTTTTATGAGCTATATAGCATTTATGTTGTTAGCAACCTAGACAATCATTTATTTTACCTCGATGGTCTTAGTTTATCAATTATAACTTCTAGTTACAGCTTTATTCCTGGAGGCTTTTATTTAGATATTGTTTACGTTTAGTTATTTTTATTTCTACTTGAGTATAGTTCTCGACGTTTTTGGCTGGTATATTGGCGTGTGCTAGCTGTCATATGGCTATTAATTTATAATTTAAATTATGTTTTGTGTTGCGCAATGTAAATTATCTAAAGCACTAGGAAGTGGTGAAGGGTGGGTGTTTTAGGGGACCGTCTTATGTAATTTTGACGTTCGAAAAGTACTGATTCTCAGGCTAGTTTGAATAAATGACTTTAGAATTATGAGTACGATACGTTTTACGGGCTCTACCCGGAGCGGGTCGAGTACGGACTATCCGCGTCGCTGGGAAACAATGTTGTAGCGCCTCAAGTGTGTCTCCATCCCGGGAGCCCGTACGGGTCTCCCGCACAGCTGTGAAGCCAGCCTAACTGATTCTTGTAACATTTTTTTTTTTGTAAAACATTTACCAGCCTGTTATTGTCCCACTGCAAGGCAAATACCTCTTCTTATACAGAGATGGCATAAACATTGATCACCACGATTGCTCAAAGTGGATTGGCGATTTCAGACTCATATTAAGTGCAAGTTTTCTCACAATGATTACCATCACCGATATCAGTGATGTCGAGGTTAAGTACATGTGAATTGAGAAAGTCACGTAATTGTTAAAAAAAAATACGAATTCTTAATTATTAGATTGGAGGTCAATCTACAGTTCATTTTTCTTTTTTAAGACTTTCATTAGCTATTATTTGTGGGAGTAAAAAGGAAATTCAATTCCATCATTTCTTTAAATAGATTAGCCCGAAAGCCTATTTGATCCTTATCTACATACCTAAACGCGTTTAAATAGGAAATTCAATTCCATCATTTCTTTAACTAGATTAGCCCGAAAGCCTATTTGATCCTTATCTACACAGTTCCTATTCAACACATGTCCTTGCAATTAGGTTTTATGATGAGACCCACGACATTGGATCACAGGGAATCCTAATGTGGGAGCATGTGTCACCGCTCACCCGGCGCTAGCGCATGTAAATTAAGTTGTAGTTAATAAATTACTAACGTCGATGCGTAACCTAGGTTAGAGGTTTACATTTTTTTCATTCATTGATTAATTTAGTGAACACTTGTTAGAGAAGGAATTCTAGCTAAGTAATAACAGCCGCACGGGTCGATAGATCAGGTTAAGCTACGCTTGCCGCGGTTGGTCCGTGGATCGGTGACCAATTTTATTTACCAAGACCCCTCCGTGCCTCGGAAAGTACGTTAAGCCGTTGGTCCCGGCTGTCATATTTAGATCTTTGGCAGTTGTTACGGGTCGTCAGTAGCCCGAAAGTCTGACAACCTGTTTTACTACGGGTTATCCTGTTACCCAGTAACTGGGTTGTGGAGGTCAGATGCCTATCTGACCTCCACAACTCGGTCGTTACGGGTCGTTAGAAGCCTGAAAATCTGGCAACCAGTCTTACCAAGGGGTATCGTATTTACCCAGTGACTGGGTTGTAGAGGTCAGATAGGCAGTCGCTCCATGTAAAAAACTGATATTCAGCTGCACCCGGTTAGACTGGAAGCTGACACCAACATAGTTGAGTAAAGGCTAGGCAGATGATGACTTGTTAGTCGTCACCTTAATGTATTTAAGGAAGTTCAAAATGGTGGAGAAACGGATTTATCATAATTCTCATGGCCCTATACCTTTTTACAGATAGTGCAATCCACGACGACGTGCCCCACTCCGCGATTACTGTACTGTAAGCTGTACTTTAGTACGGAGCGGAGCGGAGTGGGGCGCGTCGTCGTGGATTGCACTATCTATATTTGTGGTCAGCGCACCATGTTTTCTTCCGTACTTCTTTATTAATCGTCATCTCTGAAGTTACACCCTTTCTAACCATATCATCTCTCATGTCTCTTTATCGTATATCAGTGTCAAAAATATTTTATTTAAAAAAAAACGAGCGTGTCTTAACAGCAGTCCTATATGACGTGTAACATTTGACCTCTCACTTTGGTAAAAAGCAACATTAAAGGGGCGGGGCCTCGTCAAGGTCGTTTCTGACAGCCAACTCTAGAACCGCGCTCGCTCATTGGTCAAATCAAATAGCGCGCGATTCCCCGGCTCCCTGCGACACACTTCCGTCCACACGAATTCACTCCCATTTGATAGTTTAGATTTAATATTTTTTTTGATTCCAAGTAAGCGAGAGGTTTGATGATACACATCAAAATAACATTTTTCTTTTTTATTTAAAAAATTAATGACATTAAAACTCTTTATGCTAAATAAAAGGAAAAAATAGCAGGGGCCCAAGTCTGCTATTTTTATAAATTCGTCATTCCAACACTATCCCATTGTCATTTTGCTAAAAGTTCGTAATCTGGTAAATTCATAATGGTCGATCATTGGTTGATCATTGTGTTCCACAAACACGATACTCATAAGGAATTATAAACAATGACTGCACAATGACGTTCTAATCGTTGGTCACTGATCAAAGGAACTGTCAAAATTTTAGCAGATTATCGCCTAAGTCAGTCATAAATTTTTCATTACGTACGAGATTACCAATAGATGCCATTTCTTTCAATGGAGTGGCAGTGGCTGACCATTGGAAAGTCATAATGACGCCAATATGTTAGTAGATTACCAAACTTGTCAAAATCTGCAATTATGAAATCAATGATAGACCATTCTGACACTATTGTAATAGCAGACTTGAGGCCCAGTTCTCAATAAAAAAAAACACTTCTAAATGACAATTAAAAATGCTACTAAAAACATTACGCGTCGGTGTCACAGTCAGCCATTGTACCGTACACAATAAAAACCGTAATTGGCGACACGGTCTATCGTAAATCCGTCTACTTTTATGTCCACAACCTCTGCCTACCCTTTATAGCGTATTGATGTGTTAACAAAGTGCTGACGAGAACAGGTGTCGAGAGAAATTATAGCTCGTGTATGTGGGCCTTTTTTTGCTGGGGTTTACCTAGTTTTACGGTGGGAAATCCGTTGTTTACTTAGTCGATAGACCAAGAATAGGGTTACCTACGCCATGGGTGGCATTTACCTATAGAAGATCTTGATGTACCATATGTTGACTATAATTGCTCCTCCATAGCTATTTTTACGGTTGCGTAGGGTGCCAAAAGGAACCCTTTTACAAAGCATCCGCTGTCCGTCCGTCTGTCACCGGGCTGTATCTCATGAACCGTAATAGTTAGACAGTTGACATTTTTACAGATTGTGTATTAACAAACAATAATACAAATTAAATAGAGTTAATAATCAAAGGAACGTGTTTTTGCACGACTCATAATGCGAAAAAAATTGTTTTGCCTCCTTTCTGCAACTGTTTTTATTTTTAAACTCCTGCAAATACACATAACCTACTTAATTTATACAAGGTGTTAACAAATTAACCCCAAAACCTCTTAGGTGGTAACTCGGACCATGAAACTGAACAACTTTCATTATGGGAACAACTCTGAAATCGCGAAAAAAAATCCTAAGAGGTTTTGGGTTAATTTATTAACACCTTGTATAGATTTAATGCAGCAAAAAATAATAATAAACATCAAAATAGTAAAAAAAAAACCCGTCAATCAGGTGTGAAACCTGAAAACGTTGTACCTAGCTTACGAAAAAATCAATTAATTGAGTCAATTTTTTCTTCAATATTTTATATTCAGCCATTGGAGGAACTCTATTAAAAATGGCTCTTTTTTCGAAGTAGTTTAATTATAATTTTAAAAAAATAACTAATATATAATATCTATTTCCAACTTTGACCCTCTTCCGTTGCCTAGCAACTAACAAAGTAAACCTAAATAGTCTTTGACAGTACGTAAAGATGGCGAGGTGAAAAAATTTACCCATATTAATGGGTATAATTTATGAATGAGCGTTATGAGGCATGCACTTTTGGATTTTCCAAATATATTTTCGGTTTTTTTTAGCTGGAACCCGTCGTGTGCGGGCCCGATTTGCACTTAGCCGGTTTTTTTCTCAACCAGATGACACAGGAGAGTTGATCACCGGCACCGTCCGTTCCACAGGCCACCAGCGTTCACTAATGGCCGAATCCTATAATTTACAGACCATCATTGGTTAAAATTAAAACTTATATCTTTCCCAATAATGAAGCATAGAATCAGCTTTGCATAGCAGACCCTTTTTCTTTTTGGGTGGTAAATTATCAAATAACTTCTCCCGCTCTTCGTGTCAGACTCTTACTGGATGAAACCCACCCGTGATCCTTCATGTTGCCAGGAGCCACGTCTCTTTTTGACTTTTCCGCGACCCCGGCAGGCATCGGGCCTAGCGGACCCTGTCAGTGGGGCTGAAATCTCTCTGAGACGCGCGTGGGACACAACGCGCCGTCGACCCGGACCTGTTCATTATCGGACGGCGAGCTACCTATTGTTCACCGCCCGCAAGCCCTAGCCTACGCTGGCCGTGAATCAGCCTGCGATTCCCGACGCCCAGGGCGTCTCCTGCGGCGGCTAGGGGCGTGAGGGCGCGAAATTTGCCTCTCCCTCACGCGTTCCGATTCCTCCTTCGCAAGAATTACTGCGTATGGAAGTACCTATCAAAGGGAAAATTTGCTTACGAATCTATTTATATGTCCGGTTTGGCAATAAAAAACGCCACCAGTGTTAAGCAAAACGATTCGTTTTCCTGTTTAGAAACAGAGCATAAAATACTTTAATCAAACTTAGTGATTAGTCATGAAAATTTCTTAGTGATCTGTTATTGAAGATGACGTGATACAACATGAAGAAATTGTTCACGCATTTGGAAGGCGTGGGTATGTCTACGGTTTATTACTTAACAGTCTCATTTAGGCGAAAATTATTATAACTTGACGAGAGAATGTTGTCGTTTGATCTCATAAATCAATTGGCAATTAATTAAAACCGAACCAATATTAATTAACTCCTGAAACATTAATTTCAAAACAAAACATCTTGTTTTAACATCAAAATATTTGCTGGAAACAATATTAGCTTCATGCCAATCAATCTAAAACTAACAAACCGAGTTAATTTATCAGTTGATGTTGTTTGTTAATCACAAACCACTAACTAACTATAGTTGTGGCATTTTCGCGTGGCAATAGCGGTCATTGACCCACCTACATTTTCTAGCATTTAAAAAAAATGGAATATAGCCTTGATTCAGGACGTTAGTGCCTGAATCAATATCTATCGCGATCTTCAACATGTACACACGGCTACACATCAAACTATTCATTTCCAGTTTATGCTGATCTCGCATTGTATAGGATTTCCGTACAATACGAGGTCAGTTTATACTGGCATTCAATAATAATAATAACTTTATTTCCTAATTTCCAATTTACATAGCATAGGTTAATATTATGATAATATTGTTTTTAAAATTGCATGAGCCACTGGCTCCCAAGCTAAGATTAAACTTGTGTTATGGGTGCGAGAGCTCTCTCTATTAATACATTCGATGTATACCAGTTGAGGATGAGGACAAAAAGAAAATAAAGTTAATGAAAAAATAAAAGAAGACAATAAAAATAAACGTTACATTAAAAATGTATAGCTTGATGTGTATCCGTGTGTACTAGTAACGAAAAACCATACCTTGTTTATTGTTTGTGTTCCTATGGAGAGATGTTAGGGAAAGGGCAATGAACGCTATTGCCATGATAAAAAGCAACAACTATACTGTGAATATGAGTATGGCAGAACTCATACGTATGTATTGGTATGCAATCATCATGTTATTAACATTGACAGGTTGCTAATCACACAGTAGTTTTGATAAGTTAATTAGGCATAGCAAACTGTAGGTACTGATTTGATTTTACCTGTCAATCTGTTTGTCATGTGTTTAATGTACCAATGGCTTTATCTAATTGGCACCATCAGTCTTTATTCAACTCGGTTGGAGTTTTCATTCACGGTAATTAATTCAAGGACTGGTTTTTACCTTGGCCAGAGTACTAACTAGAACGCAGAGTCTACTGCAGCCGTCGACACTCGTCGACGTCAGTCGTAGACGTACCGGTGGCGGACGTAGACAGTAATTTTTAAAGGATTTTCCGCCTCACCTCTTTTAAAGGCCGATTCCAACGAAGTGGTCGAGCATTGCCATACAACGTGGCAATGCTGCCTCTTGGATACAGTACCAGGCGACAGCGTTTCTGATGAATGTTTAGACGCCATAATTTAGTTTGTGAATAGTTTTAGTTAAGTTAGTATGAAAGCTTGTTCTTTTTATTAATTAATTAGGTATAAGTTACGTATATATAGGTATACTAATATAATAAAAAAATCACGGTAATTGAGACAGGACTAATATCAGTTTTTTCACTTTCGCAGCATGGAAATTACAGCATGGAATGCAGTATTGATGTTTTATGCTCGGTTCCTATAAACATAACGAATCGCTGCGGTTACCAATGGTAGCATTTTTATTGCCAAACTGGGAATATAAAAAGATCCGAAAGCAAATTTCACTTGTGATAGCAACTTCCATAATGGACGATCTACTATGCAAAACTAAAAAATTAACTAATTTATAATATTTATTTCCAACTTTGACCCTCTTCCGTTGCCTAGCAACTAACAAAGTAAACCTAAATAGTCTTTGACAGTACGTAATTTTGGCGAGGTGAAAATATTTACCCATATTGATGAATAAAATTTCTGAATGAGCGTTATGATGAGACATACACTTTTGGATTTTCCATATATTTTGGTTTTTTTTTTGCTAGATCTTAATACGGTACGGAACCCTTCGTGTGCGGGCCCGATTTGCACTTAGCCGGTTTTTTTCTCAACCAGATGACACTGGAGAGTTGATCACCGGCACCGTCCGTTCCACAGGCCACCAGCGTTCACTAATGGCCGATTCCTATAATTTACAGACCATCATTGGTTAAAATTAAAACTTGTATCTTTACCAATAATGAAGCAAAAGACCTCATTATTTTGCTTCATTATTGGTAAAGATACAAGAGTCTTAACCAATAATGGCCCGTAAATTATAGGAATCGGTTTACTGAGAAAATGAAAACGCAGTGTGAGACTTCTTCAGGCTTAACTGGAGCGATGACCATGGTTGGTAAAGGATGGATCAGAGTGGCCGTGGATTGAACTCAGTGGGGTGGAGTCGGAGAAGTATATATTCAGCAGTTTACTGCTTTAGGCTAAAACATACGCACGTCTCCTGCAATTATTAAAAACATATAGCATCATGTTATCATGGCGACTGTATATGGCGTCTTAACATAGTTTAATTTTTTTTTTCTTTTGAAATTTCTCTGGATCCTAGGGTCCCGGACCTTTGAAAGGCGTACGAGGGGCCGAAGCCAACTCGTAGAGGCCCGTTAGACGTATCTAATGAAACGAGGCACTAACCGACGACTATCCCTGTACGCACTAATCTAGTGCACCCAAGGACAACCCCCGGTTAGTGCAGGACTATTGCAAGATATGGAAACAATGATATTGGATTATGGGTTTGGGTGGCTAAAGTGAACTGGTTATCACTAAACTATGGAAAGACTATGGCCCCTGCCTGACCAATATCTTATATAAAATAGACAGGTAAAATGGCAGGGGGTGACTTGCACACTCAATAATGGGCCCCCGAAAACGGTCGCTAGCACAAAGTGTCGAAGCGACAAGGCAGGCACAGCGCCAATCAGGACAATCCCGGAAGTAGGTCAAGATCCCTAACAGCATCTTACTGGAATACTTCCTTCCTCCGAGCACATTTACTCTTGCGAATCTCCACTCAAGCCGGCCAATAAAGGCAAGAAAGAGGTGGGAGCTCTATTCTTCGTCAGTGTTCACTCCAGCCGGCCAATAAAAGCAAGCCAGAGATGAGGAACAAGATTTCTCCGGGGAGATAGGGTCCGTGGGGTCGCTACTGCCCAACAGCTCGCCACATGCTACCCTGCGGGTAATTTTTTAAATTATTATTATTGTTTTTTTTTTTTTTTTATAATCCCCTAGCGGGATTTATCTAACCCCGTAGGTGTGTTCGTGGCATCACAGTGGGCCCTATAATAATATCGAGGTATTATGCTGAGATAGGGGCCTTTTTGGCCTCGCACAGGTCGTTATTATTTAGTTATTTTGTTTTAAAGCTCCTTTTTTATTTTATTTTTATATAATTTTGTTTTCTTTTTTTTAATTATTATTACTGTTTGTATTTCCTGTGCGTGTCCCAAATAAAAAAAAACTTTTTTTTCTTTGTATCATTTCAAGTCACTTTACCTGTTATCTATATTCTTATCCAGTGGAGGGTGTACAGGATCCAATTCGAGACAGAGGTGCGAACCTCGGCTTCGAACTCGAGACCTATAACATGGCAGTCTCACGGTCAGACCAGTAGGCTATCACTGCTGTTACTATAGGAAGAAGAAGGAAAATATAATCTTTTTCTTTCTGACATAATCCAGGGTCCAATCCAAAATATTATGGAAATTTCACTTTATAAAGGTACAACTTACATTGTGTCATTGGATTTTCCTTTCTGGAATTTCTCAGTAGCAGCCCAAAGTTGATGGCAACAGCAGGCTCGCCCCCTTTTACATGCAGTCAATGTGCAAGGGTTTACTATAGGTACACCCCTGCCCAACCCTTCGGGGAAACAAGCGTGATGTTATGTTATCTTACATAATGCATTGTCCACATACCTACTTACACGTTGCCTACATGTCCATTGCCCTTACCACGGCCGGGCACGCAACCTAATTATGCGTGGTTTAATTAGAGCTGGCCACAAAACCGCTGTGTTTTCCCGTTGCGTTGCGCCGGATGACGCATTCCTGTCGTGTTGGCCGCAACGTTGGACAGTGTACATGTTGTTTATTTACTAAGGTACCTATGTAGGAAAATGATGTTTGATAATTTGTGAGGTTTTCCACGCTCTTTAGTTGATGTGGAGCGAGGCTGTATGTAGCATGTAGGTAATTGAGGTTGAAATATTCTGCGATAAGTGCTTAAAATTGACATCGTCAAGAATTTATTTTCATCATATAATCAGCCTATAATTTTGCCTCTGCTGGGACGCAGGCCTTCTCTTGGTGAGACGGTGCGGTCCGTAATCAACCACGTGGGCCTAGTGCGGCTTCACGCACACGATGTTTTCCTTCACCGTTTTGAGAGCAGTGATGATGAAATAATTTACACAAAGTAAAACGCCTATCAGGGTTCGAACCCACCTCTCGCATCCGGCCCTGATCCAGGCCATGGTACGGAGCGAGAGGGCATGGGAGGCCGTCACCTCCTTCTACGAAGCAGTAATGCTTGCGAAGGAGGAGGCGGAACGCGTGAGGGAGAGGTAAATTTCGCGCCCTCACGCCCCTAGCCGCCGCAGTAGGAGACGTCCTGGGCGTCGGGAATCGCAGGCCGTTTCCCGGCCACCGTAGGCGCGGGCTTGCGGAAGGTGAGCAATGGGTAGCTCGCCGTCCGGTAAGGACCAGGCCCGGGTCGACGGCGCGTTGTGTTCCACGCGCGCCTCAAAGAGATGTCAGCGGGTGAAGGGGACCGATGCCTGCCGGGGTTGCGGAAAAGTCCGAAAGGGATACCGTGGCCCCTGGCATTGCACAGGCAACTGAAGAAACACGGGTAGGTTTTAGTCAGTAAGAGTCTGAGACGCCCTCCCGCTCCGCCTAGAGCGGGAGAAGGCATTTGATGATTTCCCACCCAAAAAAAAAAAGTATTCTGTACCACTGGGCCATCGTAGCTGAATAAATTTTCATAGCATTAGGGATTCAAAGCACCTCGTGTTCCCAGATTTACGCAAGTATCCGATGAAGTCCGAATTCCCGTTGACTGAAGAAAAACTGTAACCATGGGTAGCTCGGCTCATTAACTATTCACTACCTTTGAAGGTAACTTTAATCATGCAAAACCTAATTTAAAAACACACAATTAATTAATTCACCAGAGAACCAAACTTTAAAACAACTCCCACTACAAAATTCTACTAAAAACCTCCTAATAACATACGTACCTAGAATAAAGAATTTCACATGTATAAATATACATTTTAGCAAAGTAATTAGGTTGTTAACTAAATATTTCGGAGGTAACTGAAGTATAGTGTCGGTTGGCACAGAAGACAGCGGTAAAGTATTACCGACCTACATGTGACGCAATCTCTGAATACTTTAGAAGCTGTAGGTCTTAGGTCCTACTGGGAGCCATTTTCTTTTCACGTTTAAGAAAACAGGCAACGGCCCCATCCGCTGACCAGAAATTGCCTTTTTCTGTCTTCGTGTTGATGATTCCATTTTCATCGTATTAATATTACCTATAAATGTGAAAGTTTCTCTTTGTATGTTTGGATAGTTACTCAATCATGCAAAAACGGCTTCACATATTTGGATGTTATGTTTATGTTATCGTAAGATATTTTTTGTCCCGAGTATTTTATATAAGCTTTGACCAGAATTCAGCCATGTCAATAGTGTAAGCATTGACCTCGCAAAGGTCATTCATGTTGGCAGGGGTTATAGCAGAGAGAGCAGAATAGTTATTTATCCAACATGTGAGGAAAGTTCGTTTTTCCTATGAGTTTTGATTTTGAGTCTTGAGCGAACGAAGGATTGAAAAATAGAATCACGAGCGCAGCGAGTGATTATAAAATTCAATCCTAAGTAAGCGAAAGACTCAACAAAACGAATAGCAAATGAACTTGCTCACATGTTGCATACAAAACTTTTCACCACGACCAGCAAGAAAGTATTCAGTCATCACAGGTAAATAAATTAAATAGACACAAAGCAAATCAAAATAATTCTTTATTTTATTAAATATCTTTAAAACTTAACATAAAAAAATCAGGCAAGGTTAGTTTCTGAACGGGATCATTACTTTCCTCACTGTTCAAACAGTGAGGAAAATCCAACTTTCCTCACTGTTCAAGCAGTGAGGAAAAACCAACTTTCCTCACTGTTTTCGTAGAGGAAAGACACTTCTTTCGTGCGGGAGTGGTGAAAAAAGAAATACGACATCGTTTGTGATGGTTCATCGGGGTAGGAACCCTCATCTAACTAAGTTGCCGCCATAAAAAATTGCCTCCGCCTATGGTCACCCTGATTTGCTAAAGAGATGTGAAGCTTTAAAAACCCCTTTACCTTTTTATTTTATTAATGTATTGGTCTATAACAAAATGAGATGCTTTGATCATTTTAATGCGTGCTGTCCGCAATTCTGTCCAGCCTTTATTACGAACCCTTTAAGTCATCAGTTATGTGACGGTGCGGCGCGATTCTGGTAGAGCAATTTACATAATGTTTTCATAGAAATTGTTCCACTAGAGTCGAGTCGCGCCTATCCGCGGTAGACTAAATGCCTTGAAAACCCCTTGCCTTGAGGATGTTTAAGTCATTAAGTCAACCTATGTACTACTTATGTAGGTAGTAATACGAGTACCTACATGAAGTTTGAATGAAAAATTAAAACATCAGTTTTCCCGTTACCAGGAGAGAAGCTCATGGCTAAGAAACAACAGCTGCACGGGTCGATCCATCAGGCTAAGCTACGCTTGCCGGGGTTGGTCTGTGGATGGGTGACCATCTTTACATACCGAGACTCCTCCGTGCTTCGGAAAGCACGTTAAGCTGTTGGTACCGGCTGTCATTCGTGGATCTTTGACAGTCGTTACTGATAGAAGCCCAAAAGTCTGACAACCAGCAGATTGAGTTTTCCCGCTATCGCTGCCTCCTATGCAAACCCGCTTACAGTCATACCTGACATCAACACGTTAATACCTTGATTCGAATTAGGATTGAAAAGCGGGAATTACAAGTAAATTTTTAATGGAGTTGGTCAAAGTCAAAGTCAAATAATTTATTTCAATTAGGCACAAAAAAGGCACTTTTGAACGTCAAAATTTACAACAAAAAAAAATGATTCTAGTCGCCCCTTCCAAAAGGTAGTTTTCGTATGGAGAAGAATGGGCAAGAAACTTCACCGTTACTCTTTCAAAATGTTTTCACAATGTCTTGTATAAACTAATTATATATGAAGACGATGCATCTAGATTAAGATTACTATACCACGATAGGTTTTTCATTCTTTTCACCTATCGTGGTATAGTACCACGATAGGTAAAAATAATGAAAAATTAAGGAATGACATAAATTAATTATCTGATAGATGCATAGTGCTCACATATTTACAAACATTGTAAAATTATACGATATTCCTAACATTTTAACAAGTAATACTAATAATAAGTCAGTGTGTGAGTTCAAGTAATCACAGAATATAAAATCAATGTTATAAAAAATAATATTATACAATTAAATTATTGGCAACCAGTTAGATTTTGTCTAGATTTTAAATTGTCCTATGGAGCAGGACCAGCATGTTTCCAAGCATTTTTATCATGGATATAATCCTCTAATTTGTATTAAGCTTGTTTACAAAGTGTACTTTTTATATCAGTTTTAAATGTTCTTTCATTTAATTCTAATATATCACAATATAATCGGATCAATACCACAATGGAGTCGGGAATCATTGATAGAGGTAAAGATTATGTAGGTTTGAAGGGTATTTTGGTGGTACTCTGGGAGATATATGAAAGGTGAAGGTAATTATTATGAACGACCTGAGAACATTTTGATGTTTCGTCGTTTGAATTTGATACGGAGTACACATCAATAAGTCCGATTTCAGGATAGCTTGATGGATTTAATAGATTTTTAATAATTCAATGGATCACCATCAAATTATAGACATATAATTTGATGGTATACTTACATAAATTTTTCGTCCTGGGCTCGATTCCCAGGAAAAGTGTTTTAGGGTTTTTTTCATCTGGAATTTCTCAGTAGCAGCCCGGAGTCTGGATTTGTGCCTGGTTGATGGCAATAGGTTCGCCCCCTATTACATGAGACTAATAGATGGCCGTAATTAGATGGCCGGTTTCGTGATCCTCCTGAACGGCGCTCAAAGTCGCAAGTCTCAATGTACCGATAACAAGACATAAATACCTACTGCTGAACAATAACTTTAACAAATTACGCTTCGAGAACATCATTGTAAAGGTAAGTATGCCCTAATTAGTAATTAAAGCACCAAGTCTCCATAATGTTCTTCCATTTACTTAGTAACAGAAGCCAGGGTATTTTTATAGCGCATAAATATAGTAAATTAGTACTTACATAAACTACAAATTTAAATTTTAGTCAACCCTTAAAGGGGATCGGTTTATGCAGTTGTAAAGGTCAGTGCGCCTACCACGAACGCGCGAAGTGAACGTATCGTGAATTCGAACGATTTCAAAATTGAAAATACTAGTTTCGTACATAATATTTATTTACTTTATTTTTCATTTTTTTTATGATAATGATTTACATTTATTTACACACACGTATTTACATAATTTAAAACTAGCAGACTTAAATTATATATAATATTAATAATAATATGTACAAGTATATACCTAAAAGGGGGAATAATTATAGGGCATAAAAAAATTCCTCCGCATCGCTGTCAACAGGAAAAGTGCCCAAAAGGCTGGCAGTATTGCCCAGTGAACGAAATTATTTTCTTTCACTGGTATTGCCACGTTGTATGACAATGCTGATTCTTTGGTCAAAAAATAGGCCAGCCCTCTGGTCACGTGAAGAGTCGACCAACCGCTTGGCGATGTCTTGTAAAACTAAGTGGGCACTCGGACCCCATGGCCCTAGTGTTTCAACCCCAAACGGCTCAAACATATAAGTCCCAATAAGATTGGAGTATTTGCGCCATTTGAGGTTTTCCGCACCTGCAGCAGCAGTGTTTACTTAGTTATAAGACTATAAACGTATCTTTAAAGGCTCGTGGCTAATTAATAGCACATGCACGGGTTGATCTTAAAGGTTAAGCAATTCTTTTCGAGGTCGGTCCATGGATGGGACCATCTATTACATATAGACCCCTCCGTGCCTCAAAACGCACGTTAAGCCGTTGGTCCCGGCTGTCATTTGTAGATCTTTGATAGTCATTACGGGTAGTTACAAGCCCGAAAGTCTGACAACCAGTCTCACCAAGGGACAACAACCTAGTAGTTGGGAAAAGATCTATCATCATCCAAATGTTAATTAACTAAATGTAATTGTCGCTATAATTTGAACCGAAATCGATTCAAAAATCTTTCGAATTTCTGCTACGTTTATGTCGTCCGTTCATGTTAGGGCCTCAGAGCTCACGATCAATACGTGTTTGTGATTTGTAACAAAATGAGCGCTATTGGTTATGCGCGTCTAATTACCCGACTACGGCGAAGCAAAAAAGAGGGTTATGATTTTGACCGACATGTTTATTTACTTAAACTTTTCACACTCAAAAAAAGTACAAAGACTTAATGCCTTAGGCATTCTCTACCAGTCAACCAAGGGTGGTGAAGAGATTAGATGGCAGGTGCTCTGTTTGAGAGGAACAGAGAAAAATATTTTTTTATTATTAAAATATTTCATTATAAATAATGATAATACACATACACAAAATACATACATAAAATATATACCTATAGGTATTATAAATATATACATCATATATACAAATTCAAGGGAGAGAGGTGTTGAGATGACTCTACTCTATTTATTTTGACAAAAAACTCTGCAATTTCCGCTTAAATGCATACCGACTGGTGGCCGTCCTGATATCAAGAGGTACCGTATTCCATAGAAGAATTGACTGAATATGAAAGGAAGAATGAACAAAGTCAGAAGTATGAGAAGGACAAGGTAGAAGATTGTTAGAAGAACGCAGATTCTTAGTGTGTGAAGAACAAAGATATTGGAAGTGAGACATGAGATAAGAAGGAGTGCGAGAGTTAAGAAGGGAGAAAAGCGTGGTCAAAGCACGCAAACTTCTTCTTTGGTGAATGGACATCCATTTGAGCTCAGACCTATAGCTCGACACATGATCATGACATGACATGTTACATGACATGTCATGTCATGATCATGTGTCTCTCTGTGTCCTCATAATTTCTAAACTTGCTATCATAATTTGACAAATAAGGTATCATTGGAAGGGGCTTGATCGTCCGCTGGTTATAGGCTATGACATCACATTATATTGTGTGTTGGATCGTTGAGTTCCCTTCAAAACGGTGCTGATCCATGCGTCATGTTCGTGAACGAGCGCCATCAGTAGGGACTGTTCATCTCTTATCTGCCACGGCTTATTTTTAATTTTTGAATTGTTTTTATCTTTTCATTACGGACGCTTTTTACGTGCACGTCTTTCTACATTGTTCTCACATGTATAATTTCAACATGAATGATGTAAACAATATTTTGTACGTTTTTTTTTTTTTTTAAAGAGTGTCCGTGGAGTTTCTTGCCCGTTCTTCTCCATAGGAACCTACGCTTTAGAAGCTACGCTTCGTAGATTCCATTTTTATTTTACAAAAGAGGGCTATTCGCGCTATCTATAAAATGGGTCCTCGTGAGTCCCTTAGAAATAAATTCAAAGAAATTGATATACTAACTCAGCCTTCTCTTTATATCTTAGAAAGTATTTTGTATGTTCGGAAAAACTTAGGACTTTTCAAAATTAGAAGCGATATCCATAATATAAATACACGTAGAAAACATGAAATTGTGATACCCAAATTTAGGTTAGCTAAAACTAGTAAGTCATTTGTTATAAACAGTATTCGATTATATAACAAGTTGCCAAAGTCTGTTACAGAACTTAGTGATGGAAAGTTCAAAACCCACATTAAACGTGTCCTTATCAAAAAAGCATATTATAAGATTAAAGACTACGTTGAAGACAAGGAAGTTTGGCAATAATTCCTTCTGTACATGTGGCTTCCCTGGTACCTCAATAACGGCATTACTATGTAATTATGTCTATTAACTGCTCCCAAATTAAGATGATTATTTGATTTTACCTATTTTTCATTTTTTTCATTTACGTACTTTTTTGACATAATCTTTTCATTATTTGACATTATATAACTTCAATAAACTATATTTTTTATAGATTTGTTACAGCTTTAGTGGCAGTCATGCCATTTAGTTTAAATAGGTTTTTAATTGTTTTTTTTTTTATATAGATTCTCTTTTATATTTTGTGAATGTGAGAACGTTGTAGGCATAACCGACTTTTAGATCTGTCGATCGTTTTCTATCTTGCTAAGTACCTGGTACTTGTTGATAGGCCTACAGTGTCCTCTCATACCTATAAACACTGTAACTCGAAAAGATTGTAAATACCATTTATTTTTAAAAGAGTAACCGTGGAGTTTCTTGCCGGCTCTTCTCCATAGGAAACAACCAATTGGAACCGTGCACCTAGCTTCTGACGTTTCATAAGTGCCCTTGTAGGTTTATGTGAAATAAAATATTTTGAATTGAATTGAATTGAATTTGGAATGGGCAACTAGCTTCATATTTCTGACTGACTGACCCCTTGACAATTCAAAAGTGAATAAATGAAAAAACAATAATTAATTGTGATTGAAACTGTGTTTCGCAATTCCTTCGTAATAACCTCTAACGCTACTTAACCAACGGAATCTTTCCTAAGCTTACAACAACACGGTTCCAACAAGATCTTAAACAAGGCATTAAATTCAGTAGCGGTACTAGCGTGTAAACTTGACGATAGTAGTGGCTTCGAGTACCTGCTATTGTGGGCTAGGCGAGTCGTCAACTTAGTGTGAATTTCACCAGTGAAACTGAACGCGATCAGCACACATAAACCGAGTTCAAGAGCTGTCAGTGTCAATATTCCAAAGAAAATAATGTAACTGACAGCTCTTAAACGGGGTTTATGTGCTGATCGCTTTCAGTTTTACTGGTGAAATTCACCCGTAATTAACCGAGCTATGGATATTGGACATTTGTGTGCTCATGGAAGTTGATTTTTACTTATAGTTTATTTTGGAACCAACAGGAAGAAATTAACGTCTTAAACTGTTTGTCCCATAGATAAAGCTAGTTTTAAATAACAAATCTATGGTTTGTCCACCGTACCGTCAACGGGACGTCAACGAGAATCGACATCACGCAGACATTGTAAATGCACTGTCGCTACTTCGACGTCGCCTTCTTGTTCTCGTTGGCGTCCCGTTCATGGTGCGGTGGACCAACGGCCCTAGTCAGAAGAACAACACAGTTCAACTTTCATGATATTCTTAACGATTTCTTTCTTATGAAAACGAAAACTTTGATCGTCAATGTTCGATGCTTTCAAATTGAAATGCAACATTTTATAGTCTAGAGAATGAAATCTTTCAACAAATCTCAATCTTCCAAACGTGATTATTTAAGTTCTAATCTAAACTATAATCTTATACTATTAAACGAGCAATATTTGTGTGTATATATATGTATACAGGATGGATTTTTGAGTTGGGCAGCTACCTTAACCGTTGTAACTACAAGAAAACAGTCCAAGGAGACTGTCATTCACTTTTGGAGACATTTTGATTTGTATTCACAGATTTTGAAAAGAATGTACAGTCAGCAAGAAAAGGGGCAGTTTTCACAAAACCTTTTTTTATGCATATTGATCCTGTTTCAAGGATCTAAAAACTCTACTGCCGTTACTGTCCCACCTCAAAAATCCACCCTGTATATATTTGTAATCACGTTCTCGAAAACGGCTCTAACGATTTCGATGAAAGTTTCAATATAGGGGTTTACGGGGGCGAAAAATCGATCTAGCTAGGACTCATATCTGTAACAATTCGTTTTCTCTGTATTTTCACCCGAGCAGAGCTCGCTCGCCCAAAGTTTAGAACAAGATGGCTACCTTAGAATAATGACATGGCAGCATGGAATTAGTAAGTACCTACTATAATGAAATTTGTATGAATTATCCTATACTATTAAATGAGCATTCTGTATTTTCACCAGAGCAGACCTCGATCGCCCAGGTACCTACTAAATATTATAAAGAGAAAAGATTAGTTTTTTTGTTTGTATGTTTGTTTGTTACGCTTTCACGCTAAACGAGCTGAACTGATTTAGATGTAATTTGACACATGGGTAGACCATGACCTGGGTTAGAACATGGAATTTTAATACCGATATACCCACGGGATCGAGATTTATGCGGGTGAAATCGCGGGGCGGAGCTAGTAGAACATAAAGTAGCGTAAAAACATTTTATAGCTTTAGCAATCCCCACACATATAATAAAAATACAATGTTAATTATCCTGAACATCACTGCAGAAAGTAAAGGATCTTAAGTAATATCTTTCTAATCAAAACGAACTTGTTTTGAACGTAATACAAAGTAAAACCCAAGGGATAGTAATCACTGGCTCATTTGCTAACGGACAGTGTAATAGGGCTTAATAGATCACTTGTGGATTTGTGGTGTAAGGGATAAGCTGGAGCGGAAGCGATCTCACTGTCATTGACGATATGAAAATATCGAACATAGGAACAGTCAGGGAAATCAATTGTTAAGTAAACTGATAGCCTTCGTCAATTTGCCGTGTTATAGCCATTTTATAGAACTGTCAAAAAATTACATTTGTTATTTGAATACAGGCCAGCCAGCCAGCCAGACAGGTACACGAGTGATCCTGTAAGGGTTCCGTGGTTCCGACACGTCAACGCCTGCTGCTCCCATTGGCTATGGAATTGTACCTTTAGTCATCATCCCTATTGTCCGTACTACAAAAGTCTATGGTCCTAAAATAACTTGGTAAATCTTTCAATGGTGTGCGTACAAACTTACATTTTCAATTGGAATGTATGGGAAAACATGTTTTTCAACTACAACGTTAAGTTTGTTCTTGGGATAAATTCATCGTGCGTGGCCTGACACGATCTTGGCCGGTTTTTTTTAAACTACTTAAATTTAGCCACTACTTATTTTGTTTGGCAATAAAACGGCATCGTAGGAAATTCAAGTGACTTTCACGATATCGGCACCACTCGCCATCAGGTGGAGTTTCTCTAACTGAAGATATGTACCAATACTTAAACCTCATGCATAATGCATATGCATACATTCCAAAACTTAACAAACAGTCCTCATACACCTGCCCTTCTAATAAACTTGCCCGTACTATATCTCAGGGTCCACTATAATGAGAACGATAAATACCGCATAGGTACAGAGTCCGGCGCATCCCCTACGTTGTAAATTAATCGGCTTATCTGTAACGAGTCGGTACTCGCAATCTGTCTCGACGATTTTATCCGAGATACTACCGGTTCTCGGTAAAACTTCAAAAGATTTAAAAATATGGTAGATATCTACGACATACGAGTAATCAAAGCAATCATTATGCGTTCACTTAATCACTGACCGCAATATCTTGTCGAACTCGCCTACGCAGGCAACTCTATAACGTTTCGGAGGTTTTATTGGGAATCTAGGCGGACCCTAGCAATAACCGGAATTAATAACATCAGATAGAAAAAGAGTACGTTAAAAAAAACAACAAATTACAAAAAAAAACACTAGTAGGGGACGAACACAAGCGATGCGTTTTCAAGCTCATCACGAGGGCACAAAGAACGCCGATCCTTAGCTTTAATTGCTCTAATCTAGAACACTATCTAGATTCTTTCTCCGCTTGTTAGTGTTAGAACAAGAGATAAATTCGAGATATGCTTAATTATAACTGTAGGTAATACTGTACAAAGGATTGACACTAACTTCGAGGAAATTTCTATTAATAGGGTAGGTAGTTAAAATATGTTCTGGCTCGGAAAGCACGCCAAACCGTTATTCAAATTAAAATTGATTTATTTTGTGAACATAGATGACACAGAAAATGTTAAAATATAAATTAAATAAATCTTCTTTTCCGATCTATATTATTATATGAGATGGTTAACTTCGACACACGAAAAGCTAGTTCGGTAGAGAAAATGTACAGAATCGTTTCATGTCTCGGCCTCTCATTGTCAGAAGCCCGAAAGTCTGTCGTCTTACTGAGGGGTTATCGTATTACTATACAATTGGGTTGTGGATGGCAGTCACCCCATGTAAAATACTGGTACTCAGCTGCATCCGGTCAGACTGGAAGCCGACCACAACATAATTGGGAAAAGGCTGGGCAGATTATGAGTTCAAATATGTTCGTAGAGTAATGTTCTTGACCGGAACGGATTAGAATCTGGAGCAGAACGCTCAGCTATAGTGTGGATTGTTTTCGGAAGATTATAATGTTTTTTGTATGTTATTAATAATTATTTGTGTTGTAACTTGTAATTGCGACTTGGCACAGAGAGGTTTCCAAGTGTGTCGGCACAAAGACAACGTGCTTAGTCAAACTTCTGTTGATTCAAATCGTGGGCAAGCAATAATTTACTACAGACTGGTTTTACTGCCATAGCATAATCAGCCTATAATGTTTCCCACTACTGGGACACAGACCTCCACTTTCTGCGAGAGGGAGTGGGCCGTAATCCACCACGCGGGACAGTCCGGGTTGGTAGATGTCACATGTCTTCGAATTTTGAGTTCTAGGGCATGCCGGTTTCTTCGCGATGTTTTCCTAAACCGTTTTGAGAGCAGTGCGGTGATGAAATAATTTACATAAAACAAAGTGCCTGCTTGGGTTCCAACCCACTCGTAAGTTGCAACCCCTACCACAGAGCCACCACTGTTCTTGGCGACTACTGCCATAATTTTGCTAATTACTTTGTCTCAGCGATGGTAACGCAGCAGTTACTTCAGCATAATGGGCATCCAACACTACAAAAATAAAAAGTTTTCACAAAAATTTAAACTGAAGTTGGTTTTGAATTTTCATTTTTTGCTACCGGCTTCCGAAATTAAAGTACATTTTCACTTTCTAATGTATTTTTTTGGAAGACGGTTTTTTTTGTAAAAGATTTTATTTTTCACTTATTAGTTATGGTACCTACCCCAAACAAATTCGAATACCACTACCAGCTATGTAAAACAGTGACAGGAAATTATTATAACATCATCCACATAGCTAAGTGGGAAAATTACGTATTGAAGCCAGCTCAAAAACTCAAATTTCAAATTTCAAATTTTCAAATTTCAAATTTATTTATTTGTTAAAAATCTTGTACATAACAGATTGGACGGTGACCCCCAAACTAGACATATGCCTGTATCTTGGGGGTCGGGATTGCGACATTTTTAGAGTTAAGGGTAGTACTTACATGATTATTGCATTACAGTTGAATATAAACTAAATTAGAACTAAACTAAAATCAGTAAAATAAAAATTATAAATCAAAATAAAACAATTAGGTATACATTGCACAATAAAATCATCAGTGTGAGATCAATAAAATAAAAATTAAGTAATAATATCGAATAATAAGTAATAATCAACAATTAGTTAAAAATTATATAGTCTAATATCAATTATCGTGGAATCAAACAAAAAGTTAAGTGTAGTGTAAGTATGAGTGTGTGTGTTAGAGAGTGTAGGTGTGTTTGGGTTTGTGTGTGTGATGTGAACGTGAGCTTAGGAGTACACTTAGTCTTTATGATGTTGCTGTTGTTATAATATTAATACCTATCTATAAATAATATTTTCTGTTTCATCGTAGGAGAGTGTAAAAAGCCATTTCTTTACTACCTTTTTGCACAGAGATATTTTGAGGTCCTTTATGTTGCAGCACTTTAAGACTTTGTTATAAATGTGTGGAAATAAGTAGTCCGGGGAACGTCTAGCCATAAGAGAGTTTACTTGGGGAATGGGAATCCTGATTGTGCACTTTGACATTATTTCTAGGTAATCTGTCCTGGATTTTAATTTTCTATGCATGTGAAGTGTTACGTTGAGGATAAAAAGCTGACGGACACGGAGGACCGGGAAGTCACTGTAGAGTTTGTTGGTTGAGTACAAGAAAGGCTTCCTGAGCATTACTTTAATGACGGCTCTTTGTGCTCTTTCGACTTGGATAATTGCAGTTTTACCAGCACCGCCCCAGACAGAGATTCCATATTGGAGGACAGACTGGCAAAGACCAAGATAAACAGTGCGGAGTATGGGGGTGGGTGTACAGTCACGTAGTTTTTTCATTATATGAATAAGTTTTCTTACTCGGCCGGAGAGTGCTTGTATGTGTTTTTTAAAAGATAAATTCTCATCTAAGGTGATTCCTAAATATCTCATGGAGGGGATACGGTCGATTACGGTACACGAACAGTTTGCGGGTTGGGGGTTAAGGCTATTGTAGCAAGTATGAAAAGTGAGACTTAGTTGTTGGGGGGGTCTGGATGCCTTGGATTTGAAGAATGTTATTATCTTTGTTTTTTTAACGTTTAAGGTCAGTAAGTTTTTGTCGAGAGTCTTAGCCACTATCCGTAGTCCTTCCTCCGCACATTTGTAGACTTGTTCCCAAGATTCACCATGAAATAAGATCGCCGAACTACCCAAGCAAAGTTAATAAAATTTATATGGGATCACCGCGCAATCTTTTTCTATTACAATTTATGAAAACATCGTGGGACATACATTAAAAAAAAACATAGAACCATGCAAAATGAATGACTGACTTAGGCGGTAATCTGCTAAAATTTTGACAGTTCCTTTGATCAGTGACCTACCATGAGAACGTCATTGTGCAGTCATTCCTTTTAATTCGTTACGATTATCGTGTTTGTGGAATACAATGATCAACCAATGATCGACCATTATGAATTTAGCAGATTACGAAATTTTTGCAAAATGACAATGGGATCGTGTTGGATTGACGAATTTATTAAAATAGCAGACTTGGGCCCCTGGGGAAGGTTCAATGTTTTTTTGGAAGTTGGTTAATAAAGTTACTCTTATATAATTCATTAAGTACCTACCTGTAAAGTTATTGGAAGGTCTTCGAATTTATTTGACTTTTTTGTGTAACCACTGAACAAATCTAGCCTTCCCTCCCCTACCTATATTTCGATGTCTCTCAAGATATTTCCCGCTTAGCTCAAAGGAAATGTTCGTATCCCTAAAGGAATCAGTTCAGTGAACCGATTGAATCCGTTTGGGCCCATTGACCCCTGAAACCTGTAACCGTTCAGGTGAAGTAAGTATTTACTTAAGTTAACTTCCAAAGAACCTGGTCATTCAAACCTATTTATGTTCTTAGACTTAACCAATTGTGCGATGTGATGAAGATATTTTGATTAGGAGATTTTGGGACTTCACGTCCACAGAAATATCGTGAGAAAACTTGGTTTGAAATCACCAATATGCAATGAGCAAGCAAATGATAGATGGTTGTTCTTAGAGCGATGTTAAGAGGCCTTAGACCTGCAGAGCTATAATAAAATGATCTTAGATCTTAGTGATGCCATTCAAAGTCAAACAATTTATTTCAATTAGGCCCAAAAAGGCACTTTTGATCGTCCAAAATTTACAAAAAAAAAAGAAGATTCTAGTCGTCCCTTCCAAGAGGTAGTTTTCGAATGGAGAGGAATGACCAAGAAATTTATTTATTTATTTGGTTCACCAACAATTGTTTACACTAACATCTTGATAAAAGTAATGTCTTAAAAACTCGTTCGTTGAAATCCACCGTTACTCTTTTAAAATGTTTTCACAATATCTTTTAAACATTAATTATATGTGAAGACGATGCACCTAGAATAAGTTTACTAACCACGATAGGTAAAAATAATGAAAAATGAAGGAATGACAGATAAATTAATTATGTGATAGATGCATGGTGCTCACATATTTATAAATATTGTAAAATTATACGATATTCCTAACATTTAATAAAATAATCTTGTACACTTAGATTTTGTCTAGATTTTGTCTTTATTTCATTGGTCCATCTCTAAAGACTCTTTCTCCGACATCTACAAAACACTTCTTCATTATCTGCCTTACCTTTCCCTAACTATTGTGGTCGGTTTCCAGTCTAACCAGATGCAGCTTTTTTTCTTCGTTATTTTTCTTGTGGTTAGTGACTTACCTGGTGAGTTTTAAAGCCGCCCATGGGCCTCTGACTTGGCTTCACATGCCGTCGAGAAATATCACTCAGGCAGGGTTTCTTCAAAAGGTTTTCCTCCACCGTTTTTGAAGCAAGAACTACAATACCCACATGAATCCGAAAAAGTCAGAGGTGCGTGCGTTGGATTCGAACTCGAGACCTATGACTTGGCAGTCCGACGGTCACACCAATAAGCTATCACTGGTGTACACCCGGACGCAGCTGTGTGCTGGATTCAGCTGAATACCACTATTTTACTTGCCCATCAGACTTCCATAACTCAATTACTGGTTAATACGACTGTTGGCAGACTTTCGGATTTCTGACTATAAATGACAGCCGACAGCAACAAATCGCAACAGAGATAACGACGTGTTGCCAACCAAGATTACTATAATCACCCGTCACCCCCAGTTAAACCCAACAGCTATCCGTAACACAAACAAACTAAAACTTTGCAGTCAGCATAAAATTAATTAGGTAACAATTTTAATGAGCAAGTTATCTTGGACGATGTAAACTAATACCATTTTTATGTTACTCCTATCTCTGTTACACATTGTTAATTTAGGATCACGCTTTCTGGTCACGGCTTGGTGAAAGTGACCACCTTGACTTGACGCCATTTTTTTAAATTTTTAATGTTCCGTAAATTAGTTTGTAGACTAATGGACAATGGTGGACCTAATTGTTGAAGTATTTGCGTTTCGGATGGTGGGAATCGGGATTATGATAAGTAAGGAAAATAATTGAACGTTACGGAAGTTTGAAACGGTGGTTGACAGGGTAACTGAAACTTTGGTCTTTGGTTACGATAACCAAGCAATTTATATACAAAAAGTGATTTTAAACAATTTCTATCAGCGAAAATATCAACTGTATAAAAATGACAATGTAGGTATAATTATATTATATGAAAATTGAATGACAATTAAATTGCCTATTACGGAAATTACAAAATTTAAATCTAAAATAGGTATATGAAAATTATATTTTTTTTAATAAATTTTATTTGTATTAACAGATTATCGATTATTATTGTTATGTTATTATTTTAAATAGAGCGTAATAAAGGTATCATTGCTATAACAATATGTTTCTTATGCCGCATTGTGTAAGTTTGCATGAATAAATTGGCTTTTTTATCAATATTTATTTAGTTAAAAAGTAGCAGTTCTCAAGGCAGTGCTCTCTCAGTTTCCTCCACAATTGAGTAACACAGAATCTTACGTAAATATTTCTTCAACCACCTCAAAAGGGAAACAAAAAGAGGTCTGTTTTAAGCCTTATGCAGACTGGCGCGACGCGACAGCGTGAGGAGACTAACAAAACGATTTCAAAGAAAAGTTCACGGGAGAACAATTACCGGAGTCGCGTCACGCCATCAAGTCACGTCAGTCTGCACTAAGCTTTATGCCAAATTCGGCACACATTCACTCAACTTCCCGGTAAATATTTGCTAAAGCAATAAATTTCTTCATTGTGGTCTCTAAGAAAAGGGTCCAATAGATAACGATCCTTACATGCCCCGCATGCTATTGTGAGGCATTCTTTCATAAAACTACGATAGAATAGTTAAAATGGAGTGCTCACTCAAACATAAATAGCAAGAACTATATATCCTACTGAAGGTAACTGCAACAGGCTCGGCAATATTCGACTCCAAGGGATTTAGTAGCAGACTCAAAGGAGGATGACCAAGAAAACTACAGCTTTAAATTAATAACGGGGATTAATTCAAAATCCCGGTCAAAAGCTCTTTAAAATGCACCATGTGTAGCTTATGTACATGACCGTTTAGGGTAGGGTAAGCCAATATAGGCGAGCGGTCATCCTCCTTTTGAGTTATACCAACATGGTGTTGGATGGGTGTACACTTTGCCCAAAACCATACCTAACCACTATCAACACGAACAAAATCAGTTGCCTCTTAGATTATAATATCTAATAATAGTAAAAACCCCACCGCCGTATCTCTACGTTAACGTCGTGGTGGGGCTTGCGCACTCCAAACTCCAGGTCTATGCCGGTAGAGTTTTTTTTTGCCGTCTGGGATGAGGAGCCAGACCAAGAGAGATACAGAAACCCGCAGGGCAGCATGTGGCGAGCTGTTGGGCAGTAGCGACCCCACGGACCCTATCTCCCGGGAGAAATCTTGTTCCTCATCTCTAACTTGCCTTTATTGGCCAGCTGGAGTGAACACTGACGAGGAATAGAGCTCCCACCTCTTTCTTGCCTTTATTGGCCGGCTTGAGTGGAGATTCGCAAGAGCAAATGTGCTCGGAGGAAGGAAGTATTCCAGTAAGATGCTGGTAGGGATCTTGACCGTACTTCCGGGATTGTCCTGATAGCCGTGGAATACCGCTCCACTCCTTATAAGCACCTCAGGACATGTTGACCGTTTTCGAGGGGCCCATTATTGAGTGAGCAAGTCATCCCCTGCCATTTTACCTGTGTATTTTATATAAGATATTGGTCAGGCAGGGGCCATAGTATTTCCATAGTTCTAGATAACCAGTTCACTTAGCCACCCAAACCCATAATCCAATATCATTGTTTCCATATCTTGCAATAGTCCTGCACTAACCGGGGGTTGTCCTTGGGTGCACTAGATTAGTGCGTACAGGGATAATCGTGGGTTAGTGCCTCATTTCATTAGACACGTCTAACGGGCCTCTGCGAGTTGGTTTCGGCCCCTCGTACGTCTTCCAAAGGTCCGGGACCCTAAGTTCCCGAGAAATGTCAAAAATAGTAAAAATATTGATTGCATATATTTGTGGTACGTACATGTTAAAGTTAAATAATTAAGTAAGCATAGAACTTATCATAAATATTTGTAGGGTTGAACTACTGTTCTCCTAGCTAGGTAGCTGATCAACCTGTATTAAGGAGAAACAGTTTGCCTCCCTAGATAAGGATTATAAAAAATAAATTGAGCAAAGTGCTGAGTGTTGTCTCCAAAATCAAGTCGTTAATTAACTTAGGACATACATTATTATCAACGTTGTTAAATGGAATAAGTCTATAGGTATAAAATGAATACTTTAGATGGTTACTGATAGGGAGGGAAAAAATAAGAATAAATTTATGGTAAACATGAGATTGTTTTGTGTGGGACGTGACATTATACATAACCTACTATTTCCACAGCATCTGCTATGCTGTTTACAGCTTAGCGCTCCATTTTTTTTATACTCCATGTCCACGACCCATATTTTACGGAATTAGAATCCCATTTATTTAAAGAACTCTCCATTAGACCGGCTTACCGGAACCGCTATACTTTATACCTATAATATTAGCATGAGGTATAGCTAGTATACCAATGTTGGTTTGCTCTAAATTCAGTGGTATTTAGGCTTTCCGGTCTTTTGTTTTAAACGGTAGGTAATTTAAACGGCATTAGTGGATTTTGGGCTATTAGCGTGCTAGGTATGGATCTAATGGAAAAACGATGTAAAAATATGTTTGAAATTAATCAAATCTTTTGAAATATATTCTTCCCCAACATCCTTCTGCTTAGAATAAATTAGTAGATAATCTAGAAAATATAGTGGTTATAAAATATAACAATATTTACTGCACATTGGTTTTTAGTATCTAGGCAATCGTTCTTTGTCCCACTGGGCATGTCCTTTGATTTTTCAAATTGATAAGTGACTTTTAGTGTAATTTTAAAGTTTCATTGATAAAAAAAACACAGTCTTATTGGCAGTTCGATAAAATTATGAAGGTGTGTGTATGCTATTGTTAAAAACGTTGCATTCATAAAGAATGCAACGTTTTTACGGAACACTTATGCTTACATTTTTTTTTTATTAGAACATTATTGTTCCAACCGCTCCTATTACATCTGCAGTGTAATAATAATTATAGTAATCACACACGTTATTCTTCTTTTTCTGTCGTATTACGACCTCTTCAGTTCAGACAATAGACTAACTAAAGAGCAAAGAGGTTGCGTAAGTAAGTATTGTCTATGGTCTTATGAGATTTTAAATGTGGATCATTAGATGAAAGTTGCACAATTTTATTTTTTTCTGACAGTCATTAAAGTACTTATGCAAATAGTTTGCAATACAGTTTTTTACTAAATCTTTAAAGTTTTTTTTATGCAAGTAATACAGTTTTTTACTAAATCTTTAAAGTTATTTTTAAGCAAGTTTTCGAGACGTGGAAACGGATCTGAGTAATTTGTTTTTATTTTTTCCCTGTTGTTAAAACATAGTTTCTCTGTTGATTAATTCATTTATTTTCTTTGATTTAGTTCCTAGACGTGTTATTCAGTCGGAATACACATATATATATAGTTAAATAATATTTAAATTTCGAAGTAAGTAGGTACTATTTTTTGGCGATCTCACTTAATTACATACTAAACTAAAAATGCTATTGACAGAAGGGCCGGACGACACGTCAATAATGCAATGACTGGAATTCAGAATCATGACCTCTCATTCAACCACACCGACCCTCTAACCGTTGAGTTATAGGCTATTTCTATAACATTCCCAGCACTACAACCAAATGATTAGTAACATAACATTATACATAAAGGCCAGACCACACGCAATCATAAATTAGAATCAGCAATAAAATAAGGTTACTGGACAGTTCCGTAAAACTTTCATTAAGTAACTACACCATGGCCCGTGGTGGCCATGGTATCCCATAGAAATGGCGGCGCAATTATTCGTAGGTACAGTACAAATTACATATTTAATTACAATCTAACATCTAGCGAAACAATGAAAGTTCAGGAGAATTGCTAATTGGCCGTGATTATGTACAAAGAGTTCGGTTAAACTGGATGTGATATGTGACAGTATATATTTTCTTGTAATTTTATGTCATTATCATTCATTTATTTATGATTCTGGTAATGTATTAACGTACGGTCTGGCAGGATCAAATTAGCGAAAAATATATTCGTTAGTATGGAACTGACAGATGTCAAGAAGGCATTATCTCGATAGCCGGACTGTAGCTATTTTCTTCTCTTGTAGTATGAGCTTCAACAGCTAGGATTATAGTGGGACAGACGTCCAATGGTACACTGGTTTCAATGTTTTTAATACATACATTTGACTTACACATATTCAATTACACATATTATAAATTAAAGTCGCTTTTCGTGCATGGCAGTGTGACCACTTTGTATTTAGGGTTCCGTACCCAAAGGGTGAAACGGGACCCTATTACTAAGACTCCCCTGTCCATCTATCTGTCTGCACGTTTGTCACCAGGCTGTATCTCATGAACCGTGATAGTTAGACAGTTGAAATTTTCACAGATGATGTATTTCTGTTGCCGCTATAACAACAAATACAAAAAACGGAATAAAATATATATTTAAGGGGGGCTCCTATACAACAAACATGTTCTTTTTGCCGTTTTTATCTTCGTGCGTGAGTCCGACTCGCACTTGGCCAGTTTTTTCTAAATTTCGCTACGGATTTTGAAGTTTTTTTTTTTATTACACCGTTATTTATTCAAGTTAGAGAATTTAGTCTAGAAGGTTTATGTGTATAATACATATTAACCTCACATTTCATAAAACAGAGGCGGGGTGATATTAATTGAATGAAATCCCACCAATCACTTGATCTAAAATGCCGCAGATTTGGTCAAATCCTAACTATATTATATTTAATTGCGAAAGTGAGTTTGTTTGTTACTGCTGAACGGATTTGGATGAAATTGGATACATGACCTGGGTTAGGTCAAAGGATACTTTTTATCCCGGTAGTACGTTCTGGATGATTTCCGACACTTTTTTTTTTTTGGGTGGGAAGTCATTCTTCCGCTCTGGGCGGAGCGGGATGTCAGACTCTTATTGACTAAAACCCACCCGCGGGTGGGGTTTAGTCAATAAGAGTCGACAGAAGGAACACGCGTGTTCCTTCGGTAGCCTTTACTTTGACTTTCCCGCAACCCCGGCAGTCATCGGTCCCATCGGACCCCTTCACCCACTGACATCTCTTTGAGGCGCGCGTGGAACACAACGCACCGTCGACCCGGGCCTGGTCCTTATCGGTCGGCGAGCTACCCATTGCTCACCGTCCGCAAGCCCACGCCTACAGTGGCCGGGAATCGGCCTGCGATTCCCGACGCCCAGGACATCTCCTCCTGTGGCGGCTAGGGGCGTGAGGGTGCGAATTTTGCCTCTCCCTCACGCGTTCTGCCTCCTCCTTCGCGAGCATTACTGCTTCGCAGAAGGAGGTGACGGCCTCCCATGCCATCTCGCTCCGTACCATGACCTGGACCAGGGCCGGACGCGAGAGATCCTCGCCACCGATCTCCCATAATTTTTATTATTTATTTTGCCGATAATTTAGGACCCTCACGTGGGCCGCGGACAAAAGCTAGTCGCGAATAAATTCAACCAGTAGTTTTGTTTGTGCACTTGTTTAATAATGAAGTGACAAAATATTATGTCTGACTTTCTAGGTCAACCCGAACAACGACGGTCATTAGATCTATTTTCTACGTCTTGTTCGTAATAATAAGCCATCCTGTCTTGTACTTCTTCTAGAGTTCAGAACCAATTTATTTTGCTCGTTAAATGAACTCCCTTTTATATTTTCAGTCTGTTTATTGCGTTTTTAAATTATAATTGGAATATCGCAGTGCTGGGGTTGCTTTGAAACCCGTCCAATTACAATTAATGTAGGTATCTACAGCAGAAAATGCTGAAGAAAACTCCTTATTTTACGTTGCAAATGTCACTAGGTTTTGTTTTTAAACTATTTATTTGAGTATGACATTTATATCCTCTTCGCCTTTTTAAACGCGACCAAGCGTCATCCATTTTTAGATTTTCCAAATCTGATTAGACGCCATTTTGCATTTTGACTAAGCCTAATTAAATATAAGCGATACTGGCGACAGTGATATCGCTTATATCTGAATAGGCCTTTATTAATTATGACGCCATCCCGCCTTGAAATCTTTACACAACTAACAAACTGCCAACAAAAGTAACTTTAGTTGGCAAACAGTATTTGCACGTAGCTCCCTTGTTACCCAATTTCAGCTGCATGCAGTGTATATTTGTTCTTCAGAGTGGGTGTAACTTGTTATACACTGGGAGCACACAAACTGTTCAAAGTCACAGAATCACTTAGAGCCTGCAATCAACACTTGTATCACTGCCAAGTTATTCTGCGGTGAAGTGTAGCAAAATCTTGGGAACAACTACTGAAAGATGTTTTGGTGAAATGTGAAGTAGTTGTTCCGGGTCTGGCTGTTTGTGTATGTGAGTTTAAATGTTTGTAAACGCGCCCACAATACTGAAAATTCCTAGTGTGGGGAAAAGTTAAAAAAAAACAAAATTACTGGCTGTTCATGAAGGCTGGATCTTGCCATAGGTAACGAAATGATAATAGTTTGGATTTCTTTTTGTGGGAACCTGAAGGGAAAATTCAAGTGTTTGTGAAGCATAAGAAACATTTTACGTGACATCACATCACGCCTGTATTCCTCGAAGGGTTAGGCAGAGGTGTACCTATCTATAGTACACTTACATTTCACCAGTTATTTTTAAGTAAGTTATTTGTTGAATTGATAATAAATAAGAAAAAAATTAATTAACATTTTTACCTAGCTGTTATTTTTGGCATCAAATTACAATAACCTCAATCACATTTTACAGCAAAATTCAAGCATTTAATAACTTACCACATCCAGTCGCTCTACATCTGCTCCCCAGTTATCGTGTTCAGCGTCTGCTAGTACGCGGCGCGTGCTCGCTATCGGCACATCGGCGCCGGCGCAGCGCAGAAAGCGGAGCTCACTCGTAACTTGATACATTGAGGCTCATGTGTTGCCGCTGTTGCGGAGGTGAGAGCATGTTGGCTGGATCTAGGATTTGGGGAGGATAAGAAATATGCTTGGCGGGTTTAGCTAGACTCCTTTAACAAAGATTGATCCTTGGTAGTTTTAAACAGAAAATTGAAAAGATAAAAAATAAATTGTTAAGAAAAAAAAAGTAAAACAAAAGATAGTGGTGGAAGAAAAGAGTTCAAAGAGTACTTTCTCTTTTAACTCTTATGTTATCTTTAATCTGTGACGAGATTAAGCAAAATACATTTCTTATGAGACAAGACATGAATTGAGTTTGACAATATTTACATTGACATTTGATAAGGATATACTGTGCCGACAGATCCGAATATTTACTTATTTTAATCTTCCATAGACATTTTTTTAGACCGAACTAAAAACACAAACATTACAACTTTAACAAGATTCATCAAACTAAGAATAGAGTAAATTAATTTCTATAAAGCAATACGCAAATAAATGGTTAGCCCACTTGTCCCAGACCCAGAGGGATTCGATTCCCAGTGGGGAAATACTAGTTTTCAGCTCGGTTTGATTGGTGGTAGGGTTTCAAATTCAAATCTTTATTGAATATCAAATGTGTTTACAAGGTCTTAATAATAATGGTAAAGTTCACAGGCACGCTGTCGGACTCAATAATTTCATAAAATATGAATATATTCAAAATAAATGGTAAAATTATCACTAAAAAATCTGCCCGAATGATATACATATAATATCACATTTAAATTTTGAGATATACTACTTTGCAAATGATACTTCTAGAAGTCATTGGAAAAAAATAATTAATTTCAAATTAAATAAATAAGATCACACACAAATTAGATGTAACATGGATTGAAATAAAAAATCACAAATAGAAATTATAAAAATAAAATAGAGAAATATTAATGATTCAAACTTCATTTGAAATAAATAATGTCACAGAATAAATTAATATAAAAAGTATAATATAAAATATTTAAAAAAAAACATTTAAAATAGGTATTGTCATAAGTCTGTCGCCAAAGTTAATAACATTGTTGTGTTTCGGCAGTTAGAAGTAAGATAGCCAGTTCCTCTGTGGTTGAGGATTCCGCGTGAAACTTGCCATCAGGGCCTCAAGTCTGCTATTACAATAGTGTCAGAATGATCTATCATTGATTTCATAATTGTTGATTTTGACAAGTTTGGTAATCTAATAACATATTGACGTCATTATGACTTTCCAATGGCCAGCCACTGACACTCCATTGAAAGAAATGGCATCTATTGGTAATCTCGTACATGACATAATGAAAAATGAATGACTGACTTATGTGATAATCTGCTAAAATTTTGACAGTTCCTTTGATCAGTGACCTACCATGAGAACGTCATTGTGCAGTCATTTCTTTTAATTCGTTACGAGTATCGTGTTTGTGGAATACAATGATCAACCAATGATCGACCATTATGAATTTAGCAGATTACGAACTTTTAGCAAAATGACAATGGGATCGTGTTGGAATGACGAATTCATAAAAATAGCAGACTTGGGCCCCAGGTGAGATGTAAGCCAAGAGTTTCCTGTTGTGGTAAAAAAAATACAACGCAATTAACTCGATAAGGAAAAGACGATTCAATTAATAAACTAGTTACCCTACCATATATTTTGACGTATTATTCCAAAATGAACGTGATGAATACATTCGAAATGGCTTTCTACTGTCATCGGGGCAAGTTGCTCCACAAACTAGTGATTACCATCATCGAATTGCAATCGAGTCAATGTCAAGAGCATTGAAGCATTCTAGGGTTGGTGTAGACTGGTGTTGTTATTGGAAATGTGCAATCAATAAAGTTTTGACTTTTCATTTATTTTTACACAGGTACCTACCACACACAAATGCATCAATTTCTCCGATTTAATTTTAACCAGGTACAATTATATCGTAGACATTATATGCCAATATATAATGTCAACGATATAATTATATATATATATATGCCATCATATGACATTATATGCATTCTAGCAGACGCTGAACACAATAACTGGGGAGCAATTGTAGAGGAACTGGATGTGGAAAGTAATTAAATGCTTGAATACTGCTTTCAAATCTGATTCACGTTATTGTAATTCGTTATCAAATATAAAATATTATAAGATAAAAATACAATCTATTTTGATGGAATCAATTTTGTTATTTATTACCAATGTAACAAATAATGCTCGTTTTCTGAGCTCGTTAAATTTGAAAAAATAATATGTTGATTTAATTTTATTCAGATAAAATTACAATCGTAAATATTGATGGATTTTTGTAAGTCAAAGTCAAAGTCAAATCATTTTTGTTTGATTCAAAGGATACTAAGATAAAACCTGGGTGAGACTCGCACAGAGAAGAGGAAGTCTACAGGTACTCAAGAGTGGGTGGATCTAGGCTGCCAATGATAATGATCTTATGTACCTTGTTTTTTTTTTTTCAGGTTATGGCGTAAGAAGTATCTGTAGAGCTCACAGGCACCGCGAGAAAACACGGCCTACTGCGGATGCTTTTTAAAAGTGTAAGAGTAGGTACTATCGAAGAACTTCATATCTAAGCAGTTTGAAAACAAAATCCCGTGAACACGATGACCACATCTGTTACCACCCCGGTTCTATAGCTGCCGAGCGCTGCAAGCAGAAATAGTCCTTACGATATACAGGGTGTTTGGCGCATGGACCGACACAATTTTTTCAGGGATTTGGGAGGTCATTAGCTAGGTTCTACCCATACACCCTTTGTCCCAAATGTCACGGTTGGTTACATATGATTATTTTTTTTAAATGAAAAAAATTCCCAAAATGTGTCCTTTAATTTGAAATACCTTTTTTGTTTGTGGGTGTAGTGGTCCAAACCAATTTTTGTTGCATTCTCCAAAGTCCTTTAAATCTAAAAACATCTTTGTTTTATACAACTGGTTTCAAGAAAATTCCTTACAAGCTTCCAAAGTTAATTTTTGTATTTAATTAATGAAATTTTACAACTTCTAAATTAATTATAAAAAAAACTAAAAGCTATTTTGAACTTAGCTAGAACCTAGCTAATGACCTCCCAAATCCCTGAAAAAATTGTGTCGGTCCATGCGCCAAACACCCTGTATAGATATAAAGTTCTTCGATGATACATATAGACAGTGCCAAGACTCGTACCACTCTTCTTCCTAAACCAACCTAATTGCACAAATAGTGACACTTATAAAATTGACAAAATTGCGTATGGTTTGGTTTTTGTATTTTATATGGATCAAGGACCTGAAATAAATGAATTTTACTTTATTTTATTTAAACGTGATTTCACTAATGAAATTGAACGCGTTCAGCACATCTAAACGCGTTCAAGAGCTGTCAGTGTACAATATTCCATAACAATTTTGACACTGACAGCTCTTGAACGCGTTTTAAAAATGCTGATCGCGTTCAGTTTTATTGGTGAGATCAGCCCTAAGAAAAAGAGTGGGGCGCGTCTCCGTGGATGGCACTATCTGTAACAATTTAGTCAAAGGTTCGTAAACAATTTTTATGATTTATTTCAGCTGCTTTAAGGCTGTCTATCCACTGGAGCGGAGAAGAGACAGGAGTGGAGCTGTGCCAATATTAACCAATAGAATCTAAATTCCGCTTCAGAGTTTGCTTGGTTAATATTGGCACAGATCCGCTCCTCTTCTCTCTTCTCTGCTCCAGTGGACAGCCTTAGGGTCACACTAAGCTACGGATGACATAGTTGAGTTGCAGTTGAGTTGCTGGTGTATTTTGATGTTGAGCTTACGGATTATCTGTCAAAATCCATAAAATTTTGTCCAACTGAAAGAAAAAGCAATACCTAATTACAGTGACCTATTTTCTGTTGTTTCATAAATGTAATGGAGTATTATAACTATAAGTTATTATTTTTAGAGAATCGGCAAGTTGAAACATTCATAAAAATATTGTGCAACTAAATGGCAACCCTGAGCGTGAGTGCGCGTGCACACGCCATTTCCATCAACTAATTAAAGCATCCGCAACACTATTCATAAACGCAATGCTTTCTCTTAGACAAACACGTCCCATTCAAATATCAACCTTAGAACTAAATAGTTAGGGTGGAAAGTAAATTGTTGGTGAGTAATAAAGATTCAATTGAGATTTAAGGAAATTAAGATTTAGACGTCACGAAAGTCTTCTATTTGTTTCTCTTAGTTAGATCGTGTATTTATGCGACTGGGGCAACAGATCGACGTTTATTGTTTTTTTTTTTACCGTTTTCCCGATATCTTTTGAACGGTATTGAAGTGAGTGACGTAATCAATGATGGCTGAAAGCAAACGTGTCTACATTCACTTGTCTATATCATTCAGTTTGTTATTTACTTCTATCAAATTAATAATAGGCTGACGTAACCAAGATCCATAAAGGTTTATTACAGGCAGTTCTTCTCATACCTACGGATAAGAATCTGTAAAAATTTATATATATATATTTCATTTGTACTTTAACATACGACTTCAATGTGCCAATTACATTAGTTAAAGATAAATAAGACAAAAAGTCATACACTCATCTCACAGAACTTCAAACATAGTTTCAAAGCCCTAAACTTTTATTTTTATTTGTATTTATTATTATATTCCATTTAATTTTTATTTTTATTTGACATTGTATTTATAATTTGATGACATTGTATTTATTTTTATATTGTGTTTTGTATGTATCTCGTGTTTCGTAATTTGTGATTTTAATATGGGAGAACCCGAAATAAATGTTTTTTTTTTATATTTATTTATTTATTATAGTGACATGATCGTCTTCCATTCATCCGCGAACGGACTTCACAGTCCGCTTTACCGACTATTAGCAAATAGTTTTTACTGTTTGACTTGCCCATATTTTGAATACAATCATGTTGTAGATATGTAAATACAGTTCTTTTGAATACACACAAAAGACCTTACATATTTTTGTTTTGTTTCAATATCAAAAGCGGCCCAGTTTAACCCGCTTATTACGGTTTCCGTCAGTCCCCAACTCCCCCGCAGGAGTGACAGGCAGTTGGCCTAAAGTCTGTTAATGACATGTGTCGGCTGATACGCTGGTAAGGGAAATATCAACCTTTTTCGACGTTGGTAACAGACAGTATTGTATATTTTTTTAGGGGTAATATGGTAAAAACATTTTTTTGCTATCAAACGTGCGTAAATTGTGTTAAGGGTACCCTGAAACCATCGATTACAATTGTCAATTTTTATGTCATTGCTACACTTTGATGCGCAAATTGATCATCTACCAAATGCAATTGAAGCGATTGACAACATTAATAAAATACATATTAATTGTCAGGCGCTTCGGGGACCCCTTCGGATTGTTGTGGTGAGGTAGCGTAATTATGCTGGGTCTAAGTAGGTACGTGTAATATGCATAAAATATCCATATTTCATACTTATATATCAAAAGTAAGATAGGCAGCATTTTCATTTTGATAAAAACTTGAGCATTTTTGAGAGCTGATAAGTTAAATTTGATCAAATAAAATGAGTTTAAATAATCAAAAAGCATACTGCAATCCGTTTGCAACGTTTGTAAGTTAGGATTAAAACTCCAAGTTATTAAACTAACGCAGAGGCAAGAGATTAAGTTCCTAATACATGATTTCATTTAAGTACACAAGGTAGCAAAGCAGATATATTTAAAGCCGAAAGCGTGAACAACCGCTCCGTACATTAACTAACATAACATTTAATGTAATAATAAAGACAGGACAGGAAAATTAATATGGCGGTCGTTAGATGCCATATCCTCGTACAGCGAGTAATGTCACAGATTTGGAAGTAAATGAAGTGATGTTAACACACTTATCTCGACCCAGAATCTAGCTCAACCAATTGAGGAGATGTGAAGGGACGATGACTGTAGCTCGTAAGTGCTATATTTTGTGGGTTTACTAAATAATTAACGAATAACGAATACAAAGAATTTTAGAACTCAAACTCATATGCGCAGCTATGAACCCATGGTATGAATGACTGAGGATTGTAAATTTATGTAAAAAAAATCCTTCTTTCACCCACACATCTTTACACTGGGAGCCGGCTCCAACGTTAGTGAAATCGATGAGGAATAATTACTCATTTTATAGCCTCGCTTATCACTCCTTTTTCACGTCTGCATATTATTATTAACACTCCCGCTCACGCATACATAACATAACATCACGCCTTGTTCCTCGGAGGGTTGGGCAGAGGTGTACCTGTAGTAGGTACACCCACATTTCACCAGTTATGTTTAAGTCCCGTGTAATAGGGGGCGAGCCTATTGCCATCAACCGGGCACAAAACCACACTTTGCCCGACCCGGAAATTGAACCCAGGACCTCATGCTCAGCAGTAGCGCTTGCGACCACTAGACCAACGAGTCACGCATACATTGTAAGACGTCTCGGACTCCATCTGCTACTTATTCTGTGGCCAACGTTAACGAACAAGATATGTTTTACCTTAACATTTGTCACAGAACATGTGTATAACTTAGGGATGATATTATAATGGAATGCGGTATTCACGAGGAATGCGACTCGGTACGGGGCCTGAAGGTAGGTATGTGGATACTGTATAGTATGTTAGTAAGTTTAGTGAGCTGTTTTAGTTTACTATTACGCGATTAAAGTGCGGTTAGCGGCTTAGTCATTTGAAGCGTGGGATGGGTCGTTTTGAGCATGTGAAACAGACGGTTAAGGTTGTTTTTCAAATACCTGCAGTTGTAGCCTGTACATGTAGTTCCTCATGCCTGAAAGTGTGACAACTGGGCCTCAAGTCTGCTATTACAATAGTGACAGAATGGTGTATAATTGATTTCTTAATTGTTGATTTTGACAAGTTTGGTAATCTACTAACATATTGGCGTCATTATGACTTTCCAATGGTCAGCCACTGACACTCCATTGAAAGAAATGGCATCTATTTGTAATCTCGTACATAATGACAAATGGTAATCTGCAAAAATGTTGACAGTGCCTTTGATCAGTGACCTACCATTAGAACGTCATTGTGCAGTCATTGCTTTTAATTCGTTACGAGTATCGTGTTTGTGGAATACAATGATTAACCAATGATCGACCATTATGAATTTAGCAGATAAGGAACTTTTAGCAAAATGACAATGGGGTCGTGTTGGAATAAAGAATTTATATAAATAGCAGACTTGGGCCCCTGGTCTATCGTTATATTATTTACAAGTACTTTAGCATTTCACTACGTGTAAAATACTGATATTTAAATGCATGTAACTCAAATGACAACCGATGTCAGTACAGTGTACCTACGGAAAACTGTAAAAAAAAATCTGCGTTCAAAATATTTGTCAAATATATATCTTAATCAAAATCATGAAAATCGGCAAATCTGAGGTTCCAAATAGTGACCTTTACCACCGATTCCATCTTTGGGTAACTGATAGTGAGAACTACATGTACCTATATGATACTGTTCCTAATATTTTAGAATGTTTCATACTTTCTAAGGCGATACAAATAACTCCACCGGAGAGGGGTTACAGATTTCGAAGCCAGTCCATTGAACCAGCAAAAGCCATCCGCATTCACGTGGAAAGTCCGTCAGAAAAAAAGGAAAAATGTTGACCGTAGTTCGCCCAAGTGATGTATACTAACCTCTACATCATACCTACAAGTAAGTATATACCTATATAAATCATACAGGTATTTAGGTAGGTACTCGTATACATAAATCGTTTTGATCTGATCAGTAGTCGACTGTGTCAATCCACATTAAGACAACTATCTGAATTGAGACTAACTTACTTGTAATGTACCTAAATATACGAGTGTAAAAAATATTTTGCCTTTCGCTGTTACAATGACATGTGTAAATGTAAAACACCGTTTCTCGTAAATAATCGACTTGAAAAGTAGTAGATATTCTTGGCCATCAAGAATCTTGATTAAGCACCCTGAAGCTATACGGTTCCTTGGAAAAAATGTAACCAATATTTGCAACGAATCTCTAAATCCAATCCGTCTATAATAGTGCAATCCACGAAGATGCGCCCCACTCCGCTCCTCTCCGTAATAAAGTACAGCTTATAGTACAGTAATCGCGGAGTGGGGCGTGTTTTCTGTAGGTACGAGTACTATCGGTTTTGCTCTGCCTCTTATAAATTATCAAAACACACATTTACCATATTGACCCAATTTCCATTTAATCACGTAATGCGACGATGTGTCAACTCGCAACGTAGTATGATTGATGCCTGCCAAGCTCTTGGCAATGCCCGTCCAAGCCATGTAATGGAGACTCCAATTATACCCATACACGTTACTGAAACCAGTTGGAAATCAATATGGCTTCTTATTACCATCTCGGTGAAACGGGCTTTTAAAAATACGACAGAAAAATTGTATTTTTTTCTGTAATTAGTCATTATTGGTGATTTATAGGTACCTTACTTGTGTGTGTGTGAGATTGGGTCAAATTGATAATTATTAAATAATTTGCTTGAAAATAAATTTCAATTTTTTTTAAAGGAGAGTGTTCAGCTTATTATTGACTAAAGGATTGATAACAACGATTGTGATAGGCATTTATTATTAAATGAAGCAGTCCTGCTGAGTTTTAACAAATGATAGGAGCAGTTAAATGGTGGTCAAATTAATTGGACTAGCTGCGCCCCGCGGTTTCACCCGCATAAGTCCCGATCCCGTGGTAATATTGGGATAATAAGTATGCTATCTCCTAATCCAGCTATCTAATTACGCAATACATTTTCGTAAACGATTACGACAAATTTGTTTCATTTGACAGTTCAACAACATTCATTGCGTTAATTACATTGAGTAGATTTTTTTTCGACGTTATGAAGCAATGGATTAGAAATTTGTTTCAAAACGATTCAAATTCCGATTGATCTTGTGTTACATAATAAGGGTACTGGTTATGGTCTATCCATATGGCCATGTTTTTTGACGTAATCGAATTAAAACCATTTTTTTTACATTAAGTATTTTTTAGTAATTCATTTTAATTTGGATTTTGTTCGCTCACTCAGTAATCAGTGAATTTATTAGTTTATCATTAATAGTAGTACTAATATTTGTTTGCATGTATAGAACAGTGATTAAGGTATTGTTTGAGTGTTTTGAGTTTAGTAAAAGTAAAGTACGTTGTAATTAGGCACTTGGGGTAAGTAGACAGTTTATTATGTTGAAATTTCTTATTTAGAGTAGATCTGAAAAGTAATCAGTACGATCAGTAGGATTAGGATGGCGGCATTAATAGTTTAAGATTGTTGCTTGACGGATTATTTACTTTGTGAGGAAACATGCTTTTCAAGGTTTAGTTTTGAAAAATTAGAACCCAGATATGACTAACTACGGACTTACCCAGAAATTACAAACCACGTGATGGTTTTTTCAAACATTGTAATGTTTCCCTTTACGATAAATATCAATGACTGACTGGCAGTTGTAAATTTATTAAAATGTGTTTTTCACGTGTTTACTTTTCTCAGATTCTAGTAGTTTATGGAATAAAGGTTATTTTATACCATTTTAATCTGACGAATAAATCAAAAAACATGTGGAGACTGAAAAACATATTTGTAGCTGTTTTATGAGTTCGGGACTGGTAGGAATAGAATTATTTTCACCAATTTGCATGAAGCTCATAATAGAAAAGTAGATCGAAATTAGAATGTAATAAAATGGTTTATTGACACCGCTATTTATTTAGGTAAATAAGAAGGACTTTTCGCAACCACGATGAAAGACCGAAATGACGTCATTACAATTTTAAACAACAAGGTATTTTTTTTCTTTTTTTTGCTCCGGCTAACTCTCTCGTTTTACTATGCCTCGCCACTGGTCTATACGTTACCTTTTCACGGCTAAACCACTGAACGGATTTCGATAAAATTAGCATGAAGATAAATTGCATCGTGGAAAAAGACAGGGTACTTTTTGTCTCAAAAATAATCCTAAATGGCATGAAAGTTTGTATGGGAAATCCATAATTTGTTAATTTAGGGATATGAAAATTTAAATTTTTGCCGTTAATAAAAAATTACGCATTTGAGCGTTTTTGTAAAATGATCCCCCAAAGGGGTCAAATAGATGGATGATTATAAAATTCACATGTAATATTGATTTTTTGTGTCTTATTTTCAAAAGATTTAAGGGATTTGAAATATAGTCATAGTCCGTATCTTGAATTAACATTTAGTATTTATTTAATTAAAATCGGCCCACTCGGTCAAAAGTTATTAACATTTTAAAGTCAAAAACTAACCTTTCTAACACGTCGGTGTTATAGGTTCAAAGAAAAAAAAAGGGTGCACTAGAGTAGGTATTACACATTAATGGTGATAATAATATGTAAATTAATAATTAGTATTTTAAGTAATACATTTAGTCATAACCTGTTTCATTTATTTTTTTAAGCCTGACGCTCTGAGGGTTCCTGATCTCAAAGCTGTGCTTGCTCGGCTGCCCGAATTTCCAAATCCGGATTGTAGGACAAACTTAAATTTCAATTTAAAAAGAACTCTTATTATAGTAATGAAATACAGACTAGAATGTTACTTCAAGACACGGATCCCAGATGCGAGAGAAGAACAAACTTTACTTTACAGTTTATACGTATATATATATATAAATGACCAATTTTCGGGTCTTCCTCTTTACTTAGAAAGAAAGAAAAATTGTTTATTCTGCACAAACAAAAAGCACATTTAAAGAAAAAAACTTGACCTTGAACTTGACCTTACATCAAGAAAGTGACCTTGGTTCTCGCCAAACTTCATGCTGCTGGGCAAACGGGAAGTACCAAATAGGTTTATATGTGATTGTCAAAATATGCGGCATAAATGGCCGTATTTTTTTATTGCGTTGACTTGAAAGTTTGATTTTCGATACAGGTCCTAAAGAACGTAAAGATTTAAGTTTTTGATATTTATTTCAACTTGATACCTCCACGCTTTCCTGTGAAAAAGGGTCTTGACAAACAACGCAGTCATCCTTTAAGGGTTTCAATTTTTCATTTTGAACCCTACAAACAGATTTATTATCTGCCTGTTACCTTTTCATGCCGGAACGGCTGAACGGATTTAGATGAAAGGTATACGGATAGGCCATGACTTGAGTTAGGACATAGGATACTCTGAATCCCGGTAGCACGTTCCTGTGGGATATTTTCCGACATCCAAGCGGGCGAAACCGCGGGAAAAAGCTAGTATTATTATAAATTTAGGATAATCTGCACCGGGTAGTATTAGAAAAGATAATTCAGACTTTATTAAAATAACACACACAGACACAGATATTGCAGTAATCGATTAAAGTTGAAAGTGAAAAACGATTGATGTGTTATTTATTTTCCGAGTTACTAAAAAGGGGGCAATCCATAACGTTCTAAAAACTAAACAAACACTTTTCAAATCAAATAACGTAAAATCTAAACTGGTTTAAATACTCAATACTTTTATTGCATTCCACATGTAGGTATTCTTAGGTGGTAAAACTTATAATTAGATCACATGGACCCTGTCGGGCACAGCAAAGTAGGTGAGATAAGAGAGAGGAAGCATTAATAAATTATACAACATAGGTAGTATAGATGGGTACTTTTTGAGATAAATGAATTGATAGTATAAGATATTTTTAGTTAATTATTATATTAGTATGAAATATTAATTAATAGTATACAATTATTATTAGTTATGTATAGTAAATATTATTATATCCGTTTATAATAATAATTAAAGTATAAAATAAATAAGTCAATAGTATAAAATATAAACAGAAACGAACGATATCCTTCATATTTCCAGCATTATGTACACTTTGAAATATCTATCATAAACTTTACTTCTTAGGTTCACGAAAGCTTTTCAGCCTCAAAATAGTCTAAAGTAAGCCAGGCTATACGAAAATACTAACTTTTCTGTTTCAATAGTACGAAATTTTCAACCAAATTGACCTTGGCATTCTCCTTTACAAATAAAACCCAGGATTTGTGGATTATTCCGACTATAAATGGAGGGATCGACCCTTTTGGCACTTCGCATTGCCTGGAATTAGGCGTAGGCGTCTTGAACTGAGGTCTTCGCAATCGTAAATATACTTCTAGGTAACTTTGAAAAGAAGTGGATCTATTGTAGTCTGAAAACTTATTGAAATCTACTTTTGTAGGCTCTAAAATCTTGGCCCAGCAATAAGTCAAGTCAAGCTGGATAAATCAGTGAGATGGATGGTAGGTTCAAACCATAAACTACCTGGATTTACTGTGGGTCGCCTATACAAAGTCTAAAAGTAAATGGATGCTTTGAGCTGTATAGAGAAAATAGTCTTATTACGAGTCATGTCGCCTAAACGTCTAAAAAGAAATGGACCATGCCTTGGGCATTATAAAGAACACAGGCTTATAACGAGTCGTTTCGGATAAGGCGGGAGGAAACGCCCGGGTGTCATCACTGCGTGGATCGCCCGGAGGACACGGTGGAGCATACGGTGGAGGTATGCCCGGCTTGGGCAGAGCACCGCCGTGTCCTCGTGGAGGCGATCGGTGGCGGGGATCTCTCGCGTCCGGTCCTGGTCCAGGCCATGGTACGGAGCGAGAGGGCATGGGAGGCCGTCACCTCCTTCTGCGAAGCAGTAATGCTCGCGAAGGAGGAGGCGGAGCGCGTGAGGGAGAGGCAAATTTCGCGCCCTCACGCCCCTAGCCGCCGCAGGAGGAGACGCCCTGGGCGTCGGGAATCGGTTGCCGATTCCCGGCCACCGTAGGCGCGGGCTTGCGGATGGTGAGCAATGGGTAGCTCGCCGTCCGGTAAGGACCAAGCCCGGGTCGACGGCGCGTTGTGTTCCACGCGCGCCTCAGAAAGGGATACCGTGAAAAAAAAAAAAAAAAAAAAAAAAAAAGGCTTATAACGAGTCATGTTCATGAAATTAGGAAAGTTAATAATAAATTGATCTCATAAAAGATCAACTTAGTTTCATCACTCAACAGAGTTTCCAATGACATGACGATAAGTATTCAAATATTACAAGTTTATCACACGTAACTTTGTACCAAACTATTCAAGTTTATAACTTTCCCATATTGACTATAATAGTGATTACTATAATAAGCTTACCTATAGTACAGAATAAATAAGTAGCAGTATTATATCTCGGCAGTGACCTTGAAATAATTACCTATGGCCGCTCGGTAGATAAACCTTCCGCGTCCATGCGTAACTGCCGCGCACTCGCTCAATACTGTTGAGTACTGATATACACTGAGATTTCGAAGCGCGTCGTTTCGGCCGTATTCCATAAAAATAGAATACTGTACTTATAATATACTGTGCCTTTTGTAAAATAACAAATACGAAAGTTAGATTGTTCATTAAAGTATGAGTGGCGAAACTGTGATGGAGAAAGCCGAGTAACACGGAAAAGTATAAAATGCAAGCTTAACTTGACTGTTATTGGGAAATAAAATGTTGCGCTTTGAGTAAATAATGGCAATTTTGAGTCGACTCATCAGGTAAAAGTAGCTATCTAATAGTCCATGATTTTATGTGAGTAGAAATGGAAATTACATTTCCTGATTTGGCTATTAAAATTGGCTAAAATAATGAAAAACACAATTTACAAGCTAGCACTAAAATTATTTAAAAATATATTTAAAAAAAAGGAAGAGCTCATTGGGCATCAAAAAATTCTTCCGTATCACCGTCAGTGGGAAAAGTGCCCAAAAGGCTTTAGGAGCATGAGGAACAGGGTGTAAAGTTCACTCATCCACCAATAGAAAAGAGAGGAGCCTCCGACCAGACGGGTGTTGTGTCTGGCGGGCCGGCTGCCCGACTGTTGATTTCGGATAGTCTTATCTATGTCGTTCGCGCGGTAAACTCTACGTCATTCGTGTCTTTGATGCGTAGTTAGTATGTGGCGGTGTAACCGCTGCAAGGCTAACAAACAGACCAACTTTAGAATTGTTGTATAAGACGGGTTGACTGAGTGTCCTAAACTTGTAAATGGCAGTAGTCTGCTTCTTAATGTAGATTGTTTTTACAAGGAACCCTAAAAGTTTCCCCATGTCCGTCTGTCCGTCTGTCCGCAGCGTAGCTCAGAAAAAAATTGAGGTTACCCTACACGTAAAGTTGGGATTTTTTTTTCTCGTCTGTCCCATGATGTGGAGTGTCATTGGAAAAGTCGTTCAAAAATATTGTGGGTGTGTGAAAACCATTTTTCAATCCAGGGTTCCGTTTGCGAAATATTAAGCTTTAAAGTGCTCGTTTTTGTTAGAGTCAAGTGTGTGCCCCCCCCCCCCCCCCTCCCTGCCAACTAAATGGTTCTACTTGGATTTGTGAAAAAATTCACAGCACTAATATATATAACTAAGTTAAAAGGAAAACTATCACAGCTAAGTAGCCTTTACAGGTTAACGAGTAATAATTGACCAACTTAAATTTGCAGTTTGAAAAACATGTTCTCCCATACGGAATGTATGGGAGTACATGTTTTTTTACTAGAATGTTAAGTTTTATTGGGATAACTTCATCCCAACTACGGAACCCTTCAATGTGCGTGGTCCGATACGCACTGGGTCGGTAGTTTTTGTTTTCAGTTTTTCTCTCTCGTCATTTATGAGTGTTAATCATAAAACACCCTACCACCACCTCTTTTAGCAATATCATTTTAATCTTACTTGAACGTTGGAAAGAACTTTCTCGCACTGAAGTAACATTAAAATAACATAACATCACGCCTTGTCTCCCCAAAGGGTTGAGCAGAGGCGTTCCTGTAGTAGGTACACCCACATTTCGCCAGTTATGTTTAAGTCCCATGTAATAGGGGGCGAGCCTATTGCCATCAACCGGGCACAAATCCAGGCTCCGGGCTGCTACTGAGAAATTCCAGATAGAAAAACCCAATAACACTTTGCCCGACCCGGGAATCGAACCTAGGACCTCATGGTCAGCAGTAGCGCTTGCGACCACTAGACTAACGAGGCAGTCAACATTAAAATAATACTGCTTAAAGAGGTGGTGGTTGCCCTCCTGAGCATAATAAGTTAATAACGTTTTTGTTTGTTTTTGTTCATCAGTCATGTTTATTATATAAATATAATAATATAATATAAAATTTATTTTCAGAAAAAACACATTTAAGGTTCTAAAAAACAATTTTCCAACTAAAATGAACATTACAGAAAAAAGTGTATCGTTGGTGCCTGTACTAATGAATGAAAAACATTGTATCACAGACACCAGCGCCTTCCAAGATAGGTTACATAGTAAATTTAATATTCGAACGTGCTATTAGCGATCTCGCAAAAAATAAAATAAAATATAGTAACAAGCAGTAAAAGTAACCTTTTTCACTCCATGTTGACAGTAGGTAATTCTAACCATGATTCCTTGTTGTAGACCAAGAAAATATGAACGTAAAATTTATGGAAGTTAATTAAGGAACTTTTGCTATCAATTTGCGCGCACAAAAGTACCCGTCTACCTACCTAGAAGTACTTCAAGCATAACAATCCACGTCAGTATTTAAGAGTACGCTAGTCGGTCATACGACGAGCCACAGACGAGCCATCACCATACTACGTTTGTATGGAAGACCATACAAACGTAGTATGGTGATGGCTCGTCTGTTTGACGGTGTACGTTCGAAACTAAAAATGTATCAATTTGTCTTGTCATTTTCTAGCCCTAGCCTATGGAAGCAGAATTGGAAAAAAAAATTGGTATGGAAGTTATGAGCGACGAAACTTCCATATTTCAACACGAATTTTAATTCGTCTTTGGGCGTAAATAAATAACCTGCCCCCCTAGCCAAGTCACAAACGATAAACGTAAACTCTCAGTAGTCTTTAATAGATTTTCAACTTTATGTTGTAGGATATAAAGTTGAAAATCTATTGAAGATTGCATAGTGTTTTCGTTCGTTCCGGTCGCTAACGCTCAGTAGTCTTTAATAGATTTTCAACTTTATGCTCTTAGGTATAAAGTTGAAAATCTATTGGAGATTACTAAGCGTTCACGTTTATCGTTTGCAACTTGGCTAGGGGGGCTGTAGTAAGAAAATGGCAAATTTAAAACCGTACAGGGATAGATAAATTTATTCAAAAGTTCTAATAAATTTATTTTGAGTAAATACATCCAGTATTCTTTCCTTAATATCTATACGCCCAAAGGTCTGTTCAGGAAATTTTACGCGCTCGTTTTCGTTAAATCATCGTCTTTTTCACAAAAAAATAAAATAAAAAAAACTAAATAAATCAACAATTAGACTAATGCATATTAGTCACGCCCACCAACGAGTTCGAGACGTCGACTAGTGCACCCTTAACCACAAGTCTGGATAGCCCAACTCATGTAATATTCATCGTTACCGTCTCACTTTCCTTGCTTCGTTTCCTAACATTTTCGCCGGAGTATGGCGCTCGCTCGTGAATTCTCCCGCAAATAGAATTGCACGCTTATAGTTCTAAGATATTTTTACTGCTTAGCCACGACTGTGTTTTCCCGTAACTAGTAAATAAAAGAAAAAATGGTTTCACGTGATTGTGGATCGGTCGCTATGTGAGATCGTCGTGAGTGAATCTGAGCTCTGTTTCTGAAAGGAATTGTGTTTTATTATACTTTTTACTTTGATGAAACTGGAGTTATACTGATTTTTACAGTGCCCGGGCATAAATATGGCACATCATGTACAAAAAGATCGGTTTTTTAGGGCGTTTTCGCCTCTTGTATTTCGTGTGGTTAGTGACTGTCCTGGTGTCAGAGCTTGCCGCCCATGGGCCTCTGACGTGGATTCACATGCCGTCGAGAAATAACTCTAATGCATGTTGGTTTCCTCACGATGTTTTCCTTCACCATTTTTGAAGCAAGTGATACAATACGCACATGAGCCCGAGTCAGAGTTGCCTTGGATTCGAATTCGAGACCTGTGACTTGGCAGTCCGACGGTCACACCTCTAGGCTATTATTGCTGTTATTTGTTGTTGTCGTTTCTGTCACTCCTGGATCAGCCTATAACGTTCCCACGCCTTTTCTCTGTGAGGGGAAGTGGGCCGTTGTTCATCCCGTGGGTTTAGTGCGGGTTGTGCTCTCGATCTGTAATCCCTTCCTCTGTATTGCACCTTCAGACAGAACTCTACCTGGGCTAAGAACCTAAGCAATAGAAAACACAAACTTAGCTTAGGAACCGCTTTAATTTCACGTGATTCAGAATAAATCTCCACATATTTTTCTACAGCATTTCGAATCACGACAAATCAAAAACGAAATGAGCAAGGCAGCTTCGTTATATCACAAATTGAACATATTTCTTACGCACATCAAATTAGACAAATAAGGTACACGAAACAACTCAATATATCGAGCTAATTGAATGAGAAATTGCTTTTCGTATGTTCAACTTATTTTCCTGTTACAGACAGCCTCCTGACAGATATAATGGGCAATCTAAATAAAAATCCAATGATCATCGATCAGATCAGATGTATCTCTTCGATAAATATGGTTAAAAAAAAACTGAGCCAAATAAATACGAAAAACATCCGAATATTGGAATGACAAGTCTAATTTATCATGTCATTATTTTGCCTTATTTCAGTATTTTCTCCAGTCGAGTCTATTTTGCTTATCAGTACACACTGTTACTTGGTATGACATTTTTATAAGATGTGTCCATAAAAATGACGACTTCTTAAAAAAGTTTGGTTAGCGACTTCGTGCTTTAGAACCTATCCACCGTTCAAATAACATTGTTCTACAGGGTCTTTCTAAGAAGACCCGACGTTGCAAGTAATGAATGAAGACCGATTGAAGGACTTTTACATTGAAAAGGGGCTCGGTGCTAAATAATAACAGCAGCACGGGTCTATCAAAGATTAAGGTACGCTTGCCAAGGTCGTTCCGTGGATGGGTGACCATTCAATACATAAATCGAGATCTCTCCGTGCCTCGGAAAGAATGTTTTAAACCGTTGGACCCGGCAGAAATTTGTAGATCTTTAACAGTCATTACAGGTAGTAAGAAACCCGAAAGTCTGACAACCAGTCTAACCAAACGGATATCGTATTACCTAGGGCTGTGGAGGTCAGATAGGCAGTCGCTCAATGTAAAATACTGGTACTCAGCTGCATCCGGTTCTAGACTGGAAGTCAACCCTAATTCCGAATTGATGGGCAAAGGACAGATGAAGACATTGACAGTTACTAAAGTGTCTTCGACTTGTCAAAAGTCACGCTCATATTCATAAATTGGATATCGCGCCACTTTTTTTTTTTTGGGGTGGGAAATCATCAAACGAGAAGTCGTTTGCCGCTCTGGGTGGAGCGGGAGGGCGTGTCAGACTCTTACTGACTAAAACCCACCCATGTTCCTTCTGTTACCTGTGCAATGCCAGGGGGCCACGGTATCCCTTTCGGACTTTCGACTTTTCCGATGAATATTTTAAAATCATTATGTACGAACACAATAAATTAATTTAAGTACTGCACAATCAGCCTATAATATTCCCACTGCTGGGACACAGGTCTCCTCTCGATGTGAGGGAGTTGGCCACAATCCCACGCGGGCGCAGGCGATGTGTTGCGACATGCCGGATTCCTCCGTAGCAGGACACTTGCGCGAAAACATTTTCGCGAATAGCCGTATGTGCCAAAGACACTTGCGCGAAATGCAGTTGCGCGAAGGACACCGCACGAATCCACTTGCGCGAAAGGACAGTTGCGCGAAAAAGTTGCGGTAATGAGATTTCTTCATAACATCACGCCTGTATTCATTCAAAGGGTTGGGCAGGGGTGTGTGTGAGGATAAAAATATTGTAAGCTGAATTAAAACCACTTCCTCTTGTCCTACGGAGTTGAAATTTTACATGTTGGTTCATTTTCGACAAAATGAATTTTTTTGGGTGTCTCCAGATGAGGGAACAAGAAATGTTTTAAACGCATTTAATTATGATACTCGTAGTCCATTCTAAATTCCACCATGACCTGGCTGCTGCACCCATGTTTGGTTGCAGATGAGGGAACTGCTCAACGGTCAACAACAGAGAAATTAGATTTTATATCATGCAGCACCAAGGTCATGGTAGACTTTAGAACGAACTATCATAAGTATAGGAACATTTCTTGTGTATAAAATTTTATATATTTTACTGGCTCCAGAAGGCTTCTCAACGGTCGACCGTTGAGGAGTTTCCTCTTCTGGATCCAATCCTGGGTGCACAATCAGGTCACGCGTCATAAAAGTATACAATATCTTTGAAACTGATGCAACATGTAAAATTCGAACTCTGTAGGACAAGAGGAATTGGTTTTAATTCAGCTTGCAAGATTTGAACCACACACCCATGCCCAACCCTTTGAAAGAATACAGGCGTGATGTTATGAAGAAATCTCACTACCGCAACTTTTTCGCACAAGTGGATTTTTCCGCAAGTGTCTTTCGCACATATGTCTATGAGCGCATATGTCTATTCGCGCAAAAGTCCATTCGCGGAAATTTCTTTTCGCTCAAGTGGGTTCGCGCAAGTGTCTTTCGCGGAAGTGTGTTTCGCGCAAGTGTCCCAGATCCGGTTTCCTCACGATGTTTTCCTTCACCGTTTTGAGAGAAGTGGTGATGAAATAATTTACACAAAGTGACTCTCTGACCTACAACTCGTAGATCGCGGCCGTTACCCCTGGCCAGCCTGGCCTGCTCTCAGGTACTGAATCCATATAATTGATATACATAATTATGTAGGTGATGTAAGTAAACCTATAATTTTCGTACTACATAAACACTAGAAAGGCTGACCTTTCCAATTACTGCGTTTGAACCACTAACCCGACATTATAAACTGAACAATAAGCAATAAACTAACAACGTTGATTACATTATAAACTCGCTGATTTTTTTATAATCTAACTACAAGTTATTAACTTTGGCCGTAAGAATTGTATCCCCAAAATGGTCGAATGAGTTAAAATAGCCTCCTAGTAATTTTAATGGAATCGTTTTAAAAATTAATGCGCATTTTAATGTGCTTGTGGCTAAGTAATAACAGCCGTACGGGTCGATCAATCCGGTTATTAAGCTACGCTTGGCGCGGTTGGGCCGTGGATGGGTAACCATGTTTACATACCAAGACTCCTCCGTGCCTCGGAAAGCACGTTAAGCCGTTGGTCCCGGCTGTCATTCGTGGATCTTTGACAGTCGTTACGGGTTGGCAGAAGCCCGAAAGTCTGACAACCAGTCTTACCAAAGGGTATTCTAAAGTATTACCCAGTAACTGAGTTGTCAAGGTCAGATAAGCAGTCGCTCCATGTAAAATACTGTTATCCAGCTGCATCCGGTAAAACTGGAAGTGGGAAAAGGCTAGGCAGATTGATTGAGTTTTAAAAATAATACTGAGGTCCGAGAAATTTTGTGCAAAATGACGCATGTGATGTAGAAGATCTTTTATTGTAGTCAAATCTCATTAAAATTTGTTCTAGTAACCTTTGTAGTAGGTACTGTCTCTCCTTCTCCCTTTAATCCATCGAGAGGTTGTATTTGAAAGATCGCTTTTAGCGATAAGACCGTCCATGGTGTCACTCTATGTAAATAAATTTCTACAATTATGTAATGGTGTATCTACATCACATGTCTTAAAATGTTTAGTTCTAGGACATGTCTGTTTCCTCACGATATTTTCCTTCACCGTTTTGATGAAATAATTTACTCAAAGTAAAACGTCTGTCTGGGTTAGAACCTACGAACTACGACTCGAAAGTCGCGGCGCCAGCGGTTACCACTGGGCCACTACAACTGTGACTTCTACCAACCCGCACTGGACCCGCGTGGTGGATTACGGCCCACTTCTCTCATTGAGAGGAGGCCTGTGTTCCCAGCAGTGGGGACATTATATAATAGTCTGATTATCTAACAGTATCTGGTACCGGTCTAAGTGGCGCTGCTTGGGGGAGGCCTATGTCCAGCAGTGGACGTCTTTCAGCTGAAATGATGATAAAGAGATATTATATTCTATTCTTTGCAGTTTTCATTTGTACATATTTAGCATCAATGATTTGCTTCCTTAGTTTGACATGGAAACAGCAAAGTTAATTTTGTAAGTCCGTAGAAAGGCAAATGTGGTGGTGGCCCAAAAGTGATTTTAATATCAAAAGCGAATGGTGCACATTTGCATAACACAAACGTACGTAGTGTTAATTTTAATCTAGATTTCCGCACAACGCGAATGTTCAAAGTAGCGACATTCCAAAATGAATTTGATTCGGTCAAGAGCGCAATGTAGGCTTGTCGAAAATAGATCAAAATAATAATATTTTTCACTCGATATATCGATATTTTTTGGCTATACCTACCTATTTAATATTTCGATATATCGATATTAAATAACGAGTTTCGACGTACGTAAATATATCGTTTTTGTAACGTACAAACGTATCACAAACTATGTATATATTTATAGGTGTACCCCATTAAAAACTCGCCTTAGCTCGAAAGGTTGTGGTTCAAATCAAAATAGGTGATGATAAATTTAAAAAATATCGATACGATAACATCGATACCTTTTCACACTTCCTACATTGCACAACAGGATTAAACCAGAAAATACATAGTATTTTCTTTTTCGGCTCGTTGCTAAGTTATAACAGCCGCACGTGTCGATCCACCAGGTAAACCTATGCTTGCCGGAGTTGGTCCGTGGGTGGGTGACCAGTTTTACATACCAAGACTCCTCCGTGCCTCGGAAAGCACGTTAAGTCGTTGGTCCCGGGTGTCATCCATGGATCTTTGACAGTCGTTACGGGTCGTCAGAAGCCGAAAATTCTGACAACCAGTCTTACCAAGGGGTATCGTTTTACCCAGCTACTGGGTTGTGGAGGTCAGATAGACAGTCGCTCCATGTAAAATACTGGTATTCAGCTGCATCTGGTTAGACTGGAAGCTGACATAGTTGGGAAAAGGCTAGGCAGATTGATTGTAGTTTCTTTTTGACGAATAATTACAATAATAAGGTGTGATTATAATTCTCGGAATTAGGCATTTCATTATTAGACCAGGAAGCCTATTTATATATTTTTTGATGTTATTTACATTGCCACTGAGCTAATATTCGTTATGTGTAGAGTCGAACCATTAGGGCATAACATAAGAGAGTTTACCGACCGAGTTTGGTACTTTGCTTTTCTCCGGCAGCGCAGCAGCGGCTTCAAAGGCAAATGATAATAAGAAGATAACTAGGTAAGTATGTTTGTAAAGTTATTTGCTATACATAAGGACCGTGATATTTAAAAAAGTTGGTACACCATTCATTTAAAGAACACGGAGAAGTAAACACACATTTAATCTATACATCATCCTAATCTTTGTTGTTCAGAAAGGACAGGTGCGTAGTACTCGCAACCGGCGTGCGTGTATGACCAGATCTATGAACGTAAACGAGGCAAAAGGATCGTAGCAGGTGGCGTTCTGTAGTTTCTGCCTACCCCTATGGAGAAGGGGTAAGTTTATTATATGTATCATGCTTATTATTGACAGCCCTAGGCATGTTCCTTTTTATACTAGGCTTCTAAATGTCATTCAGATCTTACCTACGGTGTTTTGTTTGTCTGAGTGCCAACAAAAGACCTTCTAGCTGTTTGTTTGCATACACTTCTGCTACCGTCTCTCGAAAACTATTCAGATAAGGCTCTGCTCCACCTGTCGTCACCACGTCTTCGTTAGTGTCCTACCCACCTCCATTTCAAATTCTTTAAGCAATCACACGTACAAGATCGTAATACCCTCAACCAAACTCACTTAATTGTCCGTAACAAGTAACAACAAAGTTGATCAACGCCTGCCGTAATACGGCTCGTGCACCTGAATTTAAAACTTGTTGCCATATTACTTTGACCAGGCGCTCGAGCAATAACACACATGAAGTTTGGTTTCACCTTGTTCTTCCTTGTTCCTTGTTCTTGTTCATTACTGATATTAAACACTGTTGTGAATACATTTAGTGGCGTTATTTTGTTTTAATATTTGATCTGCTTGAGCATCGAATGTATATATGTTGTTCCAGTTTTCAAAACATTGTAATAATCTGAAATTTCTGTGAATCTGCAGGTTTGCGATTTGATTTCATAAGGAACTGGTTGTTTTCTGCATACATTTTAAATATATTTTATATTGTACTTAATACACAAACCACAAATAACTATAAAACGTTAATACTGAGGTAACCAAAAAAAAACCAGTATCAACTATCGTTAATAGAAGATATGGTACCAAAACCTTCATAATTAATATCACTTACAAAACACACATCGTTCCATAACAGACATAAGATTGAAACACGCGGCCATTAAATATCTATTACCTGCAACAAAGGATTCCTACATGGGTAGGTATACTAAAATGAAATCGTCCAATTTCTTAGGGAGGGCAATAAGCATCCCTCAAGCCAACCTCCTTCCATTTGTAAGTAGCGATCATGTAGATTCTAGAGATTGGTCTACTTATAGAAGCTACAAACCACAATACACAACACAAACACAATACTATTAAACGAGCAATATTTTTATACATATCAATCAATCTGCCTAGCCTTTCCCAACTATAATGGGGTCGGCTTTCAGTCTAACCGGATGCAGCTGAATACCAGTATTTTATATGGAGCGACTGCCTATCTGACCTCCACAACCCAGTAACTGGGTAATACGATACCCCTTGGTAAGACTGGTTGTCAGACTTTCGGGCTTCTGACGACCCGTAACGACTGTCAAAGATCCACGAATGACAACACACGATGACGTATGATTTTTATACATATATATATTTGTAATCACGATCTCGAAAACGACTCTAACGATTTCGATAAAAGTTGCAATATAGGCGTTTACGGGGGCGAAAAATCGATCTATCTAGGTCTCATATCTAGGAAAATTTGGTGTCTCTATTTTCCAAGCCCCTGGAATGTGATATAACGTTGATATATCTGGATGATATGTTTATCTATTTTCACCCGGGCAGAGCTCGTTCAACCAGCTACTCTACATAAAATATGAATTGAAATCTAGAACGGTAAATAAAATATATTTACTAGTTTTATCATAGGTTCTCAAAAATTCTAAATTCAAAATATTTTATTTCACATAAACCTACATGGGCACTTATGAAACGTCAGAAGCTAGGTGCACGGTTCCAATTGGTCGTTTTCTATGGAGAAGAGCCGGCAAGAAACTCCACGGTTACTCTTTTAAAAATAATTGGTTTTTACAATATTTTCAAATAACAGTGTTATTAGGTATGGGAGGACAGTGTAGGTCTTTCAACAAGTACCAGGTACTTAACAAAATAATTATGGTCAACAAATATACCTACAGTCCACTAAGCCTACAGCGTTCTCACATTCACAAAATAGTAAATAATCTATATAAAGATTAATAAGTTATTAAAAACAAAAACGTATTATAAACGAAACTAGTAAACGTGAACTGCTAATGGACACATAATATAGTTATAATAACAGATAAGGAAATATTATTGTAATCACCGAACTTGTACAAACTGTACTGTATTGTAATTATTAGTAGCTGAACGCTGCTGCCCTCTCCCGGACCGTAATCCTTCAAATCCCTTTTAGAAACTTCCGAATTGGGAAGATACCTCGGTATATACAATACCTATTGTAGTCTACTTCAATCTGCCTAGCCTTTTCCTAACTATGTTGCGGTCGGCTTCCAGTCTAACCGGATGCAACTGAATACCAGTATTTTACATGGAGCGACTGCCTATCTGACCTCCACAACCCAGTAACTGGGTAATACGACACCCCTTGGTAAGACTGGTTATAAGAATTTCAGGCTTCTGACGACCCGTATCGACTGTCAAAGAGCCACGAATGACAGCCGGGACCAAAGGCTTAACGTGCTTTCCGGGGCACGGAGGAGTCTCGGTATGTAAAGATGGTCACCCATACACGGACCAACCCCGGCAAGCTTAACTTAACCTGATGGATCGACACGTGTGGCTGTTATTACTTAGCCAAGAGCTCCTCCTATTGTAGTCTACGTATTCCGTCAAAATATCCAAAAATCACATAACCTTTTAAAAGTCTTAAAAATACCTTCAGAAAATATCTTATAACTTTTCATCAAAAATATAAGGCAAAAATAAATCAAGTAAAGGACTGAATCACTAAACCATATTGCAAAGACTGCGATAACGGAACGAGATAATATTTTTCCATCTAGATACCATGGAGGTTGAATAATAGGGAAAAATGTGTCAGCATACTTACATACAGCTGAATCCGAGTCTGAAATATGTAGGGAATAAATCTTCGTAAAGCCTGCTACTTTCTCGGTAAATATTGATATCGTTCATTCTCACAATGGCCCAAGTTAGGCCATCTTTTGACGGGTCATCTCTATGTAGTCTGTGGGTCACTATTCGATGCCAACTCCAAATCAATGACCAACCCGCACTGACCCCGCGTGGTGGATTATGGCCCACTCCCGCTCATACAGGCTTGAGTCCCAGCAGTGCAGTGGGGACATTATATTCAATCCTTTAACTTCTTAACCTTCTTACTTACATCATAAAGTTAATTTAAAACTAACTAGCTCCGTGGTGGACTAAGCCTATCAAGGGCCCGGGCCGACAAACAAAATGGGGGCTCGGGAGCCCAGGTATGCAGAAAACTTTGAGAACTAAAAGAACATAGAATATGCATATACATGTAAAATGCTGCCGGTTCATGAGAGCGTAGTGTTGTCAGTAGCTTTAGAACAGTATTGTAGCAATGAATTATACGCACAAGATCTTAAAGAAACAATAATATGAGAAGATTTGTTGTGCCCACTTGTAATGATAATAATTATTTTGGTCGAAGGTGTAGAAGTTTTTTAATCCCAACTATTTTTAATAACCTTCCAGTCGATATAAACAGTTGTATCACAAAAACTGCCTTTAAAAATAAAATACATAAGTACCTCTTTAATATTTTTGTCAAAGCCTCACTGAAGAGAATATTTAAAACAAAAATTGTACTAAGTCTGTTTTTTTTAATTTAATTAATGAAGGAATAGTAGTTTATCTTTATGTGAAAATGTGTCATTATTTATAAAAAAAAAATATATGTTGTGAAAAAAAGGAGCTACGTCTGCCAGCAAACTGCTTTGTAGTTTGGCAGAAAAAAATATTTCTGTGAATAAACACTTTTTTTTTCATATATGCGCGAGCGATGCGACCTCGAAATTTTAACCTGGAAAAGGTTATGTTTTCTTTAGAACATTCATACACAAATCGGTGATACTTCGTCGACGTACCTATACGGAAAATTTGGAGCATTAAACGAACACAGGATGCTGATGACCGAAAATATTTGCACTCAAGATAGGTTAAATATTCGTTTGATTTCTATAGAAATAGGAATTACTTTGTCGACCTATTCAGAATAGTTTGAGAACGTAGGATGCAAGAGTGAAAGCAGTGAGCTCGACAATTTGAACAGCCCGCCCCGGTTTTCTTTTGATACATAAATAGGAGTTCCTTTGTCGACTTTCACAGAAAAATCGGAGTAAAACATACATTAGGATTCTAGAGCGAGCGAAGCACCACATTGTTTAGCATACATAGGGGGGACCCAACAAAGACTGCCTTTAACTTACTCAACATATTCTAGCCTTGTTTGGGATTTGATTAAAAAGTAATTCTAAAGATTTGGAGGCCCCGCAGTTCCGGGAGCCCGGAGCGGACTGCACCTGCCGCCCCTCGATTAGTCCGCCAGTGAAGTAGCTTATGCCCGCCAGTTCCGTCCGCTTGCAAGTCAACTATAGGTACTTACCAGCAGGATCAGTGAAAGAATTTTTGTAATTGGATCAGTACTTTCATAGATTAAGTATCTATTAAAAACAAACAAACAATTTTACTTCATTATTATATTCGTTTAAACAACACAAAATACTTACAATAATTCAGTTTGTTTATGTGATGGTTTACTTTATTATTACACATCCCTTGCAAGTTACAAAAGCCGTATAAGAAAAAGGGTTTTCATACTCATAAGCAACATTTTATGTAGGCAGGTGTAAATAATGTATTTATTATATCCAGTCCATATTTTGTCTTTGTATAATTTGCCGATCAACTCTGTTTTGATTTACATTCCTACATTATTCAGCGATATTTTGCTGATTTCAATTTAAATATTCATTAATTCTGCCTGTAGATTTGTCCCTGGAATACAAAATGGCGACTAGCACTGCTTTCGTCATTGTAATTTATCAAGTTATAATAATTGGTTTTATGGAATTATTTCATAGGATGAGTGTTCTTGTTAACTTGACATAGACTTAAATCATTTATCCATGCATCGGATGCTACAACCAAAATCAATCTGCCTAGCCTAGCTTTACAAAAAAATTAAAAGGTATAATAGCAAAAACACTGTAAAACGAAGTAAAATAGTGTTTTTAGGGGTAAAAACACTATTTTACTTCGTTTTACAGTGTTTTAAACCTAATGCCGTTTACCATCCGCGATTGTTAACTTTACTTTACTTTAGCGCAAACATAATGCCGGCAAACCTCCCGAAGGGTTCACTTCACTGCGTGGATCGCCTGGAGGACACGGTGGAGCATACGGTGGAGGTCTGCCCTGGGCGTCGGGAAACGATTGCCGATTCCCGGCCACCGTAGGCGCGGGCTTGCGGACGGAGAGCAATGGGTAGCTCGCCGTCCGGTAAGGACCAAGCCCGGGTCGACGGCGCGTTGTGTTCCACACGCGCCTCAAAGTCCGAAAGGGATACCGTGGCCCCCTGGGCCCCTGGCATTGCATAGGCAACAGAAGGAACACGGGTGGGTTTTAGTCAGTAAGAGTCTGACATTTGATAAATTCCCACCAAAAAAAAAAAAAAGTATTCACTTCCAATGTAGATGGCGGCATGGCGTATGAGTTCTATGAAAAGTGGGTGGAGTCGAAAGTGTTTAAGTTAAGTAGGTACCCAATAGAGATGGTTTAACCATAAATTTTTGACTTTAGAGCGTCACTTAACCTTAAGCAACGCTTTTAAATAAACCCCCTAAAATTTAAGATGTATGTTATGCCGATATTTCTCGTTACATTTAGATAGATAGATAGAATACTCTCTACTGTACAACATGAAAATTACAGACATACATTTAGAAATATTACATAGGGTGACACAATGGGCGGTCTTATCGCTAGCGATCTTTTACAGGCAACCTTTGGATGGATTAAAGGTAATAGGAGAGACAATACTGCAGGTAGTCAGTAGTGTACCATTTACAAATATACAATAAATAAATACATAAAGCATAAACTTATACATTTAAATATACCTATACCTATGTACATAGATATACTTATATAAAATTATAAACATGAAACAAGAGCAAGGAACTATAATGTAATGATGATGTTGTTCATTTACATAACAAAATATAATTAAACGGGTATATTTTATGAATACAGAAACAGACCATACCATCAGTACTGAAAATCCATCAATTGATCCATTAAAACCTAACCAATGGTGAATCAAAACGATCTAGGTTTATCAACATATCAAAGTTGTTTTGACAGAATTGGGGAATAAAATAGTCATATACGAGTAATTTGCGATTCAAGATTGATTTGAACTTCCTCTTAGATAATGCTTGCAAAACGAACAGGAAAACTCTTAAATAATACGAGTGTGTACCAACACAAATACATATAACTTATCTATTTCATAACAAATATTATGTGACGATTACCTATCTATTGGATACTGTTTATGTTCAGTTTCACAGTAATGATGCGTTAAATAAGTATTCATACCTAAGTAGATAGCAGGAAAGAACCTACTTGATAAACAAACTTCTGAATGTTTTTTTTTGTTTTGTTTTGAATTTAAAAAACTGAGTCGGAGACTATTTACTAAATGTACTAATAATTTATTATGTAATCATTGAACTCGCCCTGAATTTTATCTCACATATCGTCACCCTCCCCGCTAACTGTTGTATCTCACAAACTGACGTATCTACAGAGACATTACCTAAGTGTTCATAACTTTTCGAAAAAAAGTTTTATGACCTTAGGTTTTAGGGAAAAAATATAATAAAAGCTATTCATTCATTAATATAGCCACAGCTAACGCCACGACAGTAACATGGCCCTGGAAATATATCAATTGCTAGATAGGACAGTTAGCGGGGAGGGTGACGATATTACCTAAAGGTGAGTTCAATGTAGTCGTGGTATCATGTAAACAGATGTTTTGCAACAAAACAATGAAAGAAATTGATCTTCATATTATTGTGGCAGGAACATATGAATTGTATTTTTTTTTTCAAAACTTTTACTTTGTTTATTCAAGAAGGTAGATCTTTCGTTGACTGCGTTAAACCACTGAATATTTAAAATGGTAATATTTGAAGAGACTGTATTATGGCAGGTGACATTTTGCTGCTATTGCTCATTATCTGCCTCGTTGATCTAGTGGCCGCAAGCGCTACTGCTGAGCATGAGGACCTGGGTTCGATTCCCAGGTCAGTCAAAGTATTATTGGGTTTTTCTAACAGGAATTTCTCAGTAGTAGCCCGGAGTCTGGAAGTATGCCCGATTGATGGCAATAGGCTTGCCCCCTATTACATGGTACTTAAAAACATAACTGGCGAAATGTGGGTGTACACCTCTGCCCAACCCTTCAGGGAAACAAGGCATGATGTTATGTTATGTGCTCATTATAATATCGTTTGATATTGATTACATTATTCAAACAAGATCACAGGGGTAAAATACAAAGGCACCTCTCATACGGAAAATGAGCAAAAATTCAAAGTAGTCTGAAAACTGGGAGATATACTCGTAGAACAAGTTAGATGGCGAAGATAAAGTTACACAAAGCGACAGAAAACTAACAGTACATTGATGAATTATTTCCGATACCTTGCGGGTTTTACCGTGACTTATTCGGGCCAATTTTGGCGACTCAATAGTCACCCAATATAATAATATACTCAGCTAACCTTTGGTTGAGCCCTCGACATATATTTCGAGCATAAGAAAACAATAACGTGAAATCGTCCGATCTGAACCAAGGCTGCTTAATAATGCAGAGAGGAAATTAATCACCTGTTTATTAAATGTTGCCATTTTTTACTTTTAATTAACCTTTTCACTTTATGCTTCGGACAGATTAATCAGCCGATGAGACTTTGCAACAAACAGATTAAAAAATAATTGCCGGATTATCGACTGATATTCATTTGCGGTGTTATGGAGTCACGAATTTATGCTCAAAGATTACCTGAAATGAGATAACACGGGAGAATTTACAAGAAATTGTCTAGAAAACGCGTTACCCATAGCGGTCCGGTGGTTGCGCAAACCAACGCCCCACTGACGCCACCAATGAACTGGAAAGCAAGGTCTTCGACCACACCACATTGTTTTATTTTAGCTGTGTCGTTCTAATTATGACTAGTCGAAACAATACCACAGGAAGGAAACGACCGGACACGGGCCCCCAGACGCCCTGTGAAAACTATCATACGGCTGATACAAAAACTATTCCGTTCCACCGAATTTAACCTTACTATAAATAACAGTGCAATACTGAAATGACATCAGTCTCGAAACGTCGGTAACGATCACATTGACAACGATGTTGACACAAGTGTTCACCCTCGCTCTGGTGGCGTTGTCTGCAGCTCAGTTTAACAAAGTCGAGCTGGCTGATGAGAAGACTCCTTACGATTATGTGAAAGAACGGTTGGACGCAATCGGTACTGACGCGAAATCTGGATTGCCTCTGTCTAATAGTTATGAAGTGGAAGAAAGTGAAGATTACCCCGAACAAATAGAAGGAGCCGCGTCAGCTGTTCTAAATACTGTTTCTGGTGTTGGTGGAGTGGGTGGTATCGGTGTTGGTGGATTTGGCCTGGGCCAGGGCTTAGGCCAAAGTCTGGGCTACGGTGGCATCGGATTAGGAGGCATTGGCCAAGGATTGGGGATTGGTCTCGGAGGGGTTGGTGGTGCTGGCCAGCTGGGCGTCGGTGGTGCTGGTGTTGGTGTTGGTGGCATCGGAGGTGTTGGTGTGGGTGGCGTTGGAGGCGTCGGCTTCGGTAACGGAGTTGGTCTTATTCACCCTGGAATCGGTGGATTAGGAGTTGGTGGAATCGGTCTTGGAAATGGCTTGCTTTACCACCCACTCATTGGACAACAAGTTGGTGGAGGATATTTTGACAAGAATGCTTATGATGCCGCTCAGAAAAAGGATGCAGGTGAAAATTTAGAGAAATTCGAGAAAAAAGCTGAAGAAGAAGCTAAACATGGTCAGGAAGGATACCAGCAGGGCGCTGCAGCTGCCAGAGCCGAAAAGGGCGATTCAAGTTTCTACAAAGACGAAGAAGCCAAGAAAAAAGCTGCTGGTGACGAGAAATTCTATGAAGGCAATCAAAAATTGGACAAAAAGGGTACGTTCACGAATTCTAAACTATTCCCCAAATCAACCAATGCCGTACGCATAGCGCAGGTTTTTTCCGAATAACTCATTATTTCGTTACAATTTCACGCTCACTTGTCAATCAACAAGTTTTTATCGTTCAATTCGGTAAAAAACAGAATAATAAATTAATATTTAGGCAACGTACAGTAAATAGAAACCTATTAATATTTACCTAAATGAGTTTTTTATAGCTATTACTAAATTTTGCAATAAAATTTTAGCTGCAAATGAAGAACAATTGAAAAAGGCCAAAAGTCACAAGAAAGGTCATGTGAGCAAGGGATTCAAGAGTTCCAGTAGCAAGAATGAGGAAGAGAAATCTGAGAGTTTCTACGACGAGGCTCATGATGAAGCTGATCACAAGATAAACGGTCATAATGCTGTTGCCCACGGAGAGAACGCACAGCAAGGATTCAAGGGTGCTCATGAGGAGAAGATTCTGGATGCTAACGCTCAGGGCAAGGAAGGACATCATGTGTCGGAGCAGAAAATTGATGACTCGAAGGCAAATAAGGTAAGAGAAAATTTGTATACTCTTTATCCAAGTTGTGCAAGCTTATTATATTTTATTTTGTAACAAGTCATAGGATTTGTTGTTATGGTTTAGGTCAACTAACAGAGCCACTAACATTATATTCAAAATTACATAGTTTCAGGCTTTTTAGAAACTGGGTTGGGATTATATTTTGACCTTTTGATAGGTACCTATACCTAGTTAAAATGTTTTCCGCGTAAAGTATTAGTAATGTTTTAGTATTTATATCAGTCTAATGGTCCCTTTATTACTCTGCATCAGGAGTCACCCAATGGCGGACCGCGGTCCCGATTCGGACTGCTGACCTATAATTTTGCTAGTAATCATTTACCAAACGAACCGCGACATCATATTATTTCTTAAAACGTATCCCAAATAAAACTAATTGGTGATCCCTGCCCTACATGGTAGGTAGATAAGAAACTAAAAATAAATTGGTAACCTACCTATCTCGGGCTACATACTCGTAAATAGAAGCATCCATTAAAATAGGGTGTGCCGATAAATATATATATATCTGGTTTTAGTACCTAAGTCTAAACAAAATACCCTGTATTTAGGTCTTATCAGTTTTATCATTATTTATAGACTAGCGTATTTGAAATGTCAGCAGAACTGGCGGGGTCCGCTAGGACCGATGCCTGCCGGGGCCGCGGGAAAGTCCGAAAGGGATACCGTGGCCCCTGGCAACGTACAGGCAACTGAAGAAACGCGGCTAGGTTTTAGTCAGTAAGAGTCTGACACGCCCTCCCGCTCCGCCCAGAGCGGGAGAAGTTATTTAAAAAAAAAGGCTAGCGTATTTGGAAGTGGTTTTCTAGCTTTTGAGAGACTAAACATGTTTCAGTATTTAAAACTTTCAGCCTCTGGTCCTTGTAATCTTGTCAACATAATACAGAATACTACAGCTATGTCTGTTTTGTCGCCAACACTACTTAACAAATTCCAAGCTTCAGAAACCATAAGTATCACTCAAAACAATGTTCATAAAAGCAAAGCTAGGGATGCAAGAAGTGCCGAAAAGTATCGATAACTATACAGTATCAAAATTTTAAAAAATTATTGATATCGAATTCGATATATCGAAAATATCGGAGAATTAAAAAAAAAAAATTGTGCTTAATGAAATTCTTTAATTCACTTTAATTCATACAAATACCAAACTAGGACTATCATTTCTGATGTAAAATCTTAAATTAATAAAACATTAATAAAAATAAGTCATACTGAATTCCAGCGGTAAAACCGCTGGAATTCAGTATGACTTATTTTTATTCAAATTATTTATTATTTTTATTCATTTTATAAAATTTATGTCAGTGGCGACAACGGCGTTGCTATTGGAAATAGATCGTATTTGATACATTTTCGATACTTGTTAATTTATATCGATAAATCGAAAATTATTTCGATACACATTTCGATATTTCGAAAAAAAAAACAATGTATCGATAAATCGATATTTTTTTCTACAAGCCTAAGCAGAGTATAAAATTAAACACACAACTTATTTATTATAGAACAAATACCAACTTTTACGGCTCATTTAATGTTGCTTTAGTATATACATTGTTTAAATTGAAAACAGTTGCCTCTAAGCTCGTTAAACAGAAATGTCTGTGGGTAGGTCCGCTATAAAAGCCATTGAATAAAACCACCAGATGTTTCAGCTACTTTTTAGGGCTTTGGTGTAAAATGGTGGAAATAAAATTGTACTAAATTGTTTCGTTAACCTCACTTTTCGGATTAGCTAAATGGTTATTTCTGAAAAAGTAAAATGGTCCAGACTTTCGTTTCTGATATTTCGTTTTATCGTCCTTTGTTGCTGTGAAAAGAATGTTTAATCACACAATTGATTGAACCATTTGTCTCAGTGCTAATTAGCACATTTAGAGCTTTAGGTACCTACAGAAAGAGCTCTAAATAACATCACGATTGTATTCCTTGAAGGGTTAGGCAGAGGTGTACCTGTAGGTAGACCTACATTTTACCAGTTATGTTTACAATTAAATTAAATTATAATGTCCCCACTGCTAGGACACAGGCCTCCACTCTGTGATCAGGAGTGAGCTGGCTGCTGGATGTCACATGTCTTCGATTTTTTAGTTCTAGGACATGCCGGTTTCCTCACGATGTTTTCCTCTACCGTTGGTTATGTTTAACACTTTCGACTGCACCCACTTTTCATAAAACTCATACGCCATGCCGCCGTATATATTGGAAGTGAACCCTCCGGGAGGGTTACCTACCTGGCATTACGTTTGCTCTAGAGTTAACCATAGCAGACGGTCAAGGGCAGTAGGTTTAAAACCGTGTTATAAAACACTGTAAAATGAAGTAAAATAGTGTTTTCAGGGGGGTTTTGTCGCTATACGTAGTTACCGTTTGATTATTTGTAACCAAAATATACATCAGATTTTGCTTTATAATGCTGTATTCGCTAAGACATCTACACCTACATTTAAAATGAGCCCTCCGCGAGGGTTTCCGGCATCTCATATGCGAAATAGGTGAAGCCTCCAGGAGGGGTCCCGGCACTGAACCTGTTAAGTCCCATGTAATAGGGGGCAAGGCTATTGCCCAAAACCGGGCACAAATCCAAACTTCAGGCTGCTCTATATGTGTTCATAATGTCATGACGTCATAATCTACTTTATCATTTCATGAAACGACATCATAGCTACTCCTCTCTTTTGTGCATCCTCAAACTATGCCATACTAACCATTCTTCTCTGTTCCCAGGGCGAGTACCTCCAAAAAGGCTACAAGGGTGGTGCCGAAGTCTTGGAGAAGTTCAACAACCTCGGGGCTCACTCGGTGCATGGACACCAGGAGGCCACAGGTGGCTATCAGCAGAACAAGGGCATCCTGCCCATTCACCGTTAAAAACTGTACCTTTTGATAAACGGCGATAATAAAGAGATTTTTTGAAGCTTGGTAATTGATGTATTACTTCATACTCTTTTAATAACTATTAGAGTAGCATTGTAAAAACAAAAACTGATGTGCAATTAGGTCGATCTTTTTTTTTGGTAACGTGTTGGAAATCCTCATGGATGTCCTCCGTCCTGGGGCGGAGTCTCTCAGACTTCTACTGACCCCGTGTTCCCTCGCATACTTGCACCGGAGGCTACGGGAGCACTTAAGCATGCTTCAACGCAGCCCTCGACTGGTGCCAGCCCGCCATAATGTCAATAGTAGGTCGTCGATGCTATAGAATTGTTTCTTCATATTCTTAAACATAATTATCAAAAAGAAAGATTACTTTAGATTCGGAAATCGATGGTTTTGGTTGTTTTATTTGATTATTTTTTTGCCAACGACTTCTGAAACTCCTTCTTAATTTGAAGCCAGTTAAAAATAGTGCAGTACCTACACAAATTTTATGAAATTTCAGGATTTTATGAATAAAGGGGTAGCAATGTTCCTCAAACTGTAGAAGCATAATATTTGAATGTCTGGAAACATAAGAAGTCTATCCTAACACAACTTTTTATTGTTATTCAGAATTCGATTTGATAAAGATTTCTTACCAAAAATACGTTTTAGAGTTCTGATATCAACTCTAAAATATATTTTTGGTATCATCTCGATTCGAAAAATATTTCTCTATTTTTATAGTTAATATTTTCTTGTCAAGTATTGTGGAGTCCCCAATAGAGCCATGATTGTTTTTCTTCTATTCTTAGATCGCTTGTTTAAAATTCAAATATATTTCCGTTTATAGGCTCTTTGATTACCTCAAAAGCCCTTAAGAAGTTAGTTACTCGAGGGTGTAAAGATAAGGACTGAAAGAAGTATCTTACCTTTATATTTCTTTTGATAATAAAAGCTTCATCATCGTCATCATTTCAGCCAAAAGACGTCCACTGCTGGATATAGGCCTTCCCCAAGCACCATCACTTCGACCGATTCTGTGATGCGCTAAGGCAGCCCACGAAATTCAAATGTTCTTACGTTTTTTGCAATATGCAGATCAGTATCATGTTGTATGTTGATCTACATATGATTCGCGGCTATATCAAATGTTTATTTATAGAATTATAATCATAAAAATCACCTATACAACTCTCTTAGTTCATGTAATCCTATTGAATGTCTACTTCATGAAATCATGACATTTGACGTGTATGCTAACTTATGGAGTTGTATTGCTGATTGTAATGATTATAATTATGTAAAGCCATATTTGTTAGGGTCGCGAATCGTATTTTAATCAACATAAAACCTGACATAGACCTGCAAAATGCAAAAGACTACTACTACGTTAGCGCATCCCCCTTAATTAAAGATAAAAAAACCAATAAGCTTTTATTATCTTTACAAGGGGCTCAAACACAATTAGAACCCAGGTGTACTGTACAGGAGTAGCTCGCCGTCCGTTAAGGACCAAGCCCGGGTCGACGGCGCGTTGTGTTCCACGCGCGCCTCAAAGAGATATCAGCGAATGAAGGGGTCCGATGAGACCATTGCCTGCCGGGGTTGCGGGAAAGTCCGAAAGGGATACCGTGGCCTCCTGGCATTGCACAGGCAAGAGAAGGAACACGGGTGGGTTTTAGTCAGTAAGAGTCTGACACGCCCTCCCGCTCCACCCAGAGTGGGAGGAGTCATTTGATGATATCCAACACAAAAAAAAAAAAAAGGTGTACTGTACAGGATGCAATAACGATAAATAGCCTATTGGTATGACTGTCTAGTTCAAGAACGTACCTACTAGGTACCTATAAGCTGTTCATTATGATCCAACTTCAGCCGACCCTTTTCAATTTGCTGAATAAACAAAAATTTACGAACTATAAAATAAATTGTTTGTCTTATTTGTTTTAGTATATTCGTATATGTATGTGTATTTATATTTAGATACATTATATTATCTATATAGTTCTAATGAATATAAAATATTTAAATAAATATTTATTCCACAATTTTTGATATTGCACCTACCACTGTTTGTCTCTGTATCATCCAAAGGTTGACTGGTGTACTGGTGTGCTTAAATTGATAAATAAGAACACACACTTTTTCACAACCTTATAAAAGCAGGTTGCTTATCTTTAGCTAGGTACTTCGATCCCTGACCTATTAGGTAACGACAAGTAGAAACTGAACGAAACCATCATAATGGTTAATTAACTCGCTTAATTATGTTATAAACTTATTAGGTTTTATCTATTCAATTAAGTAGTTTCACTTGTTATAAGTGAGGTACCTACTACTACTCTTTGCTAGAGACTAAAATCAGTAAATTGTCAATAGGCAGTTGGTTTATCCATATTAATTTAAGCAATAATTATAATATACCTTCAGACTAAGTATTTATTCAATATCTTCAAATGTTCCTGATTGATTTTACGTAGGAGTAAAATGATATCTAAATATAAAAGGAAAATCCAAATAAACCACAAATATATTTTATTCGTTAAAATAACAAAACGGTAACATGCAAATTGTATTTAAATTTTCAAATTAACATGCATAAATATAAAATTAAAATGTTAAAAGCTATCCTAATAAGAGAATGCAGAACCCGTTCCGTTGTAATACACTAAGTACTCATTTCCATTTGTAGGAATGCTTTTGCTCCATTTACTGTCATCGTATTTAGCATAAAATTGTGAATACTTATTACAGAATTTGGAAATGAAACGAGTTGGTGTTAAAAGTACAAAAAGGAGCCTTATTTTACAATATTATGACAGAAAGACAGAAATGATTTTGGTATTGGTATAATAACTAATGTTACACGCTTTTTTACTTTTCGAATGCCTTATAGGAAGCTAAATTAAAAAATATATGTTGCAGTAAAAAGTCTATGGTTTTGAAGACACTGATCACCATGGAATTGGTATGTACTTAAGGAACAACTAATATAAAAGCAAATCTAATCGAACCTCGTAAGCTTCGTTCTTTCATTAAATGGACATTTTCCGTAGCCATTGCAATAAACACCGGGCGATCTCAATGGACTGTTTGACACATAGCCCGATTCACTACTGCTACTGAAAGACCTAGAAAACAAATCACCCGATAAAGTTTTTTTACGAAATAGTAATTAAAACAGTAAAATTGATTTGTTATGATCATTTGGCAGAGACAATTGTGTGTGAGAAAAAGTTGATTTGGTTTATTGACCGTGAAGGTTCGATTTTAAGCGTAGTCATAATATCAATTAAACATTTATTTTCCTGAGTAAAACAAAATCATTCACTCATTAACCAAGCAGCTAAAATAATAACCAAAATAATGTAAATAGAAAAAAAAATGTCCCTGGAATATAAATTAAACGCTGCATAATTCAAATTTCGAACGCGCACTTTCACTCATTCAGCGCAACGCCAACGATCGGAATTCAATTTGAGGTAAATGTAATATACTAATGAAGGGTTCGAGAACATCATTTTATATTATTTAAATAAAAATACAATAAAAGCACCTCCGACTTTTCAAACCAGTTTGCAGTGGAAACTACACAGTTAGGACAGCGACGTCTCATACTTAATATCATACTTTTAAATAAATCTACTTTCTGAACAAGGGTTCACACAATATTGGATAACCAAACAAAAACCTGAAACAGGCTAAGATGAGAGACATTATTAAGGGAGCAAAATAATGTACAATATGACACAGAACATTAACATAAGCCACATGTCTTTTCCCAAACCATTTCATCCCCATATCTCGAGTCTTGACGTAAAATAATATAATATTCCTGTCATATACAACGTGCTGTCATACAATGTAACACAGGCCTAAAGAAATAGGCTGAATAATTCAGTTTACCAATGCCGCACGTGGTAATAAAAAATAAATGTGTATTTTTTATGGAAATTCGCACTGGCACACGCGAGCAAATTTTTGGATGCGTTCAGAATACCATTAGAGACTCTTTAAAAAGTTGGAGTACCCAGCGGACTCAGGAGTAGGCGGAGTGAAGACAGTTGACGAAATCTTGTTGGACGTATTTGAACGCTGAAAAAGAAAATATAAGTTTTCAGGTAAACGTGATTTGTTTGGAATTCAGTTCGCAGTTGGTGTTAATAGCAAGAAATATCGTCTTAGCAACAACATTATAATAGAAAAGGCGCTTTTTTCTTGCATACAGGTTGCCGTTAAGGGCTTTTGATCGCTGACCCGGCTAAATTCAAGAGCTGTAAACATCTACTACAAGACCCAGGGGTTGGTACATAAAAAGGAGAGTAAAGCTATAGGAACATAATATTACACATTACATAAAATATTCTGATGCTCTGCACGAATGTTAATTGTAAAGTCAAAGCATTGAGATCAATTGAATCTCAATGAGTCAAAGTCAAAGGTTTTTATTTGATAACAGATATCAGAGATTACAGGGGTTTTACCTGGGGAACAGAAAATGCAAATATAAAAATAAACGAAAACGACTATTGGAAACGTTAATTAATACTCAGTGACGGGTATTGCACGGCTACTGTTCCCAATTAACTAGAACTTTTCGTCCAATGTTCAGTTTTGTTTATCTGTTCACGATTAAATAAGATACATTCCTAGGAAAATAATCACTTCTAATCATGTAAAACAGACTATCCTGTAAATTGGTTTCGGCATTTCTTGTCACTCAGGGATCAGTAAGCTAGGAATTGCCAGCGCCATTAGTTTTAAAATACGTGATTTCAAAAATCCAATTACAGAAAGAACCATCCTTTCATTTCGTAGTTCTGGCATTTCTCATTTTTATCATTCATTGTATATATACTTACCTACTTCTTTCGAGGTTTAACAAACATATCGAAAAAATACGATAATCACCTGACTATGAGCACTCATGTTCGCAGACCTCTGCTTGCTTATCCGGGTCGGAGTGACGAGGTTTGACTGATACTGCTGAACCTGAGGTCAAAATGTTATCTTTATTGTAATTTTAGTATACCGGACCCTGGCAGCTTGAGATATCTGTCAGTCTTGGGACGGGGTACTCCCTTGGTCTAAGTAGCTAGACCTCCTCATTAAGAGTTAATTTTAAGTATACTGTGACGAAAAAAGACACAATAAGTATTATGACAATATTAATTATTTCTACGTAATATCTTGCCCCGGTCGGTTCGTGGATGTTAAACTGTTGGCCCGTCCGTCATTCGTAGATCTTTGACTGTCGTTACGGGTAGTCAGAATCCCAAGTCTGACAACCAGTCTCACCAAGGGATATCATGTTACCCAGTAACTGGTTTGTGGAGGTCGGATAGCTGCATCAGGTAAGACTTGAAGCGACGCCAACATAGTTGAAAAAGCGGGCCAGATTTTTATTCAAGAGGAGCAACAAACAGTTTCAATATTAAACATAGAAGCAAGAAATACACAAAACATATATGTATACAATATTGCAGCCTAGATCGCTGTTCACAGATTAACGATAGGATACAATAATACAGTGAAAATAATCGTTAGGGTTACAAACACAAAATTAACTTTCATGTATATTCACTATGTAATGAATATATAATTTATTATATGTGAAAATATAATTTGATGAGCTTTGAGAATTCGACGTGAAGTCAGTAACTTCATCGTCATTCTAATTAAGTATACATACACAGCAACGCAAATGTAAAGGTAATATTTATGGTTTCATGATAACCTCAGAGAGATTTCTTCAGGCAATGATAACATAAGTCAATGTTTCATGGATAGCAACGGTAATAAATAATATATTTTTATTTTCAAACAAGATAATATTTACATAATATAGGTATAAGCTAACAGAGTTAAAATAACAATAAGAAAATGTATATATAAAAAAGAGGGGAAAGAACCATAGGGCATCAAAAATGTCCTCAACGCTGTCAACAGAAAAAGTGCCCAAAAGGCTGGCAGCTTTGCCACGTTGTACGTATAGCAATTATAGTTTTTTTTCCAAAAAAATAGGCCAGCCCTCTGGGGCCCAAGTCTGCTATTTTTATAAATTCGTCATTTCAACACGATCCCATTGTCATTTTGCTAAAAGTTCGTAATCTGCTAAATTCATAATGGGCGATCATTGGTTGATCACTGTATTCCACAAACACGATTCTCGTAACGAATTAAAAGAAATGACTGCAATGACGTTCTCATGTTAGTTCACTGTCAAAATTTTTGCAGATTACCGCCTAAGTCAGTCATTTATTTTTCATTATGTACGAGATTACCAATAGATGCCATTTCTTTCAATGGAGTGTCAGTGGCTGACCGTTGGTAAGTCCTAATGACGTCAATATGTTAGTAGATTACCAAACTTGTCAAAATCAACAATTATGAAATCAATGATAGACCATTCTGACACTATTGTAATAGCAGACTTGAGGCCCTGGTCATGTGAAGAATCGACGAATACTGAATGATGACTTTGATTATATACCTAGACGCAATGACACTAGATGATATACACAAAAAATTACCTAGATGTGAAAAGCTTCTTGCTACTTTGTACCTATAGATTAGATATTGAGTACCTACCAGCATTTTCCAATTTCAGACCTCGCAGTTTATTTCAGCTAAATTCCTTTTGTTTCTTGCTTCATTACAATTTTATTCAACAAGGAATTTCAATTACGAATCGAAACCGAAACGCATTTACAATACAAGAACATTAGGTATCTTACTAATACATTTTCCTAATAACATCTGCTAATATTATGTGTGTGATAAGGCCCGGGAAATACTTCGGTACGTGATCTATGAACTATTAAACTAAACAAAACAAATGGAAACTATCTAAAAATAAATGGACACGGTACGTGTAACATACTTTAGTCAAATCAAATTTGAGTAAATCTTACGTTAGAAAACAAGCCTAGTAATTATGCCTATTAGTTCGTCACCTAACACATGTCCAGTACAATCCATGGTCTGTAGTCGGACTAGTCCAGAGTCCAGAGCATAATTGTTAGGTTAAATGATGATTTCCTTTCCTTGTGCCGATTCCAGGTCTTTCCCGTCATCCAGATTGTAAAATTGTGTAATGTGTCATACAATAATAATAACTTTTCTTATTCTTTTGTCACACCTCATAATGAGCCTTTAAGAGGGAACAGGGTCTGTGATTCTCCATACAAATGTATTCCCCTTTATTCTTTCTGAATAATGCCTCTAGAGTATTTTTTTTTTTTTTCATAAAATCAAGGTCTGCTGTAGACACGTCCCTGTTATTTCCTTTTTATCAGCAATTTATCGGTAAAGAAAATATGACCTTCCAAAAATTACAAAAATATCCCATGTTTAACGCCGTGATTAGAGTAATAAGTACCAGACAAATTCGAAAAGTTTTTAACTTTAAAAGAAAACGATAGGAGCAGACATGTACTCTTTCTTAAAAATTGTATGTAAAAAATAATCAAATCGGTTCAGTTTTCGAGGAGAAAAAATGGGAATACGAAACGTCGATCTGGTAATTTTTTTGTGATATAATTGGTCTGAGCTGCAGTTGTCCCTATCGCACCCTACGGGGGCAGAATTGAGGTAAGATGACGGCAATAGTTTCTTTAAATACCAATTTTTCAAATTCCTCGCAGGCCCTTTTCCCTCTGAAGGTACCATTCCGTACCCGACCGCAGGCAGCAACTGCACGTGACGTGTCGCGGCGTCATGTCGTTGCAGTCATGATTCCGATTCCGGCAGTAGCCCGTATTCCAGTTAGTAGATAGAAGATAGAAAAACGTGTTATCGCTCGAGCGTGGGCGGCACTACTGGTGTGCGGTCGGGCTGCACGTGACGCCTATCACTCGCCCGTAGCTAACAACGACGTGTCGCTAGCTACGGAAGGTATTTCATAGAAATTCATAGAAACCAGTCGTGTCACGGAGACTCGTCGCCTGCAGTTGCCTCCTGCGGTCGGGTACGGAATGGTACCTTTAATGTTGCTCCTCACTTTGAAAAGTAATGAGCTGTAATCTACCAAGCGTGCCCAGTGTGGGTTGGTAGATGTTTTCCTTCACCGTTTTGAGAGCAGTGGTGATGAAATAATATACACAAAGTAAAGAGTTTTCCTGGGTTCGAACCCACGACCTATATAAGTAGGTAGGTAAATGAACTAATATTTTCATTTTAGTTTTCCAATAATACTTCATTATTGGAAAACTGAAACCGATTTCTGTTTTAGATGGTTCTCGATAATAATTTCCGCAAAGAAACAGTTATCAAGTCACATTATTTAGTAAAACAAAAAACAATATTAAAGTTGCTTACCGAAAACGGCGTACTTTTAGCATTACGCTTATAAGTAGGGGTGGTCTGCACGAAGCTCGGTGATATGTTGCTCCCCGGCGATATGGGGATGTTGAACGGCGATACTTGCTCTGAAAATGTATCCCCTTGCGTACATTTGAGAACGTCCTATATGTATAATATATACCACATAAATGGGTATCAAAATACGTTCAGCAGTTTAATTTTTGGGCGATAAAAAATTGTATATGGAATGTTTTGTTACAGGTTCAGTTGCTACGGGTTCCCATTGGAATGTTCACTTTTGTTTATATCTCTTGTTTGGTAACTTATGACTTACTTTTTTAACGTCATCGTCACTACTTCAAGTGATTAATCTAAGCTTTCTAGATTGTAATCTTCAAACCTATGCAGTTACGTAATAGACAGTCTGTGACCAAAATTAGGCATTGCAATATCATACTACAATCACTAACCCATATTATATCAAACTTGTTAATCACCATTATCTTCGAGGATATCATGGCCTGGACTCTAGTCCAGGGGCCCAAGTCTGCTATTTTTATAAATTCGTCATTCCAACACGATCCATTGTCATTTTGCTAAAAGTTTGTAATCTGCTAAATTCATAATGGTCAATCATTGGTTGATCATTGTATTTCACAAACACGATACTCGTAACGAATTAAAAGAAATGACTCATATCCTCATATCATAGTCTGTGAAATGACTGCACAATGACGTTCTCATGGTAGGTCACTGATCAAAGGAACTGTCAAATTTTTTGCAGATTACCGCCTAAGTCAGTCATTCATTTTTCATTATGTACGAGATTACCAATAGATGCCATTTCTTTCATTGGAGTGTCAGTGGCTGACAATTGGAAAGTCATAATAACGCCAATATTCTAGTAGATTACCAAACTTGTCAAAATCAACAATTATGAAATCAATGATAGACCATTCTGACACTATTGTAATAGCAGACTTGAGGCCCAGGCCGTCTTACCGACTCCCATGTCAATTTAGAGGTATGAGGAACAGGGTGTAAAGTTCACTCATCCTCTTTAGAAAAGGAGGTGTCGTGTTTGGCGAGCAACTGCCCAACTATTGATGTCGGGAAAGGTATGTATAAATGGTGTTCGCGCGGTAAACTGTATTTGCTCGATGCTGGATTTATGTGAGGTCAATACTAAATGATTATAGATCCTAAAGTGTCTGTTCGTTTGTTACATCTTGGCACCTGAACTACTTTACCGAATTCAACATAGCCCAGAGAATGACATGAGGTACTGCTTGTATGAGTAGGTTAATTAATAATCAGTCTATAATCTTACCACTGCTGGGACACAGGCCCCCTCGGCCTCCTCTGACCGTAATCCACCACGCGGGCCCAGTGTGAGTTGGTAGATGTCACATGTCTTCGAATGTTTGGTTCCGGGACATGCCGGTTTCCTCATGATGTTTTCCTTCACCATTTTGAGAGCAGTGGTGATGAAATTATTTACTCAAAGTAAAACGCCTGCTTGGGTTCGAACCCACGACCTATAACTCGTAAGTCCGTTACCACTGGGCCACCCCTGCTCTCTATTCTTGCCTGTCTATTCTGTAAAATCTCATCGTGAAAACTAAGGTGAGCTCATGAGCATTCAGGCACTTGATACTAGGGATTGACACTTACTGATAGCTGTTTTTCTCACCTAAGTTTTAACGCTGAGAAAAACAGTATTGCTCGGCTAGTCTACAATAAAGCTAAAGTAAGTTATCTGTTACTAGATTGGTTCGCCAACTGAGCTTCTAAACTCCGGATAGTTCTGTGATATTCCTTCAGTTGGGTGTGCTGTTTCTGACATAACTCGGTCATGCGTTTTAACTCGGTCCGTGCCGTATAGAATTTCTTTGTCTGGAACAAGAAAATGTGATAGTATTTCTAAAAATATGAAAAATTGGAAAGGATACAATTCAATTTCCTTTTCCTGAGAACTTAAGTCACTCCCATAGGAAGAAAATAAGATAATATGTTAACAGGGACCACAGAGTCTTATGGACTTGGTATGTATATGTCGCAGTTAGATGGTTGAAGCCGTGATATAGTCATATTCCTAGGGATATAGGTATATACCGTAATATAGTTATATGAAAGCGGTTCATGACTGTCGGAGTGCCCTAATTTTGTTACTGCGTCCAACTTCGACATAGCGCTCGTCAGCCTCTGCCGCGTCACCGCTCGCTTCACTCGCTGGGCTCGCGCGTAGTTGGTCACGGTTTCGACCTAACCTAACCTATTTTGTTGGAGTGCCCTAATAGTTATATTACTAGATCGTGCTCGTATCATAGTTATATTCCTAGTAACACAGTTATGAACCGTTTAAATATAACTATATTACGGTATATAGCTATATCCCTAGAGGTATTACTATTTCACGGCTATAACCATCTTACTGCAACATATATAAATGACTACGCAATCAACTTTGTTGCGGTTTACACAATCTTTTTCCGATTCTGGAAGGTTTATGTGTAACATACATTCATTTTAAACTTATACATAATAAAGAAATATCCATATATTTTTAAGCCGTAAGACCGTGCGAAGTTGGGGCGGGTTGCTAGAAGGCAATACAAAATTAATTTTCCTGGATGAATTATTTATAAAATGGCTATGCTTCTTAATGGCAATGGCTGTTGTGTTCGGTGTTCTCGTGACAGGTCTCATTTCAAGTCCGTAAGTGATGCAGTGAGATTCGCTACCTATATGTCAACTGTCAAAAACAACAAACTTTGACGGCCAATCACCAATCCTTTTGCCAAGCGTGGTGATTAGAGATTATGCATAGCACAAGGTTTTTGTAAGAAGTTCTTAGGTATGGTGGACATTAACGGGTTTGTAATAGCAAGTATGCCTAGAATAATGATGACGCAAATATCAAACGTAAAAAAATGTTGATTTCTAGTTTCAGTAGGTAATAACTTATTGAGTAGGTATTAGGTAAAAACCATTGGCGATTTTTATGCCTTCCTAGTTACACTTTTTTTTTACTAGGTACTTTTTTTGCATTAACTCAACATAAAAATGTATAAAAGCTATTTTCAACTTTGAAAAGCAATTCTAAAACGTAATCTATAGAATTTAATTAACTAGATAGCTAAAGGCAAGAAAATTACTTACTGATTGCAATAAATAAGATAACAACCGCCGTCTGTGTTGCCTCTGAAATTGTAACACCTCACAGGACTTTTTAATTAATTCCTCTGGATCGGTAAAGTAATCTTGAATCTCTTGTTTCATCTTAAAATGAAATCGTAAATGAGAAAATTATATTCCAAGGTATTGTAAGAAATTGGTAGGTAATACATACGTCTGGAACGAGTTTCATGATGGAACACGGTGCTCGGCATATTAAACATGTACTGTCTTTACCGCCTACAAGAAATTTACATAAGTAATGATTAATATTTCATCCATGTACAGATATCAATCCTTTTATTTGTATGAAGTTAAAGAATAATCTTACCTTTTTCTAAGCAATTGTTACAAAACATGTGGCCACATGATGTTAAATGCAGAGTAGTTCCAGGTTCTAACTGAGTATAACAATTGTTGCAATGAATCCAGTCCATATTTAAATAATCGTTAACTATCTTTAAATTAAAACAAGATGATTGACGCACAATCATAATTTTAATGTTTTGACATTCCAAAAACTTTTTTTTTTAGTTCTATAGTTGGTCCTATTGTGCAATGTTATGTTATGTCTCATATGGACAAAACATATTCTAAAAATAAGTTTGAATGTATCTTTCATTATAAAATAAAAGTAAATAGGTATGCTTCCCGAAAATTATATTCTATTATTTTCCGTGTGATTTAAAAAGGTCACATGACATTTTTTTTCATTCAAAATGTATACTTAAGTAACACTATCACATTACCATAGAGGAAAGCAGATGGACATTAACAAAAAAATATTTGGCCGTTATGAAAATCTCAAAAATTACTGTTCACAACTTATTACCACAGACTACATAGAGATACTACCGTATCTTATTACTAATTATCATTTTGATACCACGTCCCCGCCGGCTTGACCGAAAAAAAAATGCATAATAATATGACTTTTCATAAAATATTATCGTTTCAAAAAAAGAACGCAGATGTGACATTGTTTTTTTATACACAATTTACGAGACTTGTACTACGTAGGTACTTTATATTTTTCTATAGAAGTGGATTGTGTAAAGAAAAATGCAACCTATCGTTATGTCGCATTTAGGTATATTTTGCATGTCCACCATGCTAATAAGGAAGAAAATAAATCTTAAATAAATAGCCACGTTCGGCTTTGTATTGTATTATTTAATCAAGCTCATGGTCCCAAGCGAGCGATGACTCTTGTGAACTGAGTAGGAATATTGAAGAATGAAGATCGATACGAATACTAGAAAGACACAGGGCCGCTAAGGTAAACAATAAGTATAACAAAATTAATTCAATAATAAACATGATTGAAAACAATTTATAAGTTTACATGCTCAGGTAAGACCAATTTGTGTGTAGGTATGGTTATGCTAATAACTTTGTATGAAATACCTAGCCAACGTTGATCTTCTAATTGGTGCTAAACTATTTTGTGTAATAGTTTATTCTGTGAAAATATTCTAGTTACTATGCTTACATAGTAACTAGAATATTTTAACCCGGAAAAATACAGTTTAAGTAGCTACACCGCTTACGGTGTAGCTACTTAAACTGTATTTTTCCGGGTTTAATTAACGATGCTGTCTGAATTCCGGCTGCATTAAGAAAATGTAGCAGTTTTACTTTGGTCCTAAAGAAAAGCTCACATTCAACGCTTCGGATGTAAGTGATAATTACGTATTATGTAGAATTATTTTGATGATATGTATCGATGATTATCTCAGTATCTTATCTACACCATCTGAAGTCTATATCGCGCACCGTTTTCCAATTAGCAACACACGGGACACAGTGCAGCGCAAACCTCACAAGTCAATCGTCCGCGAATACAGTGTCTGCCTCCGTGTTCGTTAATACATGGTGAAACAATCACAATAAAGATAACGTGAGAATATAAAAGAAGTTGCTTGGACGGTCCGCGGTAGTAAGGCGATAGCACGCGAGCTTGCCTTGACCATGGCAATAAAATACATTTATCTGATAGCCCTAACATGTGTTTGTGTGCACAGCAAATCGTCATGTATGTTCTATTTTTAAAGTGTTCTATTTTTTAATTTTTTTTCTTCTGCTTCTCATTTTATTTACGGAATGACATTTTTATCTCAAAAATTTTAGAGTTTTATGTTTTATTTATGGAATTCGGTTTTTAAATCTGAATTATAGATAAAAAAATAATTGTCTTTTTTTGCAGTAAATTGTGTTGTTAAAGTGTTGTGACTCCAGTTTACCGGTATTTTGTGTTTGTTCACCGAAATTCATAAGAATATAACAATGGAAAATATGGTATCTTATCAAGCAATAGAGAACCTACTTAGTTAAAAACTACAATTGCATCCAAAGTGATAATGTAAACGACTTTAGTAATATCGGATAGGCTATCAGTTTTTAGTAATGTAGCCAAGCCAATGTAAAGACGCGAAATCTTTGACATTTACCCCCGACTCTTATGAGCAAATACTTACGCGTTTTGTAACTTTTTGCTTAGAAACAACCAATCTGATACATTCTAAGCATGTTCAGAGTTTATGTAATGTTTTTTATGTAGCATATCGACAAAACAATCTGCACTTTTAATAAAATTCGATATAAAGATGTTATTTTCCGATTCTAATATTTCTTAAACAGAATGGTCCATAAATTGTAGTAGAAACCATTTTCTCGGTGTGTTTATTCGATTCGAATCCCGAATTTCGTGAATCGATTATTGTTCGATTTATGTGTGTAAATTATTATCTCGATAAATTATCTAGGATCGAATTGTTCGGTAAGACTGAGATCAGAGATCTTTCTTGAAATCATTATGTAAAAATACTGGTTTATGTATATCTTACTTTCACAATCTTTATTTTGGATGCATATACAATACCGATACCTATTCGGGTATTAGGTATTATGCTGTTCAAATTATAAAAACAATAATGGCAAAGTTCGTAAAATTTGTGAGAAATGTTTTCATATCCCGAAGGTCAAATAACATGTTATTATTTCATAATAAACACGTATTATCAGATTAATAACATGAGTTCGTTGACATTGAAACAATAATGGAAAATAGTTGGTACTTAACATACCTATTGTAGGAATAAGTCAGATACTTATTTTAAAAAATTAAGTCAATATGACTGAAAACTATTCCGGGATATATGTGTACCGATTTTCCGAAACTAGTTGAAGTTATCCCGGAATGTTACTTTTTCTTTCCAGCTCAAAGCAAGATAATTCGTAGGTCAGTTAAGTAGGTAAGTTCTTAGATTCAGATTACGATTGTTGTAGTTATCAACATTTCATAAAACACAAGAAACCTTTAGTTGCAAATGTAAATAAATATTTGACCCCTCCAAGGCCTGCAAGAGTCGAATACTTATTTGAACTGTCAATTGTTATGTTGTAGTTAAACTATGCGTCCCGTCGCAGTACCTAGAAGCATGTCAGCTCATGGCAAATGCCCCGACGAAGTCCAAGACGCAAATTGAATGTGTACCAGCCAGAGACAGGTAAGAAAATATTAATATTACAAAGTTTAAAAGAGGTTTGATCGAAGATTAAGTAAGCTATGCTTGCCGAGGTCAGTCCGTGGATGGGTGACTATCCATTATAAATCTAGTCTCCTCGCCTCGCCTCCGTGCCTCGGAAAGTACGTTAAGCTGTTGGTCCCGACCGTCATTTGTCTTTGACAGTCCGTAACGACTGTCAAAGATCTACAAATGTCAGAAGCCCGTAAATCTGACAACCAGTCTTATCAAGGCGTATCATATTACCCAGTAACTGGTTTGTGGATGTCAGATAAAATGGTATGCAGCTGCATCCAGTTAGACTGGAAGCTGACCCAAATCTAGTTGGAAAAAGACTAGGGAGAGTTTATAATTATACCACCACCACCGAGTGGGTCCCATTAAACGCAAGATGACATCGCTGCAGGCCAAGGCGAAGATGGCAGTACGAGCTTCCTAGTCTCCAACCGAAAGTGAGAACGTTGTATGTAGGCTTAACCGACTGTAAATCTGTGGACCATTTTCCATTTTGCTAAGTACCTGGTACTTGTTGATTAGACCTTGACCCCTCATACCTATTAACACTGTAATTTGAGAACATTATAAAAACCATTTAATTTTAAAAGAGTATTCGTGGAGTTTCCGGCTCTTCTCCATATCAAACGACCAATTGGAACCGTGCACCTAGATTCTGACTTTTTTTTTTTTTTTTTGTCAATAATGTTGGTGTCAATAGTGCCCTTGTGGTTTATGTGAAATTTAAAAAAAAATGAATTTGAAAGGACTAGCAAAAGACAGAACTATCTAGAAAAAAGAGAGGGAGGCCTTCGCCCTAAAGTGGGACGATACTGGCTAGTGGAATTAGATTAGAATATTAAATTAGTTATTGCCCCTCACTGGCAAAGTACACATAAGTACATTTGGTTCGAGTAGGTATTGAACTTTTCGCTTTTGCTTTTCGCGATTACGATGTTGTTCCCATGGAAATAAAACCGGCCAAGTGCGTGTCGGACCACGCACAATGAAGGGTTCCGTAGTTGGGATGAATTTATCTCAAAAACAAATTTAACATATTTTTAGTTGAAAAACATGCCAACCACGCCACGGTCAATTCTCCAACCACAAATGTAAATTTATAACGTATTTTTTTATGTGATAATTTGTGATAAAACTACAAATTAACGATTTTGGGAAATTTTCCTTTACTTGTGCAGTCTTTGCCTCTCTTGCCAAATTTCATGATTCTAGGTCAACGGGCAGCACCCTATAAGTTTTGATTTATTTGCGAGTATCAAAATAAATGTCGCAAAAATGGCCGTTTTTTTGTATTGCGTCGACTTAGAAGCTTGTTTTTTTTTTGATTATAAATATTTATAAAAATAAAATTATTTTATAAAAAAAAAAATATTCGGCGAACTCTAACTAAAACATAAATTTTAATGTGCTTTTAAATCTTAATGTACAATATGCAATCTAACACTAATTTAAAAACTAACTAACTATACAAATAAGAAAATAAAATTAAGAGAAGAGCCCATTGGGCATCAAAAAATACGTCCGCATCGCTGTCAGCGGGAAAAGTGCCCAAAAGGTTGGCAGCATTGCCACGTTGGATGGCAACTGATTATTTGTCCTAAGAATTGGCCAGCCCTCTGGTCACGTGAAGAGTCGACCAAATTCTATAATACGTATTTGATATTAATTTCATGTTGATATCTCCACGCGATCCTGAGAAAAAGGGTCGTGACAGACTGACAGTTGGACAACGAAGTGATTCTATAAGGGTTCCATTTTTCCCTTTTGAGGTACGGAACCCTAAAAAGGTTATTCAGTTTGATGGTCGTTACCACACACCATTGATCAATGCCACACCCTTAAACATGACCACACATTTCTGAAACGCGGTGTAGATACAATCTTATTAGTATAGTATATCTACTCACATAAAAAGTATTCAGGACACAGTCTAATCTACTCCTTCTTGTCGTGTGGTTAGTGACTAACCTGGTGTCAGAGTTTTAAAGCCGCCCATGGGCCTCTGACTTGGCTTCACATGCCGTCGAGAAATATCTCTCAGGCATGCCGGTTTCCTCACCTCACGATGTTTTCCTTCACGTTTTTGTAGCAAGTGATAATTATACAACACGCACATGAATCGGAAAAGTCAGAGATGCAAACCTTGGTTTCGAACTGGTGGTCTAATGGTCACACCACTTGGCTATCACTGCTCTATCTATCTCCTTATACGTACCTATGGCAAATTTTATCCGAATTGTATGCAAATCCGTTCACTCGGTTATGTGTGATTGAGTAACAAACATGTTTACCTTTCACCTTTTTCTGTAAGGAAGTAAGAATTAATTAAAGGATTAATAATTATACGTTCTTAATGACTTTTCTAAAAATCAAAGTAATCAGCTGTGAAATATTGCTGTGTGATTGATAGTTCAAAATACAAAAACCAGCCAAGTGCGAGTCGGACTCGCACACGAAGGGTTCCATACCATTATATATAAAAACGAGCAAATAAAATCACGTTTGTTGTATGGGGGCTCCCATACAATAAACGTGATTTTTTGCTCTTAAATATTTATTTTATTATGTTTATAGTATTTGTTGATAAAGCGGCAATAGAAATACATCATCTGTGAAAATTTAAACTGTCTAACTATCATGTCTAACGTTCATGAGATACAGTCTGGTGACAGACGGACAGACAGACGGACAGCGGAGTCTTAGTAATAGGGTCCCGTTTCACCCTTTGGGTACGGAACCCTAAAAAACCAGTCATTAAATTCAACATTCTTCCTTTATTCAATTTAACGTGAGATTCTTGAGGTCTTCCTTTAGGTATTCAATTTAACATGAGATTCTTGAGGTCTTACTTTAGGTATTCAATTTAACATGAGATTCTTGAGGTCTTACTTTAGGTATTCAATTTAACATGAGATTCTTGAGGTCTTACTTTAGGTATTCAATTTAACATGAGATTCTTGAGGTCTTACTTTAGGTATTCAATTTAACATAAGATTCTTGAGGTCTTACTTTAGGTATTCAATTTAACATGAGATTCTTGAGGTCTTACTTTAGGTATTCAATTTAACATAAGATTTTTGAGGTCTTACTTTAGGTATTCAATTTAACATGAGATTCTTGAGGTCTTACTTTAGGTATTCAGTATAACATAAGATTCTTGAGGTCTTACTTTACTAAGTTTTGCTAGTTTTATTGTATCGTAGGTAACAAAAAACAGGTAGATAAAAATAAAAAGTTTAGCTTTCAAGTGTCTCTAAATTGCCTCTCAAAAAACAAGGGGTGTGACGTGCCAACTCAGCCAACTTAGCCAATCATGGCAACATTTTTAGAACTAACCTACCTCAATTACTTCCATTGTTTGCATTTAGGTAAACTGTGCTAGTTAATGTAGTCAATAGAATTATAGGTTTGAATTTTATGTAATGTGTGGTGCTGTGCTGTTAGATAAATAAGCAACAATTTTGTATAACCCATACCTACTTATTATAGGGGCTACACTAACGTAGAGTTCGGCCTTCGGTATAAGTCATAGTACATAGTATTCGGTGCCCGTTCACGAACATGCGTCACGTTCGTTAACGGGCGCCGTCAGTAGGGACTGGTCATCTATTAGCTGCCTTAGCTTATTTTAATTTTTGAATTGTTTTTATCTTTTTATTACGGACGCTTTTTACGTGCACGTATTTCTACATTGTTCTCATATCTATAATTTCATCATGAATGATGTAACCAATATTTTGTAACAATATTATGATTTAAAAGAGTGTCCGTGGAGTTTCTTGCCCGTTCTTCTCTATAGGAACCTACGCAAAAGTGCCTGTAAATGGTTTAATTAAAATAAATGTTTTGTGGTAGAGTTTCCCAAATTTAGCAATTATACAGTAGGTATCCGATGAACTATGGAATGTTGTCTCAAAGAATTACCCACGGTAGTCACAGTAAACAGAATTTGTTTTTGTATACCAACTGTCCCAGTTTTATGCATAAATGTATGCGAAATAGTTCACACTACCGATATTTTCCACCGCTTAAATAACACGAACGTCCAAACAATACCGACTGCAATACTGAAACAAAAAACTAACGGAAAAACAAAACAATGCAGATGTCATTTTATACTTCAGTATTCACGTAACGCCTCGGTTTCATTGTTTTAAGTTTGTGGTTTTAAACACAAAAACATTGCATGTTTGTACTTATTTGCTAGACTTATGTTATGTACCATATACATAAGTCTGGCCATCTAATATGTAAGTATTATTGTTATGTATTTTTTTAACAATTACCAATTTTACAATACTAAATAATGTAATAATTTAATTATTTCAAAAAAAAAAAAAATTGGGCTTGGGATAAATTAAAAAAGGTGTGCTGCAAACCCCTCATAACAGCACAATCTTTTAACTAGGTATCTATGAAATTAGTTGTCACACTAACTTATGTAACATGTTGTATGTTAAAAGAGGTGATTAAGCCTATATAACATTGCTTGGATTATGTTAGTTTACATTTTCCGTGAAGTTTCTTGCCGGCTCTTCTCCATAGGAAACGACCAATTGGAACCGTGCACCTAGCTTCTGACGTTTCATAAGTGCCCAGTGAAATAAAACATTTTGAATTTGAATTTAGAACAAGATCTTTTTGTTAACTTAATCAATAAATCAATATGTATTATTAATGATCTATCAAGATCAATGATTAATATAATTCGATCGGGTACCTACTGTATAGATTCTCCAGTTTCAGAAGGATGAAAACCGAATGGACAAAAATGATTTGGTTTGTTAGTAGAACCGCGGGTTGTAACATTTATTTTAGAATTCTTCATCTCTTTTGTGAAAAGATTAACCTAACATATTTGATTTGATTTGAAGGTCATACAATATCATCATCTCTACATACTCGTATTATAAAACAAAGTAGCTTTTCATGTTTGTCTTTGTGACCGCGTTGTTCTTCTAAACTACTCAACAGATTTTGATGGGTTTTCAGTTTCACCATCATTAAGAGAATTCGTTCCGGAAGGCTTATATTTATATTGCATTCATATTTAACTTACATACAGTAGAGAAATCTTGGTATTTTGTCAAATAAAATAAAATAAAAATAAAGTCGTAAAATCCGTGTGGAGCAAGGGGAAATCGAAGCGAAATTCATAGTTTCGGCCGAAGTTACGGATGCTTCGCGCGTGAGGCGGATAAGGAAGCGCCCGAAACTACGAATTTCGCTTAGGTAGTACACCCCCAGGGGCTGGTCGCTAGTCCTAACTAATATTATAAATGCGAAAGTGAGTTTGTTTGTTTGTTACACTTTCACGCTAAAACAGCTGAACTTATTTGGATGAAATTTTGGCCGTGGGTAGACCATGACCTGGGTTAGCACATTGGATACTTCTTATCGCGAATTAGAGATTCCCCCGGGATCGTGACTTATGCAGGTGAAACTGTGGGGCTCTGCTAGTTTATAATAAAGGCAATTTTATTAAACCCCTATGATCACACTTTCCACTGTATGGAAGACTTCCAAAAGTATAGGAAGATCCTATTAAAAACTTAACCGATTCCTTCCAGAGTGGACTGCTTAAACCTGGTTCAGCAACGACAAGCAGACATCGTACCTGTCGACCCTGAAGACATGTACTGCGCCACCAAAATACAAAACCAGGACTTCGTGGTGGTACAGGAATACAGGACTGAAGAGGAACCTGATGGTAAGTCTATATTTTGATGGTTTTATTCGCGCCATCATAATCAGATCACCAGTTTAACTATCACTGCTTAATAAGGTTTCACAGAATCTAGTGAGTAGGCGCTTTTTTTTTCTGGTATATCATCAAAGTCTCCTCCCGGTCTGGGTGGAGCGGGAGGGCGTGTCAGACTCTTACTGACAAAAACCCACCCGTGTTCCTTCTCTTGCCTGTGCAATGCCAGGGGGCCACGGTACCCCTTTCGGACTTTCCCGCAAACCCGGCAGGCAATGGTCTCATCGGACCCCTTCATTCGCTGACATCTCTTTGAGGCGCGCGTGGAACACAACGCGCCGTCGACCCGGGCTTGGTCCTTACCGGACGGCGAGCTACCCATTGCTCACCGTCCGCAAGCCCGCGCCTACGGTGGCCGGGAATCGGCAATCGATTCCCGACGCCCAGGGCGTCTCCTCCTGCGGCGGCTAGGGGCGTGAGGGCGCCAAATTTGCCTCTCCCTCACGCGCTCCGCCTCCTCCTTCGCGAGCATTACTGCTTCGCAGAAGGAGGTGACGGCCTCCCATGCCCTCTCGCTCCGTACCATGGCCTGGACCAGGGCCGGACGCGAGAGATCCCCGCCACCGATCGCCTCCACGAGGACACGGCGGTGCTCTGCCCAAGCCGGGCATACCTCCACCGTATGCTCCACCGTGTCCTCCGGGCGATCCACGCAGTGATGACACCCGGGCGTTTCCTCCCGCCTTATCCGAAACAGATACCTCCCGAAACAGCCGTGTCCGGTGAGGACCTGCGTCAGGCGGAAGGTTAGGACGCCGTGGCGCCTCTCCAGCCTCCTCAAAGAGGGGACTTATCACCGCAATAGTGGCGTGCCCAGCACTGGGTTGCGACAATCGCACTCTCCATGACGCCATGAGATCCCGTCGGAGCTCTGTCCGCTGTGCCGCGATTTCTCGCGGCATCGGAGTCAAGCCCCGCGTTTCGCCTCCTCGCGCCACTCCCAAATATGCGCGAGGACTTTTGCCTCCAGATCCCATGTCGGCAATCCGGCAAGGAGGCTCGCCGCCTCACCGGAGACCGTGCGGTATCCCTGGACCAGCCGGGTGGCCATGACCCTCTGGGACGCGTTCAACCGGCGGGCAGGCCACCGCCTCAACGAACGCACCCACACCGGTGCCTCGTACAGGGCCATGGACCGCACGATCCCCGCGTATAGCCTCCGGCAGGAGGCGTTTGGACCCCCTAGATTGGGCAGGAGTAGTGAATACATTCGTAAAACTTCTGTTAACACCACACTTGGCAAAGAGTTTCTTCAATCGATTTGCCAAGATTTTTATTTGATTACCGCTCAAGAGGTATGCTTTTGTGGATCCTGTTGAGGCAAGCTTCCTTGGGCAGTAATATTATCCGTCTTCTTCTTCTCTCAGACTACCAGAATTCATACCGACGACTTCTTAAAAGCCATATATTAAGTAATTAAGTTGTAACTTGTTTAAGGGTCTTACTTCATTCAGAACTTTCAGTTCTTTCATATTTTATTTTCATAAATCCTTTTCATAAAATACTGACTCGTAAAACGACTTCCCAAGTTAGATTTCCTCATTACAGCCCTCTTCAAAAGATCGCTACAGTAAACTTTAATGAAAAGTTGAAAACCACTAAATTCTGCACGGTTGAGCACCAAAGTGCCAACTGTTTCACTCCAAACTTATTTGGTTTTGGAACGCCAAAGCCCAAAAGTCCCAGCTTTGTGAACTATGAAGAACCAAGTTTTTGACAGACGGCGAACCAGAGAACTACATTCAAATGTTCTTAATTTAACGGTTTTGTTGACACTTTTTTTTGGAACTAGCGCCACCGTAAACTGCCAAAATATTGGTCGCTCATTTAAAAACTTTTGACGCTTCACAGCCGTATTTTAATGTAAGTTCATTAAGTAGATTTCCTTCTGAAGGACCAATTCTCTAATTAAGCTGAGTTAGGTGAAATCTTTCGTGTGCTCATTTCCCTCTTATTTCAGCTTTTGTCAAGTATCACAGACTTCTTAGTGTCTCTCTTCCTTATAATTTGTTAACTTTGAAACTGTGTCGTGTCCTTTCTCGGAGAAGTTCAGAAACTGAATTTAAAGTTCGTGACGTGGATTTACTTTTACTCTGTCTTGGAGAACGTCAAGAAAGGTTAATGCGAGGGTACCTAATCTTCTATTAAACTTAAAGAATTAACGTCTTCTAAGACGTTAATTCTATCTTATCTGTGAACATGTCTCAGTTTCAAGGTAGCGAACGACATATTTTATTTAAATATCTGTAGCTCGGCTACTCGCCCATAAATATAAAAAGGTCTTAACCATAAAACTAACGAAAGGTGAAAAAGGTTGTGATTTCTCTCGTCTGAAATCTATGCCATCACCCAGTCCTGAAATATTCCTACATAGTGGATTGTTTTCCTATCTCTATGTTAGGGCACTTACGTAGGTATCCTCAGCCTTATGTCATGAAATATGTATGAACCCTACCCCATCTTGGTATATAGAGGCAAACAAACATATATTTATGGTGTAAACGTTTGCACTGAAGTAGTAACCTACATGAAAATATATAGCAGAAAATGTTAGTGAATCCAAGATCAGATAAAAATAGCTTCACTATTGTCAATAGATTTTTATTAAAGTCAGATATCTATTTGATTATCCACGTGTTTTTTGCTAATTTGCTTGACAGACAGTAAATAAAACTGGGTTTTATTATCTATCTATCCGGTCATGCAAAATAATTTCATACCCCAGCAGTGTATTTCAACTAAAAAGACTTGACTACAGAAATGTTTATTTTGCAAATATGTAGACTGACGCGAATAAAATAAATAACGAAACAGGTAAAAAAATATTCACAGTCATACCGTACCGATAGGTAAGTACTTTCAGAGTCGTCTCTCTAATAACATAAAACATTGCCGTTACGAAATAACTAATCTCTAAAAAAATAAAAGAACCTTTTGAAATGAGATGCAATTTATTCAAATAGATAAAATGTTATCAAACGCTTTCAATGGATTCGGTACTTACTCAAATGGTGTTTCTGGTTACGTAACTTTTGACCGAGAGAAAGTTTTAAATGATATGTCCCTAAGGCTGTCGAAACTGTTTTACTGCCTCCATTGTAATGACAGTAGAGATAGTAGAAGCATTTCAATAGATAAATTATTCTGTTGAAGGCTCTGATACCAAAATAATTTATTAAAAACGCAATTATTGAGTAATATCTACATAATAATTATAATATCATAACATGATACAGGCTTCATGTTATGATGTACCCCAATGGTTTAAGCAGTTGTGTACTTATATAATCCCTACACCCACATTTCGCCAGTCATGTTTAAGTCCCATGTAATGGCAGCGAGCCTGTTGCCATCAATCAGGCACAAATCCAGACTCCGGGCTGCTACTGAGAAATTCCTGATGGACAAACCCAATAACGCTTTTCCCGACTAAGTAATCGAACCCAGGACCTCACGCTCAGCGTTAGCGCTTTCAACCAGTACACCAACTAGGCAGTCAGTTAGACTACCTAATGAAAAAAAAAATAGTATAGATGAGACGCCAAAAGGCCTTAAACCTTGACAATGCAACAGTGCCTGGTTTGGCAATTGGATTATTTGAAATAAATGCTTAGAGTTTGAGTTTGACAAACACGCATGGTAATCTATGTTTTTCTAAATAATTTCAAACACAAAGTAAACACTAAATAAGTGAGACTAAGCAAAACAAACCTTACTAAAGTTGGGAAGTCGTTACACAAAAGATGAAAGATAAAAGATGGCAGTTAACGGTTACATTGCCCGTAAATTGTGAAACTTTGGGAAAGGTGAGCGTGATAACGTGACGGCAAACAGACCGAAGTTATTAATTACTTGCCTTCTCACACGCGTAAAGCTAACACCTGAATACACTAGCCTTACAATACGGCCGATATAACTTGGCAGTTCCGAACTTCGCGCAGAAGGCTGCGCAATAACATTTTTTAGGAACCAAATAGTGACATGAGGCGAGTGTGAGTGACAGAACATGCGCGAAAGTTCGCAGTGCCTATGTTCAGACCTGCCAAGTTATATCGGCCGTATTGTAGTTATCGCTAAGAAAAAGACCAACCGGTTCTTACTTGAACATAGAAAATATCAAAATTGCTATCATAATCTCAGCCTAAAGCCGCACGCTCACCGCTGCTAGGCATAAAAGCCTGTCCCAAGAATCCCCATCCAGGCTGTAAATTATTTTTAACAAAGCAAATAAACGTATGGGTTTGAAAATCATGCACGCCACAACTATTTGTTTCAATTTGCCCAGCCTTTTCCCAACTATGTCGGAGTGACTGCCTATCTGACCTCCACAACCCAGTAACTTGGTAACACGAATTAACACGATAGGTACCCCTTGGTAAGACAGGTTGTCAGACTTTTGGGTTTCTGACAACCCGTAACAACTGTCAAAGATCCAAGAATGACAGTCGGGACCAACGGCTTAACGTGCTTTCGGGCTTGAGGGTACCGAAACCCAGACCGGGTTTCGGTATTTTAAGGTGGTCACTATCCACGGTCTGACCGTGGCAAGCGTAGCTTAACCTGATCGATCGACCCTTGCGGCTGTTATTACTTAGCCACAACTATTTGATTATGCTTCGTTAATAGCAAAAAGAACTTAACAAAAGAATTGAATCCGCTCCAGCCTGTCCCTTGCTGTCCTCTTCCAGCGACGCCAAGTTTCGTACCCCACATGGGGAGCCCTTAGCGTGAAGTCGCTTAGTTTCTGAGTTTTATACCCTGACAGCCACAGGAAAGTCCGGTTAAGCAGCCCAGAACGTCCTTACAAAAGAATTAGAATGTCGTGAATGGTGGAGAAATTACATTCTCCACCACATTCTAATTCTTTTCAGAAACTTCTCAGATTATAATTCTAAACAAATTTTATTTTATTTATAGCGCCATTTAGATATGAAGCCGTCATAGTAGTCCACAATGACCTGCCAATCAACAACCTGGATCAACTCAAGGGCCTCAAGTCTTGTCATACAGGGGTCAACAGAAACGTTGGGTATAAGGTAAGAGAATATTTGATTCAGGTAATAAAATGCTGGCTGTATCGGATGAGGGTAGAAGATCGAAGACCGAGAGCGAAAGAAATTCTATGAGGAGATAAATATTCATTTTAACCTTTTTTAATAACACTCTTTCGTTATCCCGAAGTTAAATTAAAACTAAGCGGTTTCTCAAAAAAATAACAGTTTCGGTTATATAGTCACGGCGATTCCCAGGCAGGACAAATGAATCCTATATTTTATACTAAGTGTATACTAAATATTAAGTGGTTTGTTTTTTCCAACAAACAAAACTACCTACCTAAAACATAACTTTGAAGTTCCTGTCAGATATGTACGTACCTACTATATCAATCTAGAGTGGTCCAAATAGTGACGTTATTAAAAAAATTGATTCTCATACCCAAATATCCCATGATTCCCATGTATGTTCCGCAATTTTTTGTAGTTTTCGAGTTATTATATTCGGATAACCTTGGACATGAGGATCTCTCGACCCTGAAAAGCACCAGGAAAATCCGATAAACACAATAAGTCGATTTATCACTATCTTAACGTCTTTGTTCGTCCTATTATGTGCATATTATGCACATATCAATTGTGCATGTCTACTTTTTTATGCAAGAACCGCGGTGGTAGGAGTTCACTTGCAGAATGCAGATAATGCCATTATTGGTTCAAGGCGAAAACGCGCCGCATCTTTAAGGTTTAACTAGTATTGCTACTTGTCATCAACCAGTTTCGCTCTTTGTGCTTGAAAGCCTAAATTATTCAAGGCGTAGCTTTATATAGGTAGGTACATAAGTACTTGAATGGTGAATGGTTTCTGTCTGAGTCTGAAGGTAAAACAACAAACGGAAAATTTCCATAAGGGGCCTTATTTGGCACGATTAAATCTCACTTAATAATTTAGTATTACCTACAGTGATTGCAATATCCATTTACTGAATAAATAATTTCAATTTCATAACTAGGTACCTATATCGGTCACCTGTAATCTTTTTTGGGAATTAAGGTTCTAAACTAAACGAGTACCTAATACTTGGGTAATCTCTAAATATTATAAATCAAAGTCACTTTTCGCTTTTTGTCTTTATGTCGGCGTTGTTCTTCTAAAATACGCAACGGATTTTGATGAGGTTTTCAACGGTATTTAGAGAATTTATTCTGGAATATTTTTGTGTATAATATGTAGCGGTTACACCGCCACATACGAACTACGCATCAAAGACATGACGTCACACAAATCCTGCATCGCGCAATTAGAGTTTACCGCGCGAACGACATATCCTACATATAAGACTATCCGACATCAACAGTCGGGCAGTCGGCCCGCCAGACACAACACCCTTCTGGTTGGAGGATCCTCCCTTTTCTATGGTGGATGAGTGAACTTTACACCCTGTTCCTCATGCCCCTAAATTGGTGACCCCATTAACATTTAAGTAAGATATAGGTAGCATAGAAATCTCGATGTATTGACATGCCACCACATCAGTACATTGCATCCGTACTTAGGTCGCAGTGGCATGGGGGAAGGTCACTCACACAAGGTTACACGTTTTCTGAAAACAAGTTCCTCTCTCACTACGTAGGTATAAGCAGCTCTGGGCTGTTATTAAAATTATGGAGCACGAATCTGATTCTCAGCTCCTCATGAGAGTAAATCCTCCTTTTTATTGGAGTCATAAACGAAAGTAACGTTGATTAAATAAGTCCAAACGAAAATCTTCTCTACAGAGACAGGGAGAATCAAGCAGAATATAATATTAGAGATAAGAAGTAACAAAAGTAAGCGGTTTCATATTCTAGACCTGACTTACTAAGCGATGATTCAAGGTTACTGAATAAATTTAAATCGTCGAACATAGTCAACAGATTAATACAAAACGTTGTTGAAATCTAAAACCCATATTCCCCAGTTAGTTCTTGCGTAAACCTAACACATAGAATAATTAATTTGAACCCTTAGGTCCTATATCGCAGACAGAGCTTCTGTGTCCCAAACCATTCTAAGCCGAAATGAGGGTATGTAACGAATACATTAGTGACTTCAGTGGGGGTAAGTAATTACCTAGCAGGTATGAATTAATATTCCTTATAAACCCTCTCTGTTGTAGAGTAAGGACCTTAGCAGACATGCTACTTTTAGCTTTGGTGATCAGCGATTTCCAGAAGCTCGGTACACTCCGCCGACCACAGAACATATAATTGCCAACCTATGCAGCATTCATAGAAAAGACATACGCAGAAACGCAATTTTTATACCACGTTCAAATGTAGTAAGTCACCAAAGGGTATCGAGTTACCCAGGTCAGATAGGCAGTCACTCCATGTAAAATACTGGGATTCAGCTGGATCTGGTTAGTCTGGAAGCCGACCCCAACACAGAGAGAGAGAGAGAGCAAGGCAAATGATGATGTTCATAGGGAGTCGCCAAAACACGATGCACCATTGATGAAATCGCCGATCGCCGATGCTAAGTAGCATGTCTGCTAAGGTCCTAAGTACGCCAAAAGTAATTACTTGAAGAGTTCAGACAAAAACTTTACTAAGCGCCTAGACACGTAAAGTTACTTCATTTGAACACGGCTCAAAAACACAATTAGACAACATGTTTGTTAACGAACTGTTACATTGTAATTACATATAAGTAGGTTCCAGGAACTTTTACTACAGGTTCAGTAATTTATCTAATAGCAGAACATGCCTAAGTTTAGCCAACTCCAAATGAATAGGTATCCATATATATACAGATAGATCTGCAGTATTGTATGTCCTTCTCCCTTGGATCCATCCAAAGGTTGTCTGTAAAAGATGGCTTTTGGCGATAAGACAGCCCATTGTGTCACCCTATGTAAAGGACAATGCCGATTTCAGTATGGAAAGTGGCATCTTTTTTTTTCTCGCGGCCATCATCCAAATCTGTACAAATTTTTCTAGTACAAAACAATATAAAGAAATAAACTTATTTGACATGAATATCTCTAAACTCAATCCGAAATGAGATATAAGGGTTAGAAGTTTGTATGTATTTATTAGCTTTGTAGGCAATTTTTGACGCCTAAGTGCAAGGTTAGTGTTATTTTACCACAAAATATATAGCCGCTAAATACTTTTGAACATTAAATAGTCAGTAAACTTCAAAATGAAACTTCTCTTCGGACTGAGTGTATCAAATAAGTTGAGATTTGGATGAAGGCAGCGAGAAAAAAAAGGCGCCAATTTCAGGCATTGATTTTTCTATATTTGTCTTGAATCCATATGGTGTACATAAAAAAATATTCTATATAATATAAGTAAAGGCACGTATTTGCGATCCTACCAATGCCAATATATCCATTCATCGAGAGCTCATTACACCTACTCGTACATATTCTGTTGTATGTCTTCATTTCAGTCTCGTATATCTTATCCGTGCTTCTCAATAGCTACCTACTTGTAATTCAATCGGCAACACAATACGAAATGAACTCGACTCAGTACCGGAGATTATTAAAAAAACGTTCGTCGAACAATAGACTACAAAGGAATATAAAGGGTTCGCCTTTCAAACGAGACGTGAACACCTAATTTGAACAGATACCTACCAATATTGGAACAAAAATATAAGCGTGTAATTTTCTTTTTAAAAGACCTCTTTTCATACAGAAAAATCCTAAAAGTGGGCAAAGTCGCAAATAGCCGTCAAAAATTTACTTGTTTTGTTTAATTTGGTAATATAACTGTATGGAAATAAGAAATGTGGCTAATAATGTTTTTTTTTTTTTTTAACGTTGCCTTTTTTTATAAAAGGCATTTGGAAAGTTTCCAAATCCTTTTTTTTATATCTAAAACTAAATATTCGGTGTTACGATATTAATCATTGTATTTCATAATCAATATTCTAGTTCGCTAGTTAGCCACATATTTTATTTCCATACAGTAATATTGCCAAATTAATCAAAACAACGAAATATTTGACATCTATTTGCGACGTTGCCCACTTTCCGATTATACGCTAGTAACCACCTTGTGTTTTTTTATAAGTCGAGACTTAGGTACCTACTTAACCGTATGTCAGTCATGTGGTGTACTTACTTAAGAGCGTACCGACCATTTGCCTTTGTTTCTGTCTTTTTCTTTACGTGTAAAGAGTAAAGAAAATAACCACACTTTTGTACTTTTTCAATGCTTTTCGTTGTTTTTTTTCATCATATTGCTCTTAAATAAAAAACTATCGCGCCTAAAAGCTCCGGTCATCTATGAACTTTATTTTAGTAAATTAATCATAATATAAAATTACTTATTTATATAAAAAAGTAGTAAAATAGAGGAAAAAATTACTCGATAAGAGGTAACTTTGCCTATTTACATATTCTATCGAGGCAACTTTATCAGATCGTGTTTCCATCGCGCTTAATGTCTAGTATAATACCAATATATTTCCCTACATTTTAATTTAATTGTTTACTACTTCGAACAAGCTTAATAAAAACATGTTTGTTTGTAAAAAAAAAAACCGGTGCCCTCTTAACTTAGACCCTTGCTAGGTTTTGAAAAGCGGGCCCCGAAACCTCCCGGGTAATCACGAAAATCTAGAAAAACATAGTCGGTCTGAAAACGGTGCTTATTTTATTAAATTATCCTTTATGTGTAATGTCAGCACATATTTTCATCCACAAAAATAAACTTCGTTATACAAATAGTTGTTTAAGTTTTTACGATGAACTGGCATACAAATTGCAAATTAAATATTTGTACAAAACGAAAAAATATGCTAATAGAAGCTTTCAGACATGTATTTCCATGAATTATGTCGAGTTGGCGAATGTCTGGCAGAACACATTAGTATTACAAAGAGACGGGGCTATGTTTAAATTAGAATATTAAGTAAAAAAGTTTGATAAGGACGGTAATGATTTAGCTACTAAGCCAACAGGGGCAAGTCTGAACCCTAATTGTGTATCACACGAAATCACAATCTTAATCATTTTGAAGAATATTGCTAATCCATTGCTTCATTGTTCGAAAAATTTGATCTGCTCAACAACAATGAATTTTGTTGAAATGAAACACATTGTGATCGTCAGTTTAATTAGGGTGCGGAAAAAATTGGTTATCAATTACAATATTTATAAAGACTGTCTGACAGATATTAAACTTTAAGAAGCGTTAAGAAAAACAAATCGATGCCTATTTTTCACTTCGGCCTCTGAATCATTGCTTTCCAAAGGTTTCTCAGAACTAAAATCTGCTTTATTATATTCAGATAATATATTTGATTAATCTGTTTGGCTTTTCACTTACTTACCTACTGCAAAAGCGAAAAAACTACTTTTCCAAAACAAAAGAATTCGCAGAGTAACAACTACTTGTAATTCAGCTCAAATAGCAAGTGTCAGCTGTGAGAAATATGTTTTTATGGAGCTCGCTTATTGGGGCCCTTTAACGTTATTCGCCACTGGTATACGTGGCTGTTCTACTAATTCTGAGTAGGAAAACCCAAAAGAATATTCTCATAGGTAATAATGATAAAGATATTAATGTCAACAAGGTTTTGCGTCCAGAATTTTCTGATCATAAGTTCCGGACAAAATTCGAATTCAAAATTCCAAAGTCATTTATTCAAACTAGGTTGAGAATCAGCACTTTTCGAACGTCAAAATTACATAAGGCAGTCCCCCAGAACGCCCACCCTTCACCACTTCCTAGTGCTTTAGACACGGTAATGGGACTGTCTATCTTCACGAAATAATCGCGTTCTTAATTTGTTCAGAGATGACCAGTGTTTTCTTTGATGACGTAAATTTTCGTAGTGTATTAGTATTCTTACCAGCTACCATTATATTTTGATTTTTGAAATGCAATTATAATTACAGTCCAAAAAGAAGAAAGTAAGTTGCAAAATACCTGTGTCATAATGTTATTTCCTTCCACAGATACCTCTAACGATGCTGCAGAAGCGTTCTGTGTTCCCGAAGATGAACGACCACAGCATATCACCGAAGGAGAATGAGCTGAAAGCTCTCTCAACATTCTTCTCCAAATCCTGCATCGTGGGCAAATGGTCGCCGGATCCTAAGACCAATTCTTTCTGGAGTACGTTGACTGAACTAGAAAGTTAAAAAGTTCAGACCAAATAAAAAACCAAGACAGACCGCTGCGAATAATACAGTGAATAATGCCAAATCTGTGTATGTGGGCACACGCTCACACGCACAAATTGACAGCCATTTACAATCAAACTACACCTCACTAAGTGCACACATGCTTACGAAACCGGCCTCACGTCACTTTTGACAGCGCTATGTTTTGGTTTTTAATTTGGTCTGAGTTAAAAAGAAACTCATTTGTTAGAAAAGGGTTCATCGTTAGACTGAAGATTTCCATCTATAAAAGCCCCTTTCCTGCACTGTGGAACAATAATTATAAAGTACTATGTAGATTGGTCCTCCAAGGCTTGCCAAAGAACTTGTTCCCCATAAGACCAACTTAAGTCATGCGTTAATGTTTTTTGAGATTGCGTAATACAAAATAATTAAATTACCATATTGACATTGTCGAAAGAATATTAATGTTAAAGTGTCGCCATTTTTCGCAACAATAGCGAAAAATAAATGGCGATAAACGAAATATAAATAAAACAAGATTTGATCAGGCGTTCTTAACCTTTTTGTGGCGGAAAAATGTTAAGTCGACATTCAGTAAATAGGTATAAAGCATTTTACCCTCATCGCGTTCTTGTAACTTTCCTACGGTTATTCAAGCCCCTTTATGCTTGCTCAAAAGCACCGAATTCGAGGATTAAACACGTACATTTATGTAACAAAACAATTCCTGCAAATCTGAGCGAATTCGCTAAATCGTATTAAGTCCTTACGCTGCTTCCATGCCAAGAGCTCTTGCTGTTGTGTTTGTAAAAGCAATAAATCTCACATTTCAGTTACTTACAAAAAAGGCTTACTTAGGTATATAATCATACCTACTAACCGAAAAACTTTGTTAGTTTTCAACGAACCATTTTTCTTGTCAAAATCATTTTCGCCCACAGGGAGTCATTAGTCAGAGTCAGAACTTCTAACCCTTGTTTCGTCCAAAATGGCCCTAAAAGGATGTTTTTATAAGGAATTTATTTTCAGAGAGCCACTACAGTCAGTTGTGTTCGATGTGTGAGCATCCCGACAAATGCGACTATCCTGACAACTACAGTGGGTACGAAGGGGCATTGAGATGTTTGGCAAGCAATGGCGGCCAAGTCGCCTTTACCAAGGTCATTTACGTCCGGAAATTCTTTGGGGTAAGTAAAACAGAAAAGCTTTTATTTTGCAGCAGGCCCCACGTTTTCGAATGGTCTCGATCGTTATCAAAGCCGTGAATGTTTGCAAAAGAATTCGAGGGTTTTCTGTAGTCCACAATGTAGTCCTAAGGGATTATGAGTTGAAGTAATTTCATCAGTAGGTTTGGTCTCGGTCTCTCTTGTGTATTTTTGTCTTTGGACATTTTGCGAGATTCATAATTTTATTTTCTCCCTTCCGCGGACTGTTATAAATTCATTAGCTACTCCAATGTGCTCCAATTTAGCTTTCAAATTGAATAACCTACAAACGGTTTCTGATTCAATTTCAGTACGTATAAGCTTAACTTATTTTCGCAGCGTATCCCAAACATCCTCCAAAACTAATCCTGGAATCGGATTCTCTGAAATCACTTTGCCCCGTTCAATGTACACTGACTTTCAAATTGCGGAGCGACTCAGTCACCTGTACCTAAACCTTTTAGATTGGATTATCTAAATCCGAAAATGCAAATAGCTTTCAGGCTAGAGAACATTTTTGCTCGATTGTGAAGTAAAGATAGAATTTTGGACAGAATTTATAGACATTTACTTCCTGCAGATGCTAATACCTATGTAATAAAAATCGTACGATATGGTGCGATGGTATCGTCATTTCACGAGGTATATTTTCGTTTTCTGCCTCAGTTTATTTATCACTGGTCTTGGACGTCCTTTTAAAATAAATAAATGTTTCAATCTATTCGCTTATCATTATTATTGGATATTATTGTTATATTATTAAGGTTATTTTTTACTAAAAATGATAATTAAAAATGATTATTATTGTTATTGTGTTATTTCGTAACACGAGAATATTATACTCATACCCAAAGCCGTTTCTTTCACAGCATTTTAAGATATACAATAACCAGGATATATCCATAAACCAACCAAGTTTTTATAAAATAAAAAAGCCGTAGAGCGTCGTTGCCATCAAACAACTTCTTACATTCCAGATTAATGCCTTCAGAAAATTGCAATTGCCGTTCAATGTATAAAATTGTAACATGATGCAGAGATTATTAATACATATTCTTTACTTTATTGAGCCTCGTCTATGCACTGACTAAGTACAGTAGGCCGTACGTCAGTGATAACACTTCGAACTTGAGCTGGCGGAATACGGCGCCCGGGGCCTCTCAATAGAGTAGGTACGAGACCAGCTTATACTGGTTTTGTGCCTCGGAAAACATATAAAGCCGTTGGTCATGCGAATGATCAGTCCCCAGTCGGATTGCTATCCCATAGGACTATGACCGTAAGGGAAGAAGGGGTGTATCTGTTTCTGCGCACACTTGTGCACTCAGACCAAATAAAAACCAAGACATACATACCGCTGTCAGACGTGAGACCGGTTTCGTAAGCATGTGTGAATTTAGTGAGGTGTAGTTAGATTGTAAATGGTTGTAAATGTGTGCATTTGAGCGTGTATGCACAGAGCGGAGGTGTAGTTTGTGCATGCTTTACTGTATTGTTCGCAGCAAAGCTCAGACCAAAAAAAACCAAGACTCTTGGTTTTTATTTGGTCTAAATTTGTGCACTATAATATTATTATCACCTGCGTACAAGCTCCGTTGAGACTGGCCGTTCGCCGCCGTGGCCGAAATTCGGTCTGGAGGATATTCTTGTACTGGTTTTGTTACTGACGTGTGGCCTACCGTACCTACGTAGGTACTCGAGGGAAATCAAAGCTGCGTCGAAACTCGAAATGGAAAATGAAACAAGAGTGAGCTTTAGCAGAACATTTCTGCACCTAGTCAAAATTAATGTTAGCATTCTATAAGGGTTTGTTTGTAATTTTGTGTTGATTGGACTTGGAATATTAATTAGGAATTTTACCTAATTCTTTTTTTTGTATGTATTATTTTCCGCCTCGTTGGTCTAATGGTCGCAAGCACTATTAGGTTTTTCCATCTGGAATTTTAGTAGCAGCCTGGAGTCTTGATTGGTGGCCGGGCAATAGGCTCGCCCCCTATTACATGGGACTCAAACATAACTGACGAAATGTGGGTGTACTATTATATGTAGGTATAGGTATACTTCTGCCAAAACCCTTCGGGGAATACATGCGTGATGTTATTTCTCATTACCTACGTAAACTGTTTACCTAAGGTCTATTTAAATCCGATTCCAATTGATGTTATTTCCACTTAAACATCAACTTTATGTAAGAGTAAATAAAGTTGATTTTAGACTGACTAGTTATGTTGAAAAGTCATAAAAAATACGAAATTGTAGCGCAAACGGAACCATATGTGTAAGCATTACATTTGTTTTTCCTAAAACTCGTGTTTGTTTACATGTTTGGCAAAAAAATGCGAACGCAGTTACATACTATGTTTGAACCGTGTATTATTTTTGTAGCATTATAGTTCATAAACTTGCGATGACGTAGCCTCCTACATGCTGCGCAAAACATTGCCAAGAATGCCAATATACTTTACCAAATATGATTGATACTCGGAAAAGTATTTGGGCTTATCCTGATTTGATGGATTGTAGTTTCTCTTATATAGAAATACGTTACGTTCTGTGATGTAGCTTTCCTTCCTAAGATTTTCTGTATACCAACCTACCTATACATCGTTGATTAGTTAACATAAGATCGTCCTTTCCACAATAAAATAAATAGATTTGAAGGACTAATGCCCGTTTTCACCGACAACTAAGGGACACATAAATGAATCTCTAAACAAAAGTACACTGTTGGATTTCAACTCCCAGCGCTGAGTCTAGGGTTGAAAATCCAACAGTGCACTTTTATTTAGGGATTCATGTGTCACTTAGTGAAGGTGAAAAGGGACATTAGTTTTTAGATACAATACAAGGGGTGATTCAGAAACATCCCTATAATTCTGACTAGATTTTAATTCAATTGAAATGAAGTACAATATCCTTAGTTTATCATTAATTACGAATAGTCTATTCGTCCACCTGAGGATGGAAGGCTCCGCCGAGGCCAGCCCAGGAAGAGGTGGCAAGAAATCCTGATGCGTACCACAAGATTTGGATCGAGATGGCTCTGGAAAAGGATTCCTGGAAGGACTAGGCGAAGACCTTTGCTCAGCAGTGGGCCAGAGTAGGATAACTTAAAAAAAAAACTATTCGTCTTATTATTTATGTCGCTCATAATACCGAAGGGATTAAGTTCATCCAACTTTAGACTTGTACTACTAGTAATAAAAAAAATCTCTTTTCTCTAGCTCCCAGTAGGTAGAACCCCAGCTGGAACTGCAGAACAAAACCCCGACGGATACAGCTACCTCTGTGTGGATGGATCCAAGGTGTCTGTAAAGGACAAGGCCTGTTCTTGGGCAGCCAGACCCTGGCAAGGACTTATTGGACACAATGATGTGCTAGCACAGCTGTCTCCTTTGAGAGAGAAGATTCGGCAGTTGTCTGTGATTGGTAAGTTTTTTGTATTCAAATTAATCTGAAGGGATACCTACACCGAAAAAAAAATCATAAAAACTTTTTGAAGTCGGTTTTATTTTTTGTGAAAAGTTTTTATTTTACACTTTTTAGTTGTGGTACCTACACAAAGCCCCCACAAAAATTTGAATACCAAGTAAACAGTGACAGGAACTATTAGAATATCGTCCACATATACTAGGTGGGAAAAATATGTAAGTATTATTGAAGCTAACTCAAAAACTCCTCATCAGATCTTGAATATATATATGCGGTCAAATTGAGAAACCTCCTCCTTTTTTGAAGTCGGTTAAAAAATAGACCTCTAGGAACATAGGTCCTTTTAAATGAATTTTCAGTAAAAATGTTGGCACTTGTTAGTCTTCATAATGGAAAACAAACCTAACACAGCTTTAAACTTAAACTGATTTCCCTAAAACGCAAAATTTCGGAGTTATTAAACGGAAAAAAAAGAAAAACTTTTTCATCAAATGGAAGAATTAAGAGAGAAAAAAATTAAGTAATCGGATTAAAAGGCAATCTTTTATCTTGATTTCTCTCGCTTCACAATTTACACCCTTGACAGAACTCTATAGAAATCTAAAATCTCCTGTCGCAAAGTTGCATGACTGGTGGTGGATAATTTATTCGGATGAAATAAGCAGTTCCTGTGTGCTCTAGGTACTTACTATTTGTTTATTTTCTCTCTTTTCATTGTTTTTTTTCCTTGTTCTCATATTTTTTTCCTTTTTGTCTTTGATTATGTAATTTTAAGTGTACAGTACCTAATCAATAAACCAATACTTGTTACCCAGGCGCGAATGGCAAACCGTCATGGTTCACACAGGTGCTAGGACTATCCGACAAGATCTACCACGTTGCCGACAACATTCCCATCAAGCCTTCAGTTTACTTGGACAAAGCCAACTACACCGAGGTCATCGAGAGAGGCCACGGACCACCAGAACTGATCGTCAGGTAAATATTATTAAACTGGTATTTGCGTACATCCATATTTACCTCTCATTGTACGAAAATCGTATACAATGCGAGCTCAGCTTATACTGGAAATGTCAGCCTATGTATACACACATCCGTGGTAATGAAACCAGTAATGTTGGGTACATTCAATGCTGGGATAAGACCGTTCGAATCAAATTTCCAAGTAATGTGGCAATATTTTTAAACGTGACAACATCGTGTTCTGCGTAGTTTCGATGATCGCTGCATTTTTTTTTTTAATTAGCGTATCGTTTGATTCCTTATCACAGTGCCGAAATTCCCAAAATACCCTATAAGTTGGCCTCTTTTTACGCTAGGCCAGCTCAAATTCAGCGTTACCACAGACATACGGGCGACTGTACATCCATATTTATGTTGAACGTCTTTGCACGTTGTAAGGCGGATTATCTTGTCAGGTCAGTTAAGTCCGGTTTTAAGCGAATCATCCACCGCTAGCTAAACTATAAGCAGTTCTTCATAGTCATCACATCCACCGGCGGCGCGGCGGTGGACTGGCTCAACTATGGGAGCGGGGGGGGGGAACAGGGTGTAAATTTCACTCATCCTCGTCGTGCTCGTGCCTGGTGAGCAACTGCCCAATGGTTGAAGTCGGAAGCTTGTATATAATGTCGATCGTGCGGTAAACTCTAATTGCGCGATGCAGGATATGTGTGACGTCAGGATGTTGTGTGACGTCAGGTCGATGTTGACGCCGCCACAGTCTTATAAAATTCCTACTAGGAGTTAATTCTCTCGTTTTTCTTGCCCCAACTTTGTTTTTTCGAGGGTGTACTTTCCACTCAAAACATTCAAACTATGTATTTTCACTAAGTATACATATACCTACTTACCTGTTGAAATTGAGTGTCGTACTATCAAGTAATCTTCCGCATGCTCACCTTTAAGGCGATAATCGCATAGCACGGCTTACCAAATAACAGTGAACAGTGAACTATGGGAGGGTAGTGTAGGTCTTTCAACAAGTACCAGGTACTTAACAAAATAATGATGGTCAATAAATCTACAGTCCAATAAGCCTACAGCGTTCTCACATTCACAAAATAGAAAATAATCTATACCTATAAAGATAAATAAATTAATAAAAACGGATAACCCGTAATATAATATCTTACCATAAACGATTTCCTCGTTCCCACTCCACGTAGGCAGGTACCTAAATAAATAGGTAGGCACCTAAAAAAAATCTCAAAATACAGCAACATTGAAACAAGAAAACCCGCCTACAGCACTCAGAACCGCTCCCCTCCTTTTAATCTCCCCTCATGAGCTGAAAGCGCGGCCTACATCTGTGAAAGACATTTGACACACTGACCTACAGCCCCTACAGGTAATGCGTGACCTGCAGCTCCCGAGAGTCGCGCAAACTATGTGATTATGAACAAGAGATATTTACAACTTCACCTATCTACTAGACTTTTTAATTTACCTATAAAATATTTTTCACACAAGTAGGCATAAAAACAGCCTTCCTGCTCACAGTACTCACACATTTGAAATATACGGGGTATTTGCGTAACACACTTAAGTGGCAATAGCTTTCATTTTCACAGTTCAACAACATTCATTGCGTTGTTTACGACACGATTGGATATTTATCGACGAGCAAGAATACTGACTTGTTGGTCTGAAGGTCACAATCGCAGTGATTTTTGGTTTTTCCATTAAAAAATATACTCAGTTACTGCAGCCCAGTGTAAGATTTCTGCTAGGATAATGGCTATAGGCTCATTTCCTCTTCGATGAGACTTATGGCCGATTCCTATGATTTACAGACCGTTATTGGTAAACTCTTATAACCTTACCAATAATGAAGCAGAGACCTCTTAGATTTGCATAGTAGACCCTCGAATATGGAAGTAGCTATCACAGGTCACAGCAACTCCTATTCTCTCACTCTCACACTCACTCACCCTCACTCATCTCCTACTCACATAGTACACACATCCCAGCGTGTTGTATGCCTATCATAAAAATACTGTGTTCCCATTTATTTATTTTGTTTTTATTATTATTTTTATAATTTCACATAAATCTCGAACAGGCTATATAACTTAATAACTATATGTATATAACCTGGGGAAGGGCGGAGCATCCTAACACAAGCAAACTAATTGCTTAAAAGGATTCTCCCCGTTGCAACTAGAATAAGTTATTTAAGAAGATGCAATTTTTTTATTTTTTTTTACATGTAAGATTAGCTTATGAATCTACTTATATGCCCAGTTTGGCAATTAAAAAAAGCTACCATATTGGTACGTAAACCGATTCGTTGTTGTTTATAGGAACCGAGCATTAAAACCTGACTGGCGAAGTGGTAGATCGATGTAGGTGGTACCTACCTATAGACAGGCAAATGTGAATAGTAGGTATCACATTGGCCTGTCTATACCCCTTGAGGAAAAACAAGCGTGACAATCATGTCTTGTCTTAACACAACAATCATGTTTTAATTAACATTCTAACCAACCCACAGGTTATGCGTGACATCAAACGTAGCTCTCGCAAAGTGTCACCAGATGTCCGTGTTTGCGTTTAGTCGCGACATTCGGCCGCGCCTCGACTGCGTTCAAGAGGCCTCTGAAGCTGACTGCCTGAAGAGCGTACGTATTTTTAGCTTATATAAAGACTAAGGGCCATCATTACTGACCTTTGGTGAATAATCACCTACTTCAGTTATGTTTTGGCGATCGTTACAACTATCCTCGTTGAAGCCAACAAATACGGTGGCAGATTGAGTAATAAGCACTGTCTTAGTACTTTAATAGTTAGTAAGACCTTGCCGATTTCAAACAGTACAAGCAGGCATTTTGTACCCAACAGCAGATAACTTCCCTCCTCTAAGAACCTATAGTTACTTAATTACGTGTTTCATCTTCGTTATTTTGTTGCTGAAAAATGGCATCTATTGGCAGCAATAGCAAAGAAGAACTACATTACATAGATGATAGTTTAATTGTTTGGCAAAGGTGTAGGTGTAGGCAATCAGTGCTTCGGTTATCCGCTACGGTGTGTGCCAGAGAGCTTGTCTCACAGCTTTCTTAATTAGCTCATTTCCCGGAAACTTAAGCAGTAACGATTGTTGTGTTTGAAAATATTGGGCTTCATTGATTTTAATTTCCGCTTGCTTGAAAACTTCGTTTGGTTATGTTCAAGTTTTCCGTGGAATGACTGAAATTCTCTGCTATCTTTTAATTTTAAACTTTGTATTTATATTGAACAGAAATTGAGGAAGCGTTTTGTAAACTGTTTTGTAAGGTTTAAACTTTTAGATCAACTTTTGAAAAACATACGGAAATATTTGAAAAGATGGGATGACGGATCCGTTTTGACACAACTTTTGCATTAGCCTTTTAATACATAGAAATTCCTTACAAACTTAATAGGCAGGTATAACATATTTGTTCATGAAAGGAAAATTGTATGATTCTACAAACACAGAAGTCAGAATCTCCAAAATTGAATTACGACTCGAAGGACCAAAATATTGCCATAAGTAGGTACATATTCGAGTTTCTAAATGACATTTTAAGTGTTGAAAATGTTATTATTCGAAAAGAAAAGTTCTTTTCAGCACCCTGATTGCGTAACACACTTTCAATGATTTCGATGGATATAGTTAATTCATTGCAGCTACATATTTTAAAAAATTGTCTGCTCAACAACGTAATTTATAACGCAATAAATGTTGTTGAACTGTCAAAATGAAAAGCCATTGCTACTGCATGTGTGTTAAACAATAACCCGCAGTTTTCCGTAATACAAAATACTTGTAAAACACACAGGTACAAGACAACGGCTCAGACCTGGCAAGTGTCGACGATATGCGCGTGGCATCCGCTGCCAACAAATACGATTTGCATCCAGTATTCCATGAGGTGTATGGAGCTGCTAAGACTCCTAACTACGCTGTTGCTGTCGTGAAGAAAGATAGCAGTTACAAGAATATGGAAGACTTGAGGGGTAAAAGGTAAGGAAGTCATCATTTTTCTGCCCTTGTCCCATGTTCCTTCGGGTCGGCGGAACACGTTTTCTCTTTCCACTCTCCCCTGTCAACCGTCACGCTATCATTCACTTACCTTCTCTTTCATATAATTCCTCACACAATCGATCCATCTTTTCTTTGGCCTTCCTCTCCATCCATAAATATTTATATTCATCACTTTTTCACCTTTTCACCTTCCGGAATAAATTCTCTAAACGGTGGTGAAAACCTCGTGAAAATCTGTTGCATGGTTCAGAAGAACAACGCGGACATATCTACAGACAAACGCAAAAAGCGACTATAATTTATAATATATATAGGAGGAAGTTTGAAAGTAACGCCATTCCTTACTTTATCCATTTTCGTTTAAGGAAGTGGTAGAGGGAAAAGTGGTAAACAGAAAAGATGGCCCTTCATTGATATGAAGGGCTTTCTAAGGAATTTAGGGCGAAAACCACTATCGCTCAGTGCACAGCGGCTCGGCTTCAGTTTCCGGGAAAACTGGGAACTTTAAAAAAAACTAAACCGATTATAAATTACAGGATTAGTAGCTATTTCAAAAACTTAACCTATTATTAACTACAGTTTTTTTAAAAAGCTCCCATGTCCCAGATTCGATAGCAAGTAAAAATATGCACCTATTTGAAGTAATTAGGTAAAAAAAAGTGAGAAAATGCCCGAAAAACCTTAGGACCCGCTACCTAGTGAATACCCATACCTACTCGACTGAAGAAACCAATCAACAGAAAAGAAAACTAACTTCATTCACTATTTACCCAACTCCCTAACAATATCGCGCAACCAACTACCCTGGTAAACGAAAAGTACAAGGAGAAATATCAGACTGTGTTACCGATATCCGGTCCACTACACAAAGTAATTCCTGCTTATTGTACTTGCTTCAACAAAATATCCGAGCCTTTGCGCCGACAGGTCAATTTGGACCAATCCCCCTATTGAATTTCCTTAATCCCTTTTATTTTAGGACCAAAGAATTTGATCTAAGTTCTTTCGGGACTTTACGAAGCAAGTGTTAATGAACGTCTCCTTTTGATTTAACTTTTAACTAAGTTTTGCATTATCTAGGTTTGGTAGGAACAAGGAACGAGTGTAACTCCAAAATCTCGTTTGTAATTTCTTGGCCAAGCGAAAATGTAAATAGATAGGTAGTTGGGCTGCGCCTCAAGATTTTGTGCATGTTAATACTGTCACAAATTAGTACCTACAGATGGTTCACTCCGCAAAATTATTTAAATAAAAAGCGACTCTTGCTACGACACAATAAAGTGCAATTCAGGTCGCACAGCGCTAATTACCTACTTAGGTTCACCTAGAAGTTGCCTCTCTTTCTACCGCGTAGGTAACTCTTACATCTTCTGACTACGTTGCGCTCACTGAATTGGCCCGACAAAACGAGCCCATCGTGTACGAGACTTAAATTGTAGCACTTGTAGGTCTAGACCTACAAGTGCTACAATTTAAGTCTTGTATCTTCATACCAATAATGCGAAGTGAGTCTTCTGTACTATTCTGGGGTACGAACTATGATCATTATTACTATCCCTTTCTTTATAGATTTTCAAAGCAAAGCTACTGAAGTGTTTATGATTTTTAGGTCTTGCCACAATAGTTATGGTAGCTTCAGTGGCTTAGATGCTCCCTTGTACTACCTCATCAACAAGAAGATTATTACGGATGGTCAGGTGAGTTATTTAATCAATAGTACATTACTATTGCCAATGCTTGTACAGTGCAGATGCCAGCACATCAACTAACCCTACATTTACACAAAATTTTCCCAATCAACTTTGAACCTTATGCTTCAGTGATAAAGTTGAAAATTTATTAAAGAAATTTGACAGATTGTAGTAGGTTGACGTGCTGGCGTATGTACTTACCTACTTTTCTCAAATAATGCGCGGAAATTCAATCCTAAGGGCGGATTTCACCAATGAATCTGAACGTGTTATGCATTTCTAAAATGCGTTCAAGAGCTGTCAGTGCACAATATTCCATAACAATTATTTTGACACTGACAGCTCTTGAGTGCAGTTTAGATGTGTTGAACGCGTTCAATGCTAGTGAAATCCGCACTAAGTAAATTAATAAAAAAATCCAGAATCAATAACGAACAACGATAATTATTCACGCGCCAATGTGCTCATTTGTTTCTTCTTTGCTAACAGGTCTATTTGCAAGCCAAATCGAAATTATATATGAATAAAATCTTTGATAGTTACCTCCTTGGTTGCCATGTGTTGAAGTAAAAAGTTCATTCCATTTTAAAATAACACGACAGACATCAGTTTATGAGTTTTCATAGTAATTTATTCGGCCGCTCCACAAATAAAAAATAAAAAAAGTAAAGTAGTAAAGTGCGTTTGATTTTGATATTTTTGATGATTTTTTTCTATTCTAATTTTGTTTGGTAGGTAGGTCCATACTTCAGAGGTAGACCCATATAAATTTTATTAACTTTGCTTGGGTCGTTTTTGAGTTAGCTTAATACGTTTTTTTCCCACTTAGTCTATTTGGATGATGTTATATCTAAACCTTGTCTGATTCATACTTGAAAGCCAACATATAAAGGACAAGTCATAAACTTGAGCCCAAAACTTCAGGATAGTTCGTAAGAATTATGCAAACACATAAGTACTAATTTTGCAAATATGTCTCTGTGGAGTCCGTTCCTGTCAAGCGGGTAGTGGTATTCGAATTTGTGTGGGGCAGGTATCACAACTAAATAGTGAAAAACAAAAACTTTTCACAAAAAAAAATCGACTTCAAACCGTGGCAAAAAACGAAAATAGATAAAGAACCAGACACCGACTTCCGAAATTAAATTTATTTTTCACTTCGTTTTTTTTTCTGTAGGTAGTTGGTTGTTTTTTTTTGGAAAAGTTTTTTACAGAAAAAGTGTACCATGTCTGGGTTCCTATCATTTTCTTATAAAAAAACTTTTAGAATTTATCTGGTAGTACTCTAATCACGGCGGTAAAAATGGAGCACATAAGTAATTTTTGGAGGATCATATTTTATTTACCAATAAGTCGCAAAAAAAAATGGAAAAGCAGGGACGTGTCTACAGCAGACCTTCATTTTATGAAAAAAAATTGCTCTAGGCATTATTCTGGAAGAAAAAAGGGGAATACATTTCCATAGAGAATCGCAGGCCCTGTTCCCTCTTAAATCTTGTAACTTGTTATTTTTATGGAGTTATTTGGAACATATTCCTTAGGTTTTACATCAATTACTTATTTCTTTCAGTGCATCAAACACTTCAGCGACTTCTTCTCCGGAGGCTCGTGTTTACCCGGAGTCGACAAGCCGGAGAACAATCCCAGAGGTACGGTATCACGATACGTCAATTAGGTATATGAACTATTTTGTTCAGTAACTATATCGCTTTATTTAGTAGGTACAACGTTTTTCTAGTTTATTGAGCCAAAGACCATGGCAGCTGTGATAAAAAGTTATATAGAGTTACGAGGAGCAGCTATCTAATTACGCATCACATTTTCGTAAACGATTAAGTAGGTACTAATAAACTGTTTAATTTTGACAGTTCAACAACATTCATTGCGTTATTTACGTTGTTGAGCAGATTTTTTTTTCGAACTTATTAAGCAATGGATTAGCAATATCCTTCAAAATTATTCAGATTCTGATTGATCGTGCATTACGTAATTAGGGTAAAGGGTGTAAAGCTCACTCATCCTCCTCAGAAAATCCATCATGGATCCTTCGACCAGACGGGTGTTGTGTCTGATGCGCTACTGCCCGACGATTGATGTCGGGACGTTGTTTATATGATAGTCGCGCGGTAACTCTGCTTGCGCGATGCAGGATTTTGCGAGACATCAATGTGATGCGTTGTCCGCATGTGGCGATGTAGATGCAGGTCAATACGTTGTTACCAAGGTGGTTTTTGCACCATGGTCATTATGATCAAGTACAGACGCCAGCACAGGAACCTGTCAAGTTACTATAATATATTTTCAACTTTATCACTACAGCATAAGGTTCAAAATTGATTGGGAGAATTTGAGTTTCGGGTAGGTTGACGTGCAATACTGCCGTCCGGCGTCCCTTACACCAATTAATCCTTTCACACTGTAGCAGTTACACCGCCACATACCTACTAACTACGCATCAAAGACATGACGTCACACAAATCCTGCATCGCGCAATAGGGATGATGACTAAAAAAATGTTTTTTGTCCGTAATGTAGATTATGAAAAAATAACGTACACGTATTTTTTCTTTTTTTACGTTATCAAAAGATTACGGCGATACATTCAGTTATAATGTGCCATGACGTCACTTGTATGTAGATTTTATACATACTTGTGACGTATCAACCCCCACTCCCCAACTTTAATGCGTTGTATCTAAGTCATTTTTTATTAATATGATAATGCAAAAAATACGTGTCTAATATTTTTTTATTATCTGACTGACGGACTATACCTATACAATTTCTTTTTTTTGACCCAGGCATCATCCCTATTAGAGTTTACCGCGCGAACGACATATATAAGACTATCCGACATCAACAGTCGGGCAGTCGGCCCGCCAGACACAACACCCGTCTGGTTGGAGCATCCTCGCTTTTCTATGATGGTTGAGTGAACTTTACATTCTGTTCCTCATACCCCCAAATTGGTGACCCCGAGTATGAACGTCAACGCAGCCTTCGTGCAACTACTTCAGCGTGGCGTCATCATCATCATCATCATTCCCGCAAGCTTTTGTGAGGCAAGTCACACAGACAGCCAGCACCCTCGGCTTCAACGGGTATCCTGACCACCAGCATGCAGCGAACGCGCATTCCTGGTCATCACCCTCAGCCTCATCACCCCGACTCACTGGGGAATCAACGCAATCATCTCAATCAGCGCAATCACCGCTATCACCTCAATCGCCGCAATCACCTCAATCACCACAACCGCCGCAATCACCGCAGACAGTTCCGACTCACCGCGAACTGTGCGGCACCCGGTTCCGACTCACCGCGAACTGTGCGGCACCCGGTTCCGACTCACTGGAACCTTAGCTGGCACTGTGAAGCATCGCAAGATACAAGACTCAGCCCACTATCGACCTCCGGTCTCCGGAGGGGTGTGATGTAGCGGTTATTACATACTAACTACGCATCAAAGACATGACGTCACACAAATCCTGCATCGTGCAATTAGAGTTTACCGCGCGAACGACATATAAGACTATCCGACAACAGTCGGGCAGTCGGCCCGCCAGACACAACACCCGTCTGGTCGGAGGATCCTCCCTTTTCTATGGTGGGATGAGTGAACTTTACACCCTGTTCCTCATGCCCCTAAATAAACTATTACTAATATATATATTTATAAACTACATACAAAAAGGAAAATATTATTATGAAGGTAGATCATTCACCCGGCGACACTTCGCCATCTAAAGCGATTCGACGAAACTAATCAGCCGTTTTCGGTCAATGTTGATGTTCGAAAAACCCGTTAACCAGGCTCTATGTCCTAAGCAACGCTGTACAGACGCCAGCAGCAGGTCAACCTACCCGAAACTGTCAAATTTTCCCAATCAACTTTGAACATTATGCTTTGATGATAAAGTTGAAAATCTATTAAATAAATTTGACAGATTGTTGAAGTGCTGGCGTCAGTACTTAAGTATTAAATATTGTTTCAGGCGATGACGTGTCAAAACTTCGCCAGCAGTGTTCCGGTGACAGCAGCCCCTTGAAATGCCTACAGGAAAACCGCGGCGACGTGGCTTTTGTTTCAAGTAAGTTAACACCCAAATGTTTTCAAAGAAAAAGGTTTAGGTAAGTACCTACTTACTAAATTGTATGGTGGGTCGCTTTAAGAGTTGTTTACAATGACTAAGGTAATGTATCAAATTTATAGAGTAGTTTTCCTTGAGTTGATTGTTGATACTTAATATACCTATTATGTGTATTACGTGACGTCACTTGAAACTAGGGCTGCCAACTTTTTTATAACAAATTGAGTATGTGTTTTCGATACTATTGCCTGAAAAATATAGTAGGTAGTTTCAAAAATATAATATTTTTATGTGCATATTTTTTATAGGTACTTTGATTACGGTTTTTTTTTAATGTCTAAATCTAATATAAATTACCTACACTAAATTAGGGTACAAAATACTATTCAGCTTTTATGTGATTAATACTGGCCCTATTGCGGTCAGACCGCTGTTTTGTATTGAAATGAAAATATTTTAGTTTCTCGTTTTTTTTTTTAATACTTATAGTATCTCAAGTATCTGCCTCGGCCTCTAATATAGCAGGATACTATACTATGTATATTATATAATAGGGTTGGCAACCCTATTGAAACATAATCTTAAGGTCGAAGTTCAAAATGCTTATCTATAAATCCAGTTACCTGCCTATTTCTTTCCCTATTAGGGGTCACTTGATTAATACTTATCTTATTATGTCTTCACTTCATCAGACACGTTTTCTTAGACCAAACATGGATAAGTTTGGTCCTTCGGTACATAGGTACCTTGCACATGCCTTAAGGAATAATAATTTGTCTGCTTATTACCACTAATGTATGACCAATACATTAGTGGTAATAAGTATAAATAAGTAGGTATATTGGACGTATTACCTATTGTGCTTTAAATGGCCATCATGAACCCACATCTTATTTATCACTAGGTGCGGATCTGCCAAACTTCGACCCGTCGCAGTACGAGCTACTCTGCCTGAACCGCGAGACGGGTGGACGCGACACTCTCGCAAGCTACACGACGTGCAACATCGCTATGGCTCCCTCTCGCACATGGCTGGCCGCTAAAGACTTCCTATCGGACGTCTCTATTGCACACACACCACTCAGTCTGGCCGAGTTACTTGACACCAGAAAAGACCTTTTCAACATCTATGGAGAATTCCTCAAGAACAATAACGTCATTTTCAATGTGAGTTTTCATTTCAAAACAGTTAAAAGATAAACATCCAAGAATGTTTTGCGTTGGACCATAAACATGGCATTCTTTTTTTCAGAATGCTGCAACTGGATTGGCGACTACTGAGAAATTGGACTTTGAGAAATTCAAGCAGATTCATGATGTTATTTCTACCTGTGGTGTAGCCTAATAGATTATTACATGATGCTTATTATTCCCTTTTTTGAGGGTTTTTATATATTTTAGTTTACTAAATTAAGAAAAATACTAAGAAAGCTGTTTTACTTCTTTTGGGTGGTAATCTCATTCGCCCAATACCAGTAAATCATTAAAAAAGGAGGTCTCAAAAACAAGTCTGATTGATTAACTTTTATTTCATCACTTACATTGACAATAAATAAATAATACCCAACAATATTTTATTTTTTATTCCGGTCCTAATGAGAAATGTAATTTATAATGCTGCTAATATCAAAGTGATAACAACGGAAAGACCTAGCATAGCGTAGCCTGAAGAGTAAACTTCCTTGATTGTGAGTCCCTTAGCCATATCCCAGAAGAGATGCCTGATTCCGTTAGCGAAATGGTAGCCAATTGGAGCAGCCAGCACAAACTTTGCCAAAAATATTGTTGCCGCAGACAAGTTGAGGTTTTCAACTATGGCAATGTAGTGGGAGATGTCATTTGGTAGTACCAGAGCTCCAATGCCCAGGACTCCAAAGTACCCAGATAGAATCATTCCTAGAACAATAATTGTATGTTAGGCACCAAACTAAATGCCATAGATATTAAGTAAAGAAAATGAAGAATGTGGTATTCTCTAGGAGAGTACCAAATTCTTCACTTCACTAAACCAGTTTTCCCATTCAAATAAACAAAACTAATAGAATAGTAATGTGCTAATAAGTTCTCTCTTTCAAATAGTTTTTTCTAGGTAATAATATCATGTTCAACTTTAATGTAACACATGAATAGCCCATTGAACGTATTGTAACAAGTAACAAAATTAAATACCTGTCATTCTATGGGTGATAGACAGCATGCTGGTCAGCTGCGGCTGGTAGATGGTAAGATGTGGAGACATAGGCCGATTGAGACGAGCGTTCCTATCATCATGGGCCTCCAATTTAGGCTCCTCAAACTTCTTATACACGATTTTTGGCACTCCCGCTGCAGCTTGAGCGTAATTTACGGAACCTAGCACACTAGGAATCTTATTCAAACTTGCTAGCACCGACCGACTGCTCAATCTGTAACATATATAATACAATAATACAAGCGACTTACAAAACACTGCGAACTTACACAAACCTAACCATGTTACATAATTTGTCAACATACCTGCCACAGTTGAAGAGTGCCATATTTTATTCGTAACAAATTATTTGACACTTTCGTAGGCTTCTGCAAAAGATTTTGGTATTAAAGATTATTACAAAAACTTCATTCACATTAACTAACGAAAAAACAAACAAATTACACTCACCACTGAGTCTGACGATTTGTTTGAGTGAATTGACATTGACAGTTCTTCATTTTGTCTTCACTTCACTGTCTCTAGTCAAAGTATTAAAAAAAAAACTCTTGTTAGGTACTAGTACTTCAGTAGTAAAATTATCGGAGAAAGCCTTGTTACTATCCTTTATCGAAACATTATTTTATGTATTTTTAGGTGGCATCACTAACAATTTTATCATGAACAGAACAGGCCCGAACAAGCGCTGCCTTGTGCGTTCCAATCTACGTAATCAGTTGAATTATGAAAATATTTTCAAAAACAATTAATATGGCTTCTGGTTGAATTTTTGATAGTGCAAAATTAAATTGATTGTAATAACACAATTAAATATTAAAACTTAAAAATAGTAACCAAAAAATATTTGCGTCACCGTCAAAAGAAACATTAATGTCAATCGGCATACTCCGGAAGAAAATAGATTTTCTTTTCATTCAAAATTTTTATTGTAAACGCAAAATTCAAAATAAAGCTCGTCTAAGTTTTTTATTTCATTAACATAGATGTTACGTTTCTTAGTTTTATCAGCGGTGTCTGCTGCTTTTAGGAGCAGCTTCACAACTGTATCTGCAATGTCTCCTAAATCTGTCGACTTCGAAGTATTTGGCCGGGTCCAAGGAGTATTCTTCCGAAAGGTTTGTGAAAATACCAAATTATAATAACTTTTATACCAACCCCTAAGACGATCCACTGACCCTAGTTTCCCATAATAAAATAATCTAACAGCATGTTTATATTTAGCTAAAAATAATTCAAAACTTCTATGGGTCACGGTCCCACAGGTGTAGCTTCCGCGTTATAAATTAATAGAACTGTTTTAATGGCACCCAAAGGCATTAAATTATTACATAGTATCTTAAAATCTCTTCGATGACACCTAAGGATTCAAAACATTTTGTAATTGCAGTTAATTTAATTCTAAATTTCAATAAAATAAAAGTCATGACAAGGGTAAATAATTAAGGATGCTGTTATTTGCATTTACCTAGTTGATGTGCTTTTGGGTCCCATGCTGTAAGGCAATAACTTAAGAAATGTTTATTATTCCTTTGGCTAGCCTCTTAGTAATACCTGAACCATATGTACTCCTGGCTATTGCAATTATGACTTTAATAAAAGACCTGTTTCACCATCTTCAAATCAAGTTTCCAATAAACTACTTGGTAGTTAATTTCATACAAATTCTATTCCATTTTTAAATTTATTCAATGAGTTTGAGTGAATCAGAAATTATAATAAAGGGCCTAAGAAGACCAAGAAAGATATTTAAATTGCCTGCTGTTCTTTGCCTGACTAATTGCCCGAGTCCCAGAAATGAGAACTATGTAAGCTGATTATGTAGGTAAGTAGTCTAAGTAAGCTACCACTGAGGTTTTCAGCTGCTTTTCTCAGTTGCAAATATTTGGACTTATTAATTTAATATTTTATTTACACACTCATATTTACATGATTTAAAATTTAACAGACTTAAAATAATAATAACAATACATACAAGTGTATGAAATGGGGGGGGAGGAAAAAATTATAGGGCATCAAAAAATTTGTCCGCATCGCAGTCAACAGGAAAAGTGAAATAAATTTATTTGACTCAGGTTAAGGCACACAAAAAACAAAACAAAAAAAATAACTTAAAATAGCATTGTGTGCCTCACGGCTGCGCCAAATAGGGCCAGTTCAGCATAAATGTCAGACAACTAGTGTCTAATGCTGGTTTTCAACGGGACCTTATGTTACGAGGATGTCTTACGGATGTAAATCAGTTTTATAGTGTGTGTTATATATTTAAATAAAAATAGATAGATGTGTAGCAAATAATATTAAACTCGATTAGATATTTGTTTAAATTATTTTTTTATAGATAATTACATATTGCTGTATGGAAATAAATAAAATAGTATGGTTGCACAAGAAACAATGGACATTCGTCAATAAATAACTATATCAAGGATTCATAGCAACGAAACATTCAAAATAATAATTTCTAGCTTCCGTTGCGCATCCATGAGGTACTGCCGAAAGCGTCGTCTAAAAGCGTCTATCGTGTTAATTACCCTAATCGGTGGTGGCAGATTATTCCATATTTTTGAAGCCGCATAACGAAAACTGCCTCTAAAAGCGGCTGTACCCCGAGAATGAGTCGAGAGTTGTTGTGAGCATTGCCTTCTCGCGCATTCCCGAGGTGCCCAAAAGTCTGGCAGCATTGCCACGTTGTATGGCAATGCTGAATCTTTGGCCAAAGAATAGGCCTGCCCTCTGGTCACGTGAAGAGTCGACCAGCCACTTAGCAATGTCTTGAAAAACTAAGTGGGCACTCGGGCCCAATGGCCCTAGTGTACGGCTCAAACATATAAGTCCCAATAAGATTGGAGTATTTGCGCCGTTTGAGGTTTTCCGCACCTGCAACAGCCGCCCCAGCACAGCCCGCCGTGCTAGGAAGATGGGTTGGCTCAAGGGTGTCGACACACGTTGCATCCCACACCAAAGGCCTAACTACCTTCCAAGGCATTATGGTCATTCCGTCTGGTCTCTTCCCATCGTCGCGTGCCGAGCCACTGGGTTCTAAAACAGCTGGCACTCCGGCGGTGACAAGAGCACGACGGATGATGTCATTGATGCTGGCGTGCCGTGCTATCCGGCCTGCGCTCTTACTGCAGGCCATGGTGTCCGAGACAGTCGACACCTTCACCGCATTGGCAGCGATGCGGATTCACATAAGGAGCGAGCCGGAAGGTGGTATCACCCAGCATAGTGCCTATGTTGCTACGCCTGAAGCCAGAGGCCCGAATCCCACTCATCCACAACCAGCAGGCGGGCACGCTCAGCAGTATTGGTAGACGTATTATTATAATAAGATTATTTCGTACCAACCTGCAGAGCGGCTCATCATTTATCCATTTAATATTTTTTATACACATAGCTAACCTTTTTTAGAACCTACAATAATCTACATAAATATAAGTTTATCTACATCACAATGACTTTTTCATTGAAGTAGGCTCTGTCATTTGCCAAGATTCAATAAACTAATTAATTTAGGAAAATAACGGGCTGTGCTAAAAGTTGTGCTAGAAGTACCATGGCTCTGCAAGCTATGGATTTTGAAGTCTTTGGAACTGTTCAGGGTGTCTATTTTCGAATGGTATGAACTACTAAGGGCCTATTTCACAGAATGCATCACCATATTCATTGGCAGCCTTGTTCCACCCACTGCTATGTATAGGCCTCCTCTCTTTTGTGCCATACTTTCCAGGTCTGTGTGAGATTAATTGCAGGGTTCCATTAGCCCAAATTCCAAAAGTGTGTGTGTCAGCTCCGACACACAACTGGAGTTTTCCCTTTATTTCACAGAACTCATCACCATGTTCACTGGCAGCCTTGTTCCACCCATTGCTGTGTATAGTCCTCCTCTCTTTTGTGCCATGCTTCCCTGGTCTGTGTGAGACTAATTGCCGATTTCAATTAGCCCCAATTCCAAAAGTGTGTGTGTATGTCAGCTCCGACACACAACTGGAGTTTTACTTTACTTTACTCCTTAATACGATTTGCTTTGATTTTGCAATAGGCAAAGTGGGTAAATAAACGCATCTCTAAAAAAAACCCCACCATAAAGTTTGGCGCATGGGTAGACCATGACCTAGATTAGGAAATAGGAAATTTTTATCTCGATTTTCCCACGGGATCGAGACTTATGCGGGTGAAACCGCAGGGCGCAGCTAGTTTACGAATAAAACATCATACTGGGGGGCCTTATAATGAAAATCGATTCTTAAGGAGTAAGTTAACTCCAAAAAAAACAGGGATGATGATCCTGGTTATTGCTGATATAAATTCAGTAAACTTATTTTATCACACTTATTCTACTAATATTATAGAGGCGAAAGTTTGTGACTGTGTATGTTTGTCTCTTCTTCACGCTAAAACTACTGAACGGATTTGGATAAAATTTGGCACACAGATAGTTTATAACCTGGATTAACACATAGGACACTTTTTATCCCGATATTCCCACGGGATCGAAACTTATGCGGGTGAAACCGCGGGGCGCAGCTAGTCAAACAATAAAATACTAATATCCAGCCTGAACCCTTAAGCTTGTAGCTAAGTAATAACAGCCGCACGGGTCGATCGATCAGGCAAGTTACGCTTGCCGCAGTTGGTTCGTGGATGGGTGACCATCTTCTTTACATACCAAGACCCCTCCGTGCCTCGGAAAGCACGGTAAGCCGTTGGTCCGGCTGTCATTTATCTTTGACAGTTGTTACGGGTCGTCAGAAGCCCGAAAGTCTGACAACCAGTCTACCAAGGGGTATCGTGTTACCCAGTAACTGGGTTGTGGAGGTCAGATAGGCAGTCGCTCCATGTAAAATACTGGTATTCAGCTGCATCCGGTTAGACTGGAAGCCGACCCCAAGGGTAAAGGCTGGGCTGATGATCCTGGCTGAACCCTTTAGTATAATAATGGAGATCAAAACTGGACTTAAAGTACATAGATGTTTTTTTTTTTAAACTCAGGGTACGGTTGGCGCAGTGGTTAAGCGATTGACTGCTGCACTGCATGTCGCGGGTATGATTCTCGCATGGTACACATATTTGTATGACCTACAAGTAGTTGTTTCGGATCTGGCTGTTTGTGTATGTGAGTTTAACTGTGCGTTTGCACTGGCGAAACATCACAACAAAACATGTTGAAATCTCTAGTTCCTGTCAAATATTGGAACTTTGACATAAACTCAAGATTTCAACATATTTTGTTGTGAATGTTTCGCTAGTGCAAACGCACAGTAACTGTTTGTAAACGCACCCACAATACAGGAGAAGTACCAAGAGTGGGGCAGAGTTTAAAAAAAAAAAAAATTCAAATAATCAGTAGTAGGAGGTTCCTATTATTTCTACAGAAGTGTGCATCGTTAGAAAACCAAAAAGGTTGAGTTTCATCAATATAAAAAGACATCACAAGGATAACCGCCTCTGTGATCTAGTGGTTAGACCACTTGTCTCACACTCAGAGGTCGGGGGTTCGATTTCCAGTGGGGGCAAAATGTTGTGCTAATTAAAGGCATATTACCTATACAATAATAGCTAATTTTATAATTGCTTAGTAACTCATTAAAAAAAACCTTAAACTTCCATAGTTTGGTAACTGTTTTATATAACAAATCGTTAATTAAAAATACATAAAAATCCATGTATGTACTACCTAACTAATCTACAGAGAAATAATTGGCACTTGCAGGTTTTTATGGTGTTTTAAAAAATCATTAAGAAACTGTTCAATTATTACATTTTGATTACTTAAGTATTTATTAATTTCCTTGCATAAGTGTCTATTTCGTTTAAAAAATAATTACCTATAACTTATAAACAAAAAAATGAAGGCATGACTCCAAAAACAAACCCCCTAAAATTACGCGTGGTGTCAAAGATATCAAAGAGCTTCGCTTTCTGTATTTCAGCATCTAGATTGCTTATAGCGAACACCTTCTCTTGTTGGTGCTCTCGGCTATAAGGATATTGGCCGTAACAACTATTGACACTACATATCGTCACCCTCCCCGCTAACTGTCCTATCTACCAATTGATATTTGATATTTTTCCAGGGCAACAGTTTTTCAGGTCGGCGCTACAATCATGGTACTGTCGTTGCGTTAGCTGTGTCTATATTGATGAATGAATAACTTTTATTAATTTTGCCCTAAAGCCCTGAGGTCATAAAACTTTTTTTCGAAAAGTTATGAACACTTAGGTAATGTCTCTTTAGATAAGTCAGCTTGTGAGATACAACAGTTAGCGGGGAGGGTGATGATATATGACCGTTGGAAAAACCTACAGAACACGTAATCGCGGCGCCCGCGCCGACTGAGACTAGAAACAGCACCGCAAATAAACGTATTTTCTTTCTTTCTTTTTCTTTCTTTTCTTTTTATTTCTAGACGATCAAAAGTGCCTTTTAATGGCCTTTTTACTTGAAATAAATGATTTGACTTTACCTGAGAGCAACTGAGAGCAATTGGTTGTCACAAGCATAGTTAGAATTGTCACGAACCGTCAGTTTTTATGAGGTAACAGTGTCCCCTGACACGCTAATTAGTTTGTATGTAAAGTATCAACAATACCGTCTCTAGAGCAGCGTCTGCCGAGGCGTCTCAGTGCTCTGTAGCAACACCAATAAGTTCCCACATTAGAACTTCGAAACAAATTTCTACTGTTATCTACTGTCGGCAAACACTCGACACCGGCCCGTATATGCCTTGACAAATGAGCACGTGAAGCTCCATGTCATAGCTATGTATATGCATGTCATAGCGATTAATATATGAATATAATGCTCTTACAATGAAATCTGGGTGTATCCCGTAGACCACTATATTATATGTAGGATCGTCAGGATTTATTCCGTTAGATTCAGACATCATGTGGGCAGAAGATGGGTTTCGTGCAATGAAAACACACTGCGTGCGATACAAGGCGTTTATTAAAATTATAAACTAACACAATCACTAAATATTACAATTAACACAACGAATCGAGTACAGTTCCGCGACGTCTTAATCCTGATGCGATCAGACACTGAATGTCTTCATCGCCGTGGTCTTAAAACATCACGACTCTGTAGAAGCGCGCTGTAGGGTGGGTAGATCACGTGATGCCGCCAGTGGCGCGCTTGCGATTAGTTTCGTATCCGTACTGTTGACCGGATCCGACATATACAAGCACCTATGTACATAAACAAGCATATTTTTTTACAACATTTCCTCATTTCTCTTTCCTACTCCATCACCAGACTCTGTTCATCTATCTATCTATAACCTATTCATTGAGACCATTCCAATTAGGCCAACCTAACCAACTTACAGCATGATACCTGTGCTGTAAGTTGGTTAGGGAGTTGGGTATCCTGCAAATTCCAGGTGATGCTCCAACAGCAGTTCAAGGTTACTATGTTCTTCTAATATCATTGAAGTAACAGTATACCAAATTTCAAATCGATCAGACCTGTGGAAGACGCTTACATATTATCAATAAGTAATATATATTCACCGAGTAGAAAAGAGCTGATAATCTTCAAACGGCTGAACCGATTTTCTTGAATCATAGCTAAGAACACACTCGATTAAGTCCTCATCAAACAAGAAAAACAGAAACACAATCTGTTCAGCCGTTTGGGAGCTACGATGGCACAGACACAAAGAAACACACGTTCAAATTGAAATCATTTATTTCAAATAAACCAATTACAGGTACTTTTTAATTGTAAAAATATAAAAACAAAACTAATTCAAAAATTAAAATAAGCCATGGCAGCTGAGAGGTGACCAGTCCCCACTGACGGCGCCCTTTCACGAACATGGGGCATGGATCAGCATCATTTAGCTCAACCATTTTGAAGGGAACTTAATGATCCAACACACACGCCTGACGCCACCATCACCAGCGAGACATTTGAGTGAGCATTACATACTCTCAGCCGCCAGGGCACATTCAAGTCAATAAAAGACGTGCTCAGTAAATGGTAGATTTAAAGTAGGTAAACAGTGCTCACATAATTATGTGCAATGCAATTATATAATACTAAGAATTGAATTTATACTATGTAAATATAGTTTTTCAATCTTCAGCAGCACCAACAATATTTTCGAATGTTAATCAATTAGTTTATGCGCCGTTGTGGAGCTGGACCAGCGTTGAGCCAAGCATTTTTGTCAGCGATGTAATCCCCCAACTTATAATATGCTTGGCAGCATAGTGTGCGTTTTAAACAAGATGTAAATTTCGTTTCATTCGAGCATGTGGGGAGGTATTTTATTGTAACATTTTAAAACGTACCCCATGAAAGATGAGTCCACTTTAGCCAATCTGAAACCCGGTTGAACTAATTGGTCCCTATTTCTAGTCCTATAATTGTGTCTATCACCTCTTTTACTGAAAAGACTTCTCATAGATATTATATTGACAAGGTACCGTCATAATGTTAATATCTTTAATTAGTTCCCTTAGAGAATCGCGTCTGCGCCATATATTGCTCTGATGGCTCTTTTCTGCAGAATAAAAATAAATTCGATATCAGGAGCCCGTCCCCATAGTAAAATACCCGTCCCCATAATTAAACTTATAAAACTCTTTTTCCGTAGGGTTTTAATAAAACAAAGTCCGTCCCCCGAGTCTGTCTGCCTGAACGCGATAAACTCCAAAACTATAAGAACGGAATTTCATGCGGTTTTCACCAATGAACATGCAGTGATTTATGAGAAAGGTATATTAAGATAAATTCATTATGGTTTTGTGTAAATTAGCATATAATGTAAAATTATACTATTGGACATATATATAAAAAATGCTAATACCAAAACAATGTAATAAAAATAAAAAAAGTCATCATCATCTGCCTAGCCTTTTCCCAACTACGTTGGGGTCAGCTTCCAGTCTAACCGGATGCAGCTGAATACCAGTATTTTATATGGAGCGACTGCCTATCTGACCTCCACAACCCAGTAATTGGGTGATACGATACCCCTTGGTAAGACTGGTTGTCAGACTTTCGGGCTTCTGACGACCCGTCACGACTGTCAAAGATCCACGAATGACAGCCGGGACCAACGGTTTAACGTGCTTTCCGAGGCACGGAGGAATCTCGGTACGTAAATATGGTCACCCATCCACAGACCAACCCCGGCAAGCGTAGCTTAACCTGACGGATCGACCCGTGCGGCAGTTATTACTTAGCCACGAGCTCCTCAAAAAATAAAAAAAGTATTAAATTATAATAGATATTTCAGCATAATTCCTCCTTTGACCTTCCGCATCAGCTTCAAACGGTCTTCAAATCCGTCACACGCGGCACGCACAGCTTCCATCGGCAGTTCCTCCCAAACGCACTCGATTACTTTCTAGAACTGCTCCAGATTTGCAATTTTGTAGTCATTAGCTGTCAGCGTACTCGTATAAAGAAGTAGAATTTACCAGTCACTTATGTAATCTGGTATCTTGTTACCTACTACTGGTAAAGTACTCGGTATGCAAAGATACGTGTTGGGCTCCAGTTCAGTGTGGTCACTGCGGTCAGACAAAAAGTTTGCATACACGAAGATTGTAGAGAAAATGTCATAAAATACATTTCTGTCTGGTTTACTCTTACTATCTACTGGATCTAATCAGTGTATCCTCTCATTATTATTATTATTTTGTGGATTTTCTGTTGCACCCTCTTTACGGTGTATGACTTTATTTGGGAGGAATGTTCCCGTTTGCTGCAGACCCCATGGTGTAGAACTGTCGAGGGACCTTGTTCTTTGCTGGAAACCACGAGTACACAGCACGGTTGAAACAGTTGGTTGCTGCGCCAAAATATAGATGTTTGCATAACCAACAGATAGTTCCGGATCAGTATTGCTATTCACAGTCATTAGACAGACTGTCGTGTCGCATTTGACACATTTTCGATTACCTACTTTGCCTTTCGACAGTTTTTACATTGGTTTTTGGATTTGTAAACAATGTTTAGAGGACTTCTTCGTCAATATTGATTAGTGCTCGATTCGGCACGGAAGCGTATCAAATGGTTGTGAATATATAATTAAGCTATAATAGCTATGCTGGACATTTTTTTATGTGTATCAGGCTTTGTCTACCCATTCGAGGAGCACAGGCATGATGTTATGTCTTACTAGTTTTTGTTTTCTGCAGCATACTAAAGACCAAGCGGAAAAGCTGGGTCTTCGAGGCTGGTGCAAGAACACGGAACACGGAACCGTGCTCGGCCACATGCAGGGACCGACTGACAAAGTGGAGTCCATGTGAGTTTTATAACAACTATTATAGATACTGTGCTATTGAGGTTAGAAGAGGGATGCCTTCTTATTTCCCAAAGGCTTTTAGCACAAGCTCTTAGGGCCGAGGATTATATAGCTCGACCCGTGGATTTTACCATTTTCGGCAGCTGACTTTATGGTTACGGGTAGTCTGAAACCCAAAGTCTAACATTCAGTCTTACCGTATTACCCAGTAACTGTGTCGTGAAAGTCAGATAAGCAGTCGCTCCATGTTAAATGCTGGTCTTCAGCTGCATCCGGTTAGACTGGATGCCGACCCCAACATAGTTGGGAAAAGACTAAATATAATTTTTCACAATAGTTTGTCTTTGAACATAAAATACCTATTGATTGTATTAAGATAATTCCCCAACCTTTTTGTACGAGAAAAAAAAAATCATCGTTATTTTACGACGAAACTCCAAAGCCCCAAGTATTTCTTTGAAATAAAGATCGTCAGTTTTATAGCAATATCTGTCAGCTGTTAGGGGAATTTGAAGCTCCAGTATTTCTTTGATGGGCAGCCAACCAATACATTCAAAATAGCGCTGTCATGAAATACCTTTCAGATATCAATACATAAAAATGATTAGGTAAGTACCTACTCAATTTTGACTCCGTCCAATATCAACAGTTTAAAAAAATAAAACAAAATATACAGGGTGATTGGAAGATGGGTGCAAAGCTTTAAGGCGAAGATAGTACAGACAATTTAGAACCATGTAAGCCATGGTTGTCTTAGACGAAGTCTTACCAATTTTTTTTTTTTTTAATAAGGTTTAAAAAACGTATTGATACACATTTTCTGAACTTTAATGTCTGTAAAAAATGTCTAATGTTCACAGAAGCCTAAAAAATGTTTTGCTTGATTGCTTACACATTACTTTGATTAAATAAAAATAGAAAATGAATTCATATATCATTCAATTTTGCCATAATTATGCAGTTTACATAAAATTTTGGGAATTTCCGAAAAAAAAAAAAAATGGTTAAAAAAATTGGTAAGACTTCGTCTGAGACAACAATGGCTTAAATGGTTCCAAATGGTCTGTACTATCTTCGCCTTAAAGCTTTGCACCCATCTTCCAATCACCCTGTATATTAACAGCCCTGCGAAAAATGTTTTATCATATTTCGTTCAGCGTTCGAACTTTCGGGCATTGATAATTTTGCAAAGAAAAAATGAAATCAAGAATTTCCCGCGCCCTGCGGCGAATTTAATTTAACGGCAGCCTCTGAAATTCACAGCTCGAACCTAATAGGTACATTCGAATTGCTTAACTTTTATCTTGCTACGATTTAATACTGCCGTCGGAGAGAAACCTAGCAACTCGGCCAACTCGTAATGAATACGAACCACGATTCATTACACAGTGAGACCAGCGTGCAAATTAAAGTCTCCCCGACTTTTAAATTAGTTTCCTCGTAATTTCTAGACATTTCCACTGTCTTTGCAGGATGCAGTGGCTGAAGACCACAGGGAGCCCATCTAGCAGAATAGAAAAATGCGAATTTAGGAATCAGGCAGACATCGAGGACTTTACTTTTGTGGATTTCAACATCCGTAAAGATTAACGTAAAATTCAACACATTTTTAGTCGGTAACCACACGAAAAAAAAGTAAAACTATACGCAAATGAAATAAAATTGCATTTTAATGTAAACTCGTATGTACTTCCATACAATGTGATATATGTTAATTTATTTAGTTTAGTTTAATTACACTCGGGATACCCACTGCTCAAAATGTTTCAATTGAACCCCTTACATTCACATATACTTAAATATTAAATGTAGAGTTTGTTATTTATGCCGTGTATAACAAAAACTCGACGGGAATTTTTAATTACATTTAGCTCGCGCGTCAACCTCCATCTCGCAAATGTACAGAAAACAAAAGCTTATCTCCCGAGACCGTAATAAAAGGCCTCCTCTCAGTCATTACTCCGGTAATCAGTAAAAACTCTCAGCTCGCTGTAAATTCCATTTTATCAAATGCTCAGCCACTCCGAGAAAATCTAATCCCATATTATGCGGAGGTACGAAGGTCAATTGTCAACATTTTGTCGCCAAAGTAAACAAAATTTAGTAAACGTGAAACACGTGGAAAGTGATATATTCGCAAAGTAAACAAGGCTCTATCTTATTCTGCTGAATACGCAATTTGTCAGTCACTAACTTAGTATCGACTCACGAAAATAACTCGGGAAACAACGGAACCTACAGGTGGTTCTGTTTCATAGTTTCAAGTATTATTTGTTGATTGAGTTATTTTTATGCCAAGCTACAGGTAACATTGTAATATATATAATTTTGCGTCATGCGAAAAATGAGGGAGAAAGTAGGTATTAAAAATAATGTGCTAGGGTCGCTGGTTGAATGAAAAAGTTTCTCCCGAAATGTGTGCCTTGGGAGGCATCCCATTAACGCCTGAAAGACTTTCAAGGTTTATGCTCTGTTGGATTTTATATAAACTGCTTCCATATAGATATGAGTGATGGCTGCCAATATGTTTTAACGACATGTTGAATCTTCGCACAGATGACAAATATGCGGGCAGTAACGCGAAGTACTCAGTCGCACCAAGTCGTATAACAATAATCCAATTAATTAAGTCCATAAAAGGAGGAAAGCAAATATGACATTCCGTCGAATCAAAGAATTATATACCATCTGTTAGCTAACAATAGACGTTGACCTTGAAGGCTTTTACGGGGGAGTTTTCCCTCGAAAGGGTAGGAAATAATTACGTTCGAGTCAGTAACCCGGGCGTGCGTTATTGATGGGCTCGCGCGGCGGCGCCGAGACGCGCGGTAAGTGGGTCAGGGAGGAGCGAGGGACGCGCAGTCGCTCCGACACTGCGCCCTCAACCCTCAGCCATGGCGGACGCGCCGCCCGAAGTCCTGGAGCTCAACGTGGGCGGCGTGCACTACGCCACGACGCGCGACACGCTGCTGCGCGAGCCCGACTCGCTGCCCGCCGCCGCGCTGCAAGACCCCGACCACCCGCGCGACGCCCGCGGTCGCATTTTTTTCGATCGCGACGGAGTTCTCTTCCGTTATGTTTTGGATTATCTCCGAGACGGCGGGCTTGTTCTTCCGGAGTGCTTCAGAGAACACAAGAGGCTGACTCGTGAAGCCAAACACTACAGACTCGCCGGACTAGAGAACGCGGTGCGCGATGCTGACCCGCGTCCACCTAACCGCGAGAAGGGCTGCATCACCGTCGGCTATCGAGGAAGCTTTGCGTTCGGCCGCGACGGACTCGCCGATGTTAAGTTCCGCAAGTTATCACGTATCCTCGTCTGTGGAAAGGTGAACCTTTGCCGTGACGTGTTTGGAGAAACCCTGAACGAGTCTCGAGATCCGGACCACGGACTTGCTGACAGGTACACCTCTCGTTTCTTCTTAAAGCACTCGTTCATTGAACAAGCTTTTGACATGTTGCAAGAGAACGGTTTCAAGCTGACTGCGAGCTGTGGCAGCGGCACCGCTGGCGGGGCTGCCGAGCTCAAACCGGGAGTGGATTCAGAAGAAAATCGTTGGAACCACTACAACGAATTTGTATTCACGCGCGAATAAATTGAGCGTTGTCTCGGAATGTGATAATCATCCGCTGTTGATCGGAGTGAGGCTTACTAATATTTCAGTCGTTAGAAGAATGTTTAAGAGCATTATTCTTGTATCCGGAGTTAGAAGTAATATAACTTTGAAGTTCTCGTAAGTCGTTCGCAATATTTGCGTAACCGGATAAAGCTTAAAATAAACGTTTCTAGTCATTTTGAAATGACTTTCATGTCCGCCGGTCATCTTACATGATCGGCTAGTGCCGAAGGTTACGATGGTGGTAGATATCGGCAATATGCCGTTGAGTAACATGCAAAAGTTCTAGTAAATAAATGTTTAATTATTATGTAGGTAATGAAACTTTAATTGTAATCATGTAACAAATAGGTAGTGTTAAATGTAAAAATATAAAATAGTAGTTAATATCCTCCTTTAGGGCTAATTTCGTGTACTGTGTACCAATTTCTATCAATTTTTTAAATTATTTTATAATCGATTTATAAATCAATGTTTAATAATGTATTTTGAGAATACGTGGGCCATCGATTTTGATTAAAAAAAATATTTATGCCAAATTACGATAAAACTGTTGTCGAATTTGATACAGTAGCTCTGAGTTACTACATCATTTGTTGAATATTTTAATATTTACAAGGTACCTTTGTACCGAGTGATGTGTTGTGATGAATACGTTTTCCCTTCCTCGTCGTGTAGTTTTAAGAAACTTGGTTTTCAAAGTGTAGTAGATAATATTGCAAAATGAGCGCGTGTGAAATGTACCTTGAAAAAATAGTATGTTAATAGTTGAAAAAAAATTACATCTCAAGAGAAGTAAAATAGCGAGGGCATAAGAACGTGAAACTTTTATGTAAGAAGTTAAAGACGTAATTATGAGTTGAGCATCAGAGCAGTTCGGAGTAAAACGTAGAGAAAATAATATTGTCGCTCACCGGCGAACTTTGATCGTTAGCATACGAATTTATTTAACTAACCTATTATCGTTTCAATTTTAAAAATCTCTTGCAGTCCTCGGTTTTCTAACGTTGCTATGTCGAATTTAAGCGATCGCAGCCATATCATTAGATTACCTAAATATTTTAAGCTGAACTTCCATAATTATCTTCCTGCTTAAATATGTAGGTAGCCATATTCCGTAGCCAAATACCTCAGTGTGGAATTATGGTTGAAAACCGATACAGAAGGTATGTTTGCGATGCCCGTGTGCTGAATTCTGATGTATAGAGTCAAATATTTGTTATAGATAAAAGTGTCAACATAAAACATGTAAGTCGTTGATTATGCGCTTATTAATTATAGATAAGTAGATGCCATGATTATAATCAGCTAATTGTGAGTTAAACGGATTTATTTCAGCCTCGTTGAGCTTTTTACGTCTGGTTTATTAAAATATTATTTTTACAATTAAAAATTATTTATGTAAACAAATTATTGGGTATAATGCTATTCCTTCAGGAATTATTTGGCACATTAAACTGCCTTTATTATTAATGTATTAATTACGTATAAATATATTTTAAAAGTTTGACTACAAGTTGTAATACTAAAAATCATTAATAATATTATAAGTAAACTTATATTTTTATTAAAAATCATAAATGTAACCGAAATCAATATAAGTAGAGTAATGTACCAAATTATGTTAGAGACGAATATTTACTGTGTTTAGAACAATTAGTTAATGTTAGAAAATATAATAAATATTATTTATTTAATTATCTAATGGACACTTTGAGGATCCGTGAAGATTGTTATTTAATTATTATTATTTCATTGTCTGGAGAAAAAACAGTGTTGGACCTGGACTCGATAACTATTGTAGGATTTCTAAAAGAATAGTTTTGAGAATAAATTTAGTTAAAAAATATATCTTTTTTATTTTTTTCACAGCGTGCCTTAGTAAATGATTACAAACTACTTATCTTAATTTATGATCGGCTTGGTTCAGCCGGCTCACACATTTTTCTTTGTACCTGTAGGTACGGAAATGCTATTATTTACCACTATTATGCGAATCGACCTGTACCCTAATTACGTAATGCAAACTCAACCCGAATCTGAATCGTTTTTAAACAGATTGCTAATCCATTGCTCCGTAAGTTCGAAAAAAAAATCTGCAGAGCAACGTAAATAACGCAATGAATGTTGTTGAACTGTCAAAATGAAACAGATTTGTCGTTATCGTTTACGAAAATATGTTGCGTAATTAGAAAGCTGGTTCTTGTGTAGTTTCAGACAATAATCAGTCTGAACATTTTCAATATTTCGGTGTGATAATTTCCGAGCTTAACAACTAAATTTGAAAAATACGTACAACAAAAACTTAATTACAATTAAGTGAACAGGGACAAAATTACTATCCATTATCTTGGGAAAGGTAGTAAGGTGGTCTATGTCCTTCAAGAAAAGGAAGTCCAGTTGGTAATTACAACAGCTTGTAAGTCAAGTCCAGTTGGTAAGTATGACATTGTAACAGCGAATCAATTTTCACGCATCCCCCTTAAGACCTAGGCCAAATATTAGGGTTCCGTACCCAAACGGAACCCTATTACTAAGCCTCTGCTGTCCGTCTGTCTATCAGTCTGTCAGCGAGCTGTATCTCATGAATCGTAATAGGTAGACAGTTGAAAATTTCACAGATTATGCATTTCTATTGCCATTATAACAACAATTGCCATACAATAAACTTTTGATTTTGAAAAAAAAAATCTAACCCTGGCATGTGCGGTGTCATTGTCTAGAGCTCATCGAGTAGACACCAAATATAATTTTTGTTTTTTTTTTAATCTTCAAAAATGAAGAAATAAGGGGCCGTAAAACTTGTCAGTTTTAAACAACTTTTGTACGAGCTTTATCTCAACAACTAAACAAGTTAGGAATTTGAAACTTCTGTCTATTATCATGAACCATAAACTATATAATATAATCAACAAACGCCGATTCATAAGGTATTTATTTAAATATGTGATTTTCTGCAACAGCAACAAAAATAACTTTATAATTCATAGTATCGTTATGAAATACAAATGTATCTTAGCGTTTTTCATATTCGAAATACCTCATTAGAATACCTAAGTCATGACCTAAAGAGGTGCCATAAAGAATGTGAATTTAAAAAAAAAAACTATATTCTTGCGGGTAGGTATTCTGGTGCATAACATTATAACTATTATTCTAAAAATTACGCAAATACCAAAGCGGGTACACGGAAAAATATGAATAGCAGTGAGTGCCACAATTTTTGATATAGAAAAAGTAAAGTGTAAAAGTGCTCTACATACAATTTCAAGCCCCAATATAATAGATACCAACTCTTGCAAACTCTTTTACAGTCTTCTAAACAGAATTAGGTACGATATTAAAAAATAATGTTTACGGAAAATTGTTACCCTTAGGAACTTACGCTAGGGGTAGAACTTATTTATTAGACAATTATAAGCCTGTTGCTTATTTATTAGACAATTATAAGCCTGTTGCTTATCCAGACGAGACTGAAAAACTTTGTTTAGGAAGAGCTTAAACCGTTTCATTTTTCATGAGGTGTTAATAAATTACTGAACGTTTTCCGGAGAACGATAACTTTAGAGCGATTATTTTCTTATTATTTCCTGTGACTTTGAGAAAAGGTTGAAGTATGTTTAGACAGATTTAGCAATAAAAATGAGAACATTTGATGATTTGATTAAAAGTTGGCTACCAAGTGAAATTATTCAGACTGGTTACCTACAACTAAATCTGATGAAAAAATCAAGGATAGAAAGCAAAGCTATTTTCGCCCCCCTTAATAAACTCAGAATAACGTTATGTTGAGCTTACGAGGTAACTTAATACCTTGTTTTATTAATAAGGGAGACTATTAATATCACATCACAATGTTTTGATTAGGCTTTTATGGCCCTACGTTATTTCATGGCAATTTATATTACTTTTCATAATCAAACGTTAGCAAGAACTGCTTTAACCTTCTGATTTCTTCACTGAACTATCAGAGAGCCTCCCATTCTGACACGACTTACCGTGGCCTACTCGGAAAATCTTAAATCGGTTTCTTATCCAAGTAAACCGCAGCAAGGACAAACTCAAACCATTTACAGGCACTTTTGAATTGTCAGAGTCGGTCAGTCAGTCTGAAGCTAGTGGCCCATTCCAAAACGTAGATCTCTATGGCGAAGAACGGGCAAGAAACTCCAAGGACACTGTCTTTTAAATATAGAAATTACAAAATCCTGGGTACATTACTCTTGTTGCTTCTATGAGTCAGAACAATGTAAAAAAAAAAACAAAAACGATTAAAAATAAGCCCTGGCAGTTAAGAGATGACCAGTCTCAACTGACGGCGCCCGTTCACGAACATGACGCGTGGGAACAATTGGGATTCCTGGACGGCTCCCAGATCTCCGGTGCGTATGCGGAGTCTCTCCACAGACAATGGCTCAACTACATCTTGGACCGCATGCCCTATCACCTGCACACGTGAGGACCTAATGGCTGCGTCAGCGAACGGTATTCGTGTTGCTGAGTTTTTTAGGCCAAAAAAATTAAAAAACTATTACCATCGACACGCGAAGAAGACGAATTTAAAACGTTCTGCAATAACAGTTTATATCTAGCATTGTATGGACGTTGGAATATAGACGTTTCCTGCATAGAAACTAAACAAAGGCGGAACGAGCAGGCAGTATCTACCTATGTAAAATACAAAGCAAACTGACAGCTGGCCCATATTTATTGTAACTAACACAATGGCTTACATTTTCATTGACCGTTGGTATCGGGAAGTATCTAAACTCTAGAGGCAGATCCCGACACTAGCATTTGTAGATATACAGGTTGATTGGAAGCTGGGTGCAAAGCTTTAAGGCGAAGATAGTACAGACAATTTAGAACCATTTAAGGCGAAATGGGTCCCAAAGAAGAGGTTTTGACGCATTTCGGCTGCACGCAAAATCAATTTTTGTCCTCAAAAACTACCAATTTGCCTTTTCTTTTTTCATGATTATTAAAATTTAAGATATTTTTTAGTGAATTATGAGGGCCAAAACACGATTGACATAATTTGGCTCGATACAAAAAAATCGCAGTTTCCTCAAAATGTAGCGTTTTTTATGAGAAAAAATGGTTTTATTCGATTGTAATTAAAGCAATTTCAATAAAATTTCGTCTATACGTTCACCATTAAAGACTTTAGGGGATTATGGGTTTATTTTAATGTAACAGCAAATAGAATTTTAAAATAAACCCAAATATAGTAAATCGGGCTAAGTCGGCTCGCGCTCAGAGTCCTGCGGGACGTCATCGAGGGTGGACCTGTGTCAAAATTTTTAAAAATACGCTCTCTCTGCAGTTATTAAAAAAATAATCGAATAAAAGAAGAACACATTAGATATGAAATTGCGACAACTCAGAAAAAATATTTCGTAATTTTAATATAGTTTTAATTCATAATATTGTTTTCGAAAGTGTGATTATTTACAAATTATTATCGATAAAATTATAGTCAAGTGCGAGTCTTATTAAAATTAGAAAAAAAATGCTGTTTCGAACAAAAGTGCTATACTAACATGACCAAATGTATTATAGAACACGATAAAAATCGTAATTATATTTTTCGAATAGCTGAGCCAGCAACACAATTTTTTCTTGAATCCGTGATTGTATCGTATTGGCTCAGTATGAACCATTTTCAGTTTTGAATACAAAAAGTCACTGGTTACGATATCGTATACGACACTTCTGTATAAGATAAAATATCGTTCTAAAATTTCGATGTCCTAAAATAATAGATTCGATAAATTATAGCTGTAGCAGTAGGTACGTCACTTGGCAATAAAGTACGGCAATTGTTACTTCATATAGAGCTGTCAATATTTACGAATCTTCATGAGCGGTGGGAAACATCCAAAACAAAAAAATATGGTCACAGTATAAGCGAAACAGTAAGACCATTTTTAGCCCATTCAAATTAATAAAAATCCTGAAGAAATAAAGATGAAAGTTCGTATGGTTTTTTGTCTTAAATTCACTTACTTGATAAAATTCTTAAATTCACTGACATACAATGCACAACCTAAACCACGCTGGGTATAGAAACGAACGAAATTACGACTTTGGTATTTTCTATCAAAATTACATTTTGCGGGACCGTTGAGATACGCAGTAGAACCATTGCAATTTAACCTTTCACCTTACTACCGCAAAGCCATGTTTATCTGAAACTAGTTTCTGTCCGCGTCGTCCTCATTCACGTGGCAGTCGTAAGATACCACAATATATAAAATAACAGGCATATTTTATAAATCTTCACTGTAAGTACACTATGTTTGTAGTTTTGGTCTCGCCGACCAAAACATACAGAGAGTTAGGACTGGTGACGCGACTGGCTGGCTGGCTGGACTAACGAGATAGTGACAGAGTCCGTGTGAGAAGCAGCTCCTCCTGAGGTCTAAACGCGCAGCCTTCAGTAGAAATTTTTCATTTTAAGTGAATTATTAAACGCCTGCGTTCCTTCATATAATATCTAATGGCACAACACTGATACACTAATGGATTCTTACAGATTATTCATGAATACCTAACTATCACTAAAAAAAACCCGTGTGCAGTTTGTACGCGGGATTTCTCATTAACAGTCACCTAACCATAGATATTGATTTTTATTAAAACCATAGATGACAGAAGAGGCCTAAACTTCATGTTTTTCTGTGTACGTTCTACGAACTATCCCATAACACTTTATCAAAAAGTAAAAATGTTGTTTCTTTAATTAATAAAATGAATTGATTGTCACAACACAGCACATTAGCCGATAACGACACCGACCCGACATCGACACGATATCGGAGGTCAGATGATCGGATACGTTTAGTGCCTACCAAAATATTGTCTTGCTATGGTCACCTATATCGTCGCAGACAGCGACCGACACCGATATAGGTACGATATCTATCGGCGAAGAGTCGAAGACACAGTGCGGTGAGAGTAGCGGCATTTTTTCACTTGAACACACTTTTTCGCACTGCCGACTTCAAGACGTCGATACTTAGTAGTTACTGTGGTTGTTTGGTGCGTCGCGATGGTTACCAATATCATTGGGCCGATAATAATTTATATTGATGTCGGTATAATAGCTGCCGACATATCGGTATCTGGTTGGTGTCGTTATCTGTTAATGTGAAAACGCCCATTAGGTACACAGGACATTTTAAGTAATCATTTTAGTTCACTACACCGTAAGTCCCATAAAATGTAAACTTATTGAAAAAAATCGAACCTAAGAAAAACTAGTTTAGTTGGTCAACTGCAAATATTTTATGCTGTGGCATGAATTTTTCGCGAAATTATCGGCAGTGAATCGTAAATAAATACGTCAATCTACATTTGGGGGAGGCGGAGGTAGCGTTTCAAAGGCCCACAGGCCCGGAAAACGTCGCCTTAAGCCATGGCTGTCTTAGACGAAGCCTTAACATTTTTTTTAACCTAACTTTTGTTTTTATTTTCGAATATTCCCATTTTTACTAAACTGCTTGTTATTGGCCAAATTAAATGATTTAATTTTTATTTTATTTAATTAAAGTATTGAGTAAGCAATCTAGCAAAACAAGATTTAGGCTTCTTTGTCGTTAGACATTTTGTTTACAGACATTTTAAGTTCACAAAAAAATTATAAAATTCATAAATAATTTTGTACACCTTATAAAAAATCAGTAAGACTTCGTCTAAGATAACCATGACTTAAATGGTTCTAAATTGTCTGTACTATCTTAGCCTTAAAGCTTTGCACCCAGCTTCCAATCACCCTGTATATTCTACTAGCTGTTGCCCGCGACTTCCTCTGCGATCCAGGATGAAAAGTAGCTTATGTCCTTCTCCAGATCAAGGTCTACCCCTTTGCCAAATATAATCCAAATCTGTTCAGTGAAAACGTATCAAACAAAAAAAAAACCGAAAGTGAGTTTGTTTTTTTATAATATTAGTGAGGATTTCAGTAATTAAGTACTTTTTGGAAGCAGTAATCCATCTAAAAAGATGAAAGGAGTATAAAAAATAATTTCGCTGTAAACCAAGATAGCAATTCACAACAAAAATAAGTTTTTTTGGGAACAGTCTTTATCATTTAGGTATTCATTAGGTAATTAATTATTTGGATTAACAACATACGTGTTCCAATTAAGTATGTGTGGCGGCAGACGTTATGAGAAATATGGGGGAGCATCTATACGGCCAAAAAGGTTCACTTTAGTCAGTAGTCCGCAGACCACGCACTCTAAACACAATTTCCACGCAAGCTCCGCCCCCGTGCACCCCGCCACTGCGATATGTGCTAAACGCTAATACATCAGTAATAAAATTGAATATCGCGTGCGCTCTTTGATCGTGTTCGAGCACGAAACTAAATGGTGTAAGTCTCAATTCTTATTTCGTTTATAACTAAAGTAATAATTGATCTAGATAAAAATATCTCGTGGCTGGATAATAAATTATATTTTCTTACTTATTTTAGACATAAAAGCCGAGTAATCTTGATTTTATTTAAATAATCTTAAAAAAGACATGTAGGTATTTCGAATAAAGAATGTATCGAGCAAAAATGTTACAATTACGTAACTCTGTCTTGTACATGGAAAGAAAAAGATCCAATAAATCATATACTAAAGTTGTATGCGCGACTGTTTCAGAATATTAATGCAAATTAACATCCAATTTAGGGAGCCTCTTAAGGGATCTCTCTTGGCCGTTGCGACTAAGTGCACGATTCGTATCGGTTTCCATAGACCACTGGTCGTGGTCGACTAGTCAAAAGTCATTTATTCAAACTAGGCTGAGAAATCCGCACTTTGCGAACGTCAAAATTACGTAAGACAGTCCCACAAAAACGCCCGCCATTCACCACTTCCTAGTGCTTTAGCTGGGAAGAAGAAGTGGCGCAACAAACTCCCCAGCTGCACAGCTGTCTGAATAGTTAGAAAAACTTGATTCTATACAAAAGTACTTATGCAAAATAAAACATTTAATTAAATTATTTTCTATATGTCACCTAGCACACGCCAATATGCCAACAAAAAGTAAAATGAAATAAAAACCTGAATTAATGCCAGGCATAAAAGGCGTGCCCGTTTACATAAAGCTATAAAAGCTGTAACTCGGAAATCACAAATGATAAACTAGGACCATCGAAGTAAAAATAAATAAACAGTCAATTAGGTACTTATACCAACAATAAAAACCATGGTCAACAAGACGACCAGTCACCACAAGCAGCATCCGTTCACGAGCCACAACACTATTAATTCTACCATAATTTGAGAATTGCCAAAAGGATGGTCGCAGTATGAGTGACATAAGAATCCTGCTGATTTACAACACCCGCCGGTGATTTGGAAGCCTTTACGGAACCGCGGAGACATTAAAGGGGCTTAATACATTGTAAATCTACGCGCCCTTAAGTTGATCATCACGACAATTAAGTGAGGAAAGGACAGAGGACCGGTGACCCTTGTCATCCCTCTTTAGGGTACAAGGCTGATTTATTCGCCTGTTATTCAATAATACCTGCCTGAATAAAACGTAGTGTGCTATAAAATAAAATACTACTGTAGTTTCGTGAAACGAATAGGAAGGAAGGTCAATGCACGGAGTATAGCTTTCCCAGAAAAGTATTTCGGGAAAAAGTAGCGGTACATGTCTGTTGTAAACATTGTTTTCTTTTTGGTAATTGTTGGGTAATCTGTGTCTTCTCGTAGGTATTCTTGTTAATACTAGATGTTATTGTGGTGAGGAGGTTGTGGTTAAGTAATAACTGCCGCACGGGTCCATCAATCAGGCTAAGCTACGCTTGACGAGGTTGATCTGTGGATGGGTGACCTTTACATACCGAGACTCCTCCGTTTCTCGGAAAGCACGTTAAGCCGTTGGTGTCATTCGTAGATCTTTGACAGTCATAACGGATCGTTAGAAGCCCGAAAGTCTGACAACCAGTCTTACCAAGGGGTATCGTATTACCCAGTTACCTACTGGGTTGTGGAGGTCAGATAGGCACGCTCCATGTAAAATACTGATATTCAGCTGCATCCGGTTAGACTGGAAACCGACCCTAACATAGTTGAGAAACGGCTAGGCAGATAGATTTTTGACTAGACGTTATTGTCCTACCTACAGACGATGGATGTTAGTTTACATTAACGCTTTCCATCAGGCGAAATCGAGGTCTAGAGAAGGCCCATTAGGCAAAAAAACCGGCCAAGTGCGTGTCGGTCCACGCACAATGAAGGGTTCCGTAGTTGGGCTGAATTTATCCCATGAACAAACTTAGTAGTTGAGAAACATGTTCTCCTACATCGATATATACGTCACGGTCAACTGTCCAACTGCAAATGTAAGTTTGTAATCGCATTTTTTAATTTTTTATTTGATAAAATTATCAATCTTCGGACTTTCCTTTACTAGTGCTGTGAGACCTTGCCATGTTTCATGATTATATCAAAATATATATTTTATGTCACATAAATGGCCGTATTTTTGATTGCGTTAAGCTCCAAGGGAACATAAATCTACGTATTTGTTATTAATGTCAACTTGATAGTTGATACCTCCACGCATTCCGGAGAAAATGGGTCTTGACAGACTGACGGACGGACAACGAAGTGATCCTATAAGGGTTCCTTTTTTTCCTTTTGAGGTACTTACGGAACCCAAAAAACATGAACATGAAACTGACAAGACGATGGTAAAACTATGTATATATTTTAGCTGTAACGCAGAGTTCCCAAGAAGAGATGAAGTACCTAGTAATGCTGAGAGAAAATATGGTTTTGAGGCCTTCGTCTCTTCATTCTCTTCGGGAAGAGAAATTCAATCGGGCCAATGGTACGTATAAACTTTTAACCTAGTTTGATAATGAGGCTCTTGGATATTGAATGTTTGAAAGGCGCTCAAAATACCTAAGTGTACCCGAATTCAGTACCTACCTACCTACTTGGGTCCTTCGTTTCAGTTACTTACCCGATCAAGGAGGTTGGGCCCACAGCTGTACACCTACCTTACATTTTAAATCCTTGCGATTGGCAGATTTGATTGATTGACAAGAAAATAGGGTTCCTACAGCGAAATATTTTCATTATAAGACCGCGTTCGCACCAAACACAGTCAGCTACCGATTGTGACAGTCGGGGGCTGACAATAAGATTGTTGTAAACACGGCCTAAGGGCTCATGCTGTTAAAACAAATTGCTTTACAAATTTAACCAACCCTTTCATGGCGATGTGAAAATAAAAGCAATTTGTCTGATATATTTTCAGACAAATTGCACAACATATTGTTTATTATTGAAACATTAAGATCGATAGGTGTCACTACACGCTACGCAGCTCCGTAACATTGTTTGACCTTTCTCTGTAAATATTTTAGTCAGCTAAAATTACTGTTCTCTGATTTTACAGACGGTACAAAAATGGACAGCTAATAATATAAATTATACATTTACGTAGGTGGGAAATTACCAATCTATTTTAGTGAAGCCGATTAAGTTGTGAATTTATAATGCTAGCTTCTATTTTGAAATAATTTAGATAGAAAGAAAAAATAAAGAGAAGAAAAGAAAGAAAAAATCTGTAGGTATTGTTGTTGTTGTTATTGTAAGTTGTGTTGTTGTGGTACTATTTCCAGTCTAATCTATAATTAATAGGTCACAAAAGCAGTTACTTCAACATAACAATCTCGGCCGTATGCCATCAAGGAGTAGGGCCGTATGTAGAGAGTTAAGTCCTGAAACCTAGCCCGCCTAGCCTGATGGCTCACAGTGTGATTTAATTGCCAGTGGCGGGTAATAAATTTAAATAGCAATGCAGGCTAGGCCTTAGGCCCGCCTAGCCCAGTGTGGTAAAAAATCACGGGGCTTTTTAACGCAATTCTGCAACAGATGGTACCTACTTATAAATCTTTTGTATCTACCTACATCACGCACTATAATATAAACCGCGCGAATAAAATTTGCAGCTCAGGCTAGTTCCTAAGTGATATATTTTATAAACGCTGCTTAAAGTTAAGTAATGATTAGCGCCTGTTTAACCATAAATTTTTGACGTTTGAACGTCATATAACTTTAATCAACGTTTATGAATAAGAGTGATTATGTTGAAGCAACAATAAAGCCCGTCACAGACGTAGCTATAGTACGTATATATTAACATACTTTTGCTATATTGCTTTTTTTTTGCGTACTTGAAATATAGCTCTGTCTGAGGTCACTCGAAGATTACTTTGGAAAATATATCGTAAGTAATATGTAGTATTATAGCTACGTCTGTGGTGGGCTTTAAACTTACATCAGTCTATGTAATCAGTGTTTAGTTTAGACGATGGAAGCCATATCCTATAATTGAGTTGGTTCCATTTCATTGTATGCAACAGGTAAAAAACTGATTGCGCCGTATAAATGGAGCTTTAATATTTATAAACATCCTAATATAAGCAAATCTACTAATATCCTGAGGTTTATATATAAAACCTACTTAGCCTACAAGGTTCATTGAACTAATATCGCTTTGATCGCCTACTCTAGCTGGGGGAATGTTTTCCCAAACAGTCCCTTTTCTGCCGTATGGAGTTTACCTCAGTAAGCAATTTCTGGCATATTTAAGACCTTCACAGGATAAAGGGGTTTTATAAAAAATATTCGGTATTACCTTCACGTATGCGTACGCCTTTCGTATATTTAATACATGCGAGACTTGACACATACTTTTGTTACTGCCTTGTAAATAATGAGGATGGGATGCCTGGATTTTTAGCTGGCTGGAAATAGACTCCTCGCTCCCTAACTACATTAGGTACTCATGAAACTGAAATACAAATGACGAAATGTGGTGAACTAATTGCTATGGAGCCTGTACCTCTGGGTAGGTATTCAGAATATAATAATTATATCATGTAAGCCTTCCGAATATTGTTTTATACTTACAGCTTTAAGTAGAGAGGTGCTCGTGGCTAAGTAATAACTGCCGCACGGGTCGATTCACCAGGTTAAGCTACGCTTGCCGGGGTTGGTTTGTGGATGGGTGACTATCTTTACATACCGAGACTCCTCCGTGCCTCGGAAAGCACGTTAAGCCGTTGGTCCCGGCTGTCATTTGTGGATCTTTGACAGTCGTTACGGGTCGCCAGAAGCCCGAAATCTGGCAACCAGTCTTACCAAGGGGTATCGTATTACCCAGTTACTGGGTTGTGGAGGTCAGATAGGCAGGCGCTCCATGTAAAAGACTGGTATTCAGCTGCATCCGGTTAGACTGGAAGCAGACCCCAATATAGTTGGGAAAAGGCTAGGCAGATTGACTTACAGCTTTAAGTACCTACCTGCTATGTTTTTGAAGTGAAAACTTATTTAGGTGCGTTGAGCACTTTTTGGGTGAACAAAAAGCGTGAAACTTGCGTCAGCGCTTTAGTCTCGACTCGACACTCGGTACCTAATATTGCAGGGTTAGGACGCCTTGATGTGGGTGGTACCGGCTGTTCTTTATAGGAGGCTATTTATAGTTTGAAATTAGACTGGACTTTGTAAGATTAGGTACCTACTACGTTAGTAATGGAGGTGAAGCCTTATGTTTCAGTTTGTATTAAAATTTTTAGCTTTTCAATTTCATCTCGGAACTACTGCACTTCTAGAAGTGTTTTCTATTGTCATCCTGGACTGGAGACCATGCATGTGCTCAAGGCTGTCATCAAAGGCAGTTACAGTGGGTAAGAATGCCAATGACGTTAATGGCAGGATAGTGGCGTTGACGTCTACAAACTGTCTGATGACAGGCTGGTCTCAATTCGATCAAAATGGATGGGAGTCGAAACGGAATTTTGGCCAGGCAGTACCTAGAACAAAAAAAATCGGGCAATTGCGTGTTGGACTACCCACAATGAAGGGTTCCGAGTTGGGATGACTTTATCCCAAGAACAAACTTAAAATTGTAGTTAAAAACATGTTCTCCCATACATTCCAACAGCAAATGTAAGTTTTTACGCACAATATTGAGAGATTTACCGTGTTATTTTAAGACAGATATACTTCTTATAGGTTTTTCTGTAATCCATGAGTAAAGAACCGTACCCTTAATTTTTTTCAAAATTTTAGGCTTGCTAGTTTCGGAGTTATGGGGAAAATTTACAATTTTCATACATTTTCATAGATCTTTAAAAATATTCGTCCGTCGTAACTAAAATCTCTATAGCTGCTTACCCCTAATAGCTACAGTAAAGAAAGATACGAAAAAAATATTTTAAAATTAAAGATGAAACTTATCTATTTTTATAGCGTTAACTAAAATCTATGATACTCAAAATGAGGTTAAACTTGTAATTAGGGGAAAAAACATAGATATCAATTTTAAAATTATGTCAAAAATATTTGAGGTCCTCGCAATAATCCCTTTCATTTGATATGTCACACGGTACAGTTAGCAAAACTTTGTTTTTTAATTTTCTTATTTGCCCCCACTTTTGGGGGGCAAATAAGAAAAGAAAAAAAATCGTATCCAATTTTCATCCACTTCTAGTGGTCATAGTTAATAGGTACTTACCTACCTGGAAAAATGGATACGATTTTTTTAGCTACTTTGTATGCGTGTATTTTATGTCATGTTTTTGTAATGTACGTTTTGTTTGTGCAGAATAAACAATTGAACACATACTGCGGGTCTGTGTAATACACTGAACGGCAATGTCTTTCATTTTGACAATTCAACAACATTCATTGCGTGATTAACGGTGTCGAACTGACGAATTTTTCACACATGAAGCAATGGTTAGCAATGTCCTTCAAAATCGGATTTCGTTATTGAAAGTGCGCAAATTGGGATGCTGGTCGACCTGATAGGTATCTGGTAAGCATGTTAAAAACAAACACCACGGCAAAGCCACATGCGCGGAGCACAGTAAGTTGGTGCGCTAACGTAGTGGAGACCCAGCTTTACGTTTCAAGTCTCTAATCAACATAGAAACGTTTTATTCTCAAAGCAAAAGTCGGTCCGGTACAGTTTTTACGACTTAATTTTATTGCGAAACGGCAGAGCTCGGATAGTCTATTGAAATAGCCTTATCAATATTGAATCTTGGCTCTTTGAAATAAAGTTCATAAGCTGCTTTATTAGTTCTGAAACACTTGCAGCATAATACTGAAACTAATACGGACGGAAGTTGAAAATTAGAGTGGAAGATTTTCTTTAAATTTGTTTACGCGTTCTCTATTCGCGCTGTGAGGTACGATCAGCAACGAAAGTCAATTACCGACACATAATAAAATAAAATATATTTATTCACATTAAACATGGTACGATAATGCTCTTAATATTAGTGTTATGAATCTACATGTTTCGCCATAGACTGGCATAGGAATTAAGTTCCTTATAATTAATTATTATGCATCAAATTATGTAAGTAATCCCCAAACAAAAGCTTTTCAGCCTGTGTTATTTTAATAGAATCTTACCCTTATATTAGTTCCGGTTTTTTTTTAAATATTGTTTTAAAAAAAATCTAAACTAATACATATTATAAAAATGTAAAATTATTTGTTGTAATAAGCAGTCGAACTAAGAATTCCTGACAATTTTTCTATGCGTGGGCCTCATTGTAATTTACCGTCAATAGTTATTCCAAGAAAAACTGTTGACTCAACAAGGTCCAACTCTATTCCATTCACTTGAACATAGGTAGTTAACTGCCTGACATTTTGACGTTGAAAATCTAAGGAGTTTAGTATTTTTTCATTCAGGGGAAGATTATTTACATTAAACCAATACTTACCTACCTACCGATGTTACGTATCCCACCATAGGACCTACTTTGTGTGTGTAAAGTTCTAAGACGAAGTAGACTACGCTCCACGACAAAGGGAATCCCAGTGTGAAGGCTAGTGCTATTTGAATATGTACTGGTTTCTTGAACAATAAAGTTTTTATTTATTTATTATTCAAACTAGTGACTTAATAAACTATTTGTAGACTTTCGTTGCGAACCGTACCTACCTTCGTATGATGGTTTGACGTGAAAAGTTGAACATAAGTTCGCAACTCTGATGGTGGATGGTGGAGAGTTTCAAAGTTATTTGACAACACACAGCCTCAGGCTTTTGTCATGAAGTGTTAATGTGTAGGTAAGTAGACATATTGTGTTAAGCCTCTACAGACGCTAGAGCGTTATCGTGGACGGAAACTTAAAAGCGTCTTCATTATTTCTATACCTAGTTACATTTTACGTCCCTGTGTTATCGTGTGATGCCGTGACGCACACGGGGACGTCCACAATAATATCGTCACGTTAGAATTTATAAAAGCGTACATTGGAACACAAAACTTTTGAAGGTAAGATGAAAAGAAGATAATGGTTTTCAGTGACTGCCTCGTTGGTCTAGTGGTCGCAAGTACTGCTGAGCTTGAGGTCCTGGGTTCGATTCCCAGGTCGGGCAAAGTGATAATGGGCTTTTCCATTAAGAATTTCTCGGGATCCCTTCTTTTAGCATAATGTTCTCTTTCCTAATATACTTTGGCATTACAGTTTTGGCATAAATTTAACTCACATAATGTTACTAGGCATAATGACTATTAACATAATAGAAGTGAGGCATACAATTACAAAAAATATTAATATAAATGTATTATTAGTATTCCCTTTATTATTTGTAAAGTGCCTACAATAATATATGAATAAATAATAATTAATTTTTAGCATAACGTTTAAAGCGACGATTTTTGGTAAAATTCCATTTTTAACCCTAAATTAGAATTAAAGCATTGCCTTAAAAAATCAATAGGTAGGTATATTGTGCTACAAAAGTTGGTGACAGAAACGAATCGCTGCAAAACCGACCCCATGTAGTCTTATCTGCCCTACCCCTAGAGTGTAATTTAAAATCGCGAAGGCGCGGAGGGAAGAGGCGGCCCGCGAGCTGAGGAGCAGGTGGTGAGCGTTAAACACATCTGCGACGATAAGCTCGGGTGGGACCGGAGCCCCGCAGCGCCGGAGCCTTGACAGAAACCATGCCTGCTGCATGCTGCATGATGCATGCTTGCATGAATGCAGAATGTTTGCTTGCATGCATGGTGTATGCTAACATTTTAGAAGTCATAATTTTGCTTCTTTGTTATGTCTACTTATAAAAAGTAGGTATGTTTTAATATCATTATGCGTAGATATATGAATTAATGCTTCAGAATGTTATGTTTAATCATTATTATGATTAGAGAAATTATACTTAAAAAAATATGCGTAAGCTGTTAAGCGTAAATAATATTATGCGAAAATATAATTAGGAGAAACAAAAGTATGGTAAGTTATATTAGGTCTTAAAATTGTATGCAAATGGATAGAGATCCGAATTTCTCAGTAGCAGCCTTTTTTTTTTTTTTTTTTTGGGTGGTACCACGCCTGAATGGCCTACACGTCGAATACGGAGCCTTTTTTTTTTTTTTTTTTTTTTTTTTTTTTTTTTTTTTTTTTTTTTTTTTTTTTTTTTTTTTTTTTTTTTTTTTTTTTTGGGTGGGAAATCATCAAATGACTCCTCCCGCTCTGGGTGGAGCGGGAGGGCGTGTCAGACTCTTACTGACTAAAACCCACCCGTGTTCCTTCTCTTGCCTGTGCAATGCCGGGGGCCACGGTATCCCTTTCGGACTTTCCCGCAACCCCGGCAGGCAATGGTCTCATAGGACCCCTTCACTCGCTGACACTCTTTGAGGCGCGCGTGGAACACAACGCGCCGTCGACCCGGGCTTGGTCCTTACCGGACGGCGAGCTACCCATTGCTCACCGTCCGCAAGCCCGCGCCTACGGTGGCCGGGAATCCGCGATCGATTCCCGACGCCCGGGGCGTCTCCTCCTGCGGCGGCTAGGGGCGTGAGGGCGCGAAATTTGCCTTTCCCTCACGCGCTCCGCCTCCTCCTTCGCGAGCATTACTGCTTCGCAGAAGGAGGTGACGGCCTCCCATGCCCTCTCGCTCCGTACCATGGCCTGGACCAGGGCCGGACGCGAGAGATCCCCGCCACCGATCGCCTCCACGAGGACACGGCGGTGCTCTGCCCAAGCCGGGCATACCTCCACCGTATGCTCCACCGTGTCCTCCGGGCGATCCACGCAGTGATGACACCCGGGCGTTTCCTCCCGCCTTATCCGAAACAGGTACCTCCCGAAACAGCCGTGTCCGGTGAGGACCTGCGTCAGGCGGAAGGTGAGGACGCCGTGGCGCCTCTCCAGCCACTCCTCAAAGAGGGGACTTATCGCCGCAATAGTGGCGTGCCCAGCACTGGGTTGCGACAATCGCACTCTCCATGACGCCATGAGATCCCGTCGGAGCTCTGTCCGCTGTGCCGCGATTTCTCGCGGCATCGGAGTCAAGCCCCGGCGTTTCGCCTCCCCGCGCCACTCCCAAATATGCGCGAGGACTTTTGCCTCCAGATCCCATGGCGGCAATCCGGCAAGGAGGCTCGCCGCCTCACCGGAGACCGTGCGGTATCCCCGGACCAGCCGGGTGGCCATGACCCTCTGGGACGCGTTCAACCGGCGGGCAGGCCGCCGCCTCAACAAATGCGCCCACACCGGTGCCCCGTACAGGGCCATGGACCGCACGATCCCCGCGTATAGCCTCCGGCAGGAGGCGTTTGGGCCCCCAAGATTGGGCAGGAGCCGCTTCAAGGCAGCCCCGGCCCGGTCCAGTCTGGGAGCCAAACGTCGGAAATGCTCCACGAAGTTCCACCGACTGTCGAGGACGAGTCCCAGGTACTTCATCGTTGACTCGACGCCGATGTGAACCCCTCCTACCGTTATTTGGGAACCCGACGGTGGCGCGTTCCGAGGACCATGAAAGCACATGGCCTCAGACTTGTGCAAGGCCACCTCGAGTCCCAACTGCCGGATTCTGGCCACGATTGTCGCAACCCCGTGTGTCGCTAGTTCGGCCGCCGCCTGGTGCGACCTCCCCTGCGCCAGGACCAACGTGTCGTCAGCGTAACAAACGACGCTGACGCCATTGGGGAGGTCGGCGCGCAGCACCCAGTCGTATCCGATGTCCCACAGATGCGGCCCCAGGACCGATCCCTGTGGGACACCGCACGACATCTCTCGCCGGTTCCACTCTCCCTGGTGACCGGGGTAGATGATGGCCCTGTCTGCCAGATAGGCCTCGACCACACGACAGAGGTAGGTCGGCATCCGGTGATACCGGAGTGCCTCCCTGATGCAACTCCAGGGCAGGGTATTGAAGGCGTTGGCAATGTCTAGAGACACCGCCAAGACGACCCCACCCCGAGCCACCGCATCCCCCGTCGTGAGGGCTCGCACGCGCATGATGGCGTCCACCGTGGAGCGCCCCCTGCGGAAACCAAACTGGCTCTCCGCCAAATCCGGCCCCACCCGCACCAGCCGCCCGACGAGGCGGTCTGCAATGACTCTTTCAAAGAGCTTGCCCACCTCGTCGAGCAGCACTATGGGCCGGTAAGCGGACGGAGAGTCCGCAGGGCGCCCCGGCTTCTTGATGAGGACCAGTTTCCCCGTCTTCCAACGAAGCGGGAACTGGCCCCTCTCCAAGCATGCGCTTAGGAGCCCCCTTAGTCGAGGCCCGAGAGCCTCTGAGGCCAGGACCCAGGCTTTCCCAGGTAAGCCGTCGGGTCCTGGGGCGGTATTTCTGGTATTCAGCCTACGTACCGCCACCCTCATCTCTACCTCGGTCACCTCCGGAGCATCGTCATCGTCGTCGGCGGTGTGGTCCGCATCGGGCACCGCAGTAGGCGGAGCCATGGGTGGGGAGGCATGTTCCCCTCTCGAAGGGAACAGAGCGCTCACCACGTCCCCCACAAGCTGTGGCCGGAGACTCTGCGTCAGCGGGGGAGCCCATGGGCGGAGTTTCTCCCGCACCATTTTGTATGGGCGTCCCCACGGGTCTCTGTTCAGAGTCTCCAGCGACTCCTCGCGGGCCAGTGCCCTGGCCCGCAGGATCTCCGCTTGGAGGGCGGTTTTTGCCGCTCTGTACCCCTCGTACAGCTCCGCCTGAATGGCTTCCGTATCCGGAGGTCGAATACGGAGCCTGCGGTGCCTAGTGTACCGGCGTCGCGCAGTAACGCACGCAATGCGCAGTGTCGTCAGCTGACGCGACCACCAGTACACCTGGCGCGAAGCACGTCCGGGCTGGACCCGGGGCATTGCCACGTCGCATATCTCGGACATGGCCTCCTGGAACCACTCCGCCTCGTCATTGATGTCGGCAGGCCTGTCCGGTGATGACACCCAGGCCTGCACGATCGAGGCTTCCAGGAGGAGCTCCCGGTCCAGCTGCTTCAGCGCTCACCGCGGACCACTCGGGGCCTGTTGGACCGGCGCGCTCGAGGTCTGGGCGGAGACGTCAAACCGGATGTACCGGTGATCGGAATACGTCTCCACCCCCTCCATGACGCGCCAGTCAATGACACGCGGCGACAGAGCGGGGCTAGCGAACGAGATGTCCACCACTGATTCACCCCGCATCCGCACACACGTGGGGACAGAACCCCGATTAAGGACGACCAGGCCTGTCTCCAGCGCCCAGTCTTCCACCATCCTGCCCCGTGTGTCCGTATACCGGGAACCCCAAGCCACATTCTTGGCATTGAAGTCCCCGAGGACGAGCACGGGGAGAGAACGGAACCCGACGACGACGACTCTCAACTCCGCAAGGAAGTTGTGGAACTCGGCGAGAGTTCGGTTCGGGGAGAAGTACGCGCCTACCACGACAATCTCCCCGAACCGTGCTGCAACGCAACCCCGTCCTCTCTTAACCGCCTCGAGGGACGGGGTACCGGCGGCGGCCGACGAAATTAGGGCCACTGAGCCGCTCAGGTCCTCCACCCAGTCATCCCTGGGTGGGACAAAGTACGGCTCAGCGACCACGGCGATGTTAATCGACCACTGCGCCATGCTCTGGAGCAACAGATGCTGAGCTGCGGCGCAGTGGTTGATGTTCGCCTGGAGGAGGCGAAATGGGGCCATTATTGGCACTCCATGTCAGCCCCCTCCTTAGCCCCCTGTGAGGGCCCTGCCGCGGCGGCTGCGGTGGCGACGACGGCTGTTGAGGCGGCAACGGCGACGGTGGCGGCGGTTGTGGCTGTGACGGCGGTGGCAGGTGGTTTGCCTCTAGCCTTGGCGGGTGGAGCGCAGGCCTTGCTTCCAATCCGGTGGCCGGCTGGCTTGCCAGCCGCCGCACATACGACGCAATGCGGCGTAGCTTCGCACGAGCCGGCCTTGTGACCGGGCTGACCACAGCGGTAACAATGGCTGCTGCGGTCCACCTCCGAGGTGCATTTAGCTCCCACGTGATTGCCCACATGGCAGCGGAAGCACCTCAGAGGTCTGGGTTCCAGCAGTTTGACCTGCGCTGAAACCCAGCCCACCAATAGCCTTTGGCCCTCCCCGGCTATTTTCTTGGCCGCCGAAACGGGGCAGCTCACCGTAATGGCTCGCAACCCCGTGAAGTCAGGACGGAGGGCGCCTGCCCTAACCTGCTCGGCAGAGCACCCCCCAGCCCTAACAACAGCGGCCACCACCTGTCCCTCCGTCACTGAGTCATCCAGGCCCAGAATACGCATGTCTGCGCATTTGGTGGGCCTGGACACTCGGGCCTCGTCCGCATCTAGGGACGCCCTAAGCCTTTCGGCCAGAGCGTCAGCGGCCGGGCCGCTTGCCGCACCGGGGACCTCCAGCATCCGGGCCCCAGTCGCAGTGACCCTTACCCGGATGCCATCAGCGGCGCCGATCTCTTTGAGGTCCACCGCTGCCCCCACCTTGGCGAGCACGTCGCGGTAGGACACGCCCTTCTTCTCCGCCTCTGGCTGTAGTGTAATCACTACAGCTGCGGACTTCGGGGCGCGGAGCCTAGCCGCGACGCTTCGCTCCTTGCGCCGCTGCCTCCTCTCCTTCTTCTTGGCCGCCCTTTTTGCGTTCGCCGCCTTCCTCTTCTCCCCGGCTACCTGCCATTCGGCGTCAGCCGGGGTAGAATTAGGAGGAGACGGGGGCAGCTGTTTCGTCGCTAGGGCTGGGACCTTCGCCGCCTGGGCCGGGACCTTCGCCACCTGGGCCGGGGCCCTCGCCGCCTTTGTAGCCACCCCGCCCCTGGTCTGCCCCGACGAGCCTGGTTTGGCCGAGGCAGCTGCGGTGGTGGCATACGAAGCCGTCTTCTGCTGGCCAGAGGCCGGCGGCATGCTCGCCGCTAGAGGAGGACGCAGGACGATGGCTTCTATCGCGGAAAAACGGGACCGCAGAGAAGCCATCTCCTGCCTCACCAGGGTCAGAACCCGGTCCTCCGCAGGCACGGGCCGTCCCTGCCCATGCTGCTCCCTCCCCTGCGGCGCCTCACGAGGGCTGGCTCCTCGGAGCCCAGCTAGGTCTGCTCGGAGCTCCTCGTTCTCCTTTCGGAGAAGCTCCATGGCGGCTGTCAAGCGGGCGACCTCCGCTCGCATCTCAGACATGCCATCCGACGGAGGCCTGAGATGATAGGCCTCCGCAGCCGCCACAATAGAGGCTATGGCCGCAGGCATGGCCTTGTCTTTAGAGGACTGAGTCCTCTTCAAGACCAAAACCTTGATTGCGGCTGCCACAGCCTCCGCAAACCTGGCTGCTCGCTCCGAATTGGAGCCGCCAGCGACGCCCTGCTCACCACCTGCCGACTCTGTAGGGGCCGCCACGGTGCTGGTCCCTACAGGGTGGTGTTCCTCCTCTGAAGAGGGCCTCCCCACCTCAGCTGGGCTGGCCGGACTCGGCTCGCCTGCCTCCTTGGTGGTGAGCCCTCTACCCACACCTTTTCCTCTGGCCGAACCCCGCCGACTGGAGTGGATCTTCCTCCGGCCTTGGCCCGAGACCCCCTCGTCGGCGGACGACCCCTGGCCATCCCCCGGTTTGGGGCGCTTCCGGAGGAACTTTCGGTTCCTCACGGTCGCTCCCCCCACCACTTCGCGCTCCGAGCTCTGACCAGAGCTCATTGCGCCAGACGCAGCGTCGGACTCCGACTCCGCATCACTCCTCTCCTTTTGGTTTTTGTTTTTAGATTCTTTCATAATTGTTCCCACGAGTAAAAAACTTTGTGTATTGACTCAAAATATGTGGTTCGCACTAGCGACTAATTATCAAATAGCTACCCATTAGTCAAGCTTACAACCTCCCTCACGGTGCGCCGCCGCTTGGAGGTTTGGGGTAATTTTTTATAGAGGATTTCTTCCTCGCGGTCCGGGCGGTTAAGCCAAGACCCTCGACCCCCGTCAAGTGCCAGAGACATGACCTTGACACTCTTCGGGGCTACGAGACCAACGGTGGCAGAAGGCTTCCTCCTGCCTGCCCGACGGCAGTGTTAGTGCACGCCGAGCCCGTACTCCAACGCTGCTCAACGTGTGCTCTCTCCGAGTACACGTTAGAGCGTTCCTCCGACAGGATATTGGCATACGAACAACGAGACCCCTTAGGCACATAGTACCTAATGGGGAGACGTTGCCCGCATCCCAGGGTGCACCGTCCTGAAGACTGGCCTTCCCCCCGGACGCATCCGAAGGGAATTCCAGCCCACAGGCACACGGGGAGGTTTCCTGTCCAAGCACCCCTCGAATACGGAGCCTGCGGTGCCTAGTGTACCGGCGTCGCGCAGTAACGCACGCATTGCGCAGTGTCGTCAGCTGACGCGACCACCAGTACACCTGGCGCGAAGCACGTCCGGGCTGGACCCGGGGCATTGCCACGTCGCATATCTCGGACATGGCCTCCCGGAACCACTCCGCCTCGTCATTTATTTATTTTTATTTATTTATTTATACTTCAAGCACAAAAATGTACAGAGGCGGACTTAATGCCACAGGCATTTTCTACCAGTCAACCTTTGGGTGATGCAGAGACAAACAGTGGTAGGTGCAATAGCGAGAGTTGAGGAAAAAACATTTATTTAAATATAAAGATATACATATATACCTATTAAGAACTATAAATATAATAAATACACCTAATTATATATAAATATAAGCACAAGTATGACAAACAATGGGAAAACATCGTCATTGATGTCGGCAGGCCTATCCGGTGATGACACCCAGGCCTGCACGATCGAGGCTTCCAGGAGGAGCTCCCGGTCCAGCTGCTTCAGCGCCCACCGCGGACCACTCGGGGCCTGTCGGACCGGCGCGCTCGAGGTCTGGGCGGAGACGTCAAACCGGATGTACCAGTGATCGGAATACGTCTCCACCCCCTCCATGACGCGCCAGTCAATGACACGCGGCGACAGAGCGGGGCTAGCGAACGAGATGTCCACCACTGATTCACCCCGCATCCGCACACACGTGGGGACAGAACCCCGATTAAGGATGACCAGGCCTGTCTCCAGCGCCCAGTCTTCCACCATCCTGCCCCGTGTGTCCGTATACCGGGAACCCCAAGCCACATTCTTGGTATTGAAGTCCCCGAGGACGAGCACGGGGAGGGAACAGAATCCGACGACGACGACTCTCAACTCCAACGCAAGGGAGTTGTGGAACTCGGCGAGAGTTCGGTTCGGGGAGAAGTATGCGCCTACCACGACAATCTCCCCGAACCGTGCTGCAACGCAACCCCGTCCTCTCTTAACAGCCTCGACTCAGTAGCAGCCTGGAGTCTGGATTTGTGCCCGGTTGATGCCAAAAGTCTTAACGCAAATGCATAGTCGTGTCATGTCGGTACTTTGTACGACTGTCACTAAGAACCAGAAAGAGCAACGAAAGTATGAAGTTCAATCAATTTTTATTTTATTTTCAGGTAGACACTATTTGATAGACTTGTTTTTAACCGACTTCAAAAAAAGGAGAAGGTTCTCTATTCGTCAGATTATTTTAATTTTTTTTTTATGTATGTTTGTCGAATACCTACTCGAAGACGGCTGAACCGATTTCGAAAATTCTATTATTTTAATTTTAGGAAAACCATCCGCTGTTCCTCAGAAACATCGTTTTTTATTCAACCATTACCTTACCAATCCTCTGATCCTTACCAATCTGACTAAATGGAGTAGAGCCTGCTCAATAGGATATGCCGCATCTTTTCTCCCGTCGTGCTCAACTAGTAAGGTACCTAGGTCCCTGCAGCCTCCAGGATTTAAATGAAGCAAACGACAGATCTGTCCAGCACCCTAAATGCACCACAATCTGAATCATTTTGTAGGATATTGTTAATCCATTGCTTCATAATATTCGAAAAATTGTCTGCTCATCTATGTAAATAACGCAATGAATGTTGTTGAACTGTCAAAATGAAACAGATAAGTCAATCAGTTACCGAAAATGTTTACACGCATTTAGATAGCAGATTGTGATTGATCATGGTTTTGTTATTGTTACTAGTAATTAACTGGCTCGTTGGTCTAGTGGTTGCAAGTGCTAATGCTGAGCATGAGGTCCTGGGTTCGATTCCCGGGTCGGGTAAAGTGTTACTGGGTTTACCATCTGGAATTTCTCAGTAGCAGCCCGGGGTCAGGATTTGTGCCCGATTGATGGCAATAGGCTCGCCCCCTATTACACATAACTGGCGAAATGTGGGTGAACTATAGGTACACCTCTGCCTAACCCTTCGGGGAAATACAGGCGTGATGTTATGTTATGTAATTAACTGTTTATTTATTTTACCTCGATGGTCCTAGTAATAGGGGTTAAAGTATGAAATTGCCGTTTTATTGTAATAGGTACTTTGAATTGACATAGCCCAAGTAGCACAGATAGCTGTATAACTACTCACTTTTAGATCTATTTGAAACTCTATGCGTATTAAGACTCTTTTAAGAGTACACTGGTGATCCTACAGCTGTATAATAGCTGTCAGTGATATTTAAACAGCTTAGGCTGATTAAGAGCTGCATTAAGGCTGATTAAGACCGACAAAACTACCATTAATACGCTAAGAGTGCTATAAAGGTATAATTTCAACGACTCTATTCAGCTTTTAACCTTTTCTAATGCTTTAACCGTAGTAAGGGCTGTTTAGTGGTTGAAATTACGCCAAATTCTGTATAAGAAGGTATTTGTGAACTTCTATTACACTGACTTATTAAAGGGGCATGTGTGAACTATTATGACGTTAATAGCTGTATAATGGATGATTTGCACTTTTTGATTTGATTTGATTTTTTCCGCATTACATCTTATTGCTGAATATGTCTACTGCTAATCAGCCTTTATACAGCCATTGATAGTGTCTGCATAGCGGCTGTTTAAACATTTACTAGATGCCTCGCAGCTGCTTAGAGACTGACTAGTGTATCGAATTAACGGCTTCTACTTTATAGTGGTTCGCATAAGTACCTTTAATCAGACTTTATCTGATTAAAAGTAACATGTGGTACTGTAATCAGTCAGTGTAACTAGTTGATGGCGATTATACTGACGTATATCTTTTATTTGATTTATAAATATGAATTCGACTAATTCGTGGAAAATGAAAGCTAGAAAAGCATTTGAAGAAAATTATCGAAGGAAAGGAAGTACCACAGAATTATGAAGACAGAAGAAATAAAATCTTCAAGTCGGGAAGTAACGCAAAGCGTGACAAATAGTTTGAAAAAGGACGGTTCCGTACAAAATATTAGTCGCAATAGTTCAGAAGATGTTGCACATTCAACAAATTATGTGTGTCCAAGTTCTTCTTCCAGTAACCTCGGTGATAATATTAATTGTTCAATTCTAACTCAGAAAAAATATCGAGTTCTGAAGATGATGACGACGGCAACTATAGCACTCACTGTTTAGGGAAAAAATTAGAACGTGGGCTGTAGATAAGAGTATTAACCATGTTGCTTTAAAAGATCTGGCAGCAATTATCAACGACTTGATTCCGCAAATATTACCAACTGATCCAAGAACAATTTTAGGAACTCTTCGAAATGTCAACATAAAAGAAATCGAAGGTGGCGAATACTGGCACAACGGAATAGCCAATTCTGTGATTAAAACATTGAATAGTTGGGATGAAGCTCCAGACGAAATTTCATTAAATATTAATTTTGATGGATGAAGATGAATCGGATGTTTTGGTACATGGTACTAAAATACAAAATAAAAATGACATCTTCACGTACCCGGTGAAGTCTTTGAAGTTTCGCTTGGGCATAAATACAAAGCTACAAGTTTGGATGAATGTGCTAACACTGCTGTCATTTTAGATCTTCGGGAAATAAAATGCAAATTAGTATGTATTAAACATAAAGAATGCCATTATTCTATTCCATTATTACCTACATACTTTGTAAATTAAACAAAATAAATGATTGAACTTATACATATTTATTGATTCATTTAGCTCACATCAATTGGTACTCTGTCCATGTGGGTATCATCTGTCACAGAAAAGTAAAAGGTAACAACAACAAACTTAACGAAAACATTGATATCCCTATTGTATCATATCTTTTACCTACGCTTTCATGCAACTAATAAAACCTGCATCACAGTAAATCACTTATAAACCAAGTATTTTGAAACCTGAACATAAAATAAAATTCGATACCGTTAATACATCTACAGTGGAAGGTGAGCATAAAAATGACAAATGTTTCTTAAGTTTCTTGTATTCGGATTTATCTGCTAGTTTGACTTCTAACGCATCCAACTGACATTGGTCTTCAATTATATTAAAGCAAAAGCTCTCAGCTTCATCTTGACGGCCATCTTTCAATAAAGTCACTTGTATAGGTTGTTCGTTTCTTGGTTGGTTCAGTTTTTCTGATATGTCTTGTAATTGAACAAATCATGCAGATTTTATTTTGATAATGAATCGTATTAACCATCGTATCAATTTTGTCCGAAAACATATTATGGTCTTCACAAACTTGTAAAATTACTTCTCCAGTATCAGGCGTATTACTGATGGACGTATTTGTTATGTTTCTGGGTATGAATTTGGTGTTCGTCTGAAAAAAAAAAAACATATAAATGAAATATACCGTAGGGGAACCTGTTGTACGTTGGACAGTGTTGCACATAGAACAATCAGAATTTTTTGAAAATACCCGCGCTTTAAAATAATATTGTCTAAGGAAATCATAGCATCCTTTGTCAACTCTAAAGTAAAGTTAGTTGTGATTCGCCGGCTCCGCATCAATGCAGATAAAAAAGGTAATTTATTATTTTTTGCCAAAAAAGTACGTTTTTCGGACTTTACCTATTGCCTATTTATTAAGTACCATGCACATTTATAAAAAAAACTATTTATTTACACTTAATATCAGTATATGTAGGTAATAGATAAGATAAGTCATGTGTCATATAACTTTATTTGCTCCAATTATGTATCTGAACCCATGGTTGAAATCAATAGGGCATTATGAGGATCAAATGTCTCTAAGAACCAATTTCATAAATACAATACAAAAGTCAGAAATTAGCGTCAAAGTTCTAAATTAAATTACAATCAACTCAAATATTGCATTTATGTTTATGTTGCTGTACAATTTATTTTACAATAAAAAAATTATATATCTATTTATATATAAATATTTTTCTACCCAATTTGAAAGGTTCGCGCGCGCGTAAAACGATGTGTTAAATAATATCACTTTGACAATTTTGAACTAAAAGTTATCCATGCGGTGGTTTTAGATATAATACTACGGATCCCTAAAGAGTCTGAATAACAACTGTTTCATTGTTCACATTATAGCTAACGGTAGAACTTGTGGACCATTAAAAGTAAAGAAAACAGCTTATAGCTGCATACAATTCACATGTGTAATTTTATTCAGTTTTTTGCTGATTAACAGTACACTAGTGAACTATTATACAGCCTTTTTCAGTATATAAGAGTTTTAACTGTTGACGTCGCTGTTTAACATTGTATTGTATAACCTCTAAATATTCTGATGAATTTTGCAACTTTTATAATGTTTTGTGTATGAATTAGGAATGTATTACATTAGTTTTTACTTCCTGATAACATAATAATAACTTTTTATCTTATAATTCTTTTCAAAGCACTAAAAATGGTTTATTCAAGTTTTCATCACGGCTTATTTAAGTATATCACAAAACTAATTAAAAACAGATTATTTTCGTGGCGCACTAAAATTTTCTTAGACAATATATATGTATAATGTCAGTAAAATTACATTCCCAATCATTTTTCTTTTATTAATATGTAAAACCATGTACTTACCAAGGAATATGAATATTATCCACGTATAATTCACTCCACGAAACAAGTTTTCAATTGGCAGCTAGGGTTATATTTGCTTCTATAATTATGTTTGCTACATCAAATATGTTCACTTTTACACTGGCCGCAAGCAGCCTTTCCCGGTTTAAAATATCTATTAAGAGCGTAGATGTGACATATTTACTGAATAAAGAGTAACTTGTGATCTCTTAGTCAGTTGATATTCAGCGCATAGTACTGTCGTTACCCTTTAAAACACTGTTAAATTGCTGCTACACAGCTCCTAAGCAGCTTCGTAAACTTAAGGCTGAATAATTTGTGCCCATTTAAGAGTTATAAGAGCTGTATAAGGCCCTATTCAGCCCCTATGCAGCTTTTTTATTCAGCTGTAAGCATGATGAGAATCCTTTATTCGGCTGATAAGCAGCCTCGTGTGCTACTTGGGAGAACCTTCATGGTTTGAGATTTTTGAGTGATATTTTTGACATGGTACCTGCCTTAGAAGTTGATCTTCTTTAAAAAAAAATGTGCATCATTCGATCATCGACTTAGTTGTTTTTTTTTATTCAGCTTAGACAAGAAAGATGGGTACCTACTTCGAAAATCCGAGTTATTTTTGAATACGAGTTCCGACGCGGAACTAACGCGGCAGAAACAGCTCGCAATATCAATGTTGCGTTTGGAGAGGGGAATGCTAATGAACGCACCGTGCGATTTTGATTTAAACGCTTGTGTGATGGAAACTTTGATTTGAAGTATGAACTACGTGGAAGACCGCCCACACAGGTGAATAGGTAACAATCAAACAACAAAAACAGATGGTGGAAGCCGATCCGAGCCAAACTACCCAGGAATTAGTGGTGTGGTTTAACGTTACCTTACCAACAATATTGACTCATTTGCGTCAATAAAATGAAAAAATATGAGAAATGGTGTCCAATCGCGTAATCCATGATAACGCAAGACCTCATACAGCACGAGAAACCGTTTTAACTCTACAGGAACTGCAATTAGAAACCATTCGTTACCCTCCGTATTCGCCAGACCTTGCTCCAACAACTACCATTTTTTTCCTGATTTGGACAATTTTCTACGTGATAAAAAGTTTTCTTCTCAGGAGGCAGTACAAAATGCTTTCACACAGTTTGTCGAATCTAGATCACGAGAGTTCTATCGCAAAAGCAATAAATGACCTTCCTATTAGATGGCAGCAATGTATAGATAATAATGGTAATTATTTTGATTAAATAAATATGTTAAATTAAAAAAAAAACGAATTTCAATTTTTCAGTACAAATCGGCAATTTCATACTTTAACCCCTGATATATCCATTTATAACTTCCAGTTCAAAACTCAAAGCATTTATTTCAATTAAACCATGTACCTACAGGCACTTTTGAATTGTCAAGGGGTAGGTCAGTCAAAAATATGAAGCTAGTTGCCCATTCCAAAGCGTAGTATGTACATATGGAGAGGAACGGGCAAGAAACTCCACGGACACTCTTTTAAATAAAAAAATTGATACAAAATATTGTTTACATCATTCATTTTGAAATTATGCATGTGAGAACAATGTAGAAAGACGTGCACGTTCGTAAAAGCGTCCGTAATAAAAAGAAAAAAAATAAAGAATCATTCAAAAACTTAAAATAATTTTTCATCCCACCATCTCGGAAAGAGTATTTTTAATCTTCAGTATCTGAGTGGAAAAGCCGTTTTTATTCTCTAGAGGATAAAGTAAATTGAATTTAGAACATCGTGTGCACTAAGTTTGTGAATTAAAAAAAACATTAAACCTATTTACTGCTACCTCTATGGTGCCGAATATATCATACAACTTTTTTTTAATTTGTTAAAAACTCAGACTCGGAACCTTCTTGGTGTTCTTTTTTCAATTTGCTTTGTACGCGGTTCTTTACGCGGCATTTTTTCACGTCATTGTTAAACCTTAGGTATATTAAAAACAAGAAACTTGAAAACAAGTGAAAAAACTAAAAAGAGTGATTCTAGCGACGAGGAAGTTTGCTTGACGCCAACAGAATTGACTGAAACTGTTAATAATGCGCAAATGAGCTTTCTCCCTCAACAATCACGCGAGAAGTATTTAAAACAGTACGATATGTTCAACACGTGGCGACTAGCAAAAGGAGCCAAAACTTTCTCAGAAAACGTTTTGCTGGCATATTTTATAGAATTATCCGAGAACAAGAAAGCAAGCACTCTATGGAGTACGTATTCGATGCTAAAAGCAACAATAAAGATGAAAAAAGACAAACATATCGATACCTATCCTAAATTAGTGGCATTTTTAAAAAGAGCCTCATCTGGTCATCAACCAAAAAAATCGAAGGTTTTCACAGTATCTGATATTGAAAAGTTTCTTAACGAAGCACCCGATTCCGTATATTTGGCGGCAAAAGTAAGTCAGTTGCACATTCAGTATCTACTTAAGTATATTAATCTCAATTAAATAGTATACTTAGTAGATGTTGATAGGCATAATTATGCGTTCATATCAATTTTATTCATTTATCTACTACAATACTCTTTACGTTACAGGTTGTTCTTATTATTGGAATAAACGGAGCATGTCGAACTAATGAACTAACACAACTTAATGTCAAAAACAATGATATTATAAAATATCATTGGTCAAAAACATTGAGAAACATTCAGATGACTTACTATTAATTAATTTACCTAATACAAAGACAAAAAGAGACCGCAACTTCGTCATTCGCAAGGAATACGTAACGATTGTTGAGAAATATCAAGCCTTACGCCCGCCTAACACTCCAATCAATCGATTTTTTCTACAGTATCGCAATGGAAAGTGTGTTAGACAGCCTATGGGTACTAATAAAATTGGCAGTATCCCACGAGAAATAGCAACATTTCTTGAACTTCCAGAACCCCTGTTGTACACGGGTCATTGTTTCCGACGAACTTCAGCCACACTTTTGGCTGATTCCGGAGCTGATCTGCTGTCCCTTAAGCGCCACGGAGGCTGGAAGTCCAATGCAGTTGTAGAGGGATACATAGAGGATTCCATCCAAAATAAGTCTAAAATATGTGAAGGCATCGTAGGAGCCATTACACTGAAAGAGCCTCAATCGGATCCTTGTACTGGCCCTTCTACATCAAAAATAAGCCGTTATGAAACACCTAACCATCTCCTTCTCTCTCCAACATTCACGCCAAGGGAATCCGATGAATCGGTACAACTATTAAGTATGACAGATAGTTTACCGAAAAACAGTACACAAGTGACTAACACCAATATTACAGTACCAAACAAAAATATTACACTCAATTTAAATAACTGTAGCAACGTTACTTTAAAATTTTCTTAATTATACCTTAGTATTATTTTGTTATAATTTAAAGATTATTCTGTAATACTTACCTGTCATAATGTAGTAATTAATACCTAAACTGAAATAAAAGTGTACCTATCTTGTGATTGTAAACGTTTTTTTTTTTGCATTTAGTCATTTCCTCGCTGAGGTGGAATGAAAAGTTACGTGTTGCACTCGAGTGCAAAGATTTTTCACCTCGTGCTCTTTTGATTCCCTCGCTAACGCTCAGGATTCTAATTTTGAATCACTCGCTGCGCTCGTGATTCAATTTTAGAATCCTTCGCTTGCTCGGTCATCAAAATTGAACACGCGGTTAAAAAGCAACTTTGCACTCTTGTATAACAAATAACTATAACACTTTCACTGTCCCAAGGTAATTGGTATCCCTTATCAACATACGTCCAATAATAATATTGCATATTGATGTTTTATATGGTCTGTTACTAATTCTATGACACCGAACATTCGTCTATCATCCTCAGATAACCATTACTACATATTATTTTCAAAAATGCATTACATTACATGCAATGTACGGATGTACGAGCTTCACTTCCAGCTAATAGTGCTGCTTAAAAACGTAGAAACAAACAATAGAACTGGTTCTATTATTTACTTTATTAGCCTCTCGGCGAGAGGGAGTGCTATAATCGACCATACAGGCTCAGTGCGGGATGTTAGATGTCACAATCATGTCTTCGAATACAATTAAATTTGGTTATTTTCGCTGGAATATTGGATAAAAAGATAATTACTAGTGTATTACATGTCATGCACAGACGTTTAGGGCTACGTCTTCAGTGTTAAAATAAGCCATGGCAGCCAAGAGATGACCAGTCCCAACTGACGCCTCCCGTTCACGAACATGACGCATGGATCAGCACCATTCAGCTCAACCATTTTGAAGGGAGCTAAATAATCCAACACACGCGCCACCATCAGCGAGACATTTGAGTGAGCATGACATACTCACAGCCGCCAGGGCACATTCAAGTCAATGTAATACTACATACGAGTATGACCCGGTAAATGGTAGCTCTTTAGTACATAGTACTCACACCTGTGATAAGTAATTATATAATACAAAGGAAATTGAGTTTATATAATACAAAGATGGTCTTACAATCTTCAGCAGCTCCAACAGTATTTTAAAAATGTTAATCAGTGTGTATGTCAATTAGTTGTGGAGCAGGACCAGCAATGAGCCAAGCATTTTTATCAGTGATGTAATCCCCCAACTTATAATATGCCTGCCTACATAGTGTGCGTTTTATACAAGATTTGAATTTCGTCTCATTAAGTTGAAGAATGTGGGGAAGAATTTTATTGTAACATTTTAAACAGTACCCCATGAAAGATGAGTCTACCTTAGCCAGTCTGAAACCTGGTTGTACTAATAGGTCCCTATTTCTTGTACTATAATTATGTCTATCACCTCTTTTACTCAAAAGATGTAAATTTTTCTTACGTACATGATGTTACAGCTATACAGGGTGTTAAAGTAATTGCGTGCCATAGCTTAGGGGTAGGTTCAGTATCGATAAAGGAAACAATAAAAAATAAAAACCTATAAGCACCTACTAACTTAAAATAGCAATCGTTTAGAATTAAAATTATTTTATTTGTTTAAATGCTTTAATTACTTACCTACTATCGAACGCGAATCAAAATTATTTTATTTGTTTATGCTTTAGTTACTTACCTACTATCGAACGCGAATCAAAATTATTTTATTTGTTTATGCTTTAGTTACTTACCTACTGTCGAACGCGAATCGAACTAACGCTACGACGAATTTTCCCTTCGTACGGCGATGCGATATTGTTTTTTTTTTTTACAGCTAGTAATGTTATCAATGCGACAGTAACTGTCTGACGACTGTATTGACGACTTGATGGTAAGGATAAGTCGCAGGTCAGTCTGCTGAAATGCTGTGACGTAGACACTCACCGGCTTAGGACACGAGATCGCTTCATCGCTTGCTACTTGGCGCGCTCATGGTACAAACTAGCACGGCAGGTTATTTTTCGTCTAAAATTGACCAGCTATAAAAGTTTATATCACGACCCCTGGTTTTAGATAGAATTTTAACCAGACAGGCATAATGTTATGGTACCTACGTGTAACGTGTGGAAATTAAAAACTTTTATGATACTCATTAGCCTGAGCCGCTGTAGGGAGCTATGGTGGCCCAGTGGTACCTAACGGCCCCGACTTAGGTACCTGTCCTATGCCGTGGGTTCGATCCCAAACAGGCGCTTTAGTTTGTGTAATTTATTTCATTACCACTGCTGAGGAGCTCGTGGCTAAGTAGTAACTGCCGCACGGGTCGATCCGTCAGGTTAAGCTACGCTTGCCGGGGTTGGTCTGTGGATGGGTGACCATCTTTACATACCGAGACTCCTCCGTGCCTCGGAAAGCACGTTAAGCCGTTGGTCCCGGTTGTCATTCGTGGATCTTTGACAGTCGTTACGGGTCGTCAGAAGCCCGAAAGTCTGACAACCAGTCTTACCAAGGGGTATCGTATTACCCAGTTACTGGGTTGTGGAGGTCAGATAGGCAGTCGCTCCATGTAAAATACTGGTATTCAGCTGCATCCGGTTAGACTGGAAGCCGACCCCAATATAGTTGGGAAAAGGCTAGGCAGGCAGACCACTGCTCTCAAAATGGTGAAGGAAAACACTGCTCTCAAAATGGTGAGGAAACCGGCATGTCCTAGAACCAAAAATTCAAAGACTTGTGACATCTACCAACGCGCGCTGGCCCCGCGTGGTGGATTATGGCCCACTTCCTCTCATAGAGAGGAGGCCTGTGTGCCAGCATTGGGACCTTTATAGGCTACATACGATGCTGTATTTTTATACAACAAAGGAATTTTAGAAGAGTGAGGGATGAAGAGATCCGCAGGAGAACCAAGGTAAACGACATAGCCCGAAGAATAGGGTATTACACCCATTTTTAAAAGTGTCTCAATTAGATTCTACATTGCTATGAATCACTAAAAATTCACAAATTTTTTATTCAATCGTTAAGTGCCATAAAAATGCAATTTCGCGTGTAATTTGACGAAAACGCTGGACGCAGTGGACGTCATATTACTCTGTGGTCATGACGTCAGTTGGCTGTGTAAACAAATGCAGTGATATTTTTTAAGTTATAAATTTGTGTTGTCTCCTTTTACAAAACTGTCCTCCATGGTATTATTTCAATAAAAATTACGTTGGTTACGAAAATAATAAAAAGACTTTATTTTATAGATTAAAGGTTAGCTGATAGTTGACAGTTAGGTAACACTTCTAAGTTTACATAGCCTTACTGTGCGTTTGCACTGGCGAAACATTCACAACAAAACATGTTGAAATCTTTAGTTTCTGTCAAAGTTCCATACAATATTTGACAGGAACTAGAGATTTCAACATGTTTTGTTGTGATGTTTCGCCAGTGCAAACGCACAGTTAGGGCGTAATAACATGGCGACTACATACTATCGAATGGTGTTATGAAACTGATTAAAAAAGCTGAAACATTTCAATTGAATTTTTAAATTTAGTTTGCTATTTTATGAACTAAAACTAATGTTTTCCGACTGCTTTTTGCCTAAGCTATCTCAATCATCAAGTTTCTCGTCCATGTGACAGGTGGTTCTGTTCGTATCCGTTTACGACTACAAGTGTCAATAAAATGTAGGGAAAGTCCATATCAAGCAACTTCCGACTACACTGTAGAATTTTACTGTACAAGTTGTGAGTGCTCCCAAGTTCCAAGTAGTGGCCAGTTTTTTATGAGTTGAAAATGATTTATTGGTCGTAGAAACTTTCTATTTAATGGATGAAGTTCTTTGCGTGTTGCCCTTGACTGGAAATAAACCATGGAACAGTTAACCGCACGGCGTCGTGGTAACTTCGAACATGAGCAGGCCTAATAGCGTAGTACGAAGTTTCTATATTTATAACGCCTGGGTAAAAAAAACTGTTTAGTCCGTCAGTCAGTTAATAAAAAAATATTTGACACGTATTTTTTGCTTTGTAATATTAATAAAAAAAGTGACTTAGAAAAAACGCATTAAATAAGGGGCCTGCGAAGCATGCGTTGTTCATACAAACGTAATACCAAAATAATTTGTAAATCAAACATATTCTTAAGGTAGTGTGTATTTATTCCGATTGGATTACAGAATATCTAGGCTTCCAAATATATATTTTGAATGGACACTGATATAGAGACGAGATATGGGGAATTTAAAATTTATATAGGAAACTTATTGTTCTCATAACTCGAATTTAAATCAGTGTCCATTAAAATTATATATTTGGAAGCTTAGATATTCTGTAATCCAATCGGAATAAATACACACTACCTTAAGAATATGTTTGATTAACAAATTATTTTGGTATTACGTTTGTATGAACTACGCATGCTCCGGCGCCGGCCCGTTAAGTTCTTGTATAATATCTACCAAGGCGTGACGTCATGCCACATTTTAACTCATGTATCGCCGTAATCATTTGATTACGTTAAAAACAAGAAATAGGTACTTGTCCAATATTTTTTGATAATCTACCTGACGGACAAAAAAAAATGGACACGATTTTTTCTTTTTTTACGTTATCTCCCTACTGGATTCATGAGTAGTGACGTGCGGCCAACTGTACCTAAAATACCTACCTTGTAAGTTGTAAACGAATGGTTTCCTGCGAAAAGTTTATTTTAGTCTACCTGATGTAGATTGGAGATTAACCTTTATTGTACCATAATTCTTACAATTCGAACAGAAATATGGTGAAAATATGACAAAAAATAAGGTTTATTTTTGTTCATATTTCACCACTTGCCATGATATCAAGTGGCTACTATATTGCCACCAGAAGGTGGCGATATAGTTTCCACTTTTAACCAAAGTAATTGTCGTAATCCATTACCGTTAGGTAATCGTCAATAAGTGCAGGCACACCCTTCTAGGCAACATTTTCAGAAGTGAAAGTAGATATTGTATGGGTACGTCATAGATAACGGAACGGATCCAAAACGTTTCCATGCCAAAAAGGAAGGACATGAAGAAGAGGACCATAGTAGTTCTAGAGCAGTGACACTTTAACACCTACCACAATCTTGCTTTCAGATACAACCAAAACGCAAAAAACTAAGTAGGTATCTTTGACTAATCACCACGATCTATGTGATAAGTTGGGGTAAGTTCGGGACTGTGCCCTAATTACGTAATACACGATCAATCAGAATTTGAATCGTTTTGAAACAACATGCTAATTAATTTTCATTGCTTCATATGTTCAAAAAAAAACTGCTCAACAACGTTAACATGCAACGCAATGAATGTTTTTGAACTGTCAAAATGAAACTAATTTGTCTTAATCTTTTACGAAAATGTGTTGCGTAATTAGATAGCTGGGATAAAAGCATACGAATAAAATTAATGACGCAGAACACTACGTTGTCAGCATAAAAAAAAAAACGTGCCTACGGTCCTAACACAACCCGAAGTTAAAAACGTTTTCTATTAAACTCAAACTCAAAACTCAGAGCATATAAATCAATTAAACCATTTACAGGCACTTTTGAACTGTCAAGGGGTCGGTCAGTCAAAAATATGAAGCTAGTTGCCCATTCCAAAGCTTAGTAGGTACCTAAGGAGAAGAACGGGCAAGAAACTCCACGGACACTCTTTTAAATAAAAAAAAATATACATAATATTGGTTACATCATTCATTTTGCAATTATGCATGTGAGAACAATGTAGAAAGACGTAAAGGCGTCCGTAATAAAAAGAAAAAAATAAAGAATCATTCAAAAACTTAAAATAAATTAAAATAAGCCATGGCAGCTAAGAGATGACCAGTCCCAACTGACGGCGCCCGTTCACGAACATGACGCATGGATCAGCACCATTCAGCTCAACCATTTTGAAGGGAGCTAAATAATCCAACACACGCGCCACCATCAGCGAGACATTTGAGTGAGCATGACATACTCACAGCCGCAAGGGCACATTCAAGTCAATGATATACTACATATTACCCGGTAAATGGTAGCTCTTTAGTACATAGTACTCACACCTGTGCTATGCAATTATATAATACAAAGGAAATTGAGTTTATACAATACAAAGATGGTCTTACAATCTTCAGCAGCTCCAACAGCATTTTTATTATTAGCTACAAATATTAAATAATTGATTCCTCAAATAGGTAGACCATGATGCACAAGATCTGCTAATCAGTTAATAGAGTCACGCCTACCTACTTACCTACTCTTATCACCCAACTGAAGCGGTCTAATCGTCTTTTGAGATTAGACCGCTTCAGTTGGGAAGCGGTCTAATCTCAAAAGACGAAAAAACTCGAATTCATTCACGTAAGTACCAAGAACCCTTACAATTTCCTTATAAAATACTTACTTACTACGTATCTAGGTACTAAAAACACGATAGCAAAGGTCAAAAGCGTAAACCCAAAGGTGCAAACAACCCATTGGCCACTTAACGAGGTCCAAATTGTCATCACCAGAGGTCCTTACAGCGCTTCATATTTTATCATAATCATAATTAAATTCGTCGCGTGTTCCAAGACTGTTATCCCTGGAGCCTGAACATTTGACCAAGGTCAGTTTGTAGGCGTAATTTTCCCATCAATAGTATTTTGTTCGATTTTGTCTAACTTCTTGTTACGATTATTACGGGGTCGGAGTTTAATGACATCATTTTTCTATAATGGTCGTGTTTTGTGACTTATGTATTCTAAATGCGTGAAAATATTAATTTCTGGAAAGTTATTAGGCGAATAAAACTAAATGGCTAAAATCACCACAAAGCATGAGTTTTAGAAGCCATGGCATGTTAAGAAGTACCTGCCTGTCCTTTTTTCTTAGGATGGACTTTACTTTAATGGTAGGTAGGTATGAGGGCGGCACTGAAAATTTCGGGAATCAAGGCAGTGACACAACGTTACTACTCGTATTTAAAAATGTATTTATTGCTTTTCGAAGTATTCTCCGCGAAATTTGAAACATTTTTCCATACGATGGAACCAATCATTGAAGCAACCATTCCATTCGGAAGTTGGGGTCTCCAAAATGGCCGTTTTGTAGGCGTCCACAGCTTCTGGTGATGGAAATCTCTGTCCACGCAATTTATTCTTTATTTTAGGGAAAGTATAGAAATCATTAGGGCTTAGGTCGGGGCTGTACGGCGGATGGTCTAATAATTCTATGCTTTCTTGCTCTAAAAACTCTTTTGTTCTGTGCGCGGTGTGAGAACTCGCATTGTCGTTATGGAGGATGATGCGGCGGTTGCAGTTCTCTTTACGGAGTTCAGAAACGACCTGTGGCGAACAAATGCTAGCATAACATTCTGCATTAACCGTTCTTTGTCCCTCAAGAGGAATAGTCGTAACATGGCCGGTTTTGGAGACAAACGTGGCCACCATTTTTTTTGCAACACTCCGTGAACGAACAATTTTTGTTGGCTTTAACTCATTTTCGAACACCCAAACTCGTGACTGGTTTTTTGTTTCGGGTTCGTACGCGTATAACCAGGATTCGTCACCTGATACGATGTTGTATACAGCATTTGAGGATCCTGTGTGGAATCTTTCGAGAGTTCTGACGCACCAAGTAACGCGAGCCGCTTTTTGCTCTTCACAGAGCGAATGCGGTATCCATCGGGAAAACAACTTTTTTACACCTAATTGTTCATGCAAGATTATTTGTATTTGACTCATGCCAATGTCTAAAGTTGCCTGAATTTCGCGGTATGTCACATGTCGATCTTCCTCAATCAGCTTACGCACAGCATCAACGTTTTCTTGGGTGACTGCTGTTTTTGGACGACCTTGACGGGGATCATCACTGAGCTTGACACGTCCACGTTGAAATTCAGCAAACCAGCGATAAATTGTGGTTTTGGATGGGGCTTCATCACCAAATGCAGAAATCACCCGGTCAACACACTGTTTTTGTGCTAAACCACTTCGAAAGTCATAATAAATCGCATCGCTCTTGAATTTTCTCGAGTCAATTCCATTTTCTCAACGACTAAACAAGTTTGACAAAACCTTGTGACAAGACCGAGAATCTTTTTAAAAATAAATAAATGGTACTTATTCGATTTTTAAAACCAAGGAGTATTCAATTAAAAAGATTTTAATATGACAGGAACAGTGGAAATATTCCATTCCCGATACTTTTAGTGCAGTCCTCGTAGTTAAGTACCTACTCAGCACCCGAATTACATAATAACTATCAATCACATTCACAATCTGAATCATATTGAAGGATATCGCTAATCCATTGCTAAAAATATAATCGAAAAATTTGATGAATGTAGTTAAACTGTCAAAATGAAAGCCATTGCTGCATATAAATATAGTGTATTACGCAATTACCCCGGGGGTCACTGCTACGGCTCATTAGCTCTTAATAATCTGAGGACTCGCATCTATGATAAAAAGACATTTGTGGAATCTAAAGGCTCCCGCAAACGGGCGCGACGCAACTATAGTAAAACAATTTTTAAAAGCTTCAAGGTAGAACATTAGGTTTCGTTCATTAATCACGTGAGGCGTTTAGGGGGAGAGGGGGTCGAGCCGAAGCTCACCCAATCGCATGTGGGGGAGAGGGGGGGTCTCGGCAAATATCACGTTTTTTTTTCTGGAAGAAACAGGGTGTTATTGCGTGAAAATTGGGTTAAATTAAGTAAAACATGTTTCTCTACTAAAATATAGCTAAATCCTACACAAAAACGAGAAGTGGCACGAGACCCTCTCGGATTGTCATACGTCGAGCTACTGAGATTGTATGCACAGAGTACTTTGTAATATACTGAAAGTACTTTATAATGTACTGAAATAGAGACCAATCTTGTTCCGTGGAACGGGGTCATTTGCGTTCGTAAAGAAACTAGCGCCATCTGATATTAAAAGTTAGAACTACACCTTTGGATAGGACACAGGTATGCCTTAACTATGTATACACATATAGATATGGTGGTATTATGGGTATAGATTATGTAGTATTTAAGAGTTCATTTCAATTATTGATAAATGAAATACAATTTATTAATCATCTTCTTATTACTATGTACCAAAGTAATTAACTAGAAAAATATCTATCTCACACTTAACACTGCACTGGAGTTCTCAGTTTTGACACAACTACTCACAAAATCACTTTCTGGTCACAAATATGGATTAGTCGGACTAACTTTCGCTCAACTCAACGACAAACGCTGAACATAAACACAGAAAGATCACAAAAATAAACGTATTATCGTAAAACACGGCAAGCGCCAGAGATTAGCAGACATTTGTATTGGGGCTATCAGAGGCCCTATTGGTGCCGATTCTCTTGTACACCGGACTAAACTAACTAAACTATCACTAAAATTCCTTACTTTTGGCTATGAAAATCTTAACGCTATTCTGTAGTAAAAATTCTCTAAATTTAAAAAATAAATTGACACAACTAAATCGAATTTGACAATTGCGAATCCACGTGGTACATACTTGTTTGTCCTACCCCGTGAATTTTTTTAGAACCGGAGGCGCGCAGTGGGGGCATCCTCGACGTGTTTTATATGGAATTTTTCACTATTTGTATGGAAAATAAAAAAAAAAATTGCCTACGTGTTGAGGATTAGGGGTATAAGGGTTTCATAAAGGGGGTCGAAATTTTCATTATTTTTGCGATAGGACACACCATTTTCGAGATATAAGCAAAAGAAAAGAAAAAAATCCAGTACAGTACTGTTTTTGCACCCGAAGTCGAGATGTTCGTGTGAATTTTAGTTCATGACGACTAATAATATTCCACACCATTTTCAGTGGCGATTAAAAATGGTCAGAATTAGTTAGAAAATTAAATTTTTTGGTGAAAAACGTCAAATTCAGAATAGCAAAATTGTAATTTTCACTAAATTTAAATCTCAGTACAATCTTAGTGCTGTCAAACTAAAATATAGTTAAGTTGTGCCACTTTAGTCTATTTCAGAATGGGAAATCATCGTTTGACAGGAGTAAACTAAATTTTGGTGATTTTTAGTCTAGTTTAGACGCATTTGTGACAAGAGAATCGGCACCAGTGTGTTTCTCTTAACCATCTCAACTTTACGCATCGACCGCGTTTGGCGCTCTGATTGGCCCTTCACTGGCCTTCACTGGTGAAGCCACCAAGGCGAATTGTATTATAGTGAACATTGGTTCAGAGCTGCCATCTCTTATCTTTAGTTGGTGAAAACCTCTAAGATTATAATCCAACAAAATTAAAAAACATATTAAAACTTATTTTGTACAGGGACTACATATACTTCGTGAATTCGTATAATAGTAGGTACCCATTGCTGTCCCCAGTTTTTTTGTACTAATATTGAGCGAATGAGCGCCCTGCTTGTGTGCTAGCGACAACGGCTTCGAGAGGCTAAATCAAAGCGAGGTTGAAGGAGCGGATGATTTTACTGAAATTCACTTGGACATCCAGTAGTCACTCTTGAGACCACACATGAGTCCCCGTGAATTGAATTAGAATATTAATATTCTTTTACGAATTTTAGTAGTAGGTATTTTATTGTTCGATTCTCTTACTGTGATTCTAGACTACGTTCTTTAGTGTAGTCTAATTAGTCTTAACTAGTCTTAAATAAAAATAATTAAACATTTTTTTTTATCCAGTGCGATTAGTGCGATAACGCACAGATTAATTAACATATTTACACAAAAATACTCACGTGATATCAGGGTGGGGGGAGGGGATTGAGCCAAATCTCATGACAACTCACCAAGGGGGGAGCGGGGGGTCGAAAAATCGAACCACGTAATCAATGAACGACCGCGCGACGTGCCGCGTCCGCGTCGCGCTGTTGCGTCGCGCCTGTTTGCAACGACTTTCAAAGGAAAAAACTTTACCACAAATGCATATAAATAAGTACTTACCATAGGTTTCGTATACCTACAAAGCTTTTAGTAGACTAATAATCAAGATATACTTATAGAACTTTTTTAGGGTTCCGTACCCGAAGGGAACGTCATGTACTTAGGCCAGCACATTAACCTGCCCGAAACTGTCAAATTTTCCCAATCAACTTTGAACATTATGATATAATTAGAGATAAAGTTGAAAATCTATTAAAGAAATCTGACAGATTGTAGTAAATGTGCAATCTGTACATACGAGTACCTACGCAGTAATTAAAGGCTACGCGACTAATAGACCAATTTCTATGAAGTTTTTCAAGGTAATAGTTCTACTAGATTCGGGTCGCGATGTCGCGACGCGCCTTCTGTGTGAGCCTTTATTGTCGTTAACTTCTCCACCTATAGGTAGGTAGGTATATGGAAGTTAGAAGGTATAAAGCTTCGTGCAGACTAGCGCGACGCGAAACCGGCTATTGTAATACCGTGAAGTTTTCTTAGAAATTGTTTGTTCGAGTCGCGTCGCGTTTGTCTGCACGAGCCTTAAAGGCTACATTAGAAGCACATAACGACTAAACAGCACCTATTAGCTTACCCAGTCCCTTTCGAAAAACATTAAGTAAACCCTTTGACCTTTACCGCTGCAAACCCGAGCAGAACGTAGGTATACCTACATAAGTGTAGGAACACTTATGATCCCCTAATGAGGTTGGAGACACAATTAGTGCAAACTTATTATCGTTTACGTTTAGTGAAACTTGGTAGGTAGATATTAGGAGTTCGCCGAGGAGACGCACCTTGCATCATTAGCTTAGGATGAGAGCTTTGACCTTAAAATATGCCAGCCTACCGCAGCACCACCTTGGCGAAGTCCCGAAAAACTCCATCTCTGTCCAAGCACTCGAACCCATCGGCCCAAGTGTTTCATAATTATCTCATGATATCTCCCAGTAAGGTTGTTAATTTGCGCCGTTTGAGGTTTTCTGCACCTGCAGCACTGCAACAGCCATCCCAGCGAGGGCGTCAACACAGGTTGCATCGAGGTACCTAATTCTATAAATTGGTTCATAAATAACACTTTCACACATCAAAAATATGTTTTAGGTTAGTTTACTAACCACACGAAAAGAAGAAGAATATGTTTTAAAATTAAAACTAGATGAGTTCGGTGTTTTATATTTGACTATAAGTATACTCAGAGAATAAACACCAAAACAAACTCAGAGGTCCAGTTCTCGTCCAGACTGAAGTCCAACAACACAGATTTGAGAAAGGCTGTGCACGCCAGTAGGTACCTAATCGTTGTCGCACATGGGAGTTCTAAGAGTAATAAGCTAGTTATTTTAAGCGGCTCTGGAAAAACTTATCACGAAATTATAACCCCAAAATAATTTAAATATAAAGTAAGTTTAAAAACTAAACCGGACTACTGAAAAATCACGCTCTAAAAAGTATGAATCAAATTGGTAAGCGTCAGGACCCCTGGACCAAGAGAGATATTTGATGTTTAGAAAATACCAAAATTTACTACCTTTTTGCTACTATTTGATACCTAACTTCAAATATTTAGTACCTCAACTGATAGCGAAAAAACACGTAAAGAAAGTGGTCAGCCATTCTGACATCAGGATGTCTGGACCATTTTTTTTTTCATAGGTCGAGACAACACACTTAATTTATATCTTTGTAAATATTTACTACCTTTTTAGTACCTCAACATATATTTTTTTCAAATTTTTTTGCCAGTCCAGAAAAATGCTACGCATGAAAGATTGCACCAATAGAGATATTTGATGTTTAGAAAATACCAAAATTTACTACCTTTTTGCTACTATTTGATACCTAACTTCAAATATTTAGTACCTCGACTGACAGCGAAAAAACACGTAAAGAAAGTGGTCAGCCATTCTGACATCAGGACGTCTGGACCATTTTTTTTTTCATAGTTCAAGACAACATAACTAATTTATCTCTTTGTAAATATTTACTACCTTTTTAGTACCTCAACATATATTTTTTTCAAATATTTTTGGCATTCCAGAAAAATGCTACGCATGAAAGATTTTTATACATAATGGATTTTTTATAATGGACATTTAATTTGCCACATAAAGCTTACATTTTTAGGATATAGATACATTTATATTGTGGATTAGAAAATCATACGCTCTAATATAGAAAATAATTTTAATAACTAGGATTGTAGGCTACATATCAAACTATAAATATCCAGTTTATGCTGACCTCTTATTGTAAGGAAATCCTATAGAATGCTAGATCAGCGTATACTGGAAACTTATAGTGTACATGATGTTATTGATGAAAGTTAAATAATTAATATTTCGTGGCGTATATTAAACAATGAGCAGTCATGTTCTTACAACTTATAGTAACTCTACTAGACATATCGTCGTAACATTGCCATTTCGACTCTCGTCGGCAATGCGATTTATAATGTCCTACACCTTCGGGAGTCGCAGATGGCACAAATTCAATAACAGACAATAGATTGTATTCTATACCTTTTAAAGATATATTTTCTGGTAAATCATTGATGCAAATTTGTACTTCAGGGTTGGGCTCAAGTACTTGCTTCGGCAGTACATTACTAAAATTGGAACGATACAGAGAAGATTAGCATGGCCCCTGCGCAAGGATGACACGCAAAATCGTGAAGCGTTCAACATTTTTCAGCATTTGTTGCTCCAGAGCATGGCGCAGTGGTCGATTAACATCGCCGAGGTCGCTGAGCCGTACTTTGTCCCGCCCAGGGATGACTGGGTGGAGGACCTGAGCGGCTCAGTGGCCCTAATTTCGTCGGCCGCCGCCGGTACCCCGTCCCTCGAGGTTGTTAAGAGAGGACGGGGTTGCGTTGCAGCACGGTTCGGGGAGATTGTCGTGGTAGGGGCATACTTCTCCCCGAACCGAACTCTCGCCGAGTTCCACAACTCCCTTGCGGAGTTGAGAGTCGTCGTCGTCGGGTTCCGTTCCCTCCCCGTGCTCGTCCTCGGGGACTTCAATGCCAAGAATGTGGCTTGGGGTTCCCGGTATACGGACACACGGGGCAGGATGGTGGAGGACTGGGCGCTGGAGACAGGCCTGGTCGTCCTTAACCGGGGTTCTGTCCCCACGTGTGTGCGGATGCGGGGTGAATCAGTGGTGGACATCTCGTTCGCCAGCCCCGCTCTGTCGCCACGAGTCATTGACTGGCGCGTCATGGAGGGGGTGGAGACGTATTCCGATCACCGGTACATCCGGTTTGACGTCTCCGCCCAGACCTCGAGCGCGCCGGTCCGACAGGCCCCGAGTGGTCCGCGGTGGGCGCTGAAGCAGCTGGACCGGGAGCTCCTCCTGGAAGCCTCAATCGTGCAGGCCTGGGTGTCATCACCGGACAGGCCTGCCGACATCAATGACGAGGCGGAGTGGTTCCGGGAGGCCATGTCCGAGATATGTGACGTGGCAATGCCCCGGGTCCAGCCCGGACGTGCTTCGCGCCAGGTGTAATGGTGGTCGCGATAGCTGACGACACTGCGAAATGCATGCGTTGCTGCGCGCCGTCGGTACACCAGGCACCGCCGGCTCCGTATTCGACCTCCGGATACGGAAGCCATTCAGGCGGAGCTGTACGAGGGGTACAGAGTGGCGAAGACCGCCCTCCAAGCGGAAATCCTGCGGGCCAGGGCAGTGGCCCGCGAGGAGTCGCTGGAGACTCTGAACAGAGACCCGTGGGGACGCCCATACAAAATGGTGCGGGAGAAACTCCGCCCATGGGCTCCCCCGCTTACGCAGAGTCTCAGCTTGTGGGGGATGTGGTGAGCGCTCTGTTCCCTTCACGAGGGGAACATGCCTCCCCGCCCATGGCTCCGCCTACTGCGGTGCCCAATGCGGACCACACCGCCGACGACGACGACGATGCTCCGGAGGTGACCGAGGTAGAGATGAGGGTGGCGGTACGTAGGCTGAATGCCAGAAATACCGCCCCAGGACCCGACGGCTTACCTGGGAAAGCCTGGGTCCTGGCCTCAGAGGCTCTCGGGCCTCGACTAAGGGGGCTCTTAAGCGCATGCATGGAGAGGGGCCAGTTCCCACTTCGTTGGAAGACGGGGAAACTGGTCCTCATCAAGAAGCCGGGGCGCCCTGCGGACTCTCCGTCCGCTTACCGGCCCATCGTGCTGCTCGACGAGGTGGGCAAGCTCTTTGAAAGAGTAATTGCAGACCGCCTTGTCGGGCGGCTGGTGCGGGTGGGGCCGGATTTGGCGGAGAGCCAGTTTGGTTTCCGCAGGGGGCGCTCCACGGTGGGTGCCATCATGCGCGTGCGAGCCCTCACGACGGGGGATGCGGTGGCTCGGGGTGGGGTCGTCTTGGCGGTGTCTCTAGACATCGCCAACGCCTTCAATACCCTGCCCTGGAGTTGCATCAGGGAGGCACTCCGGTATCACCGGATGCCGACCTACCTCTGTCGTGTGGTCGAGGCCTATTTGACGGACAGGGCCATCATCTACCCCGGTCACCAGGGAGAGTGGAACCGGCGAGAGATGTCGTGCGGTGTCCCACAGGGATCGGTCCTGGGGCCGCATCTGTGGGACATCGGATACGACTGGGTGCTGCGCGCAGACCTCCCCAATGGCGTCAGCGTCGTTTGTTACGCTGACGACACGTTGGTCCTGGCGCAGGGGAGGTCGCACCAGGCGGCGGCCGAACTAGCGACACACGGGGTTGCGACAATCGTGGCCAGAATCCGGCAGTTGGGACTCGAGGTGGCCTTGCACAAGTCCGAGGCCATGTGTTTTCATGGTCCTCGGAACGCGCCACCGTCGGGTTCCCAAATAACGGTAGGAGGGGTTCACATCGGCGTCGAGTCGACGATGAAGTACCTGGGACTCGTCCTCGACAGTCGGTGGAACTTCGTGGAGCATTTCCGACGTTTGGCTCCCAGACTGGAGCGGGCCGGGGCTGCATTGAAGCGGCTCCTGCCCAATCTAGGGGGTCCAAACGCCTCCTGCCGGAGGCTATACGCGGGGATCGTGCGGTCCATGGCCCTGTACGGGGCACCGGTGTGGGCGCGTTCGTTGAGGCGGCGGCCTGCCCGCAGGTTGAACGCGTCCCAGAGGGTCATGGCCACCCGGCTGGTCCGGGGATACCGCACGGTCTCCGGTGAGGCGGCAAGCCTCCTTGCTGGATTGCCGCCATGGGATCTGGAGGCAAAAGTCCTCGCGCATATTTGGGAGTGGCGCGAGGAGGCGAAACGCCGGGGCTTGACTCCGATGCCGCGAGAAATCGCGGCACAGCGGACAGAGCTCCGACGGGATCTCATGGCGGCATGGAGAGTGCGATTGTCGCAACCCAGTGCTGGGCACGCCACTATTGCGGCGATAAGTCCCCTCTTTGAGGAGTGGCTGGAGAGGCGCCACGGCGTCCTCACCTTCCGCCTGACGCAGGTCCTCACCGGACACGGCTGTTTCGGGAGGTACCTGTTTCGGATAAGGCGGGAGGAAACGCCCGGGTGTCATCACTGCGTGGATCGCCCGGAGGACACGGTGGAGCATACGGTGGAGGTATGCCCGGCTTGGGCAGAGCACCGCCGTGTCCTCGTGGAGGCGATCGGTGGCAGGGATCTCTCGCGTCCGGCCCTGGTCCAGGCCATGGTACGGAGCGAGAGGGCATGGGAGGCCGTCACCTCCTTCTGCGAAGCAGTAATGCTCGCAAAGGAGGAGGCGGAACGCGTGAGGGAGAGGCAAATTTCGCGCCCTCACGCCCCTAGCCGCCGCAGGAGGAGACGCCCTGGGCGTCGGGAATCGATTGCCGATTCCCGGCCACCGTAGGCGCGGGCTTGCGGACGGTGAGCAATGGGTAGCTCGCCGTCCGGTAAGGACCAGGCCCGGGTCGACGGCGCGTAGTGTTCCACGCGCGCCTCAAAGAGATGTCAGCAAGTGAAGGGGTCCGATGAGACCATTGCCTGCCGGGGTTGCGGGATTAGTCCGAAAGGGATACCGTGGCCCCCTGGCATTGCACAGGCAACAGAAGGAACACGGGTGGGTTTTAGTCAGTAAGAGTCTGACACGCCCTCCCGCTCCACCCAGAGCGGGAGACGTCATTTGATGATTTCCCACCCAAAAAAAAAAAAAAAAAAAAAGGGTTGGGCTCAAAGGCAACAATATTCTTCAAATTATAATCTATGCATCTTATACGGTCGCAGCTAGAATTTCGACAATTTGACATATTGCTGTCGCTGTTAATCATTGAATTTACAGATTCACTTAATGTGTCTTTGTTGAAGTCAAGTGGCAAAAAGCACATTTCCTATGAAACTTGTTTACAAGACAGTTAAAATTTGTGCAAGATTCTCTTATATCTTCACTATATATTATATCTAACAATATCTTTTCAAATATGTATGCAACGTTGCATTCACAATTAACGTACATTTTATCGCCAATGGATTTGATTTGAAAATACTTTTTCAGTATCTCTGTACGGACTTTGTAAACATTTTGTGTATCGTTGGCTACAATCATTTTAATGAATTTACAATATTCATTATCTTTATTGGTATGTATGATCCTACCCAATGCATAGTCATCAGCAACTCCAATGGCAATCGCTTGTGCAACTGCGTCAAAAGCGCAAGTATTTAAAATAATATAATTTTTATCAGCCAAAGTTAAGGAGCTCAATAAAATTATCTTTTTTTTAATGAATTTTATTTTCTTTTCCTTCTTTCCAATAAATAAAGCCTCTCCAATTTTCTAACATTGAAGGCGTATCAGAAAAAACGGACTCATTGTTTATACCTTTTATAAAATTAGTTTTCTTATCCTTTTTCTTTTCATTCGTTTTTTTTTTCCTTGACTTAATGAACTATTTGCCGTTTTCAGTTGTCCCGAAATAGACTCGGAGTGTTTAGCAATAAATTCATCTATACGATATCTCTCCGATTTCGTGTTTATTTGGCATAAATATCTTTTCAACATTTTAAAGTAAACTTCGACATTAGATGAAGTTGGGGCTGATATTTCTGATTGGAAAGTTCTTTTCATAACATTGGACCATAACGGGAGTTGTCCCATTAGTCGTGTTAAAGTTGTTAGAAATTGTGGGAAATAATACAAATTGTCGTGTGTTGCACAATAATCACCATCAGTGAGAGTAAGCAATAATTTTTCAGAATCAACAGCTTCAAAAAACCATTTAGGATTTTTTCCAGTAAATTGCTTATCATCAATGCCTTTTGATTCAGTGTCTGAAAATAGAGATTTGTTTGATGACGTTTGCGAAATTTTACTGGTTTCCTCTATAACGATTTCAGAATCAGAGGTGTTTTGGAAAGAAGTCAGTCGTTTTAACCTGATTTTAGCGTTTTCACATCTTGTTAAGGTTCCTTGTTTATCTTGCCCATCATATTTGTTCAGACACACTATGGTCAGATTAATTACCATCTCCTTCAATTTATTATAATCTTCAAATCGCTTGAATTCTTGCAGACATTTAAAATAAAATAAAAATACTCTTTGATCTACATGGTAAAAGCATGCCAGATTAAAAAGAATTTTAACAAAATGACTGGTGTCGATTCGAATGAAGCATTCATCTGGTGTTTGCTCTTTTGTTTCTAATTTTATGTAACAGGCATTAACATACTCTTTTGTCGATTCAAATTTTGTAAAAGCTCTTACAACAGCTCCGATCAAGGCTGCACAGTCATCAACGACTACTTCACTCGGAGTTGCATTATTTTGAGTTTTACACCATGTGTCGAGCCATTTATAAATTGTTTTTCAAGTATGATTGTCTGATAACATTTGTATTATTGGTACACTTTCACTATAAACTGATAATAGCACGCATGAATATAGAAATATCGGTTTACTCAGTACTAAATCTTTATTTGGTCCACATGGCTTGAAGATACTTCCTGTTGCATCAAGACTTAATACAGTTCTCTCAGATTTTCTATAATCCCTGTAGAATTATTCCTGTGCAATAGACCAATAATAAATAATAAAAGATTCGCGTTACCGAATGTTAGAAGTAGTGAATGTCACGTTGTACTGAATAAGGAGACACTAGAATTCGTCGAAAAAACGGTTTTCCTGGGAATCACGCTTGACTCAAAACTACAGTGGGGTCCTCACTTAACATCACTTGCAGGGCGGCTAAGTTCAGCCGCTTACGCTGTTTGGAAAATCCGCCAACTAACAGACGTGGATACCGCGAGACTGGTCTATTTTAGTTACTTTCATAGCATCATGTCTTACGGTATTTTGCTATGGGGACGGGCCGCAGATATTGACTCTATATTTATTCTGCAAAAGAGGGCTGTTAGAGCCATCTACAACCTCCGCAGACGCGAATCTCTTAGGGAACTGTTTAAGAAAATTAATATCATGACGGTACCTTGTCAGTATATATATGAAAACATTATGTATGTTCGAAAAAATCTACATCTCTATAGTAAGATAAGTGACAGGCATAATTTTAACACAAGAAATAGGAACAAATTAGATCAACCACGTTTCAGATTGTCTAAAGTACACACTTCTTTTATGGGGTACTGTGTAAAATGTTATAATAAAATACCACTCGATATTCTTCAACTAAATGAGAAGAAATTTAAAACTTGCATTAAACGCACACTATGTAGACAAGCATACTATAGGCTGGATGATTATATCGTAGATAAAAATGCTTGGCTAAATGCTGGTCCTGCTCCACAGCCACTTGGGCTCACTAGTTAAAAATGAAAAAAATTGGTAGAGTTGCTTCCCCTTTTTTATTTTTTCTGACTACGAACTTTTTGTTTATTTTGTTTTTTTATTTTATTAACTAAGTTTTAATTATTGAATACTCCAATAGATACTATTGATTTTCTTTCTTTTGGTGGTAAAATTCTTGCAAACTATAGTTTTGTATAACTTAGACACATTTTTATTTTCAATTTTTGTAAATGTGAGTACCATGGAGTCGTTTTACTATGTTATTATGTTGATTTTGACTTGAAAGAGCAGGGTAGTTGAGAGTATGTCATGCTCACTTAAATGTCTCGCTGATGGTGGCGAGTGTGTTGGATCATTCGGTTCCCTACAAAATGGTTGAGCTGGATGGTGCTGATCCACGCGTCATGTTCGTGAACGGGCGCCGTCAGTTGAGACTGGTCATCTCTTATCTGCCAGGGCTTGTTTTTAATCGTTTTTGATTTATATATATATTTTTTTTTACATTGTTCTCACATATAGAATCAACAAGAGTAATGTACCCAGGATTTTGTAATTTCTATATTTAAAAGAGTGTCCTTGGAGTTTCTTGCCCGTTCTTCTCCATAGAGATCTACGTTTTGGAATGGGCAACTAGCTTCAACTTTCTGACTAACTGACTCTTTGACAATTCAAAAGTGCCTGTAAAGGGTTTAATTGAAATAAATGGTTTGAGTTTGAAAAATGCAAATAGGAAATACTGAGATGGATCTAATCATTGTATCATAAGGAGATAGACGTGTCATAATCCACAAAGCCATTATTGGATTCGGATCGTAATATGTGCTTTTCCGCTGTTCATACTTTATTTGTCTTAAGCAGCCGACTGTAGGTAAGTGAGCCGGTTCAAAATCATCATTTTTATTCATTATAGAATCACTCAGTTTGTTTCTAACCGTCACAGCATGTTCAAACTTTAAATCACCACTAAGCTTACAGCGTTTTACAGGGGAAAGTTTGATTTTTTTTGTGTAGTCATGTTTGAATGTTTCATCATAATCACTTATGGTACAAATACAACGCGCATTTTTTTCTGTTGGCCAATTAATCACTACTTCTATCTTTGCCTTGCACTGCTTACAGGAACCATAACACCTAATGTTGGCTTCCTTTTTAATTGAATAATTTTGGAATATCCAACTGCACGGCGAACGTACACGTTTTCATATTTCTTCTCTTAGAAGGTTCGCCCATTGGTGACTTGGTAGCAAAGTTTTACTGCGAAAATCAGATAAGGTTCTTGTACGTTTCACGCAACGATCAATGGGCTTAATTTTATTCTACTGATAAATATCAATAAAAAAATTATAAGTTGTTTTGTTAGTTGCCATACTTGCTTCTGCAAATTCATCAGAACAAGTATCGGACTCGTCGTAACCAAAAAACAAATCGTATTTTTTTTTATTGATAGGTATAGAGCTTTTGTTGACATTTTGTAAGACAATCTTTCGGTAATGTCTTGGTATATTGGGTCACAGGGTGAAGGTAAATCATTTTTACGTGAAAAGTATTTCTTGAACTCACTCAAAACACACTTTTGTTCTTCTAATGGAACTGCAGTTTTCCGACCTTTTTTCATAGTTTATTATAGAAAATATACGTAATCACTGCTTAAGTATAACCACTGGCGAATTAATATTATTAGAAATAATTATTGGTGGAACTGTGTGACGCGAACGACAAGACGCGACGTGACGAACTTTACTAACCAATATGAGGGTAGGTAGTTTTTAAGAAATAATTTATACGGTACCCTCGAATATTGTTGGAAATAAAAAGTATACCGTCGTCAGATTAGTGTTCTGAATGTTTATGTTACGGGCAAAAACTTTGTTGCAGTATGAGAGACCAACTAACTATAGTGATAACAAGATTTGCGGAAGTCAAGCTTATTTATGATTAATTGATGTATGATGATATTTCTATTAATAAAGTGACAATTTATCTATTTACATGGCATAAGTATTAAGGGAGAACCTTCACGTTAGCCCGTGAAATTAAAATTTTCGTACGTTTTTTGCAATGTTCGTACGTTTTTTTTTTAAATTTCGCGGGCTACTGTGAAGGTCTCTTTGTACTTACGGTATATGGAGGGAGGTGATAAAAACTTTAAAAAATAACAAGAAGATTACAGAATGTAACAAGATTTAGAGAAACAAAACAAGCATACAAATTTTAGGAGGGGGCCTCACTTCACAGTGTAGGTTTACAGGACAGGTTTAGGATTTTACATAATCTTTTTTTAATAATAATTAATAATCAATCTGCCTAGCCTTTTCCCATCTACATATATTGGGGTCAGCTTCCAGTCTAACCGGATGCAGCTGAATACCAGTATTTTACATGGAGCGACTGCCTATCTGACCTCCACAACCCAGTAACTGGTTAATACGATACCCCTTGGTAAGACTGTTTGTCAGACTTTCGGGCTTCTGACGACGTCAAAGATCCACGAATGACAACCGGGACCAACGGTTTAACGTGCTTTCCGAGGCACGGAGGAGTCTCGGTATGTAAAGATGGTCACCCATCCACAGACCAACCCCGGCAAGCGTAGCTTAACCTGACGGATCGACCCGTGCGGCAGTTACTACTTAGCCACGAGCTCCTCTCTAATAATAATTAATAATATTAAGCAATAATATTATTAATTTAATAATAATTAATAATATTATTGCTTATTCTGTATTGTTTGTATGTGTTGTGTGTGTGTGTGTGAGGGAGAATATACATAACTAACAAAGTTTCTTGCGTAGCATTTTTCTGGAATGCCAAAAATATTTGAAAAAAATATATGTTGAGGTACTAAAAAGGTAGTAAATATTTACAAAGAGATCAATTAGTTATGTTGTCTCGAACTATGAAAAAAAAAAATGGTCCAGACGTCCTGATGTCAGAATGGCTGACCACTTTCTTTACGTGTTTTTTCGCTGTCAGTCGGGGTACTAAATATTTGAAGTTAGGTATCAAATAGTAGCAAAAAGGTAGTAAATTTTGGTATTTTCTAAACATCAAATATCTCTATTGGTGCAATCTTTCATGCGTAGCATTTTTCTGGACTGCCAAAAAAATTTGAAAAAAATATATGTTGAGGTACTAAAAAGGTAGTAAATATTTACAAAGAGATAAATTAGGTGTGTTGTCTCGACCTATGAAAAAAAAAATGGTCCAGACATCCTGATGTCAGAATGGCTGACCACTTTCTTTACGTGTTTTTTCGCTATCAGTTGAGGTACTAAATATTTGAAGTTAGGTATCAAATAGTAGCAAAAAGGTAGTAAATTTTGGTATTTTCTAAACATCAAATATCTCTCTTGGTCCAGGGGTCCTGACGCTTACTCAATGCCATTATAATTTTGTAGGTGTACACTGTACAGGCATGCGACCACAGCTTCACCTTGACCATTTTTGTACCTACCTACCTGTCTTGATATTTGTCTGAAATATTTTCTTGTTTCATACTTTATATAGCGTGATTTTTCCTTAGTCGGGTTTTAGTTTTTGAGCTTATCACTACTTAACTTAATTTAAATATCTTTAGCAGTAAAGTAGGTATATTAATTGTTGCAAAAAAGTTTAGTACCTACTCGCGAGGTCGCAGAACTACTAACGGGCATAGGCTTACTTATTATTCCCATCCGTATTTTATTTTAGAGACAAGACACATCGCGGAAATCTCACTTACCTACAGGTAATTTTCAATCTTGCATGCAAATTAAACAGCAGGCTGACAACTAATTAACTCTTACCGTCGAAAAGGCAAATCCATTTTACTGCGGCTAGCCTGCATTTGCATCCAGAATAGGGATGATGACTAAAAAAATGTTTTTTGTCCGTAATGTAGATTATGAAAAAATAACGTACACGTATTTTTTCTTTTTTTACGTTATCAAAAGATTATGGCGATACATTGAGTTATAATGTGCCATGACGTCACTTGTATGTAGATTTTATACTTACTTGTGACGTATCAACCCCCACTCTCCAACTTTAATGCGTTGTATCTAAGTCATTTTTTATTAATATGATAAAGCAAAAAATACGTGTCTAATATTTTTTTATTATCTGGCTGACGGACTAAATAGAATTTCTTTTTTTTGACCCAGGCATCTTCCCTATTACAGACTAAGCTGTATGCAAATGAGATAATTAATAAGTGTCTGAAATGACGGTGACTAGTACGAGAAATTATACATTTACGTAGGTACCCATAGTTCAAGTTCAAGTTATTTATTTCATAACAAAAATACATTTGTGTCGAAATATTTGCACAGTAGGTACAGACAAATAAGCACATAAACAATATAAGTATCCTCGTTCCTCACCCCTCATTAAAGTTAGAACATCTATACAAATTAAAAATACTAACTTTACAAATATTCTTATTGACACAGAACAAAGTCCCTAGCAGAAAATGTTACAAAAATACATACATTTAATGTCAAAAAAATTAAGCATAAAAAAGCAATAATTATAAAAATGTCAAAGAGCAATGGGTACATCATATTTAATTTAAGTTTAATTGAATACTAGTTTTTTCTGTCATTACAATATTCGTCAATGCTGTAATAGGCTTTATTGATTAACAAAGCCGTGAGTTTATTCTTAAACATGTTCACATTCTGAATATTCTTTAATTCTGCTGGTAATTTGTTAAACAAATTGACAGACTGCACGCGTGACGAGTGTTTGACAACATTAAGCTTTGCCTGCAGAATAGTAGGAAAATCTTTTCTGCGAGTACCTACTCTATTTTTCCTTTCGTCATCTGTTTCAAACTCGTTTAAGTTTTTATTAAAATGGGTAAGGAGAACTAAAATATAAAGACACGGTACCGTTAAAATTTTAAGTTTAATAAAATGCTCCTTACATGATTCTGTCTGATTTAAACGAAGCATGGTTCTTAGTGCTCGCTTTTGTATAGTAAAGGCTGCCTTAATATTATATTTATAGCTGTTTCCCAAAAATTTAATGCTATATCTAAGTTTAGATTCAACTAGAGCAAAATAGACGGTACGAAGTTGGGCAATAGATAAAATATCCCTGAGAGATCTGATAGCATAACACGCACTACTTATTGTATTCGTAACTGAATCTAGTTCTGGCTTCCAGTTGAGTAAACAATCAATTTGTACTCCCAAAAATTTTAAACTTTCTACTATTTCAATTTTCCTGCCTAAGGATTCTACGTTTACTAAAGCTCTGTTCCCAACTGTAGATCTAAATATCACACATTTTGTCTTACTTACATTCAATTTAAGATTATTCATAGAAAACCAGTTTTCACAAGCAGCTATTAATACATTTAATTTACATTTTAAGGTCTCTATATTTTCATCAGCTATAACAGCACTCGTATCGTCAGCAAATATTATCAAGTCGGCATCTGGTAAAACGTTTTTAATGTATTCAGTTAGATCGTTAAGAAATATTATAAAGAAAATGGGGCCCAACACCGAACCCTGCGGAACACCTCTAGTTACTGTAAATGATTTCGATTTATAAATTTCTTCCACACCTTCGTGAAGTGATTTAATTTCGACGTATTGTTTCCTATTGGTCAAATAAGAGCTCAAAATTTTTAAAACATTTTCTCTTACACCGTAATGCTCTAACTTATCAATTAGAATGCAATGTTCTACAGTATCAAACATAAAATAACATCACGCCTGTATTCCTAGTAGGGTTAGATTAGACAGAGGTGTACCTCATACATCTTTTTTGATTAACTTTATTTACGCCGACATTTTGACAGTTACATGTAGGGGTAACTATTCTATTCTATTTTTTGTTATGGCAAGCAAAGCCGATGTCGACTATTCTGCCAATGCTAAGTGAATTGAAAAAGCAAGTGTGTATTGATACAAAGAAAAAATATGTACCTACCTATTATAAAAAATCTTCAATGATCAGTTGAACTTAATGTAGAACTTGAGGGGTTAGTACTAGACTAGGGGTCGCCCCCTAAAGTAAGGCCATTTTAAGTAACATTTGAAAATTCATCAAAATTCAACAAAAAACATGTTCTTCCATACATTCCGTGTGAGAGAACTTTTTTTTCAACCACAATGTTAAGTTTGTTCTTGGGATAAATTCATCCCAACTACGGAACCCTTCATTGTGCGTGGATATTTTGTAAAAAGGAAAAATGTTCTGCAAAAAGATAGGCCATTGTAGCTATTGAATGAGTGGGTATAATATACGATATGACCGATAGTAATTTTACGATTTGCTTTCACTAAACTGACAGACGTCAAATGTTACATAATAAAATGGCCTTACTTTAGGGGGCGAGCCTATTGCTATCTCAACCGGGCCAAATCTAGACTCCGGGCTGCTACTAACTGAACTGTGCGTTTGCACTGACGAAAAATTTTCAACAGAACATTGTTGAAATCTGTGCTGTCAATTTTCCATACAATGTTTGACAGGAACTAGAGATTTCAACATGTTTTGTTAAGAATGTTTCGCCAGTGCAAACGCACAATATGAAATTCCTGATGGAAAACCCAATAACATTTTGCCCGACCTTTGAGTATTTAATGCTATTTCTTATAGGTACCTAGTTTCGGATTTGGCCATCCACGTATCCGGAAACCAGAGTCTCCAACAACGCCGTAATTACGGTAAACCTACCGTAATTTTAACATATCTACCACCTACCGTAGACATGTTCAATTCTACCGTAATTTCTGAGTGGCGCCTTAAAAATGATGTACCCAACCTAACATACAGTTTATTTTTATTTGAAACAATGTTTGAAAATGACAACACTGTATCATTCCCTGGGGTATTCCCGTACAATCAACTTGTGAGCATAGACAAGTAGACGAAACGTATGCGACCAAATTACGAAGTTATTGAATACAGTACTGCAGTAGAACTTAGTCTTAGCTTTGCATTTTGTCAACTTTAATTTATGTGATTTAGACGTCAACGATCCTGCACTATGTATTTTGGCATAGGGTGTCAGGAATCAAAACTAAAGTCGCGACCAGTCGGACCACTACAATTTAGCACATTTTATGCTAGGAATGCTGTTATTGCCCCACTCTAACACCGATTGCGAGCGCATTTTCAGCCACATTATTGCTTTGAAAACGAAAAAAAGGAGCCAATTGTCTACAAAATCTATTGCTGGGAATCTATTTACGCAGCAACTCATTAAGAGAACAGGACAAAACTGCGTAGATTTCCATCCTACTGATAAAATGATTAAAAGTATTAATGTTTCTATGTACAAAAAGCCTGATACGCCAGAAATTTCATGTTTGATTGTGAAATAAAGCTACCGTAAACCTACCGTATTTTTAATTTAAAATCTCCCGTAATTTTCCGCCAAATACCGTATTTTTAGACTAGCAACACCGTAATTTTGACAAATAGAGTTGGAGACACTGCCGGAAACGGAAAAGACACTGCCATTTATTCCGTACCAAAAAAAAATTGTGGATAATAATATTAATATTGAAGACATTTTAAACCTATGCAAAATTAAGGTGTGATAGTGTGTGAGTAATAATTATGTAAGTACATATCTATCTATGCAAGGAAAATAAAGCCAAATTTTACTTTTACTATTTATTTTCAGCTAGGTACTCATTAATACCTACATTGTACTTAATTGTGGACTTCTGTGCTAAACAGTCATCAGTTTGGAGTTGAACATAACATTAGCATACATGATATATTTCAATTAATTATTTCAATTTAAAATACCCGTAAAATATTTAGTTCTATATTGCTTCAAACTTCAGTTTGTAGTTTCATTGACGACTTAAATATATGCTGTTTGAAGTACTTCAATTCTTCTATGCTTTCAAGAATATCGTCCACAGATCGATGTCTAAACTTCTTCTGCGGCATAAAGGAAAACTCTTTTTGATACCATCTCTTCGCCAGCTCCTTTATTGTACTGACGTCTATTACTCTATAGTGTAAATAATTGTCTAGTATTGGCATATATTTTCTTATAAACAAACGGTCCATGTAAACACTGTTACCACCCAACGGACATTTCTTCTCAGGCACGTGGGATTTCACAAATTCCAGAACTTGTTTTTCAGCATCTTTCAGTGAAACATTTGATTTGCGACTAGCCTCCGTCAGTCCGCTCTGTAACGATAACAAAAACATTGTAAATCACACAACATTATGCCTTTGAGCAGTCGTAAAAATATCCTAATAATATAGACTACTCAAAACAAATTATGGGCCACTAGTTATTTTTTTCATTTCAGTCTTATTTAAAGAACATTTACTAATCCAATGTAATATGTTGGCCTGTAGGTTTGCACGATGTACTAAAGAAGTGAAACTTACTCTTTTCAAGGCATTTTGCCAGTCATTCTACATGTGCAGCCTGTGGGTTAGACATACGCAGAGGGCCTACAACGCTCTTCGCGTTCAGTATAGCAACGCTTTTAGGATGTTGTTGGGGCTCCCGCGGTTCTGTAGCGCATCGGGCATGTTTGCCGAAGCAGAGACGGATAGCTTTCAAGTTATTATGCAAAAGAGGACAGCATCCCTGATGAAAAGGATGCGGGGGAGCACCACAGCATTTTAAAGGTGATAGCGGACAAGCCTGATTGCCCATTCCTGGAGCACAGGACCCGTATGCACAGCTGCAGATCTGGTGCTGCGGGAAGCGGACTTAGTTATGAGTATCGATTTTTAAATTAATTTTATTTTGTATTGTTTTATTTTGATTTACTTTGAAATAATTTTATACAATTTTATATAATGTCATATAATTTGATTTTCTTTAAATATAATTTTATTTTGTTTGTTTTCATTTGATTTAAATTTTATTTAGTTTAATTTAATTTCGTATATTTTACAAATTCAAAAGTGTTACTAACAACAATATGAATCATTTGTGTTCGATTTAAATAAATAAAAAAAAATATATTGTTAAGTAGCAAAATATTGAAATTATTCTGTTAACTCTTCGATATCTAACCTCTTTGATGTTATGCTGCTGGCCTTATCTTGTTTCGATTTTTATTTAAGTCAGATAGAATTAGCTTTTTGGCCCATGAAATTCCTATTGGACCGGTTTTTTTTTTTGTGAAGATTCAGGTGGAGGTGAAGGTCAAGTGTCAGGAATTGATTCCAATAAAATGGTCAATAGAGGGAGGCAGGGATCCAAAAAAAATATGTAAAAATGTTAAAAAACAGTTTTTCGCTTCTAGAGCAAAAACTCCTGCTCGGACAAAAAAAAGTTAAATGTAACAAATGTGGGCAATAAAAAAACAAAGAGAATGAGCCCCAGTAGAGCAAAATCGGTCCAGAGGATCGTCTGCAATTCGCAAAAAAAGACGTTATTTTTGCAAATCTTGTAAATTTAATAACTCGCGTTCCGGAAGTGATAGAGTTAGAGAGCTGAAATTTTATATGATCAGTTTTTTAGTTCAGTCAGTTTTGTAGCCCTCTAACTACAGTTAAATTTTCAGAACATAAAGTTGCAAGCTTTTTGCAAACCCTCGACTTTTTAAAAAAAAGGGACCTTTTTTTAAATCGACTGGGAGGGTATTTTGTATTTTAGTTTTCAAAAATGTAATAATTTCGGTTCCTGTGCATTAATTAAGGAGAAGTTGAACTAGAAATTACCAAATCTTTAGAACATTTCACAAAGAATAAAGTTGTTTAAATAATGAAGGAAGTTGAGGTACTGTTTGCGCGAGCGGGTGGGTTTTAGTTAGTAAGAGTCCGACACCCCCTCCCCCCCCCCCCCGCTTTGCCCAGAGCAGGAGAAGTTACACCAGGACACAAACAGTCTTAGGGGTTTATTTATTTATAAATGTTGCAAAGTGAAGTGACATTCAAGCGTCAAAAATGTATGGATAAACAGTTGCCTAATCATTACTTAACTTTATGTTTATAAATAAACCCCAGTGTGCAGCTTAGGAATAACCAATGTTTTTAATATTACTGGGTGCAAAACAAGGGCATTGTGATGCCGGCCTGCAGTAGCCTGCCTGATTATAAGAATTCACCATTGCTTATGAATGACAGCAATCCCAGAGGTATTGCAGGCCATCCCAGACAAAGCTGAAATCTCTAAGAATGCCTGTAATGACACCAGCATATTCAACAGTAAACTGTGATATAGAACTGTGTATGTGTGTGTGAAACATTTCAAATTAAGTTAATTAATATCAAGTAGAAGAAATCAATACCTCACCATGCTGAGCAACACACCAGTCAGTCATTTCGTTCAGGACACTATCTGGCTGATTGATAACTATGTTTGGCCCTTTAGCAACAACATTCAAGTCCGCATCAGTCACCACACATGCAATTTCCAAGATATGGTCCTTTTCAATGTCCAAGCCAGTCATCTCAAGGTCCACCCAGACTATCCTTTTTGCCGCATTCTTGACTGCTGATAAAGCCATGGCGGTGGACAATTTGGTTCCTGCAATAGTTTGTAACCATAATAATCAATCGTGTTGTTACATGCCATGATAAGAAATTATGGTCCAACATGGGACGTACATACCAGTCGAAAGAAACCTAATAGGAGGTTTTGTTAAATTAACAAAACTAGATCTTAAGTAGCAGCGTACAATATTCATTTATTATTGCTGTGAAGGTGTGTTTTTTATAGAAACTACAATATTTCTTCAATGGATTAAAAGATTTAGGTTATGTTCGCGTACAGCAATTGACAATCAATAAACTACAGCACCACAGAGTATATAAATCACGACCAGTATATCTACCACAGACTAAGTAGATATGGCGGCACGGCACAGGCTTTTCATCATGTGAAAAGGATAAACTCCGGATACTAAAGCTAATTTTCAACAAAGACAAACATGAATTACATGTTAAATGAAGTCAAGTACAATATTTTTAAAAGAGTAACCGTGGAGTTTCTTGCTGGCTCTTCTCCATATTAAACGACCAATTGGAACCGTGCACGTAGCTTCTGACCTAAAATAAAATATTTTGAATTTGAATAATAATGTTTAAATGTCAAAAAAGGTGCGTGCGTGCAATGTGTGGTCTCAACAGCTGACACCTACAAGGAATACTTTATAAAATTAAAAATACTTACCGTGCCATCTTTATATATTCTGGAAATGGCCTATAATTTGTATGCCCACGTGGCTGATCATGGAATGAACATTATTAGCTAATAATTATGTTATGAATACCTGCATGTAACCCATTTATCACAAATAAACGATTTGATTTAATAAGCCCAAAAAGAGGAATGAAAGTAGTAGTCGGAGTTTCATGGGACTCTGTTGAGTTCTAATAGATCCGAGAACAAAGGATCATAAAGAAATCGACACAGACGAATAAGCCACGTTTGACAGACCAAATAAGTAGTGAATGGCCCATCAGGTAATTAAAGGAACCCTTTGCCAATTCCATCTTTCTTTCTTCCATCTTTCTCTCTGTCCGCGGTTTAACGAGACTTTTGATACTAAAAAGCCTTGGTAATTTGGCATTGTTATACAAATCACAGAGGCTTGTGACAGGAGGTGAGCTCTGAGAGTAGGTCTGTGTCCCAGCAGTGAGAATATTATGGGTGAATATGGTATAGAGATGAGAAACAAAATATGAAAAAAAAAAGTGGTAAGTAAAATGCACAATAAAGCATGTCAAGCCGTGAATGTTTTAAATACCCTGCGACTGACGACCAACATTGAACAATTTATATTAGAACCAGAAAACCATTTGCTGACTTGGGACTTTCCATCTTTTTTCTACTGACATTACTTCCTATAACAGAATTATGAAACCTTCTTGAAAATGATGCAAACTATTAGATATAGTACTAAAACGAGGAGGAAGAACAAAACGACCTATTAATAATATACTAATAATAAAGCTGAGTTTGTTTGTTTATTTGAATGCGCTAATCTTTGGAACTATGAGTCGGTTTTGAAAAAATAGTTTTTGCATTTGATAGCCCAAGTCTTGAGGAAGACTATAGGCCAATATCACGCTACGAGCCGAACAAAAAGAAAAAGTCAGAAAGAACACTAAGCGAAAACAAAGTAATAGCGCGGGCGGGCGATGCGATGGCACGCGGTGGTTATGTGGAGTAAGAAGTTTTACACGGACGAAGTCGCGGGCAGAAGCTATTCATAAAATACTGTCTTATTCAATGGTCAGACCTACGATATCAAGTAAAGAAAAACGCGCCTTTTACTGTACAGATGTGGCGCACGTCAACCTACTACAATCTGTCAAATTTATTTAATAAATTTTCAACTTTATCTCTAAAGACTACAGATGTGGATGTTGCATATTCTCGATATCGAAATTTTTGCAATAACCTACTCAGGAAACTAAAAAAGTCTTATGAAACCGGCCAGCTAGAAAAAGCCAAAAATAATCCCAAAGTCCTATGGAAAACAATAAAACAAATAACCAATACCCATAAATCAAAACTTAGCTCAGTGGAGCTACTCACAATACGGGACAGCCCAAAATCGGCGATTAATGAGGTAGGCCAATTTTTCGCATATAACACTGCATCATCACCGGCCTGTGGCCATCCCTCACCCTCACCTATGGACACCCGAAACCCACCTGTGAACTCTCTTGCCATCCTGGAAGTAGACGAAGATGATGTCGAGTCCCTAATCCTACAACTGCGTTCTGACTGTGCAGTCGGCTGGGACGGCATATCATCGCTTATATTGAAAAGCTGTCGACATATACTGGTTCCACCAATTACTTACCTTTTTAATCGTTGCCTTCAGGATGGTGTCTTTCCGGAGGCCTTTAAAAAAGCTGTAGTCCATCCAATATACAAGGGGGGGAACAGAGACTGTGTTAATAACTACAGACCGATATCGGTCCTACCTGCACTCTCTAAAGTTCTCGAAAAAATCCTCAATAACTCTCTACGAAAATTTCTCGACAAACACCAACTCATTGCTAATAATCAATACGGATTTCGGACAAGTCTATCTACCGATGATGCAGTACTGGACTTCACTCAACAGGTTGCCTCAAACCTAGATAAAAAATCTAAATGTCTAGGTATATTCCTGGACCTTTCGAAGGCTTTTGACACAGTCTCTGTTCCCAACCTCATCATGAAGCTGGAAAGTATCGGTGTGCGTGGAATGCCACTAGAAATATTTACGGATTACCTGAAAAACCGTAAGCAATGCGTTAAAATTGATAATCACCTAAGTGATGAGTTTCTCGTGTCATATGGCGTTCCCCAGGGAGGGATCCTCTCCCCAACCCTATTTCAGATCTACGTAAATGACCTCTGTAGACTGAGTCTCCCAAATGGTAGAATTTACGCTTACGCGGATGACACTGCAATTCTTGTGGACGGAATCACTTGGGACATTGTGAAAGCAAATGCGGAGGTGGCCATGGCTAAGGTTATGATGTGGCTAAACTCGAACCTTCTTACATTAAACCTACAAAAGACCACTTATATTCCCTTTGCTATACGACGTAACTCTAAACCATCTCCTTCTTTTAGTATAACACCCCATTCCTGCACAAACTCGTCCACCCCTTGCACTTGCCCTCCGCTTGATAGATCCGAGAGCGTTAAATACCTCGGAGTACACATAGACGACGGACTGAGATGGGACTGACAAATTGACGTTGTCACCACCAGAACTTTACATCTTATACATATATTTAAGTCTCTTAGAGTATCCGCCGACCTAAAAACTCTTAAGATGGTGTACCTTGCACTATGCCAATCAGTGATTGGTTATTGCATAGTTACGTGGGGCGGTGCGGCTAAGACTAGATTTCTGAGGGTGGAAAGAGCACAGCGAGCTATACTTAAAGTCATGACGAAAAAGCCCTACTGGTATCCAACAACTGAACTCTTCTCTGACTGTAAAGTACTTACGGCCCGGCAGCTTTATGTGCTTAAATCCACCCTTAGAAAGCATGCGAGCCTTCCTCCTCATATTACAAACAAACGCACGTACGTTCTACTAAATATACAACATAAGACCACTTTCGCCCAACATCAATATTATATACTAAGTACCCATATCTATAATAACATTAACAAACATCTCAATATTATAAATTTAAACTCACACGCACTAAAATCTAAAGTAACAGAGTGGCTGCTCCTTAAGGATTACACTTATACGGAGTCTTTACTCACCTTTCTTGTATAATACATACACACCTACACCACACCTACATACTCACCCCTACACACACACACACACACACACACACACCACACATACACTAAAACACAACATACAATTCTACTCTTTTATACCATACAGTAGAATGAATGACACAGTCCACTTCAGATATAAGTTTTTGTTGATTATTGACCGTAAACTACCTCTTATAATACAGGTATACCCTAGCTTAAGAGGTAGGGAATATTATTCTTGTACAGATTTTGCAACATAAACTACTTATATAAACACTGTATTTCAAACTCTGTATGTTTTTGGAAAAATAAAAGATTATATTATTATTATTATTATTTCGTTTATTTATTCTTCTAACATATAAAATACATTTTTAAATTTTTTTTTTTTTTTTTTAAAGGTATAAAAACATTTAAAAATATAAAAAATAGTGTTCCGCCGGTGTCGGGAGCAGGGTCCAAGCTACCGGTGGTTAGGGCTGCAGAGATAGGAACCTCCTCACAATACGAGCCGTATCGAGAAGTACTGCCTTCTGAATCAGGCCCTTGATCCAACCGCTTAACGAGAGCCTCGAGAGATGTTGGTCGAGGCTTTCGGCCATCAGGCCATTGGCCGTTACGACAATCGGCACAATGATAGCCGAGGTCACATTCCACATGTCGACAACCTCGTGTGCTAAGTCGAGATATTTTATTTGTTTCTCTTTCTCAGCTTTCACGAGGTTCTCGTCATGCGGAATGGTAACATCAAGTATCATTGCGCGGCGCGCTAATCGGTCTATCACCACTATATCAGGCTTATTGGCAACAATAGTCCTGTCAGTAATGATAGACCGATCCCAGTACAACGTGACATGGTCATTTTCGAGAACTGGGTCGGGCACATACTTGTAGTACGGTACCTCAGAATCCACAAGTTTATATTTCAAAGCAAGTTGCTGGTGAATAATCCTGGCCACTTGGTTATGCCTGTGCAAGTACTCGCCGTTAGCCAGACGAGAACAACCAGAGATAATATGTCTGATGGACTCACCCGGACGGTGGCATGCCCGACACACATCAATCGTTCCGTCCTTCATAATATGTCTCCGGTAGTTATTCGTCAAGATAACTTCGTCCATAATTGCACAGACGAAACCTTCAGTTTCCCCGAAAAGGTCACCAAAACGTAGCCAGGATACGGACGCTAGGAAATCTACACCAGGCTCGTGAAGAGCCCGGTAGAAGCGCCCGTGAAGCTCCTTGCTTTGCCATACTTCCTTGCGGTCATCTGTAGTAAGTACCACAGGTTTGCGCCAGTTCTCTTTAGCCATGGAGAGCGGGGTGAGCCCCTTGTCCACTGCGACCACATCACGGTGCATACCCATTTCGGCTTTTAAAAAATATTCCCTGAGGCTGCACACCTCGCGGTTATGGAGGGTCTTCGCATTTAAAAAGCCTCGACCTCCGCATTTCCGCGGGATGTACAGTCTCATCACCGATGAACGTGGGTGATGCATCCGGTTTGCGGTCAGGAGTGTACGGACCCTCCTGTCCAGGGCGTCGAGTTCGGTCTGAGTCCATTTGAGTATGCCGAAAGAGTACATCAAAACCGGCATGACCCAACCGTTGAAGGCGCGTACCTTGTTTCCGCCCGAAAGAAGACTAATTAATACCTTCTTCAGGCGACCAAAGAAGCGCTCCTTCAACGATTGCTTCATGTCAGCAACGTTGATGCCTAACGCTTCTGACATACCCAAATACTTATAGCTTTCGGCTGAGGAGAGGGATCTAAGGTGTATGGAGTCCGTGAGTTGAGTTCCCTCGGACTCCATAATCTCCCCTCGCTTCACATGCATGACTGCACATTTGTCCACACCAAATTCCATCCTGATGGCGCTACTGAATGTTTCAGTTACCTTCAGTAGCTCCATCAGTCGCAATTTGTTGGGGGCAAAGAGTTTCAAGTCATCCATGTAGAGGAGGTGAGATATGACCTGACCATCTCTCCTCAATCGATAGCCCAGTCCTGAATCCTCCAGCAGTGTGCTTAGAGGATTCAGGGCTAAGCAGAACCAAAGTGGACTCAGACTATCGCCCTGAAATATTCCCCGTTTAATCCATACAGGTTCATCATTCCCCTGGATCTGTTGACATCCTGGATAGCGAAGGACCGTCCTCCATTGCCCCATACACGACTTCAGGAAGGAGCGCAGAGTTGCATCTATCTTGTACAACTCCAGCACCCTCATGAGCCATGTATGTGGCACTGAGTCGTAGGCCTTCTTATAGTCTATCCAGCATGTCGAGAGATCCTTGCGGGATCGACGAACCTGTTGGCTTATGGTCATGTCGATGAGGAGTAACTCCTTAGTACCGCGGGACCCATTCCTACATCCATTTTGAGAGGCAGACATAATTGAATTATTGACAATGTGTGTGTTAATTTTCTCTCTCAAAATGGATGTAAGAAGTTTATAGACCGTTGACAAACATGTGATCGGTCTATAATTCTTGGGTTCCGCGGGACTACCTGACTTATGGAGTAGGTGGGTAACGCCTGTTGTAAGAAACTGCGGCAGCGACCCAGACTCTAGGGATGACTGGAATTGAGATGCCAGGCGAGTGTGTGAACTAATCAGCCATTTCAACCAAAAGTTGTGCAGTCCGTCCTTTCCCGGTGATTTCCAATTCGGTAACGGACGGACTGCTCTGGCTACGTCTGATGGCGTGATTAGTATGGCTTCCATTTCTGGAATAGTTTCACACACTCGCTTGATATCCTGCATCCAGTCAGCCTCAGCATGACAGACGGGCACCGACCAGATGCTGCGCCAGAATGCACTCGTGGCGGCATCATCCGGGCGGCACACGTCCGTCTCATTTTGTTCAGGTCGCTCCCAAGCTCTATATATCCACCTTTCATCGCTCTGGAACATGCGATTCTGCGTGTATCGATCAACCCGCCGCTTATACCGCCGAATACGGCTCGCCCATGCACAAACTTTCTGCTTCAGGAAGTCGATGCGCTCTGTGACACGGGACATGTATTCTTGAGGGCTGATTCCAGTCCCCGAGAATGCCCGTCTCACAAAGCGCATCACTCGTGGTCGTGTATTGCCCTCCCTGAAGCAGTATAGTTTGCCGATGAGTACCCTGGCCCCATCGATACGTCGCTCGATCCTGCACTGCCAGGCTGGTACGGCTGGTTTTGGTCGAGAAGCTCCGTCACTGTTTGGAAACTTGACGTTAGCTAAACGACATGCCGCAGCAGCCGCGCAATACAGGATCGAGTGTGTATCAACGAGATCCTCGCTGCTCTCGAAAAAAATACTAAGCTGCGAGTCCAAGGCACACACCAGCGCCCTATTTTTTTTGTGCATAGGTAGGCGTGGTAATCGGGGTCTAAGATCGGTCGGGGTGTATCTATACTCACGAAACGCATCCTCCAGTGCACTCCTCAATCGGGCGTTGCACTGGCTACTTACTGTGGCAACCCTATCATCCTCCTCTTCGACACTATGATTGGACCGCGGCGGGATTACATTAATAGTCGGAGACGCTTGTGCCGCGGTTTGTGCCGGAGTTGAGGCGATATGGTTGCTCAGCACCTCTGAGCGTAGCCTATCAAGCGCGGCATCGTCCAACCTGTGATTATGTTGGATGACCCGCACCTGATCCGACAGTCGTTGGGCCGAGACGTTGACGGTTGGCTCTAGTTCCTGAAACAGAGATAGCATCCTAACACGGTACGCAGTGAGGTTAGTTCCTCCCTCTGTAGACCCGTAATATGCGCGCATGACGTTCTCGTTCATAGACTGAGTCCATCTCATGCGCTGCACACAACCACCGGCAGCGGGGACCCGGCTCGGGGCCGGTTGGCCCCTAAGTCCCAAGCTTCTCGGTGGCCGGCCTCTCCCCTGCCGACGTACAGGTGTTGGCGACGTCGGTGGGGAAAAATACTCGTCGCTCGAGCTCGACGCAGCTACCGCGGCCGGTGTCGTCACAGCGCTCACAGTGGGGCTGGGTACCGGCGGCGGCGAGGCGGAGCTGAGCGAAGAGTCCGGAGGTGGTAGGCGTGCTAGGCGTGCGGCTGATCGCGTCAACATTTCTCTTTATTATTTATTTTTCTCCAGTTTTTTCGGTGACATGACAGCTGATGTCACCTCTTGTTCGGCAGTTTTTGTATCATTTTATGGTTTAATTTCCTTTTTTTTAATAAATGTGATTTCAAGTTGGTTTTCGGATTCTTTTTGATACATAAAAACTATTATACTGCTTCGAAAGTTATTAATAAAATTAAATATTATGAAAAATCAGAAAAATAAAATTTTGAGATGTTTTGTTGACGTTGGTGTTGCCAGTTATTATTATTTCCTTTATTTAATATATATACATATAATTTACATTTTTAAATATTTTTATAAAAACAAAAAAAAAAAAAACATTTAAAAATATAAAAAATAGTAGCCCACCGGTATCGGGAACAGGGTCCAAGCTACCGGTGGTCAGGGCTCCTGAGAGAGGAATCTCCTAACTATACGCGCCGTGTCCAGGAGTACCGCTTTCTGGATCAAGCCCTTGATCCAGCTGCCTAACGAGAGCCTCCTCAGGTGTTGGTCGAGGCTCTTGGCTATTATGCCATTGGCTGTCACGACTATCGGCACAATGACTGCTGTATCCATATCCCACATGTCGACAACCTCGCGAGCCAGGTCAAGATACTTAATCTGCTTATCTTTTTCAGCTTTCACGAGGTTCTCGTCATGCGGGACCGCTATATCAATAATCATTGTGCGACGCTTTAATCGATCTATCACCACTATGTCTGGCTTATTGGCAACAATAGTCCTGTCAGTGATGATAGATCGATCCCAATACAACGTGATATTGCCATTTTCGAGAACTGGGTCGGGCACATACCTATAGTACGGTACTTCCGATCCCACAAGACTGTATTTCAGAGCAAGTTGCTGGTGGATAATCCTGGCTACAAGGTTATGTCTATGCAAGTAGTCTCCGTTAGCCAGACGAGAACAGCCAGAAATAATGTGTCGGATTGATTCCCCCGGACGGTGGCATGCCCGACAGATGTCAACCGTGCCGTCCTTCACAATATATTTCCGGTAGTTGTTCGTCATCATAACTTCGTCCATAATCGCAAAGACAAAACCTTCGGTTTCCCCAAAGAGATCACCGAATCGCAACCAGGATACAGACGCTAACAGGTCTACATCGGGCCCATGTAAGGCACGATAAAAGCGTCCGTGAAGCTCTTTGCTCTGCCATACCTCCTTGCGCTCATTAGTGTCTAATACTATAGGTTTGCGCCAGTTCTCGTTAGCCAAGGATAGCGGGGTAAGGCCCTTGTCCACTGATACCACATCTCGGTGCATCCCCACGTCGACTTCTAGGAAGTATTCCCTGAGACTGCATACCTCACGGTTGTGCAGGGTCTTAGCATTTAACAAGCCTCGACCTCCGCACTTCCGCGGGATATACAGTCTCATCACCGATGCTCGTGGGTGATGCATCCGATTTGCGGTCAGCAGTGTGCGGACCCTCCTATCCAGGGCGTCGAGTTCCGTCTGAGTCCATTTGAGTATGCCGAAAGAGTACATCAAAACTGGCATGACCCAACCGTTGAAGGCGCGCACCTTGTTCCCGCCTGATAAAAGACTATTGAATACTTTATTCAGGCGGCCAAAGAAGCGCTCCCTCAGCGATTGTTTCATGTCAGTAGCGTTGATACCTAACGCTTCCGACATACCCAAATACTTATAGGTTTCGGATGCGGAGAGGGCTCTAAGGTTTATGGAATCCGAGAGTTGGGTTCCCACGGATTCCATAATCTCCCCTCGCTTTACATGCATGACCGCACATTTGTCCACACCAAATTCCATCCTGATGGCTCTACTGAAAGTTTCAGTTACTTTCAGTAGCTCCATCAGTTGCAAGTTGTTGGGGGCAAAGAGTTTTAGGTCATCCATGTAGAGGAGGTGAGATATAACCTGACCACCTCTCCTCAGCCGATAGCCTAGGCCTGAATACTCCAGCAGTGTGCTAAGAGGATTCAGGGCTAAGCAGAACCAAAGTGGACTTAGACTATCGCCCTGAAATATGCCTCGCTCGATCCTTATCGGTTCGCTATTCCTCTGGATATTTCGACATCCTGGATAGCGAAGGACCGTCCTCCATTGCCCCATACACGACATCAGGAAGGTGCGCAGAGTTGCATCTACTTTATACAACTCCAGCACCCTCATGAGCCATGTATGTGGCACCGAGTCATAGGCCTTCTTATAATCTATCCAACATGTCGACAGATCCTTTCGGGAACGACGAACCTGCTGGCTAATGGCCATATCGATGAGGAGCAGCTCCTTAGTACCGCGGGCCCTGATCCTACATCCATTTTGAGAGGCAGACATGATGGAGTTGGTGTCTATATGTTCGTTAATTTTAACTCTCAAAATGGATGTAAAAACTTTATAGACCGTCGGTAGACAAGTGATCGGTCTATAATTTTTGGGTTCCGCAGTACTACCTGATTTATGGAGCAGGTGGGTTATTCCTGTCGTTAGGAACTGGGGCAGCGACCCTGACTCTAAGGCTGACTGGAACTGGGATGCCAATCGGGCGTGCGACCTTTGGAACCATTTTATCCAAAAGTTGTGCAGCCCATCCGGCCCTGGAGATTTCCAGTTAGGCAACGGACGGACTGCACGAGCTACATCTTGGGGGCTGATTGTAAGTGCCCCCATTACTGGTATTCGATCGCACGCTCGCTCGATCTCCCTAGTCCAATCTCCTTCAGTGTGATTGACAGGCACCGACCAGATGCTTCGCCAGAATGAACACATGGCGTCATCATTTGGCAGGTGCGTGTCAATCACACCTTGATCTGGTCGCTCCCAAGCCCTGTAAACCCACCTTTCATCGCGCTGGAATGTGCGATTCTGGGTGTACCGCTCCACCCTCCGTCTGTACCGTCGAATACGGTTTGCCCATGCACAAATCTTCTGCTTCAGGAAGTCGATGCGCTCTGTGACGCGGGTCGAATAATCTCGAGAACTAATATCAGTCCCCGAGAACGCCCGCCTCACAAAGCGCATCACTCTAGGGCGAGTATTGCCCTCCCTGAAACAGATTAGCTTGCCGATGAGTACTCTAGCCTCAGCGATGCGACGCTCAATCCTGCACTGCCAAGCTGGTACAGCTGGTTTTGGTCGTGGAGCTCTGTCACTGTTCGGAAATGTAACATGAGCTACACGACATGCCGCTACAGCTGCACAGTACAAGATCGAGTGGGTATCGGCGAGGTCTTTGCTGCCGTCAAAACAATTTGACAGCAACGAGTCTAGAGTACACACCAGCGCCTTGTTTTTCTTGTGCATGGGCAAACGAGGTAAACGTGGTCTAAGTTCAGGTGGAGTGGAGCGGTACTCCTGGTAAGCATCCTCCAAAGCGCTCCTCAAACGTGCATTGCATTGGGAACTCACGGATATAACCCCGTCATCATCCTCTTCATCAACGTGGTTGGGTCGCAGTGAAGCACTGGATGATTTTTTTAGTTGCACCGCGACCAGTGGTGAAGCAGGCGTAACACGGTTATTCCGTGATTCAAAGCGTAGTCGATCAAGTACGGCGTCATCCAGCATATGGTTACGCTGGATAACCCGCACCTGATCCGACAGTCGTTGGGCCGACACGTTGACAGTTGGTTCAAGCACCTGAAACAGAGAGAGCATCCGACCACGGTACGCAGTCAAGTTACTTCCCCCCTCTGTAGCCCCAAAGTATGCGCGCATGACATTTTCGTTGACAGTTTGTGTCCACCTCATGCGCTGCACACTTCCACCGGGAGCGGGGACCCTATCAGAGGCCGGTGGGCCTCGAAGTCCTAAGCTGGCCGGTGGTCGGCCTCTTCCGCGCCGACGTGCTGGTGGTGGTGTCGTCGGCGGCGAAAAGTATTCGTCGCTCGAGCTCGACGCAACTGCAGCGGCCGGTATCACTGGACTCACGTCTGGAGCAGGACCCGGCAACTGCGAGGCGGAGCTGAGCGACGAACCCGAAGATGTTATTTGTGTGTTTTTAGTCTGATTCCGTGCCCGACTTCGCGTCAGCATTCCTGTATCCTCCGTGTATTGTCATCATAGTCCATTTTGCATCATGTTAGTGTCTGTATGTTTCAGTTTTGATGCCATAAGATCTGATTTATTTTATTTTACAACATTTTGGGATGGTTAATGTGTAAAAATACTAAAAAATACCCCGGAGAAAATTTTTCTTGACCGTCATTTTGACAGTCGGGCCACAGATTATTATTATTATTATCGGGAGTGTTATTTTTCTCAGCTCTTAGGCTGGTTTTAGCTACATTTACGGGCCAAAGCCAAGTAAATGCAGCGTGTGGTGTGTATTTAAGATGAGGGTGTACTTTCGTCTAACTGCATAAATTTCCTAACGATTCTGCATGTGTTTAGGATGGCTGCTTTCTGCAGATTGATGTAAAGGGAATCTTCTAGCTCTATTAATTTCAGGCTACGGAGGAGATGGTTAGGAATAACACCTGTCGTGGAGAGAACTACAGGAACAACATAAACTTTTTCTTGTCTCCAGATTCTTGTTACTTCTTCTTTAAGCTCAGCGTATTTGCTTATTTTTTCAGCGATTGTTTTTTGTAGGTTATGAGTGTTGGGGACTGCAATGTCTATTAGGTAAGTGGTTTTTCTTAATTTATCCTGTAGGGTTATGTCTGGTCTATTATAGTGGATGGTCCTATCTGTAAGTATGGCGCGATCGTAATACAGTTTATGTGTGTCATTTTCTAGGATAGTTTGTGGTGCGTACTTATAGTAGGGAGTGTTAGTGTTTTGTATAAGACTGTGTTTGAGTGCTAGTTTTTGATGGATGATGTTTGCAACCTGGTTGTGCCTGTGAGTGTAGTCTGTCTGTGTGAGGGTTAAGCATGCTCCGGTTATGTGTTGTATGGTTTCTGATTGAATGTGGCATCTACGGCATTTATCGTTTGTGATGGTAGGGTCTTTAATTATAAATTTTCTGTAGTTTTTGGTGTTGATGATTTGATCTTGTATAGCTATGATAAAGCCTTCTGTTTCCGGGAACAGGTTTCCTATTTTAAGCCACTTATTTGATGCGAATTTGTTAATGTGGGACTGCTCTAGGTCATGAGGGTGTCTACCGTGAAGGACTTTCTTTTTCCAGTTTTCAATTTTTTGGTTTTGCGGGTCGGTGATGTTTATGTCTTGTATATTTTCTTCATTTAAATTTAGCGGGGTGTAATTCAAATCATTTAAAGCAATTGCTTTGTGTATTTTACTGGTGCGAGATTTTGTGTAGAAAAATGTTTTAAGTTTAGTGATTTGTTTCTGCCAAAGGTGATGTATGTCGATTAGGCCTCTCCCTCCATTTTCTCTTTTGATGGTGAGTCGTTCGATCGCAGATTTAGGATGTAGGTTGTTGTGTTTTGTAAGTGTTGTGCGTGTGATTCTTTCTAACTGTTCGATGTCAGTTTTTGACCATTTTATTACTCCGAATGAGTAGGTCAATATTGGTATGGCAAAGGTATTCAAAGCTTTTATAAGATGCTTTCCAGATAGCTGTGTTTTGCAAATTGCGTTAATTCTTCTCCTATATTCTGTATTTAGAGTCTGTTTAATTGCTGTGTGGTCGAGACCTTTAAGTTGCTTGTATCCTAAATATTTGTATAAATCTGTTGGTTCCATAGCTTCTATTGCATCGGTGTCGCTGACTGCGTAGTTGCCGGGTTTTACTTTTCCTTTTATAATATGCAATGTCCTGCACTTATCTAATCCAAATTGCATATTAATATCCTGACTAAATGTTGTCGTCACTTCTATAAGAGTTTTCATTTCTTTTTCGGTTTTAGCATATAATTTAATGTCATCCATATATATGAGATGCGAGATAATAGTTTCACCGGTATTGTTTTTAAAATTATATCCAGCGCGACACCGATTGAGTAAGTGAGACAAGGGGTTTAGAGCGAGACAGAACCAAAGAGGGCTCAAGGAATCCCCCTGGTAGATACCCTTCCTAATATGTATCTGTCGAGTTATAAGAGTGCTCAGACGATTATTTAACTGAAGTGTGGTTTTCCAACGTGTCATTATTATGCGCAAAAACTCAATTATTTTGGGATTAATTTTATAAATTTCTAGGATTTGTATAAGCCAAGAGTGTGGAATGCTATCGAAAGCTTTTTGGTAATCTATATAAGTACAGTGTAGGTTTCTATTTTTTGTGGTGGCATGTTTATGGATAGTAGAGTCTATGACTAACTGTTCTTTGCATCCCATGTGGCCTCTCCTGCATCCCTTCTGCTCCTCTGCTATCATTTTGTGGTGTTCAATGTGTGAGTTGATTTTATTAGTGATGGCTGATGTTAGTATTTTATAGATTGTGGGTAGGCATGTGATTGGTCTGTATTGGGAAGGCTCTGATGTGTATTTAGTTTTAGGTAGCATGTATGTTATTCCTGTGGCAATGAATTCGGGTATGTTCTGTTCTCCTAATACTATATCTGTTAAATTTTTTGCTATGGATTTGTGTAGTATCGTTAACTTTTTATACCAGAAATTTTGTATTTTGTCTATACCCGGTGACTTCCAATTATGTAATCTAGCTGTTAAATATGTAATTTCAGACTCTGTTATCTCTCTAAATTCCATTTCATCTATCTCTCCCCATTTTGTTGCTTCTTCTGTAATCCAAGTTGCTTTATCATTGTGATGTACCTGCTCTTCCCATATGTTGGACCAAAATGTTTCCAAGTGTTCTTTTGAGGGTATGTCTGTGTCGTTGTCTGTTGTTAAATCGGTGTGTGGTTTCTGTATATTCCTATAAAATAATTTTTCGTTCGTAGCAAATATGGCATTATCTTTTTTGCGTTGTTGTGCCTTCAAATATCTTCTAAGCCTATGGACTTTAAGTGCCAATTTTTGTTTTAATGTGTCTAAAAACTCTTCAGGTTTTCTATTGTTATTTTCGTGTCTAGTGTGTGTACAATTATTTTTAAATATTGCTTCAACTCTTTTAACTACTTTGTGTGATCTGGTACCGTTGATGTAATGTGTGAGTCTGCCACAGTCGGCTCTTAATTTTTCAATGTCTTTTTCTAGCCTCAGTTGCCACGATGGTTTGACAGTTTCTCTTTTTATTGTGTTTCTTGCGTGTTCAGTGATTTTAAAGTTGAGTTCTTCAGAAATAACAACTGCTGTGCAATAAATAAGAGTGTGTATGTCAATAAGTTGTGTGTCATCAGATAAAAACTGTTTTAGTATATCTTCATTAAATAAATTAACTAAGCGGAAAAGGTTAGGACTATATTTGAGTTTAGGTAGTTTAGGTCGAGCTGCTGGGTCCATCCCAGAGTACTGTGTTAGTGTCGTTCTGAATTTGTCATGTATTTTATTATTATTATTATTTCCTTTATTTAACATTAAAACATATAAATTATATTTTTAAATATTAGAATAAAAAATATAAAAACATTTAAAAATATAAAAAATAGTAGCCCACCGGTATCGGGAGCAGGGTCCAAGCTACCGGCGGTCAGGGCTCCAGAGAGAGGAACCTCCTAACAATGCGAGCCGTGTCCAGGAGAACCGCTTTCTGGATCAAGCCCTTAATCCAGCTGCCCAACGAGAGCCTCCTTAGGTGTTGGTCGAGGCTCTTGGCAATTAAGCCATTGGCAGATACGACTATCGGCACAATGATCGCTGAGTCCACATCCCACATGTCGACAACCTCGCGAGCCAAGTCAAGATACTTAATTTGTTTATCTTTCTCGGCTTTCACGAGGTTCCCGTCATGCGGGACTGTTATGTCAATGATAATTGTGCGCCGCTCTCCTCGATCCACCACCACTATATCAGGCTTATTGGCAACAATAGTCCTGTCAGTGATGATGGATCGATCCCAGTACAATGTGATATTTCCATTTTCGAGAACTGGGTCGGGCGCATACCTGTAGTACGGTACTTCCGATTCCACAAGGCTGTATTTCAGAGCAAGTTGCTGATGGATAATCCTGGCTACAAGATTGTGTCTATGCAAGTACTCTTCGTTAGCTAGACGAGAACACCCGGAGATAATGTGTCGGATTGATTCTCCCGGACGGTGGCATGCCCGACAGATGTCAACCGTGCCGTCCTTCACAATAAATCTCCGGTAATTGTTCGTCATCATAACTTCGTCCATAATTGCACAGACAAAACCTTCGGTTTCCCCAAAGAGGTCACCTAAACGCAGCCAGGCTACGGACGCTAATAAATCAACATTGGGTCCATGTAGGGCCCGGAAGTAGCGTCCGTGAAGCTCCTTATTCTGCCATACCTCCTTGCGATCGTTAGTGTCTAGCACTACAGGCTTGCGCCAGTTCTCTTTAGCCAATGAGAGCGGGGTAAGGCCCTTGTCCACCGCGACCACATCTCGATGCATCCCCACGTCTGCTTCTAGGAAATATTCCCTGAGACTGCATATCTCGCGATTGTGTAGGGTCTTAGCGTTTAAAAAGCCTCGACCTCCACACTTTCGCGGGATATACAGTCTCATTACCGATGACCGTGGGTGATGCATTCGATATGCAGTCAGCAGCGTACGGACCCTCCTATCCAGGGCGTCGAGTTCAGTCTGAGTCCATTTGAGTACGCCGAAAGAGTACATCAAAACCGGCATGACCCAACCGTTGAAGGCGCGCACCTTGTTTCCGCCTGATAAAAGACTATTAAATACTTTTTTCAGGCGGCCAAAGAATCGCTCCTTCAACGATTGCTTCATGTCAGTAACATTGATGCCCAACGCTTCCGACATACCCAAATACTTATAGGTTTCGGATGTGGAGAGGGCTCTAAGGTTTATGGAATCCGAGAGTTGGGTTCCCACGGATTCCACAATCTCCCCTCGCTTTACATGCATGACCGCACATTTGTCCACACCAAATTCCATCCTGATGGCTCTACTGAAAGTTTCAGTTACTTTCAGTAGCTCCATCAGTTGCAAGTTGTTGGGGGCAAAGAGTTTTAGGTCATCCATGTAGAGATGAGATATAACCTTTCCACCTCTCCTCAGCCGATAGCCTAGGCCTGAATACTCCAGCAGTGTGCTAAGAGGATTCAGGGCTAAGCAGAACCAAAGTGGACTCAAACTATCGCCCTGAAATATGCCTCGCTCGATCCTTATCGGTTCGCTACCCCTCTGGATATTTCGACATCCTGGATAGCGAAGGACCGTCCTCCATTGCCCCATACATGACATCAGGAAGGTGCGCAGAGTTGCATCTACTTTATACAACTCCAACACCCTCATGAGCCATGTATGTGGCACCGAGTCATAGGCCTTCTTATAATCTATCCAACATGTCGACAGATCCTTTCGGGAACGACGAACCTGTTGGCTAATGGCCATATCAATGAGGAGTAGCTCCTTAGTACCGCGGGATCCGTTCTTACATCCATTTTGAGAGGCAGACATGATGGAGTTGGTGTCTATATGTTTGTTAATTTTAGCTCTCAAAATAGATGTAAGAACTTTATAGACCGTCGGTAAACATGTGATCGGTCTATAATTTTTGGGTTCCGCGGTGCTACCAGATTTATGGAGCAGGTGGGTAACTCCTGTCGTTAAGAACTGGGGTAGTGAACCAGACTCCAATGCAGTCTGGTACTGTGCCGCCAAGCTAGCGTGCGATCCTATAAACCATTTAATCCAGAAATTGTGCAGCCCGTCCGGCCCTGGAGACTTCCAGTTGGGCAACGGACGAACTGCACGAGCTACATCTTGGGGGCAGATGGTAATAGCCCCCATTTCTGGTATAAGATCGCAGGCTCGCTCGACTTCCCGAGTCCAATCACCTTCGGTGTGGCTGACAGGCGCCGACCAGATACTCCGCCAGAAAGAACACATGGCATCATCATCCGGAAGGCGCGTGTCAACCACACCTTGGGCCGGTCGCTCCCAAGCTCTATAAACCCACCTTTCATCACTCTGGAATGTGCGGTTCTGAGTGTATCGCTCTACTCGCCGCTTATACCTACGAATACGGTTCGCCCATGCATACACTTTCTGCTTCAGGAAGTCGATGCGCTCTGTGACACGGGACACATAGTCCTCAGGGCCGACATCAGTCCCTGAGAACGCCCGTCTCACAAAACGCATCACTCTAGGGCGAGTATTGCCCTCCCTGAAGCAGATAAGTTTGCCAATGAGCGCTCTGGCCCCACCAATACGGCGCTCAATTCTGCACTGCCAAGCTGGTACGGCTGGTTTCGGTCGTGTAGCTCTAAAGTCATTTGCAAATTTGACGTGAGCTACACGACATGCCGCTACAGCCGCGCAGTACAGAATCGAATGAGTATCGGTGAGGTCTTCGCAGTTATCAAAATAGTTTGATAGCTGCGAATCCAGAGCCGCCACCAGCGCCCTATTTTTGTTATGCATGGGCAAACGAGGTAAGCGTGGTCTAAGTTCGGGCGACATGAACCGATATTCCTGAATCGCACCCTCCAAAGCACTCCTCAATTCCTCATTGCACTGGGTACTTACGTTTGTAGCCCTGTCATCAATCCCCTCGTCAGCTTGACTTGTAGTCACCTGTGATGGTACTATAACACTCTGCGACGGAGGGGCGATGACATAGCTACTCCGCATTTCATTTTGTAGGCGATCAAGTACAGTGTCATCCAACATATGATTACGCTGGATGACCCGCACCTGATCCGATAGTCGTTGTGCCGAAACGTTGACAGCTGGCTCAAGCACCTGAAAAAGAGAGAGCATCCGAACACGGTACGCGGTCAGGTTGTTTCCCCCCTCTGTAGCCCCATAGTATGAGCGCATGACGTTCTCGTTGATGGATTGTGTCCATCTCATGCGCTGCACACTTCCGCCGGGAGCTGGGACCCTATCAGAGACCGGTGGGCCTCGAGGTCCTAAGCCGTCCGGCGGCCGGCGTCCTCCCCGTCGACGAACAGGTGGTGGCGTCGTGGGCGGAGAGAAATACTCGTCGCTCGAGCTCGACGCAACTGCCGCGGCCGGTGTCGTCACAGCGCTCACAGTGGGGCTGGGTACCAGCGGCGGCGAGGCGGAGCTGAGCGAAGAGTCCGGAGGTGGTAGGCGTGCTTTACGTGCGGCTGATCGCGTCAACATTTATCTTTTTTTTACATTTTTCCTGTTTTTTCGGTGACATGACAGCTGATGTCACCTCTTGTTCGGCAGTTTTTTATTCATTTTTGGGATAATTTGCTTTTTTTTTGAATAAATGTGGTTTCAGGCTTGTTTCGGATACATAAAAACTATTATACTGCGTCGAAAATAATATTAATAAAATTAAATATGATAGAAATCGGAAAAATAAAATTTCGAGATGTTCTGTTGACGTTGGTGTTGCCAGTTATTATTATTATTATTATTATTGCTCTGCTGTAACACATGTCATATTTAACGCATGGGAGTACTCTCAAAATGCTATTGAAGTTTTCTGTGATCTCTCCAGTCTTTGATTGCGTGCACCATGACACGCTTTTGCGTAAACTGCGTCATTACGGCGTGCTAAACGAAGCTATCAACGTTTTAAATTCGTATTTACGTAATAGGTCGCAATGTGTATGTTGATGGTGTAAAATCTTCCAGGCTACCAGTTCAGTCAGGTGTACCTCAAGGCTCAATACTGGGTTCATTCTTGTTCTTAGTGTATATCAATGACTTACAGTTCTATTTAAAGGGTATCTGTGAAGTTGTACTGTTTGCAGATGATACTTCTCTTATTTTTAAAGTAGACAGGATTAGACAAGATTATGACGATGTAAACAGAGCACTGTCAATGGTTACGGATTGGTTTACGACAAATAACCTAGTTCTCAATGCCAAGAAAACGAAATGTGTAAAGTTTGCCCTTCCCAATGTTATAAATCTAGGACCCAACGTCGTCTTAGATAAAGAGGTGCTTGAAACTAAACTCGGCAGTTTTTCTGGGCATAACAGTAGATGCCAAACTTCAGTGAGGCCAACATTGTATCGAGCCTAGCGGGAAGGCTCAGTTCGGCCGCCTACGCCTTGCAGGAAAGTAAGACAATACACTGACGTCGATACAGATCGGTTAGTCTATCTTAGTTATTTTCATAGCGTTATGCCCTACGGTATTCTGCTGTGGGGCAAAGCCGCTAATATACAAAATATATTTTGTCCTCCAAAAACGAGCTGTTCGATCAATTTACCAGCTAGGTGCCAGAGTTTCTTTGAGAGATGTTTTCAAAGATATTGGTATCCTCACAGCGGCATCACAATTTTATTCATCTTCGCCAACGTCTTATATATCAGGCAAAATATACACATAAACACTAAAAACAGTGATATTCACAATGTTAACACTAGAAATAAGGATAAACTACGTGCTCAATTTCACCGGCTTCAAGGTATATAGATAACTCATTTGTTGGGTTTGGTATAACCTTTTTTATCAAGCTACCCTCTGCTAGATTTGCCTTTTAATGCGTTTAAAACTAAAGTAAAATCCAACCCACAGAGTACATTTTTAATCCAACCTTTGTTCAAAGGCATACTATTCGATCAACAACTACATATAAAAAAGTACTCTGTGACAACTACTTACTACTTCTTTGTGCAAAATAAGGAATCAACTTGTGCTGGAGTAAATTGACATAAAACTAATAAATAGGTAAGTACTTACTTTACTAGATTTTCGCAATAAACCTCAAGCAGTACCTACCTACCTTTGAGAACAATTTATTTTTTCGTTATCTCAATAGTCTTTTCTCAGTTTTGTAATGCCTGAATAAAGAAAACCCAGTGAAAATTTCCCACTAGGATTTTTTTCGTGAAAATATCTTGTTTGCGTTACATACCATAAACAAAAGGAAACATGTCAACCTTACTAATCTATATTTCTTATCTGTGCTTTGTGGACTGTGATGTGATCTGTGATTCTTTACGATTGTCATGGTGTAGTAAGGGTTGATTTTGTTTTTGTTATATTTTCAATATTTCCTGTAGATAAAGCCCTGCGAACAACCAATATGATCAGACTAATTATTAACCAATGTCGTTGCGTTAAGAAATCTAGTAAGTAAACAATATAATGCAGAAAATGTCATCTTTAAACCTTAACCTAAAGCTTGATTGATTATTATGTACACTTAGATATGACTTCATCGTGGAAACTGTTAGTTTTACATAGAGATAGGGTATTTAATTATTTTGAAAACCAGGACATTTATGTGTCGGTGAAATAATTAATTAAACAACTAGGTACCTACTAATATTATCATATTTTTTTTCGTTTCATCATTTCCATCACATGGCTAGTGCGGTTCTATTCAATAATAAGAACAAAATAAGTCAAAGGAAATGTATAAGTAGAATCAATTACTATAATTGCTAAACTGAGCCAACTTGATTTTATCATTGAATAATCATACAACAAAATGTCTTGCCATACCTATTAGGTAAGTAAGTATTTTTAATTGTTTGTATTATTTTTCTAGAAATACAATGGGAAAACAAACAGTATCAAAACCTACCATATATGACATTTTCAAGGTCATTGTCATATTATAGAATCCAGCCAATTGGTCTGCAATATGATATTACGCAAAAACCATTCAATGCAGGAGTTTACTGCCACCCACAGTCGATCAGGCCTTTTTCAACCAGCAGATATTACTTTGACAAAGAACCTCTAAAACCATCATCGAAGATTGAAGCTGCTGTTGAAACAATAAAAAAAACCATTGAAGATAAATTAAAGGGCTCACCAACAGATGCACCTCCAAAGAAGCCTTTTAAAGAACGCTTTTTGAATGAGCTCAAACATTACTTTCATGGTTTCAGATTACTTTTCATTGAAATAAGGATCTCAATATCCTTATTCTTTAAAATTTTAAAAGGTGATACATTGACACGAAGGGAACATAGACTGCTGGTCACAACCATAGGTGATCTGTTTAGAATGGTTCCATTTATTGTATTTATAGTTGTTCCATTTTTGGAATTCTTTCTGCCATTTTATATTAAACTGTTTCCAAATGCATTGCCATCTACATTTGAGAGTATAGGTCAGAAAGAAGCTAAGTTAAAAAAACATTTTAAAGTGAAGTTGGAAATGGCTAAATTCTTCCAAGAGACATTAGATACGATGGCTCCGCAGGCCAGTAATAGGCATTCAGAGCTTGCCAGAGAGTTCTCAAATTTCTTCAGTAGAATCAGAACGTCCGGAGACATTGCAACAAGTGAGGAGATCATGAAGTTTTCTAAGTTATTTGAGGATGAGATCACATTGGATTCATTACAGAGACCGCATTTACTTGCTTTGTGTAAAGTGGTGAATGCGACAAGTATTGGTACCAGTGCCATGTTACGGTTTAATCTTAAGATGAAGCTGAGGTCATTGGCAGCTGATGATAAGGTGATTTCTAAAGAGGGGGTGGATACATTAAACTTCAGTGAGTTACAGCAGGCTTGCAGAGCAAGAGGCATGAGGGCTTATGGTGTGTCAGAAGAGCGTTTAAAAAAGGAATTGAGGAATTGGCTTGACTTGTCTTTAAATGAGAAGGTGCCACCATCTTTGCTGCTGTTGTCAAGAGCGCTGATGGTGCCAGATCATGTCCCTACCACATACAAACTGAAGGCGACCATATCTGCTTTGCCAGAACAAGTAGCTACTCAGACAAAGGCAGCTATTGGAGAGAAGGAAGGCAAACTGGACTTCAAGGTAACATTTCTTATTTAGTTTAGTTAAATTAAATGTCTGTAGGCATTAATGTCTTTTTAATCTATTTGTGATAAGTGTGATGACTCAATTACTAATATCATTTTTGTGCATTCTTTTAGTTATTGTAAACAAAGGGATATTATAATTTGATTAGCTATTAATTATTGAATGTAGAAACTGACTTTATATATACCAACTACAATAATAGGTACAATTGGGCTGACGTCAGCGGCATTGCGGGGGACACTAAACACAGGCGACATTGCTGCTGCAGTTTCGATTTCGAACACGACGTCACATCTACGACGGCACTGGCTCTTCTTTTTCAGTATTCCGAAACTCATAAACAAAAAAATACATCTTGTCACTCTGTTAGTCCTAAGTTCATATTGTGGTCTGTGGGATGCAATTAATGTATTGAGTATTAATGACAGCCACTGACAGCACTACTGGTCTGCCGTTTGCAGTAGCCGCTACTAGAGTTGACCGTAACAGCAGGCAGCACTCTTGACCACTAAAGAAGTGTTCACTTCCTTCTGAAATTCTGCCATTGTAATTGAGCAGCACTACCGCTGTAGTCTATCATCACCTTCGGAATTCTACCTTGAATTGGAATTAAAGATCCTAAAGTTATAGAACTTTTTTATTCCAGGCTAAAGCTGAAGCTATCAAATTAGAAATGCTGAAGATCAAGGAAGAACAGAAAGAGCACCAGGAAGCAGAGCGAGAGAAACAGATCCTTGAAGCCAAGAAGAGGGAGAAGGAAGAGCTCAAGGACAAAGCACCAATTATTGACATTGACAATGCTCTCCCTATGACGGACCCGGCTCCAATAATAATTATTGACACACCTAAAGTGAAATCAGAAGAAGGTCTCTCTGGCAAAGACATTGATGTTATTGAGGATGCTTTAGAACAATTAGGTAAGTTCATATTGGCAACTTTCCATATTTTTTCTCTATGTACGAAAGTTCAAGTTCGTGTGGTTTCCTTCATAATTACGTATTCCTCACGTTTTGTCATTCATATTAATAGATTATTTATGTATGACATGTGCTCAAAACGCGCAGAACTGACGGCGGATGGGACAGAAAGGTTCTGGAATGGAGGCCACGTACCGGCAAGCGCAGCGTAGGACGTCCACCCACAAGGTGGACAGACGACCTAATAAAGGTCGCAGGAAGCCGCTGGATGCAGGTCGCTTCCAACCGGCCAATTTGGAAATCATTGAGGGAGGCCTATGTTCAGTAGTGGACGCCCTATGGATGAAATAATGATGATGATGTGCTCAAAACGTGTATGAACTTTGAATGTCTAGGTATAGAATGGAACTTTCATTTATGTGTCTTTGAATTTACAAGGGGCTTTGTCGTGATGTTGATCAGTTTTCTTTTACTGCTCTGTCGTTATTTCATCACTGATCCGCGTCGTGTCGGTAATTAGAATGCAGCGCGTTTCCGCTTATAACTAGGTCTCTGCATACATTATCAATTATCATGCACATTGGACTACCTCGTTCCTATATTTAACATGAGTCAACATGATAAAAAGAAAATTTTAAAATGGTTGTGCTAGTAATAAATTGTTGAAGATAATATAATGTTAATCGGACGTCTTATATTTTGAAGGTAAATAATCAAATACGGTATTGGTCCAATTATCTCTTCATTGATAATACTTAAATCCTGTTCGGTTAACATCTTCCCTGTAATGTTGTCATTTAACCGTGCGCACGGACGTAAAAATATCGCGGCGAGATTTTATCACGCAGTGGATTTTCAACTCTCGGTGTTGAGCCGTGCGTTGAAAATCCAACGCGTTGGGACGCACTCTCGTCCCAGCGCGTTGAAAAAACACACTGTTGGATTTTCAACTCTCGGCGTTAAGCGAAGCGTTGAAAGTCTAGTGCACCGAAAAAAATCGTCGCGGTTTTATTCCGTCCGTGCGCTAAAAGTAAAGTGCAATGTAGGTATGTTTATTATGAGTTGTAATTAGTTAGACTTGTAATAAGTCTGCGGTATCTTGCGAGGTGTTTCATCCGATTATTTATTATCATAATACGATATCTATTTCTTACGTTAGTTTGCTACTTGGAATATTTCCATACGACAAAATATTTCAAGTAGCTATATAAGGTACGTATCCATAGATTTAATGTAAATATGTATATCTAGGCCCTAGATATAGGTAGGTACATAGCCCGGATTTTAAAGTACCCGCCCAGTAAGTAAGTGCCCAATTAACGCCAATATTTGGGCAAATACGCCAAGTGAAGTGCCAGCATAATGATCAAAAGGGCTGTCTGCCAAGGTTCTGCCGGATTGGCTGTTAAGAGGGAACAGGGGCTGCGAGGAATTTGAAAAATAGGTATTTGAAGAAACTATTGCCGTCGCGCTGCGCCCGAAAAACCGAGTTAAACCCTGTAAAGTGCGATAGGGACAACTGCAGCTCAGACCGATTATATCACAAAAAATTTGACGAAAACGACGTTTGGCATTCTCCTTTTTTCTCCTCGAAAACTAAGCCGATTTAATAATTTTTTACATTAAAATTTTAAGAAAGAGTATGTCTAGGTTTTTCTTTTATGCTAAAAACTTTTCCGAATTAGCCTGGTAGTCCTCTAATCACGGCGGTAAAAATGGGGCATTTTTGTAATTTTTGGAGGGTCATAGTTTCCTTACTTATTAATTGCTGAAAAAAGGAAATGACAGGGACATGCCTATAGAGACCTTGATTTTATAAAAAAAAATGACAGCTCTAGAGGCATTATTCAGGAAGAAAAACGGGGAATACGTTTGTATGGAGAATCGCGGGCCCTGTTCCCTCTTAAACACTCTCTAGTTACTTTTAATAACTTAGGGATGCTGCAAACTTGTTCGGGTCGTCACATTTGATTCGGCGGTGTTCGTTGAATAACAAAGCTGACCCGAAGCAATTACTACAAATATGTGGCTCGTGCCGATCGGCAAACTCCGTTCGGCATAGTACCCTTGCTGACACATGTTCGGGTCGGCTTTCCCGAACATATGTTCGGGAAAGCCGAACCTATCTACATAAATGTACTTTTTATATTCGACTTGCTGCCCAATTATGCCGACCCGCATCTTAACTGCATAACACAGTTTCAATTCCGAAAATTTTGAAGGATATTATTTTCTAATCCATTGCTTCATAGGTTTAATGAATTCATTTGCTCAAAACGTAAATAACGCATGAACGTGGCTGAATTGTCAAAATGAAAAAAAATGCGATGGTGTCATTTTATGTGTTAATTACCCCTCTGAACAAGTTTGTAGCACGTCTAACGTTTCTGTTCAGTTATTTTTATAATACTGCTTTATGTAGGTATATGCAATATTAGTTTGGCAACATGCAATGTTCATAAACCATATATTTCAGTACGCAAGAAAACTCGGCACTGCTTTTGCAGAGCAATGAATCATACTGAGTCTGTTTGTAAATAAAGAATTCTCGAATGTTAGGTACATAGAGCTACAACTATTATTATACAAAAGTAATTAGATCTATAGGGCAAAATAATTACAAACAGATAACTTTTTATAGAGGATGAGGAGAATAGGTAGTAAGTACTTATTTTAAACTTTATTTGAACATATACAGGGTTGATATTTGTTTGCAAGTGAAAACCGTGTTGCGCTGCGCTTCATCAGCACCCTAATTACCTACCACATGATCAATTATAATCTGAATCATTTTGAAGGACATTGCTAATCCATTGCTTCATCATAATCATCTTCGTCACAAAAAGGCACTGTTGAACGTCGATATTTAGGTACAACAAAAAAAAAAAAATGATTCTAGCCGCCCCTTCCAAAAGGTAGTTTTCGTATGGAGAATAATGGGCAAGAAACTCCACCGTTACTCTAATGTTTTCACATTATCTTGTATACATTCATTGTATATTTATATGTGAAGACGATGCACCTAGAATAAGATTACTATACCACGATAGGTAAAAATAATGAAAAATACAGGAATGACAGATAAATTAATTATGGTGATAGATGCATGGTGCTCACATATTTCCAAACATTGTAAAATTATACGATATTCCTAACATTTTAACAAGTAATACTTAATAAGTCAGTTTGCGAGTTGAAGTAATCATAGAATGTAAAATCAATGATAAAAAAATAATTGTTACCACGTAAGTAAATAATGCATTGAATGATGTTGAAGTGTCAAAATGAAAAAGATTGTGATTGATCGTGTGTTACGGTATTAGGGTGCTGGTCTGCACCAGCCCTAATAGGATATAGATATCTATCGACCACCACACCACCGCAAGTTTTGTGATGTAAGTACTACGGTGTGGGTACCTGAGGATGACAAAAAAAATTAGAAAGAAAATACGTTGATTTGCGGTACAATATGACGCAAGCAAAGAGAAAAAAACAAATAAACACAAAAATAACAATTTGAGGGAAAATATGCGTCACATGCACGCAAAACGGCCATCGCTCAGCATAATGCTGGGACCCTATGCGAGACGGAGCTTCAGCGCTGGTTTTCAGCGACAGCCGGAGTTGACGTGATTACGTCAACCGGTGCAGCATATATAAAAATAACAAAATAAGACAAAAATAAAATAAATACAATATATCTAAATATATAAACTATAATAAAATATAATATACACATGCATGCATGCATGCATGCATGTTATTACATGGGACTTAAACATAACTGGCAAAATGTGGGTGTACTATAGGCACACCTCTGCCTAACCCTTCGGGGAATACAGGCGTGATGTTATGTTATGTTAAAATATAATATTTCGTAGCGTCGGCGACTCACGCGCCACCAGAGATGAGTGAGGATGCGTAGCGAGGAATGTCCGTAAAATTAACCAATAACAGCGCTAACTATGACAGTGAAGCGATGTTATTGGTTAGTTTCACATTCATCCCTCGCCACACTACACATCCTCGCTCATCTCTGGTGAAAACGTAACCTTAATACCCGGACACATTCTGAAAATAGGTAAACTAGGACTAAAAATAAATATGCATCAGACGTCATTCGCTATTTATTCAATAACACAGATTTGAAACAGTTGCAAAGATGATGGCCTAAAAATAATATTATCCCTATGACCGCTAACTCAAACTCAAAGCAAAAATATCAATCTGTCTAGTCTTGTTTCAACTATGTTGGGGTCGGCTTCCAGTCTAACCGGAAGCAGATGAATACCAATATTTTACATGGAGCGACTGCCTATCAGGCCTCCACAACCTTCGGGAATCCATAGCGGATTCCCGGCCACCGTAGGCGCGGGCTTGCGGACGGTGAGCAATGGGTAGCTCGCCGTCCGGCAAGGACCAAGCCCGGGTCGAACGGCGCGTTGTGTTCCACGCGCGCCTCAAAGAGTGTCAGCGAGTGAAGGGGTCCGATGAGACCATTGCCTGCCGGGGTTGCGGGAAAGTCCGAAAGGGATACCGTGGCTCCCTGGCATTGCACAGGCAACAGAAGGAACACGGGTGGGTTTTAGTCAGTAAGACTAAAACCCACCCAGTCTGACACGCCCTCCCGCTCCACCCAGAGCGGGAGGAGTCATTTGATGATTTCCCACCCAAAAAAAAAAAAAAAAGGCCTCCACAACCTAGTCAAATTCAAGTTCAAAAGTCATTTATTCAAACTAGGCTGAGAAATCAGCACTTTTCGAACGTCAAAATTACATAAGACAGTCCCCCAAAAACGCCCGCCCTTCACCACTTCCTAGTGCTTTAGCTGGGAAGAGAAGTGGCGCAACAAACTCCCCAGCAGCACAGATGTCTGAATAGTTAGAAAAACTTGATTATTTACAAAAGTACTTATGTAAAATAATTTACACTACGCAACATAAAACATTAAATTAAATTATTTTCTATATGTCACCTATAATACCTGCTTTCTAATTTCGCAACATATTTTCGTAAACGATAAAGACAAATCTGTATCATTTTGACAGTTCAACGACATTCATTGCGTCATTTAAGTTGCTCTGCAGTTTTTTTTTCGAACTTACGGAGCAATGGATTAGCAATCTGTTTCAAAACGATTCAGATTCGGATTGATTTTGCATTACGTAATTAGGGTACAGGTTAATATTTGTCCCTTGGTAAGACTGGTTGTCAGACTTTCGGCCTTCTGATGACCCGTAACGACTATTAAAGATCCACGAATGACAGCCGGGACCAACGGCTTAACGTGCTTTCCGAGGCACGGAGGGGTCTCGGTATGTTAAGATGGTCACCCATCCACGGACTGACCGCTGTAAGCGTAGCCTAAACCGATGGATCATCCCGTGCGGCTGTTATTACTTAGCCACGAGCTCCTCCTCAAACTCAAAGCATTTATGTCAATTAAATCCTTTACAGGCAGTTTTGAGTTGTCAAGGAGTCAGTCAGTTAGCCAGAGGGTTGATGTTATTTTAGCTACCTACTTATCATTTACCATCAGGCGTTCTCCATATAAAGTGTTAGGTCCCCACCTGTTATTACTTAGCCACGAGCTCCTCCTCAAACTCAAAGCATTTATGTCAATTAAATCTTTTACAGGCAGTTTTGAGTTGTCAAGGAGTCAGTCAGTTAGCCAGAGGGTTGATGTTATTTTAGCTACCTACTTATCATTTACCATCAGGCGTTCTCCATATAAAGTATTAGGTCCCCATCTATGAAATTGGCGTTTTGTATGGAGAATTTTAAAGAAGTTGCATTTTTCATACTAACATTTTTTTAATTTATTTAACAACCATGAACACTAATGTTTTAAAACTTTTATTCACTATTGTTTAAAAACTAAGTTAACGTATGCCACTTAGATTAAGTGACAAAAATAAGTTTTGGCTAAGTTTTAAGACTAATAGTGGTCATTTCTGCTAACAAAAGGAGAGTCATTTTTAAGGTATATTTTATGTTTAGAAAACTATTAGTAATAAGGTTTTTTTACTATTGGTAGTTGTCTATGATGGTCATTATTCGATATAATATCAAGCAATTCATGAATATTTTAAATCATAGAAGTGACGAGGTTCTCTATTTGTGAGAAAAAAACGCCAATTTCATAGGTGGGGACCCAATGTTATTGTATTTGTTGTCTTGGACGAATGCCAAGGTCCGCTTTTCTGTTATGATCGTCCATTCACCTTTGATTTGGCGGATATTTCGGCTATACAAAGTTACTATGGTACGATCTCATTATTACTGAGAAATTCTGTTTTCTGTGCCAGCTTTTCGCAGTATGGTTTTACGAATGCATACTCGTAAATTAACATAGTTAGAATTCTGTGTATAATTGTGATGTTGGTACCTAAGTATACTTATGATACATTGCGAACGCTATCCAAACAGTTTGGAAAAAAAAGTAAAAAAAAATAGTAGGTACCTACAGTGAAAAATAATTTTATTTCGGAATGACGACTTCAGAAATAAAGTTATTTTTCATTTTATAGTTTTTTTTTGTTTTTTTTGTGGTTCACTTTGTAATTTATAAAAAAATCTGCTGTTCCTTACACTACACATTCGCATAGCTCGTCGAAATGTAGGGAACAGCTGTTTTTTTTCGCATTTTCAGGTTTGGTTCCCTAATAAAAGTTGTACATATTGATGAGTAAAGTCACGTGTTTAAGTACAGATAGTGCACTCCGCTCCGGAGTGGGGCGCGTCGTCGTGGATTGCACTATCTATATCGGTCATTAATTACCAGTCAGCCTATACAGGGTGTTTGGCGCATGGACCGACACAATTTTTTCAGGAATTTGGGAGGTCATTAGCTAGGTTCTACCCATACACCCTTTGTCCCAAAAGTTTTATTTTATTATTAATTTAGAAGTTGTAAAATTTCATTCATTAAATAAAAAAAATAACTTTGGAAGCCTGTAAGGAATTTTCTTGAAACCAGTTGTATAAAACAAAGATGTTTTTAGATTTAAAAGACTTTGGAGAATGCAACAAAATTTGTTTTGTGCCACTACACCCACAAACAAAAAAGTTATTTCAAATTAAAGGACACATTTTAGGAATTTTTTTCATTTTAAAAAAATAATCATATGTAACCAACCGTGACATTTGGGACAAAGGGTGTATGGGTAGAACCTAGCTAATGACCTCCCAAATCCCTGAAAAAATTGTGTCGGTCCATGCGCCAAACACCCTGTATAGATAGATTATCAGCCTATACTAGTGCTCTGCTGGACATAGGCATCTCCAATTGCGCGCCATTAAATCGATCCTCGGCAACTCAGTCCAGGTGTTGCTACCACGCAGCTACCCTACGAAGATCGTCGGTCTACTTAGTCTAAGGACTAGCTATATCTTTGTTCTAACCTGATAACCATAAAATATAAAAGGCTAGTTTTTGACTGTGGCTTCACCCGCGTGGGATCGGAAATTATCTCACGGGGACGTTCTCCTGGAATAAAAAGTATTCTATCAATCAATCATTCAAATATATTTATTTGCTAGAATATGGTACAGACGCCAATGATCTTTGAACCTTATGCTGTAGTAATAAAGTCGAAAATCTAGTAAAGAAATTTGATAGATTGTAGTATTGACGTGCTGGCTGCTGTACTTTAAGGTGTTACAGAAAAAAAAATGGCATATCCTGCCATAACATGCGTGCACAATCGGCGATGTCAATTCATCTAACTTACAAATTACCGATTCTATTTATCTGTCTTCTAAATAGTCCTTAATGGTATACTTAATATCTTTTAAATAGTAATAGTTTTAAGAGTATTTTTTTAAACATTGTCAGCGGTAAGTCTTGAAAACTGTTTGGTAAATGTATGTTAGGACATAGGATACTTTTTATCCCAGTAGTACAGACGCCAGCAGGTCAACCTACCCGAAACTGTCAAATTTTCCCAATCAACTTTGAACCTTATGCTTGTTTAATAAAGTTGAAAATCTATTTTAAAAAAATTGACAGATTGCAGTAGGTTGATGTGCTGGCGGGTCATGGTCTACCTGTGTGCCAAATTTCACCGAGATCCTTTCTGCCGTTAAGGCGTGAAAAGTTTATATCAGTTATTTTCGCATTTATAATATTTGTAGGTACGGATAATGAACCACAACCAACATAACTGAATTATTTTCAACTAGCAATTTGCCCGCGGCTTCGCTCCCGTGGTCTTTCCCGGGATAAAAAGTAGCCTATGTTACTCCCTGACTAAACTAAGCACTATATGGTAAAAGAATTTTTCAAATCGGTCCAGTAGTTTTGGAGCCTATTCAATACAAACAAACGATCGAATCTTTCCTCTTTATAATATTAGTATAGCTAATAACGTCGATTTTATACTAACTTATTTCATCCTATGTCATCCACAGCTGAACAGAAGAAATCCTTGCTTCTTGAGAAAGAGAGCATTCAGGGATTGAAGGGAGAACTCCTAGACTACAATGAAGATGTCAAAGAGATGGACGAGATTGTTAAAACTAAGCAAGCGGACCTCAAGATTTCGAAGGGTGCTCGCAGGTATTGTGCAAAGTTTTAAATATATAGAAAGAAAATTGTTAAATAAACCAAAATCGCCAACCCGTCTTGAGCAAGCGTGGTGATTACTCATGCCTTCTCAGTATTAGAAAGGCCTTTGTCTTGCAGCCCATTATTTTCGAATAGGCTGTTCACACACACAAGTTCAAGTACAAGTTCTTTGCGGCCTTATTCGCTAGAGTGAGAAGTCCTGTCGCAATCATTTGCATTTATCAGCATCAATAGTGGTTATACATGCGAATGGAATTCGCTGTAGTGAATTGCACTTCTGACAGACAGAAAGGGATAAAGATGTGCGCGTACAGTTCACGTCAAATAACTTTGCCGCTCTGAAGTAGACTAAATGACTGCGCAGTAGTCGAATCTTACAAGTGATTTTACCATACTACAGTGATATGTGGATTAGAAACCAGACACTACGACGAACTGCGCCTATAACTGGCCCATTTTTTCAAGCATCTTTACCAATATAATAATGATAAATGATATTTATTTCTGTAAATGGGTTAACAAAAACACTTTACACGTTAAAAAAAGAAAAAAACTAGATGAGGTCGGTTTCCTATCAGACTACAGGAAATAGCACACATCAACTCGGAAAGGAATCGTCACCGTATCAACTCCAAAGCCATTCAGTATTCTTTGTATGAAACGCCCTACAACGCACACTAATCGGAATCGTAACGTAATCGCCTCGCCTCGGGACAAGCTTAGGAACCGCGGCGATATGGTAAAAAAAAAAAACAAGGAACTCAGAGGTCACAGTCTCTTTAAAAGTCCAGATATACTTGGTCAGGCCAGGCCATATGAGGTCCATTCAGATTAGTGACCGAGATAGATATTCAGAGGAAAGAATCTTACATATTGAATCATGAATATCTAACATAACGTATTCTCAATACCCATTGGGTCCCATGTCTTTCACTGTTCGAACTATTGGTAGTGGGGTAATGGTCGAAAGGACATCCCTTTTTTTCTTTTGGGTGGGAAATCACTTCTCCCGCTCTGGGTGGAGCGGGAGGGCGTGTCAGACTCTTACTGACTAAAACCCACCCGTGTTCCTTCTGTTGCCTGTGCATTACCAGGGGGCCACGGTATCTCTTTCGGACTTTCCCGCAACCCCGAGAAAGGACATCCCTAACTAACAGGATCCGGTCTCCGACACAAATAGAAATACAATGATAAAGTACTACTGTGTTGAATTAGTCATTGTAGGTACTGCACAGTATCACTTCCACTTTAGTTATTTTGCTGTGTGTGTTTCACTTTCTGTATGTGTTGAAAATAATATTCAAACAATTTGGACAATCAGTATAACATGCTATAATCATGTTTTTTATCATATTCATGATCCGTTTAAACATTTATTCCTTGATGGGTTTGTTATTATTTCAAAAAAATTTAAAGTCCCATTAAAATATATGGACAAACTTTTAGAAATCATTCAGACCACCAAAATAAGGACAATGGTAAAAAATAATAGGAAAAACGCATTATATACTTACAAGAAAAGTAAATATATATAAAAGAGTAACCATGGAGTTTCTTGCCGGCTCTTCTCCATAGGAAACAACCAATTGGAACCGTGCACCTAGCTTCTGACGTTTCATAAGTGCCCTTGTAGGTTTATGTGAAATAAAATATATTGAATTGAATTGAAATCAGCTAACGAAAATAGACTAAAAATGTTGTTACCCAATGCCCTTTATAATTTTAGGTCAAAATAAAATCACTTTAATCAGTGTTTTATTTTTGCTTGGATATCTTTGGTTAGACTTACTGAACGCTGTGTTAAAATTTGTCCATCTATTTTAATGGGACCTTGCTGAGAGGTATCAAAGTTTATTAGTACACTGTACAAAAATTTATATCGCTATTTCTGATATAAATATCATGTAATAATTAAGTTAGATTAAAATTACTTTTAGTCTTATATGCTAGCTTTTAATTAATTATTAAGAACCTGGTTCTTTTTAATAAAGGATAAAAAATATGTACTTTTATGAAAATAAAGGACATGAAGCAATAATTGCATGCATCAATTCTGAAGGACATGGTTTCACTTTCAAATGGCTATCCACCAATTAGACCAGTACATTTCAGTAGAGGACTTCCAGTGGAACTCTCTACCTAAACTTTAACCATCGCGAATGATGAAATTATGTTCTGCGTCTTGTTAGTGCACAACGGCTTGAAAGAAGACGCCATCTTTGTTTGGGTTTCGCCCATAAATTAGCCTTGACTAATCATAAAAATACTCAACTTGTTCACGCATGCACTCTTTTCAGATTGTATAAGGCCGTCAACAACATGATAGGCAAACTGGATGCCGCATTAGAATTGCTAGATACCAAGGAAAAAGCCCTCAAGGACACATTGGAGCAAACCAAGTCAGAACCGCAAAAGGCAAAGGAACAACTGATCCAAATAGATGAACTGATGCATTCCATTAAGAGCTTACAAAAAGTGCCCGATGAGGCTAAACTGAAGCTCATTCAAGACGTGCTGGGCAGGCTGGATGACGACTTCGACGGGCAGTTGAAGATTGATGATGTTTTGAAGGTCAGTTGCTGTATTTTTTCGCAACGAAAAACGCGAATATCGTTCGCCATTATGGCTCAGATAGCTGTAGTACATCAAAGTTCAAAGCCGACGGCCCCCGATGGTAGCATCGTACTTTGAACTTTGTCGTTCGTAAGATAGTAGTACAGACCTAGGTATCTTGATCGATATTCGATTTACTCACAGCAAAAAGTACATGCATCAAGAACGTGTAATGTACTGAAATTAGTTAGATTTTGCTTGTTGGAAAGAAATGTATTTAAATTTCTGAAATTTGGTATAATTTTTGTCAAACTACAACATTCCTTAGACATAGAAATTTTACCAAAAATGTAGACTGCGCCTACCTTATTATTATTTCCAATCACCACGTGTAAAAGGAGCAGAAATTACGTAATAGTATAGATAGTGCAATCCACGACGACGCGCCCCACTCCGCTCCGCTCCATACTAAAGTACAGCTTACAGTACAGTAATCGCGGAGTGGGGCGCGTCGTCGTGGATTGCACTATCTGTACCTAGTATCGTCAAGTTCTCAAGGTCAATGTCAACTCAACTGTATCAAATATCTCGCGATTATAAACACGATAACACAGTATGACCTCTTTCTGAACAGAACGCTAGACTTCCGTGTTATCACTACTTTATTAATCATCTTCACGGTCAACGTAAAAAATACACATTACATTAGCTCCTTGATAAAAACTTGACATTTAAGGCGATGTGTTATCTTACCTTTGTCAAAAAAAAAAAACTGTTTGTAGTTATGTAATGATTTATTGAAGAAATCTAAAGGAAGAATATTTATGTTGCTTATTCGTGTATGTTTGTTTATTTATGAGATACTGAGTTCTCGATACTTCTGTTTAAAATTAGATTATCAATAGGGAAAAATACTTTCATCTCGGTTCCTAGGATTAAGAGTGAATTATACAAAGCAGTTAAACAAGTAATGTTATTGACTTCTAGGAAATGTAGTAAGGGCAGAATGTTCGCATCGTTCATTGACCTGACCTCCATGACTTTCAGTAGCAGCTAATATTGTTAGTTTCGATATTTTCTGTATGCACGACGTCTTGTCTTGTCAATAATGGCGTAATTATAATATTAATGTGTTTACCTATGTTTGTGTGTTAGAAGAATAGAATCGGTTATCACCTGTTTAGCTGTTTATCATTCAGTGCCAGTTGCAGCAATTTTAAGAGACAAGCTAACGTCCTTGTATTGGCTAATGAATAAAAATGTAAAGATTTTAAGTCTCTTATTTGTTTTTAGGGTTCCGTACCCAAAGGGTGAAACGGGACCCTATTACTAAGACTCCGCTGTCCGTCTGTCTGTCCGTCCGTCTGTCACCAGGCTGTATCTCATGAACCGTGATAGTTAGACAGTTGAATTTTTCTCAGATGATGTATTTCTGTTGCCGCTATAGCATCAAATACTAAAAACAGAAAATAAATATTTAAGGGTAGCTCCCATATTTTTACAGATAATGGTACGGAGCTCTTCGTGCGCGAGTCCGACTCGCACTTGGCTGGTTTTTTTGTTAATCACATGACTGATGTAACTCATGAATTCTGAGATATTACACTGAAACTTAGTAAATTATACTGTAGAAATAATAAATTAGTATTTAGGAAATTATAAACGAAAATTCTACTGTGAAATCAAAATTATGCAACTGTTACCTTGATGCTGCTGCACAGTACGCCATAAAATATGCCCTGGGGACTTATTATGAAGTATTAATGCCATAGTTATTCCACTGCGAAAAAAGGATGGTGTTAGCGGCCTTGTATTTAGCTCCGTCTCTGACTCACACTGGAAAAAATTGTGGCATTAATTCGTCATAATTCTCTTGCATACGAAATCTTTTTTTTTTCATGTCCATGCAAAACCACATTGAAGATGACCAATTCGTCAACTTATATCGCTAACCCACTTTAAACAAACTTAAATTTTCCCAAATTTCAGATGCTCGAAATAATAGGCAACGAAAACGTAAACCTGTCGGAGAAGCAGATGGCCGAGCTGATCGAGCTACTGGATAAGGAAGAGATCCTCGAGGTGGAAAGCAAGATACAGAAAGCACTTGATAAGGCGGCCAACGCAGCTAAAGAGCAGGACAAGCCAATCGTCTCCACGGGCAGGGTAACGTCTTGATGTCATAATATTTATTTATCTTATTATGTCTGTAGCAACACTGGTACATACTACGAAAACCGCCCACAGGAAATAAAGGCAAAAAATAGGGAATATGCATGTAATATGTTTTTTTCACAACATCAATAAAAGAGGAATACATAAATTCAAATAATTTATTTCAATTAGGCACATAAAAGGCACTTTTGAACATCAAAATTTACAAAAAACAGAATTGATTCTAGTCGTTCCAAAAGGTAGTTTTGGTATGGAGAAGAATGGGCATGAAACTCCACCGTTACATACATAACATCACGCCTTGTTTCCCCGAAGGGTTGGGCAGAGGTGTACCTGTAGTACACCCACATTTTGCCAGTTATGTTTTTAAGTCATGTAATAGGGGGCGAGGCTATTGCTATCAACCGGGCCGAATTCCAGACTCCGGGCTACTACTGAGAAATTCCTGTTGGAAAAACCTAATAATACTTTTGCCCGATCTGGGAATCGAACCCACCGTTACTCTTTTAAAATGTTTTCACAATATCTTGGATACCTTAATTATATTATATGTGAAGACGTTGCACCTAGAATAAGATTACTATACCACAATAGGTAAAAATAATGAAATATTAAGCAATGACAGATAATTAACTATGTGATACATGGTGCTCGCACATTTAATTTTTTTTTTAATATTATACGATATTCCTAACATTTTAACAAGTAATACTAATTAGTCAGTGTGTGAGTTCAAGTAATCACAGAATTTAAAATCAATGTTATAAAAAATAATATTATACAATTAAATTAGCAACCAGTTTGATTTTGTCTAGACTAAATTATCCTATGGAGCAGGACCAGCATGTTTCCAAGCACTCTTATCTTGGATATAATCCTCTAATTTGTAATATGCTTGTGTACAAAGTGTACAGTAGTACCCAACTGATATGGCTTACCGATGTACCTGCGCAGAAGATGAATTTTCAAAGCGCGGGAAATGCTATTGACCAATCGGCACGCTCCACGCGCCGCGCTTCTTTTTCCTGTACCGCTATTGGTCGGCAGCTGCCGCCATGTTAGCGCGCGCCGCGTGGCATGTTAGTCAGCCGCCATACTTCTGATCGAGTGCACGCGCAGCAGGCGAAAGTACACGTAGTGGCAACAAAAGTGTTTTCTTTTTTATTATTTAAAATGAGTTCTTTTAAAAGGGGGAAACCGCTTAAAAGTCAAGCTCGGGAAATTATTTTCAATGTCCACGAGTTTATGAAGAAAGAAGCTCAGGAGTCTAAAAACACAACATTTATAAAAGATCGATTTTTGAAAATTATTGACCGAACGGCCGAAGCTACACAAATTTCAAAACGAACAATAACGAGAATTCTTAAAGAGAAGGATCAACATACAGGTGAAAACACTGCGGGGCCTTCTTTTAGAACGTCGAAAAAGGGTAAAGTGAAAAAAACTTATCGTAAGGAATTGGACGATTTTTCATACCAAGCCATACGCAGGAAAATTTATGACTTTCACCGCGAAGAAAAACAGGTAGTCACAATGAGAGCGCTATTGGAGAAATTAAAAAGAGATATCGACTTCGAAGGGGGCAGAGAAACTCTGCGCCGAATTGTAAAAGAGATAGGATTTAAGTTTAGGAAAACGCAAACGAACCGTAAGTTGCTGGCGGAAAAACACGAAGTAAGGCTATTAAGAATACGATTTTTAAGAAAAATAAAAAAGTATCGGCATGAAGGCAGACCTATTGTGTATGGCGACGAGACCTATGTTCATTCGACCCACACCAAGGAACAAGCCTGGTCTGACGGTCAAGGCAAAGGCATAAAAAAACCAATTTCGCAGGGACCGAGGTTAATTATAGTGCATGCTGGGGGTGCTAATGGATTCATACCAAATGCTTTGCTCATGTACAAATCGGCTCAGACCACAGGAGACTATCACAGTGAGATGAACAAAGAAAATTACGAGAAATGGTTGCAAGAGAAATTAATTCCCAACCTCCAACCGAATTCTGTGTTTGTCATTGACAATGCGTCATACCATAGCACATTAGAGGACAGGGCACCGAACAGTAACTCTGTAAAAAAGATTATGCAGGATTGGTTAAAGGATAAAAACATACCTTTCAATATCAAAGCGTATAAACCGGAGTTGTACGATATAATTAAACGCCATAAGCATCTCTATGTAAAGTACTCGCTTGACACCATAATGGAAGCTCACGGCCACACAGTGTTAAGGCTCCCTCCATATCATCCGGACTTCAATCCAATAGAAAACATTTGGTCGCAGGTGAAAGGTCACGTAAGCAAATTCAATATTGCCATGAATTTGACCGAAGTGCAGCGTCTTTTGTCTGAAAAATTCGCATCCATCGGGCCAGACGAGTGGCAAAAAGTTGTAGATCATGCTATCAAATGTGAAGATGAATTTATGACATTGGAAGAGGCCATCGACGATAGATTGGACCACTTTGTAATAAACACCAACGAAGATACATCATCCTCATCGGATAGTTCGAATCGTGATAGTGATGGTAATAGTAGCGACGCTCAGAGTGATATTGGGATAGCAGGAGTGCGGCCTTTAGATTAAGTTTTTTCTATTGTTTACTAAATAAATACCTATTTGTTTATTAAATAAATCGTAAATTTTTAATAGCCTGTATTTTTAATTGAATATACTTATATTTGGTGAAAACTGATGGCCCGATAAAATTGGCACGAAGTTTAATTGTGCGGAGGGGCGTGACTTGCGAGTGAGACGGAACTAACGGCTGCAGTGTATTATGAACCTTATATTAGTGATCTAAGGTTGATTGTAACTTTTAAGCATTCTTTCGTTAATCTTCGGGGCCATACTTTCTTTTCTGTGCGAACGAAGATTCACGACGCGCCTTATAAGTTGGGTACTACTGTACTTTTAATATGAGTTTTAAATTTTCTTTCATTTAATTGTAATATACAACAAGGTCGTTGTCGTACTATTTAACACAGTATCCCATAAAAGATGTATGTGCTTTAGATAATCTGAAAAATGGTTGATCTATTTTATTAAAAAGAAGTAGATCTTTTCTCACATACACAATATTTTCATAAATGAATTGGAAAGGTACCGTCATAATATTAATCTTTTTAAATAGTTCCCTGAGAGATTCGCGACGACGTAGATTATAAATGGCTTCAGAGCCATTTATAATCTACGTTGTCGCGAATCTTGAGAGCTGTGAGCAGCTCTCTTTTGTAAAATAAAGATGGATTCAATGTCAGCAGCCCGACCCCACAGTAAAATGCCATACGACATAATACTGTGGAAGTAGCTAAAATAGACCAAACGCACGGTTTCTACATCTGTTTTATCTTTCTAACAGCATAAGCGGCCCAGTTTAGCCGCCCTCTTGCAGGGTGGCTAAGCGATGTTATATATGATGTCCCCATTGTAATTTCTCGTCTAGCGTGATTCCTAGGAATACCGTTTGATTAATAAATCCCAGTTTTTCTCCATTCAATATGATGTCACATTCGCTACTTCTAACATTAGGTAATTTAAATCTATTGCATTTTATTTTTGTACCAAATTATTTACCGTAAACCAATATTGGACCTGAACAATAGAGCTATTCACGTCGTTAAGATTTTGTGACCGTCGGTTTATTTTAAAGATCAATGATGTGTCATCTGCAAATACCGAAGATAGTGTTATCTTCGGTTGATTTTGAACTAATTGGGGTAAATAATTAATATAAACTAAAAATAGGAATGGACCCAATATCGAACCTTGAGGTACGCCTGAGGTATTTCAGTCAGACCCTAATGAGTTTGTGCCGTTGACTTGAACTTTAACCTTTCTATCTTTCAGGTATGATCTTAGCAAATCAATAGATGTATTCCTAATCCCATAGTGCTCTAGTTGCATCAGAAGTGTCTCATGGTCTACGTAATCGAACGCCTTCGAGAGGATACAAAAGATTCCTATGGCATCTTGTGCTTCTTCCTAAACGTTAAGAATGTTCTATAATAGGGTTGACATCGGCGTCAGTGGTACAACGCCCTTTGGTGAAACCGTACTGTTGTTCATGAAAGATGGAATTTTTATTAAATTGCCGTAACATTTAGTTGAGCATCAACTTTTCTAACACCGTACTCAGAACTGACCGAATTGACACAGACCTATAATTGTTGGGTTCCTTACTATCACCGGATTTAAACAAAGGATTTGAACTACTTTACTGTGTTTCATGAGATCCGGAAAAACTCCTTGGTCTACATTGGTTAAATATGAAAGCTAAATTAGGCGCAATGGTTTCGATGATAGATGTACAGATATTTACAGACATTCCCCATAGATCTTCTGTTGATTTAATTTTAAGATCTTTAAAGCTTTTATAACAGCCTGGGGGTTTGTATGTTGAAACCTAAATTCCAAAGAGCATGCCTTTACATTCTTTCTAAGTAAGGCAGCAGAAAGCGCGGGTGAGAAATTTAAAGCTTCAGTAGTATAATGGGGAAAATTAGCAAAAATGATTTCTAATTCTTGGGCTATTTCTACATCAGAGTTGATAGGGCCATGTGCAGTCTCTAAATTAAATTCAGTTAGCTGTTTTATCCTACCGGTTTCATTATTTATTATTTGCCAGGTAGTTTTTATTTTATCATCAGCTGATTTTATTGCTAATGTGAAGAGCTTTAGCCATTTTGCACACACTTTTAAAAGTTTTAGAATATTTTGCAACATACTGATGAAAGCTTGTATTATTCATATGTTGCTTTAGGCCATAAAGTTTAAAAGTTTTTCCCAGCTTTTACGAATATACGTAGTCGTCCAATCACTGAGAACTTTGAGTAAATAGTTTTAGTCTTTAGTGGAAAAGTGTCAATAAATTGCTTGTTTAATAGTGAAAAGAACCCGGCGTAGAACTCATCTGGGTCACGTATATTATTAAAACTCTGAACACATAATTTACTTGCCAAAGAATTATTTAATATCTCTAAATGTTTAGCAAATAGCAAAACCTTGTAGAATATTATCTAGGTTTGTGTTTGCAATTATTTTAATCGTTTGTTTGAAAGTTATGTTATGATACCTATGATAGGTAAAACTATGGCTAAGGTAATTGAGTAACATTTTTCCAAAGCCCGAACCTAATTCGTCACAAACAGAATATAGATTTATTATTATTTTGTGTATTTAACACAGGTCTCTGCTGGAAGAGCCAACACCGGCGGAGGCAAGGAGGTGTTGGTTCGCAGGCACAGCTGCATGAGAGATTTTTATTCAAAGACTCATACCGCTCAGCTTTGCACTTCACCAACACCGCATTATACTTAAAACCCCGAGAAAAATATTAAAAGTTAAATTCAAATACTACTTGTTGCTCAAAACAATGATGAAACGCCAACATTTTCTACTATAGACAAAAATAAAATATGTACTTAACTTTGAATTTACATAATTTATTACGTTATTTCCGGCATTGTCGAAGACGACGCGTTTTGAATTGACGTTCCACCAAAAAATCGCTACGTAAAATAATGAATTTTAAAATAAGTAACGCATACGACATTAAAAAAAAGAAATTTGTTTTTGCCTCTTAGACAATGTATATTTAAATAATGAATAAGTTTTGAATTACTTGCATATTCTCTATTGTTGCCATGTGTGCGATTGACTGTATCTATCTTCTTGTCCTCGTGTCAATGTCCGACCAATACATACCGACCTCGACAGCTCTGTGGATTGCCTCACTTAAGTCCTGGAAGGTGCAGAGTTGCACGACGGGCAGGAGAGAAGGTGCGCCATATCCTGTTGCGAGGCTCGACACTCACACTGTTTGGGATGGGTCGATTATACCCATCTGGCCAGATTGGATCTGGAGCGGCCAACTTGAACCCGCAGTTGGTTCACAGATTTCCATATTGGTCACTACAGTTCGTGACCAGGGGTTAGTTGATATGGGTCTTTTACTCGGTTATGACGCAAATGGTCGATTTCAAAGTTTGATGTTTTCATCTCAATCGTCATACTTGCAAGCCCATCGGCTTGCGCAGTTCGGATGTCATCAAATTTTATCTCCGTCAGCTGATCCGACTGTATAATAATAAGGAAAAGCCAAAGTCTGATAAAGATGTTTTGTTTTGTCACACAAGGTCGAAAAATTAATTACAATATAAATTATAGAAGGTCGGGTCGTCCGAAGCCTGAAAGTCTGACAACCAGTCATACCAAGGGGTATCGTATTACCCAGTAACTGTGTTGTGGAGTTCAGGTAGGGCAGACGCTCCATATAAAATACTGGTATTCAGCTGCATCCGATAGACTGGAAGCCGACCCCAACATTTTTGAGAAGAGGCTTGGCGCTTACTTTAAATTATGTTTGTTGTTACAGAGTTTATTCGACATAATACGAGAAGCTCAGAGGAGGCGGGAAATTAAAAGAGCCGCGGAACGAGCGGCAACCGCTAAGAGCGAAGGTATCGTCACCAAAGGCGAAGAAGCAAGTAAAAGGCCCCAGAGCCACTGAGTAACGTAGTTTTACTTAGCCAAGGTGTAAATATTACTAGTGGACTGTTCTTACCCATTTTTACGCCTTCACGCTGATTTAGGTGACGATAAATTAGCACAGATGGCGATCGGCGTTTGTATTTAAATAATATGCGTTCGGTACGTGCAACACATTTCAATTTTTACGTGATTCATAATTGGTCGTGGTTCCCAGTCACGTTTTGATTGCAGAGCAGAGTTGCACCGTCTGAAAGCGTCTTATATACTCGCTTATAGCATAGCTGTTGTACTAGAGTAACGACATACATATTTGTGTAGAAGAAATAAAATATTATTTATGTAATAAATGTGTTACCCTAATGACAATAAGCATTTTGTAACATGTATTCAATCACACATGAATATGTAAATAACGTTTTACTTTATATTTTATTAATGATTTATACCTAAACTTTCCATGCCGTACAAAGTTGTTCATTTGTTTTTTAATTTATTCCTGGTTCTTTTTGTTTGATGCATTTCTGTGATCAATATTCAGTTTAAGTTTTATTTTAGTTTAATATAGTGGTTATATCAAAAATATGTTGCGCACAAATTGTGTAGCGATACACTTACTTCTTTTGAATTGTGAATTGGAATGAATGGATATTATATTATATTACTTACTAATACTGCTAAATATTTTCCTAGATACCTGATTACTATAAAATTGGATGTGTATATTATGCATATTTACTTTTAATGCAGAGTAGGTACTGTTTATAACAGTTGACATTCAGAAGTATGTTTGGTTTAACTTATAACAATATTTTAATTTGTTTTTGTTTAACAAGTGTTTAGTCTAATTACGTTCCGAACAATGAAAGCACATAAAAAGTAAATGAGTAACAACTGTTTTGTATAAATCAATTTCCAGCTGTTTAAAGCAGATGATCTACCATCAGTTTAAATAGGTACCTATTCCTTCCTAAGATAATCTTTCTCTAGGCATTGTTTATCCTTTTTGACTGCCTTACCAACAGTATTGGTAACAGTTACTGTTATTTGACGTGCTGAGAAATAAAGTTTTAAAGAGTAAGAGAATAAAGAGATCGATAAAAAATATTTTGTTTTATTTCCTGCATGTTGTGTTGCCTTCGCGCGACCTTGGGAGATATTACGTTACCAACGTTGCTACGCTAACCTAATTGATTCTGATGCGAGACGTTTAACGACGATTAATGGAAAAGAACGTATCCTATATTATACATTCTCCAGGTGTAATTACAATGTAATCATACTATAGTAGTCTTTGAATGTAATAAACTAATCTTTGGACTTGGCCCTGAAGTAAAACTATACAAACCAGAAGTACCTAGGTATTTATAACCATTTTAAATTTGCCGCCTCTAGGTGGCGTGAAAGTCGAACATCCGGTTTTAAATACTGGATGATCATTGGACGGAATTTCAAATCCACGTACTCTATTAGCCAATGGTCTTTTTTCGACGAATCACAAGGTGTATGAAGTGTACTCACGGGCTGCCAGGCCGCCATCTTTAATGATTTTGAAAAGCGAAGCCATGCGATTGGTCAATAAGAAGACGTCATTCCAATCTTTTGACGGAGTTGCGCAAAATAAAATAATTTTGTGTGACTCTCACTCACTCATTGCGGCTGCCATGTTTTTTTTCATGTGGGGTGTGTGTGTATTGATATAACATGATAGTTTAACCCCGTTTATACTGTTACAGGTGAGTAATTTCTGTTAATTCTGATTGTTTTCATGTGTCAATGCGGAAGTTAGGTTCATGGCGCGTCCGCAGTGAAAGTGCATCATGTAACACTGTCGCCTTGTGAAATTGCATCGTATCGTAGATGAAAGGAGTAGAATGAGTATGACTAATAGTATAACGACGATAAAAGATTTGCCGTATCGCGCGTGAAACTACTCTTTGTTGATGTTTAGCAAAAAGTGTTGTGCGGGTGACGTTGCGAATGCGAGGAGAGGAGGCTTCGTCCGCGCTCACCCTCGCTCGGGTGACGTTTTGGCGCCATCGACCCATTTAGCACGGCGGCGGGGCGGGCATGGTACTCACGGCACACCACAAATTCTTTGTGCTTGCTAAAACTCAAATGACCTTTGTATCAAAACATTGAATGATAGTAAAATTTACTGTTTTATTTTGCAGAAATAAGGGGTGCACATAGTGCGTCATTTGTTATTAGCTAGTGACAATGCGATTGCAAAAAAATTGAAGCAAGCGCTGCATTAGGAAAAAACTGACCCACTAGCAAAGAATAGGCCAAAGAAATTAAGGATGTATTAGTAACGGAGGAATTAAAGGATCGATTTATATCACACGGCCCACGGCGATTGTAAAATGGACTCACGATTATTATACAAGATGATGGTGTTTGATAACGGCAGACACTATCAAGGACAGGATGCGTAAGCATAAGAGAGAGAGCCAGGCGTTTGCCTGCTGGCCTGCCACGTCGAGAGAACTTCATCAAACTCCACACTTCATCATCTGATACCCATACACTTGGTACAGGTAAGTCTCTCCAACAGTTCCTACTTACTCTCATATCATGATGCAGCTGTTCTATGTAAATATATTTTGTAACGTCACTATCATGTTTTGTTTAGTCAAAGGCAACAACTTTATTCATCAAGATACCAATAAACATCACTTAGTGGCTCCCTGATTATCACAAACAAATAAAGTAAAAGTGTTAGGAGAATTTTCTAATCAATTAGCTTCAACATCATTAAGTGTCTTGGCAGGGTGTTTAGTAAATAAATAATTAAGTAAGTAGGCCATTAAACACCATTTCAAATACCTAATTAAAGTAATGATGAAATACTGATTTGCCAACCTGCTAGTGATCAAATAATAATCAGTAAGAACTAATTATTGTTTTTTCGAATGTCAAGAGGAAATGCAGTGCTCAGTAACACTGGAAAGTGACCATAACAGTGGGGATGTAAAAATGAAGACAGTTAACAATTATAAGAATCCTTACAAAAAGGTCGGTTTTGCATCTATTCCAATGTTATATGTTATTTTTATAGGCAACATGATACTATTTAAGTTTTGACCGGTTACTTGTGTAATCCAAATGTATTTTTTATTATATTCCTTGTGGGAGTGATTAGACTGTATTTTTGTTATTTACATGTTGCCTGGTCCTACAGGAAGTTTCCTCATTAATGATTGTTGCCTATGAAACACCGCACCACTGTATTTTGTTGTCCCCCTTGGTTTGCACTCTAGTTTAGGTGCATCACTGCATTCTTCCTTTGTTCCATTGTTAAAAGCTACTTGTAATAATTATTTGCATTTTCATTGTATGCACATATTTTATTTACATATCTACTTTTTGAGTGCATTTGCAGGTTAAAAAACATTATTAATTGATTTTTTTATCATGCTACCAACATTACCGGCTTGTGATCTTTCATCTTTTGTTCTTTAAACATTTTTTTGTAACGTTGGTGTTACTTTCATTCTGTTGTATCTTCTCAATACTTTTGTTACTGTAGCTGCTATACATGCAATACATCATTTATTGAAATGAGGCTTGTAATAATGTGTTTAGCCTACCACTTTCCTACCTTTAGACCCTCAAAAACAAAGATACTTTGTGAACTACTAAATTTACAAGAAAATTGTGCTGGCCGTATGTCAATAAGGTCATATGCACTATCCTAAGCGACATAATGTCTAGATTCTACAGCAATTTCTTCTTAGACTGCCAGTTATGAGACAATCTCTAATACTTAAATGCATGTGAAGCAGCTACACTTCTATTGTACATTAGATATTATTGTTATCATCAATAGCTGGTAGTATTATTTTGTTAGTAGTAAAAATGAGTACATTATTAACTGGATGTTTTTGTGACAATGTTGTATTGATTCTTTTCAGGAACCTAATCTTGACAACATTGTTGATCAGCTGTGCACACGACTCCAGGACATCAAAGATCAAGAAGGTGTGTCACAAGTAGGCATGCCCACGTGTTCCATAGAAGAAACTGAGGCTGTTCGTCGCTATTACGCTGCGTTTCCGGCTTTAAAGAAAGGTCGAGAGTCGCCGCTACCGTATTACCTCCCACCGCCGGCGTGGTGTCGTAAATCAGCGCCAGATTCCAAGATCAAAATGCAAAGCGAATTTTCAGTGTCTAAAGATTGGAATACTAAAAACAAGAAACTAACTTCAGGGAAAGAGCGACGTAATTCATACCACGGTCAGAAGAAGAACAACAAGAAACGTTGCAACAGCTACAGTAGATCCTTTGACAGCAAAGAGATTCTGCCTGAGTGGGTAACACACGAGGGTGTCTGGGATATGGAAACACAAGACCCAGTGAAAGAGTTCATCAGAGCCATAGCATTAGACGAGGGTTACGGCACGTGCGAGAACACCGTCACAGACGAGATCAAAGAGATAACAGAGGGGAATATTGGAATGAATGAAAACATGGTGCCTGACTGGGACGATAGCCTCGACCTCGATGCCGGGTGGGTCATTACCGAAGACCTCAACCCGCGCGTGCGCACACCCATGGAAGAGGAACTGTACGCTAAGTTCGAGGCAAAGTTCGATCGCAGCATCGAAGCTCTGTGGTCTAAAGACCAGAACACACCCGACGATGAGTACCAGGACCTTCCGATAGACTTCCAAGATTTGCTTTCATCTCCCTCCGACCGTCTGTTCGCCGATCCGTCCGCCGAGAAGTGCAGTCTCATATCCCTCACCGAGAGCATATGGTCCACCGAAGCTGCAGACTTCCCGCCTCCGCTCGACCGCGGAGACTCGCCCTCGCGTATCGCTGATGCTCTGCATGACCGCTTCCGGCCGCTCAACCTGGCCGACGTGGTTGAGCCAGAGCCGCGCGAGCTCGAGTCGTTCGCTCTGTACGAAGGTGACGAGATCTACGATGCGCTGACCACAGTCGCCAACACGATGCGTTCTTTCACGGCGATCAATCACAGCCGCGACCGCAGCGGCTTCGCCGAGGTGCCGCCGCGCCGCGGTCGCGCCCGCGCCGACCGGCCCGCGCCCGCCCGCGACCCGCCCGCGCCCGCCCGCGACCCGCCCTCGAGCCCGCCCTCCTCCCGCCCGCGCGAGGATCTGCTCACCTCCGCGCGCACGCACTTCCGCCCCATCCGCCGCGACAGCGACGCCGAGCCGCCGCGCTACGCCGACGGCGACACCTTCGACATCTGCGGCGACCACGACATCGTCGAGTTCCGCCGCAGCGACTCGGGCGGGCTGTACCTGGGCGCGGGGACCGAGCGGTACCTCGAGTATCGCGCGACGCGCAGCATCGACTACGGGCGCCTCAACCTCACCCCGGCGCAGCGCTGCCCCGACCTCGACGAGCTGGGCCTGCGCCTGCACTTCCCGCTGCGCCAGCGCGACGCGGGCGCGCAGACCGACGCGCCGCCCGGCCCCGCCGGCCCCGCCAGCCCCGCCGGCCCCGCCGCCGCCTGGGCGCCGTGCGAGGAGTGCGGCCGCGCCGCCAAGAAGATGCGGCCCAGCGCGGCGCGCTCCATCTGGAGCGAGACGGCCTGCCGCGCCTGCGCGCCCGCGCCGCCCGCGCCCGCCGCCGCCGCGCCGCCGCCCGACGAGCTGTCGCGCGAGTGGGAGGAGCTGCTGTCGGACATCAGCGCGGCGCACGCGCAGTACGCGGGCGGCGAGGCCCCGGACGAGGGCCGCGGCGACCGCAAGCGGCGGCACAGCGCGGCGCTGCGCTGCGCGGCGCAGTGCACGCACCCGCACGCGCGCTTCCTGCCGTGCTGCACGCTCGCGCTCGACCGCCCGCTCACGCGCTAGGCGCCGGCCCGACCGAGTGCCGGCGACGTGTCATCAGCTAGCACAGCTCGCCAGAACTCGGCACCACAGAGCGCCGGCGACTTCGCCAGCTAGCACAGCTCGGCCAGTACTCGACACCACAGAGCGCCGGCGACGCGTCGCCAGCTAACAGCACAGCCAGCACTCGGCAACACAGTGCCAGCGACGTGTCGCCAGCTAGCACAGCTCGGCCAGCACTCGGCAACACAGTGCCGGCGACGTGTCGCCAGCTAGCACAGCTCGGCCAGCACTCGGCAACACAGTGCCAGCGACGTGTCGCCAGCTAGCACAGCTCGGCCAGCACTCGGCAACACAGTGCCGGCGACGTGTCGCCAGCTAGCACAGCTCGGCCAGCACTCGGCAACACAGTGCCGGCGACGTGTCGCCAGCTAGCACGGCTCGGCCAGCACTCGGCACCATAGGACGCCTCGTACTGCAGCTTGGAGCTCACCGCGCGGCTACTGCGGCAGGAGGTCTCAGTGTTGATCGTGTCCTTTCCTGATCCATCAACCGATCTGTATATAGCGCCCCCCTTTTTTCTTCGAGCGTATTATTGTTTGTATGTCGAAAGTGAGAAATCGCAGCTTTTCAAATTCGAAAACGACGTGCCGCCGTGATCGGTCTCGAGAAAAATGTCCTTCGTGGCTCGATTGCTCTTTCAAGTGGCATTAGAATGAAAAAGTTAGCAATAATAATAGGATTAATTAGCGAAGCCTTAAAACGTTACTTTCTCCGTGTGTGTAGGTTGTCGAGGTACAAAGTGGAAGGCTAGAAGTGCTAACATATCTTATGATTGTAGATATTGACGGCAAGGGAGGAGTTATAATGTAACGTTAATTTTAGTTCAATGTTTTCTTTGTAGAGATTTCATATTGATGTAGGAATGTTTGATGGAATGCTCTCGCTTCATAGTTGATACTCGACGAAAATTGATTAATGTGCGAAGTGTTCGGTATTGTGCGTTATTGTTAAATAATGGCCTTGAAGTAATAAGCAGCATTTCTGCATCGTTATGCACTTATTTATTTTAAAATGTTTTGTTGGGAAAATATATATTTTATTTGTTTTAGTTCAAAAATTACATTTTAACGCAAAACGAGACGATAGCATTCCATAGCAAACATGATAGGACGATTCTAATATAATTCTTACAATAATATCGTCCCGACTTGTTTAATAATTTGTTAATATAAAATAAGTAGAACAGGTATTTTATTTTTGTTAGTATTTTTCGTTTACGTTTCCAGGCGATCTAAATTCATTCAAAATTTTATATCGTAAAGTAAATTGTTCTGTTTTCTTTTGCAACATTTTTGAACGCGAACATTAATGTAAGGAGGTCATTAGACGCATCTCCCGTTGTCCAGCAGTGGGTACGTCTTTCGGCCGTTGTTCGCGAAAGATGTACCCACAGTTGAAACTTGTTTCCAAGCCGAACATTTCGAGATGCGGCTTTATGTCCGAGGTTCGAATGATATCGGAAGCGGACATTATGGTTCGTCCATGTTGAATAAGTTTTACACGCGGCGATTTTATTGATTTGCCGCATTATATAATGTAGGGTGGCGAACGCGTCGCGGGTTCGTGTTCATTCTTGATACCGCGATGGCCCGCTGCGTTCTGCCGGATAGTGGTTATTCGAGGTGTTAGCAGTTTTGTATGAAGCTGGACTATGTTAGTGGGGGCCTGGGCCCCTGAGTGTCGTCGCCTACGATGAACTATGTGTTGTGCTCTTCTTTGATATATGCCCGGCCGACGCTGTTCACCGTTTACGGACGCACGTTTTCGTTTGGAAAACGGTTGGTTAAGTTTTTATAAAATGTATCGGCATGCCTTGCGTTACATATGACGGCACGACGAAACGGTGAGCAGCGATGTCCATCAATTGTAACATAATTTACAGCTCCAACTATGGATTGTAACAGTTCATATAGGCGTAACTGTTATTATAGTTCATAAACATAAGAATTGTATTTGTTATATTTTCGTATATTTTCATTTTACACGGGGTGTTGGTGCCAGCGTGTAGCCGCGCCGCGTCCCGAGTGCGTCCCGTGCGACTTGCGACGTCGGCCTCGCACGCTCGCTCTGTACACAGCCCCACAACTTATATTTATTTCATTTGAAAGCCTTGCCTAGTTAAAATTTCATATAAATCTTTAATATTCGTGCATACTTTTCTATTTTATGTGTCGTGTTTTATATATTTATTTTTATGTAGTGTGATTTACTTCTGTTTGTAATAACTGAAAACGGAAAATGTAAAAAAAAAATGTCATTGCAAAATTTACATCAGGAAGGCTATCCTTGTATGTATATATTTAGTATATTGTGAATTTAATGTATAGTAACTTTTCAGTTCTTTTAAATGATGTATCATTATAATATGTTCACTAATTCTTTTGTCATATTCCTTATCTGAAATATTTGATGTTTATGTTCATGCGGGTAGACAAGTACATCAGTTTACGACTCTACAATGTTTCAGATATTGAAATGTTCACGTACTGTCTAAAGCTACGTTATTAGAGCGTTGGGTATTTTTTAACTCATTCAACTAATTCACATTCATTTTCTTGTGTCACGTAATGTATTTCATTTTTTCTGTCATAAGTTCATATTATATTGTACTTATTCCATTAACGATATTCGCTAAAGGATACCTCGATAAAAAATATTTGAAAAAGCAAAAAAAAAAATGTATTGGATTCAAGTTCGCATATAATATTATGTTTGATTAGATATTAATCTAATGTAATGTGCCTATGCACTTGATTGTCTAATTATCCAGAACAGCAGTGGATAATATTGTTTTTCAACAAATGTTGAAGGAATGTTTGAACATTTGTTGGAAAATAAAAGGAGTTTGCTACGGTATTCGGTTTCGGGGACTTATTACAATCATAGATACGCCAGACCTATGCAAACTCTTTTAAATATTGAATGGGACGTGAATAAAACTATGGAGACCGCTATCATTATATGACACCTGTCCGTTGCTCTCGTCTGATGGGTTTATCAACGTCCTATTTTACTACCGCGCCCCATTAATAGTCACTTGCGACAGCTTACGTGTAAACTTTTCACGTTATTTAGTTGCTGTGCCAATGAGAAGCTGGCGCAAGTGGACCTATAGGTGGTTTACCGGTCCCCGAAAATCACAACTCTTTATAAATGCGCCACATGATCATTTTTAAGTGGCATGAACTTCGTCGTTATAATAATATGTAACTATTGGTATTTAAACTTTTTTACTATCAGCAAATAACCAATGTGTTCTACGCAATACTATTTCTTATTGAGAGCAAACTTGTTTTTCTGTGTATAAATGTATTTTGGCCACGTAGCAAACCAGCACATATTGAAAGACAAATACAATTAATTTTGCAATGTAGACAAAAAATTCCAAATCTTATAATGCTCTCTCACCAATGACAAGTCGGCTTGTAACTGATAGCTAAGAAGTGGCCTTGGTTACATGCATATTTGTTTACATTTCATATCAATTTATATAATTTTATTTTCCTTTGAAGTTTCGTAAAATCATTAGAGATTTAAAAAAATATATCTTATACTCCGGGGTAGGAGCAGTACGCAAGGGATTTCACATCTTATATTTTGGGCCCCAAATTAAACTGCACCGCATAACGAATACCTATTAAAATTTTACACAACTCTATGACTTAATAACACTACTGTTTTTTCTCACGGTTAAGAATTAAGAATTTTCGATATTTACTAACTGAAACTAATTGCGAAAATTGGCACCTTTCTTTTGCAATTAAATATAGCGAAAATAAACGGCGATAGCATACGTGTATGAGCTTTTAAATATTAGATTGTACCAAATTATACCTATTTGAAAACTGTTAAGTAATTCATTTAAAGTGGTTATCCCTGAAAATAGTTACCATTTTCTTAATTACGTTAGGTTGTGCTCGCTACTCTGGTTCTTGCCACCTGTGGGAAGAAAATAAAAATAATAAACGATCGATCCACATTTGAGTTTTTTATTTATTTCTTTCATCTATAGAAAATAAGCCCTAGAAGAAAATAATTCGAAACTCAACTTTTTGGGTGTTCTGTAAACATGTTACCGTAGCCGGTAAGAAGTCTCCAGATGTAAAAATTAGAATAACAATATAAAATAGTGGGCGAAGTTGTCGCTCCACTCAAAAACCAAACTTGAGTATAGCTTCTCTTATCTCTGTCTTTTTCGCGCTCGCTAGCGTAAACGAGAGGGCGCTATACAAAAACCACGGTTTACACTTTCATCCATTGAAATGCACGCGGTGCTTCGTTGCGAGCGAGACGCCGCCGCCGGTTCAAAATAACAGTGAACCGTCCGGTCTTATCGAACTAAAATAATAACTCAAAGTAAACGGACGTTGCAGTGATACGAACTGATTTCAAGTGTGATATTGTGTTTTGGACGCTGTTAGTGTTTAAACTGTTTTAATCAACGTCTGTTATTTTTTGTTTTTCGGAGAAAGGTAAGTTCTTTTATTTAATTTCCAGTAAACTTGAATGGATCACTAGCTTCTCGTTCACGTACAAACTTGCGTTTCAAAAACATTTGTTTATTTTAGATTACACCTACTTAAAACTTGACACCAAAACTTTCATGATAACTCTTTAATCAACTTATCTACCGATAAAAAAAAACAAAAAGTAGTTAGGTCTTTTAATTTTTTTATATTGATTTTTAATGGGTAGGCAAGGATTTATACAATTAATACAACAAAACTGTAACAAACCGTTAGGTGTCCGTGATGACTATTTTTTGCAACATAGAAACAAGAAAGTCTGGTCATAAAACACTATTTACGGCAGAGCTTACAAGCTTGCCTACCTACTACTCAGATGTCCTCATATTCCATGTAAGGAATCCTGAACTGAAAAATGGAGTTAGAGAACTAATCAGTTTTGCGTGCTAAGATTAAACAAATAAGGAGTCACAATGACAGTGCTAAAAAGTAAAATACAACATGTAGGTATTTCACTTTTTAGCAGTGTCATTCATGACAGAATTTTATGAACAGATGTGACTCAGGATTAAGCATTTCTGTTAATTTTATTTATTATATTAGAGTAGATACGTAAGAGCATGTCAGCCGAGCCCAAGGTCCAGAATTCGATTCCCAGGATGGACAGTAAGTTACTTATTGAGTTCGTTTGTTAGAATTAGTAAGTTCTTAACAGCAGCCTGCTTTAGGTTGATATGGTTACTACACCGTGTTTTGATTTAGGCTAATGCTAGGAGTCACAACTTTATCCCCTCAATTCAGTCCACTAATTGTAAGTGGTGGTGTAGTGTCCCTAACTACTTAGGTACACCACCAGAGTACCACCACTTACAATTAGTGGACTGAATTTCTGGTTGCACCAGAAATACTTATTCATTGTTAACCTCGAAAAATGACGGGCTCTCGTATCGGAAGCCAGGATGCATTTTGGGGGTCGCTGAGCCAACGGAGTACCTACCTAAATCTTCCGAAGCGTAGCGTAATCGTATAGATTGTTTCAAAGCCTTGTAAATTAGCACTACCTATCTATTTAGCTAATAAAATCTTAACGCAACCTCGTAAACTAAGAAGACTGAATAACCCCTGTTTGGGTTATTTCGTTTATCCACTTCGGTAATGTATGACCGAGAATTCACCCTAGGCCTCGTTGGATAAACGGAGTTTATAGGCTTAGGGGTAGATAACCTAACCGGACCTGCCCATCCGTTTCTCCGTCCTCTGGTTTTAGCTAAATGAAGCTGTCCTATGCTATCTGTCAGTCTCTCAAAGCCACAGCTTAGATTTGTTTACCTTTTCTGACATCCTGTTTCTTCTCTTTTATCATTAACTAAAAACCCGAACATCAAAAATATCTTATATCGTTTCTTAATAGGTGTCTTAACTGTAGTAGAAAACTTCTTTCTTAGCTTAGACCACCAGTTTCTTACCTCCTGTCCTATCAAATCTGCGGTCACGCTTTAAGAACAAAGAAAGTTTGCTTAAAGGACGATTGAGGAGAGGCACAAATCTCTAGAGGCTTATTAGCAGAGTGAGATCGCGAGATAGCCACAATACTCCTGAAGGCGCTATCGTCTGCCCACGCCCTGTGCCGGTAATTACCGGGCCACCGACCCATTGTCCACGATATAGGTACCATAAACAGCGGTGTATCCTCCTCACATGTTTTTAAGATCCGAGATTATGATATCGATGGTTTTTTTTCCTTCGATTCTCAATAGACGAACCGATGCAATTCGACCGACCCATGGAAATAGAAATCTAGATGCTTATGTGTAAATTGATAACAATGCCTGGTCTATTAAAAAATCATAGAAATAACCATAGATAATAAACTAACCTGGAAATCTCAATTAGAGGAAATCGGCAAACGTCTGAGTAAATCTGCATATTTATTAATCCAATTATCAAAGAAGGTAAATACTGACACACTACTAACAGCCTATCATGGATTGGTCGCTTCTATTTTAAGATTATGGTGTTGTTTTTTGGGGACAGTCAACTAATAGAGAGTGTAGATTCAGGACGCAAAAGAATAGGTCAATGTGTGGTTTAAGAACAACGGATAGTTGCGTTCCTTACCTACTTAAAAAAATTCAAAATACTAACTTTTCCATCTTTGTACGTATTGGAAACTGCATTATTTGTTAAAACCATAGATATCCGTGGTTAAAACGAATCGTCAAATATTTCAAAAAAATTCAGCAGTTAAGAGAACCCCAATTCGTGCCCAATAAGAGATTTTTTTTATGTCAAAACAAGTGTAAAACTGCTTTGGTACCTATTCCTCCAAATATTTATAATAAAATACCAGATATTATTAAATGTATGCCTCTAAACAAATTTAAAAAGTCCCTTCAGGGGTTATTATTAGAGAAGTGCTATTACAACGTAGATGAATTTTTAAACGATATTTAGCTTGTATAAAATTCTGATCGTGCGTATTTTTTTTTTTGTACGTCTTACTCAAATTGAATTTAAATTTTAACATTGTGATTCTGAATTGAATTTATATTTTAATATTGTAATTTCGAATGAAAGTGAAATTCTGACATTGTTACTTTTTTATGTTTGTCAAGTGCAACTAATTTTGTACGCCATAAATGGCAAAACTTGTTGCCACCACATATTAATTATAAGACCTTCATAATGTACTCATGATTTACAAAATAAATATTATCTATCTTATAAAAACGTAGCTTTAAGGCTCCCAACAAACAGCGCCAGTCTACACAAGCTTTTATCATCCTTTTTTTTAAACTTTCATAATTAAATAGTTACCTACCTATGTTTAATTAGGCATATAATTACTTACTTAGGCCCTAACCTACTTAATCCTGCCAAAGTAGTTAGGTACTAAGTAAGTATGTAAGTTTCGTTATTAGCATTGCTTTTCTTTCCGACTAGCGACTCAAGTATCGCGTTACCTGCCCATTCATGAGTTTATTTAATTACACAACGTAAAATATACATCAACAATATTAATATGCGTGAAATTTTACGATTACTTTTGCACAAGTGCAACTTGCTACAATCGTAAGCAAAATAATTTTGCATACAAACAGTACCTAATTTCGTAACCGCGATCCATTTTCCTGTCAATGTAACTCTGCTATCAACTTTGTAGAGAAACTCCTTTGTTTAGATGCTTATCCGAACATCTCTAGTCGAACAAAAGATCTACTTGTGCCAGAGCCTGTGCACACGACGCGTTGCGGCGGGCGGCGCGGCGCCGCGCCCCGCACCAAAGCGGCAAAGATTTTGCCGCTTTGGTGGTTACACGGGCGCTGCGGCCTAGTAGTGATGTTACGCCGCAGCAGTTCCGCGCCGTACAGCGCGTAAATCGTCATTTGTCAAAAATCTGTGTTTTTGACAACGCACAAACAACTAAGCGGTGCCTCTCCGGTGTCGCAACGCGTACACCCCTCCCCGCCTCGTCTCGCGGGCTGCAAGTCCGGTGTACTTGCGGTGCGATGCCGGTACGCACCGTGTGGCATACCATGGATATTCGTATGTTGGACTCTGGCGCCGCACCGCCGCCGCAACGCATCGTGTGCACAAGCTCTAAGACGATCGTGTTTTGGGCATTATAGGTACCTACGTTCTTCTCGACCTCCAAGGTATCCTTTCACTACTGGGATTAGCCGGTTACGTCACCTGAGGTTGAGGGACCAGATTTATGATCATGTTTCACGGTAACGTAATTGGTTATTTGTAAAGAGTCTATCAGTGTTCAATACCTTACTTATCCAGCTTTTAGGGACCAATAAATACTGATGTTTTTCACGATGCTCCATCCTCTGCTTATTTCATAAGCTATTTGTACAAAAACAGCAAGCTATCGGATTACCGATGTGACCGAACCGAACTTGTGGTAAAATCTTTTTAAATGTTTATGGTCTTGTTGTTCTACGATGTTTTGAGGCACAGTTTGTGGTAATTTTGTGGTTTACAAGATCATCCATTTTAATAGGCACCTCGGTAACTACCAACCTACTTCTTATAAAAAAATGTTTCCGTCTACCTTTTGTTCAATGCCTTTAAAAATACTTATTATATATGTGTTGAAAAGGATATAAGTAGATACCTACTTCATTTGTAAATTATTAAGTATTAGATCAACCAAAAATTTAAATAATCAAGATGGCGGTTTTAGAGACTTGCCTACAATTAGTTACAATGCAATGATAACTCTGCGACTTACGAGCTGTAGGTCGTAAGTTCGAACCCAGTCAGACACTTCACTTTGTGTAAATGATTTCATCACCACTGCTCTCAAAACGGTGAAGGAAAACATCCTGAGGAAACTGATAGGTATGTTCTAGAACCAAACATTCGAAGACATGATGTGACTTTACCAACCCGCACTGGACCTGCGCGTGTTGCATTTCGGCCCACTCCCTCTCACAGAGGCCTGTGTCCCAGTAGTGGCAAATAATAGGTTGATTATGCTATGATACCTACCTACTATTGTTCTTACGTTTACGCGTTTGCAAAGTTATCTATACTAATATTATAAAGCTGAAGAGTTTGTTTGTTTGTTTGTTTGAACGCGCTAATCTCGGGAACTACTGGTTGCAATTGAAAAATTCTTTTTGTGTTGGATAGTCCATTTATCGAGGAAGGTTATAGGCTATATAACATCACGCTACGTCCAATAGGAGCGGAGCATAAATGAAAAATGTTACAAAAACGGGAAAAAATATTCCTTTTTGAGAGCTTCCGTTGCGTGCGCTGCGTAAACGGTTTAAGTTACGCAAATATCATGTATGACGGAATTGTTCCTCTTTAAAAGTTCTAAAAAAAAGTCCGCGACGGTATATGTCTATCTTTTAAGATTGACTCACTATAACCTTTTTTATCGTAATCAAATTTGTTCGAAATTAATGCATTATTTGCGAAGGAGTTTTATCAACATAATATTAATCCATAGCCAAATAAATATGTTATTAATCACAAGTATTTAAATGTAAACAATATTGTCCTTGACATCACTTGATTTCCATGAACATCTTAGGAGATATAATAATTTTAAAAGAAATCCGCAACAAAATAAATAGATATGGGGAGCGGGTGAGGGGGAGGGACGCTGGCCGGCGGGTGAGGGGAAGGGGTGCTGGCCTGCCGCCGCCCGGTAGTTCTGCGAGTTGCATTAGTTTTGACTGGTCCAGCAGTTGGTCAAACAGTGCTAATACCTCGCATCCCAATGATTCCCAATGATTTACCTTTTAATTTTTAAAAGAATTCAATTTCCCGTTATGGTATCTTTTGTCGTAACAATTAATAAAGCACAGGGGCAAACATTTAAACACGTAGGAATCGATTTACGTTAAGACTGCTTTTCACATGGACAAACTATATGTCGCGTTATCAAGATCAGGTTGCGGAGAAAATCAGTATGTTCTTCTACCACAAGAAAATAAAACTAAAAAATATCATTTACTCTGAAGTACTTTAAAATACCTTAAAAAATACTACTAATTATATAATCGTTAATTTATTTACCCACATTTTTATAAGACCCCCAGTACTTTTTTTTACCCAACGTTCCTTTATTATTCCTGTTCCCGTGCCATTTTTTACTATAGTTCCATTTTTTTTAGGTTTTTCATCAAAACGCTGGTACAGCTATGTCATAACAGTTTTTGAAGTAACTCTGTCTGTCTGTCTGTAACGTTTTCACGGCTAAACTACTGAACCGATTTTAACGAAGATCGAAGGACATAGTAATATTATTTATCCAACCACGATAATGATATTTACGCGGACGAAGTCGTGGGCAACGCTATGACTATTATGATGATATAGGAGCGGCACATCAATGAAAAATGTTGCGAAAAATCTGGGAAAATTCATTACTTAAACCACTCTGTGACGCAGACGAAGTTGCGCGGGTCAGCTAGTTGTAAAATAAAAACAATAAAATCATTCCATCTCGCAGTTTCATCATCAGAAACACTGTGTCGGTACGTTATGTGCACTAACACAGTAAGAGTAGGTAATGTATCTACCTACCTAGTAAAAATATATTGTAATGAAAGGCTAGATGTAGGCACAGAACGGCTTACTAAAATACAGCAATAGGTAGATATAATAGGTACCTACTTGGTAGTAAATATAGCCGAATCAAGCTTCGTTCATACTAGCGCGACGCGACACTGGTTATTGTTATAATACCGTGAAGTTTTCTTAGAAATTGTATTGTTCGAGTCGCGTCGCGCTGGTCTGCACGAGGCTTCAAACGTTTTCCAAATCCACCTAAATGACCTAATTGGAATTGATAATTCATCAGCGTCGATTTAAAACAGGTGGGAAATATCGATTGCGATACCTATGTAGAAAACGCGAGGTTTTAGTTTAGCATAAGTACCTAATTATTATGGATCATCATCAAAACAGCAGCAGGAACATTTGCATGGTGTCGTGGTTGGATCAGCTGCATTGGCAGTAAATTACGGCTCCTCATGAAACATTACTGGGTAATCAGTACTTCAGTAGTACCTACCTGTACCTACTAAGGGACTAAGTAAATAACTTAAGTTACTTATTTCGCATTCCCATCCTATTCCGCCAGTGTCTTCGTGAATGTGGCCTACTTCAGCTCGGTCACCAAAATTACATTAGTTGCTTTTTTTCAGTCACTCAAATATTCTTAAATAGGTACTATCTGGTAATACTAATCTGATACTGTTTCGCTAGAAATCATCTTCTGACACTGGTATCATATTTCAAGTAGATGTCAGATACCTTGATTGAATGTGTCGCAAATCGCAAATGTTCTCAAGCGCTATTGAGCCGTAGAAAAAATATATTGGAACGTGTTCATATTTTTTCATATTCATTCAACTACGAAGAAGTTGTCTAGGTTCTAACCTACATATACGCCCCGATTTAAACTTAATGGCGGCTCGGAACATGAGGCGAGACGCTGCGCAGTAATGACTTCATGGATCAGCGCGTGAGGGGTTGGGTACTGCGCAGCGAGTAGCGCACTTCAGAGCCGCCTGTCGTTCGAATCGAATCTGTTTTGTAGAAACCGACTTGTACATACCTAGGTGTATTGGAATATGAATCATTTTTTCATTAGGGTTACGGCCTACGGGGTACCTACAGTAGGTACCCCTACTAATGAAGATACACAATCTCGAATCCAAGATTTTACAGAAATTCCTTATCAATTCTGATAATAAAGATAAATTGGAGCTATCATTCATCATATTATAGGTACCTAACTACGTAGTTACTTACTATCCCCATCTTCAGCTTTCGTAAAGCTTAGCGAATCCCCTACTTTCAGAAATGATGAAGAAAAGACTGCAACGCGCAGCAACGTCTCGAGCTTACAAAATAATTAACCTGATAAAGATCAAAAACCTCATCTAGGTAGGTATTCCCAATTTCATTTCCACGACAAAACAGCAAACCTCACGAGTTCGGCGCCATATTGTTTCGAGATAATCACCATAGACAGATGAGTCACGAACGATCCTCAGATATCTACGTTCAAATTGACTCCCTTTGTCAAACCGCTGGCTTACGGTACCACTCTAACTTGATCTCTATCAACACAGATGTTCACTAATCCGTCCCATTTTCAATCTTAAGTTCCAATGAATAAGGGTTATGGTAGTCGAAAGAAGCCTGCAGCGGTTGGTGGTCGGTCAACCGGCAAAATGCTTTATTCGTCTCAGCGACGCGGGCGCCGTCAGAACTCGTGCGGTATAGAATCCAAAGCATTTCACGGCGTTCTCTTGCGAAATATAATAAAAACTTTGAAAACATTTCGTGCGCGTTTTCTGAGAAATGAACTTAAGAATTTTGTTAGTATAGTTCTATATTTGGATCATGAAATAGGCTGCGTCAAATGTCAATGCCATGACACGAATTCTCGATAGTCTTAGGATTCGTTTGAGTTCAGGATTTAATGGTACAACCTACCTTCTCGTGCGTTCCAATCTATGCGTGCTGAAACGATGACTGTTTTTAAAGCTTTTTCCGTGTGCTGCACTTGTCTTGGTCAATATCAACTTTCCAATAACTACGCTTACCCACATACCTTCATTCGATCTCTAATGCTTCCACTGTCCCAACGGGAAACAAACTCGGTTTACACACGAGTATCGACAGGAGAAACCTATAAGTTTATCATAAAACAGTAACACTATACAACTTTTTAGAAAGTTAGTATCACTTGTAACAATTATACGGCTTGTAACATAAGTGCGGCGTGTTGTTTTGAAACCAAGCCGTAGTTCCCACGCGGCGGGCGGCGCGGCGCATGCGTCGATCCGGTCAGATAACCATTTATTTATCACCTATACGACGGCGCGACCACCGAGGTAGGTAATGACGCTCCATGAACATCTGGGCTCCCTCTAAGTACTGAAGTTCCTGCTACATTACGTCTCTTTATTGGCGAGCCGCCGTGACTTGCAGGAGTCACTCGTAAAATGACGATACAACTTTTTATGGACGAACAGATGGCACGGGTAAACGAACGGCCAGCGAATAAATATTCGACAGTCAGAATTTTAAGTAAGCAATTAGAAATGGAACTAGTTATCCCGTAAAGGCCATATGGACAAGAATCGGATCGTGTAAATTAATTTTAATAAAACCATTTCCGGCTGCGTGGGCGATGATATGCAGAACGTTGAAAATTTTTTCATTTAATAAAAATAGGTATTGGAGACAACCTGTGTAGTGGTATAAATCAATAAATTTATAAAGGCGAGATACGCTGTCAGTCTATGAATCGACGCCCGCGCAATTGACCGACCGCAGCCGAAGTCGTTCGGTCTTTATCGGCGTATTAATAATGGCCGACGAGACGTTGCGATCTAATGCCTGCCAGTAAAAAGTACAAAAGGCTGCAACAACTTCATGAGTCGTGGTTCGTTTAACTGCAGACGATTCACCCTCTATAATTTAAGCCGATGCGCTAGCGCAACGGGCCTTTGAAAAATAAAGGATTGGAATTCGGTGCCGGCGTTTCTAGGCACAACATTTATTTACAGACAATTCGAGTGAGATTTCACTTGTAACGTTTATTACTTAGCTATACAGGGTGGAAGGGACATCGACGCGAAAACTGATGCCATGGATTCAGTAGATGATTCTGAACACCCCTTTTTTTTGTGGGTGGGATATCATCAAATGACTTCTCCCGCTCTGGGTGGAGCAGGAGGGCGTGTCAGAGTGTCTCTTACTGACTAAAACCCACCCGTGTTCCTTCTGTTGCCTGTGCAATGCCAGGGGGCCACGGTATCCCTTTCGGATTTTCCCGCAACCCCGGCAGGCAATGGTCTCATCGGACCCCTTCACTCGCTGACATCTCTTTGAGGCGCGCGTGGAACTCAACGCGCCGTCGACCCGGGTCTGGTCCTTACCGGATGGCGAGCTACCCATTGCTCACCGTCCGCAAGCCCGCGCCTACGGTTGCCGGGAATCCGCGATCGATTCCCGACGCCCAGGGCGTCTCCTCCTGCGGCGGCTAGGGGCGTGAGGGCGCGAAATTTGCCTCTCCCTCACGCGCTCCGCCTCCTTCGCTAGCTTTACTGCTTCGCAGAAGGAGATGACGGCCTCCCATGCCCTCTCGCTCCGTACCATGGCCTGGACCAGGGCCGGACGCGAGAGATCCCCGCCACCGATCGCCTCCACGAGGACCAGGTACTTCATCGTCGACTCGACGCCGATGTGAACCCCTCCTACCGTTATTTGGGAACCCGAAGGTGGCGCGTTCCGAGGACCATGAAAACACATGGCCTCGGACTTGTGCAAGGCCACCTTGAGTCCCAACTGCCGGATTCTGGCCACGATTTTCGCAACCCTGTGTGTCGCTAGTTCGGCCGCCACCTGATGCGACCTCCCCTGCGCCAGGACCAACGTGTCGTCAGCGTAACAGACGACGCTGACGCCACTGGGGAGGTCGGCGCGCAGCACCCAGTCGTATCCGATGTCCCACAGATGCGGCCCCAGGACCGATCCCTGTGGGACACCGCACGACATCTCTCGCCGGTTCCACTCTCCCTGGTGACCGGGGTAGATAATGGCCCTGTCCGTCAAATAGGCCTCGACCACACGACAGACTACTGATGCAACTCCAGGGCAGGGTATTGAAGCGTTGGCGATGTCTAGAGACACCGCCAAGACGACCCCACCCTGAGCCACCGCATCCCCGGTCGTGAGGGCTCGCACGTGCATGATGGCGTCCACCGTGGAGCGCCCTCTGCGGAAACTAAACTGGCTCTCCGCCAAATCCGGCCTCACCCGCACCAGCCGCCCGACAAGGCGGTCTGCAATTACTCTTTCAAAGAGCTTGCCCACCTCGTCGAGCAGCACGATGGGCCGGTAAGCGGACGGAGAGTCCGCAGGGCGCCCCGGCTTCTTGATGAGGACCAGTTTCCCCGTCTTCCAACGAAGTGGGAACTGGCCCCTCTCCATACATGCGCTTAAGAGCCCCCTTAGTCGAGGCCCGAGAGCCTCTGAGGCCAGGCTTTCCCAGGTAAGCCGTCGGGTCCTGGGGCGGTATTTCTGGCATTCAGCCTACGTGCCGCCACCCTCATCTATACCTCGGCTACCTCCGGAGCATCGTCGTCGTCGTCGTCGGCGGTGTGGTCCGCATCGGGAACCGCAGTAGGCGGAGCTATGGGTGGGGAGGCATGTTCACCTCTCGAAGGGAACAGAGCGCTCACCACGTCCCCCACAAGCTGTGACCGGAGACTGCGTCAGCGGGGGAGCCCATGGGCGGAGTTTCTCCCGCACCATCTTGTATGGGCGTCCCCAAGGGTCTCTGTTCAGAGTCTCCAGTGACTCCTCGCGGGCCAGTGCCCTGGCCCGCAGGATCTCCGCTTGGAGGGCGGTCTTCGCCGCTCTGTACTCCTCGTACAGCTCCGCCTGAATGGCTTCCGTATCCGGAGGTCGAATACGGAGCCTGCGGTGCCTGGTGTACCGGCGTCGCGCAGCAACGCACGCATTGCGCAGTGTCGTCAGCTGTCGCGACCACCAGTACACCTGGCGCGAAGCATGTCCAGGCTGGACCCGGGGCATTGCCACGTCACATATTTTGGACATGGCCTCCCGGAACCACTCCGCCTCGTCGTTGATGTCGGCAGGCTTGTCGGATGATGACACCCAGGCCTGCACGATCGAGGCTTCCAGGAGGAGCTCCCGGTCCAGCTGCTTCAGCGCCCACCGCGGACCACTCGGGGCCTGTCGGACCGGCGCGCTCGAGGTCTGGACGGAGACGTCAAACCGGATGTACCGGTGATCGGAATACGTCTCCAACCCCTCAATGACGCGCCAGTCAATGACACGTGGCGACAGAGCGGGGCTGGCGAACGAGATATCCACCACTGATTCACCCCGCATCCGCACACACGTGGGGACAGAACCCCGCTTTAGGACGACCAGGCCTGTCTCCAGCACCCAGTCCTCCACCATCCTGCCCCGTGTGTCCGTATACCGGGAACCCCAAGCCACATTCCTGGCATTGAAGTCCCCGAGGACGAGCACGGGGAGGGAACAGAACCCGACGACGACGACTCTCAACTCCGCAAGGTAGTTGTGGAACTCAGCGAGAGTTCGGTTCGGGGAGAAGTATGCCCCTACTACGGCAATCCCCCCAAACCGTGCTGCAACGCAACCCCGTCCTCTCTTAACAGCCTCGAGGGACGGGGTACCGGCGGCGGCCGACGAAATTAGGGCCACTAAGCCGCTCCTCCAACCAGTCATCCCTGGGCGGGACAAAGTACTAGCTGCTTCTGAACACCCCTGCGTTGAAATTTTTCATCGGTTATTTATTTTTTAAAACATCAGTTGTTCCATACATTTTGACCGCGTAAGTATTGAACTTTTCTATGAAACAGCTGTTTTTTGTTCTTGAAACATATTTTTATTTGTCGAAAATAATAATTACATAACATACATAAACATAACATCACGCCTGTATTCCCCGAAGGGTTAGGCAGAGTTGTACATAAATAGTACCTAGCTAGGTACACCTACATTTCGCCAGTTATGTTTAAGTCCTATGTAATAGGGGGCAAGCTTATTGCCATCAACCGGGCATGAATCCAGACTCCGGGCTGCTACTGAGAAATTCCTGATGGAAAATCCCAATAATACTTCGGGAATCGAACCAAGGTCCTCATGCTCAGGGGAAGCATTTGCGACCATTAGATTAACGAGACAGTAAATAATACCTTCATATTTCATTAAAGCAAATGAAGCTTACACGAGTACCTACGCTGCACTGATGAGTTGTTTATTAAATAAATAACCAGCTCAATAAATTTCTATAACGGCCTCTTTAGAATCAAAGGCTTCCTTTGAAATTCAATTTATTGAACTGTTTTCCACATAATGGTCGGATGGATATTGATTGACGGGCGGCCGTTAGACCGGTATAGAATAAAAGGAATACTAATCAACCGATAGGTATCCATAAGACTAACGATACAAGGTCATATATTTTATTAACACGGAGGTATTTTTAATAATGTTAAACATTCTTAGGCATTTTGTTAGAAAAATTATGGTTTGGGAATTAATTTGTTGGCTGAAAAATACATCTCTATATTAACGCAAAAAATAATTGAGTTTGGCTTCATGAGTACTGAAAATAAAATGAAAATCTGCATGAAACGACACGACGTTTCTGGTCGTTTTACTACCCATTGTTTAAAAGCCCTTTTATCCTTTTGTCGACATAATATGTAGGATATTTTGTTACCCATTTCAGGATTTTTCATTTGATGAAGTTTGTTCATGTGTGTCTGTTAATGCATCCATAAAGTGAATTGACGAACTGCTATCTAATTACGCAACACATTTTCGTAAACGATTACGACAAATCTGTTTCATTTTGACAGTTCAACAACATTCATTGCGTTATTTACGTTGTTGAGCAGTTTTTTTTCGAACTTATGAAGCAATGGATTAGCATTTTGTATGCTATTTTTATAAATTCGTTATCCCAACGCGATCCCATTGTCATTTTGCTAAAAGTTCATAATGGTCGATCATTGGTTGATCATTGTATTCCACAAACACGATACTCGTAACGAATTAAAAGCGATGACTGCACAATGACGTTCTAATGGTAGGTCACTGATCAAAGGAACTGTCAAAATTTTAGCAGATTACCGACTAAGTCAGTCATTCATTTGTCATTATGTACGAGATTACCAATAGATGCCATTTCTTTCAAAGGAGTGTCAGTGGCTGACCATTGGAAAGTCATAATGACGCCAATATGTTAGTAGATTACCAAACTTGTCAAAATCAACAATTATGAAATCAATGATAGACCTAACTGACACTATTGTAATAGCAGACTTGACCCCGACCTGGGGGGTCGATGTGGCGACGCTTGGTCGGCCTATGTTCAGCAGTAGACCTCTTAAATCATCAGATCATAAAATTATGATATCTACACTCGAGAGCAATGAATCCGGGTCACTTAAAGAATCCTAAAAATCTCGGAAACTAAAAATGCTAGGTTAATGCAATAAATTTTATTTAATAGACAATGTAATACTCCTTAAATGAAGGTATTAAAACTTCTTAGTTATTGTAAAGTTATATCATAAAAAAATCAAATTTGAAAAAGGGCCACTTTCGAAGATGGAACTACGAAATTACAGCATTTGGTTTTGCTTTTGTTTGTAATCTGTCATTTATGTGGGTACATAAACCATGTTGATAGTGCTCTATATTCATTATTCAAGCTGAAATTATGTCGCTTACGCCTGAAGAATGCACCAGAATACTTACAATGCTGGAAACCGGCCGGAGTCAGCGCGATACAGCCAGGACTGTCGGTGTGTCGCTGTCAACAGTATAAAGAGTTCTCCGACGTTACGAAGAAACTGGTTCTAACCTACGCAGACCAGGAACGGGCAGAACCAGGTGTACCACAGCACGAGAAGACCGATACTTGGTGAACACCATGCTCCGAAATCGCTTTCTTACAGGAACTGAACTCACAAATCAGTTTCGACGCCTCGGAGGAAGTAACCCAAGTGCATGGACAGTAAGACGTCGGCTTGCTGAATCTAACTTAAAACCCCTTAGACCTGCAAACGGCCCTAAACTGGAGCGTGGGCATCGTATTTCAAGACTAAGATATGCCCAGAGCCACGTAAATTGGAGTATTGATTGGTCAAAAGTTATGTTCTCCGACGAATCAAAATTTATGCTCTACAAGCACGATGAAAGACACAGAGTGTATCGAAGACCAAGGGAAAGATTCAAGCAAGCATGCATCGAAGAAAAAGTAGCCTACGGTGGTGGGTCTGTACTTGTGTGGGCCGGAATTTCTTCTGAAAGTCGCACAGAGCTGGTGATCATAGAAAACGGCTCTTTAACTAGCGAAAGATATGTGGAAGAAATCCTCAATGATCACGTTGGTCCATTTATGGTCAATTTAGGTGAGGATGCTATATTTATGCATGACAATGCCCGACCTCATACAGGTAGGATTGTGAATGACTACCTTCAAGAGATGAACATTACTCGTATGAAGTGGCCAGCGCGCAGCCCGGATATCAACCCGATCGAGCATGCTTGGGACGAGCTAGGCAGATGCGTAAAACAACGAAACCCTCCCCCAATCACGCTTCGTGAGCTCAAAATTGCTCTCACAGAGGAATGGGAGAATATTCCCCAAAATCGTATAAGGAACTTGGTGTACAGCATGCCAAACCGCGTAAACGTAGTAATGGAAGCACGAGGAGGCAATACGAAGTATTAAAATTCAAGAAAATCGTAATAAAGTTCAAAAATTTCATGTTTCCTATTTTTGTTTTAAGGAGAGATCAGCAGTTTTTTTCTTTATGTAATTTTGTGTTAATAAAATGTATGGTGACTCATATTTTTTTTACTTTCATTTAAGGAGTATTACATTGTCTATTAAATACAATTTATTGCATTAACCTATCATTTTTAGTTTCCGAGATTTTTAACATTCTTTAAGTGACCCGGATTCATTGCTCTCGAGTGTAGTTACCTAACTATTGGAGACAAAAAGGAATACCTACTCATTATTGCTAGTGCATGGCCGCTGAATTAAAGTTTAAAATGAAAGGTAGTAATTATCAAGCATCATGATGAATAACAAAGACTTAGCAAATATGAAAACCAACAAAGAAAACCGAATGCAAAGACCTTCCCTTGCTCAACTCAAGTTTGTAGTGAACAGGTAAATGCTATTAAAAATAGTTAACCTCGCATTATTATTCAGAACCATCGAGTCTTCATTCCGACATGTTGCAATACTGACGAACAAGATACTTAGCATGTAAACGAACTAATACCTAATTATATATAAAACGCACACACTAGGTAGAAACAGACCAGTTTCACTTGAACCACAAATGGCTGAGGGAGATATAAAATATCTAGAACTTAAGATAAGGCATCTTTCTTGTTTTAAAAGGTAAATAGATCGGCTGATGATCAGAGATATTTGTCATAAATGAGGTTGTGGTGGAATATTTACATTCTACAAGTCCCTGTGTAGATAATGTCCATAAAATATATAACAAAAGAACTAAATTAATAAAAAAAAGAAAATTAAGAATTATTTAAAAATAAAATAAAACGAAAACGAATATTTTTAGACGAGATATAATGTGCCTACTTAACTGTTTTCATATCTATTATCTAATAAGTATTAGTAGATAGGTACCTACAGTAAACTATATAGGTACATATAGGTCTACCTATAAACAGAAACCCTTGTAGTATAATCTTATTAGATTTAGTTCAGAAGACTCTTTTAGCGAATTCTTCAGATTCCTCATTGAAAAATAAATAATAGGTACTCTTTTTAAAAATTTTCATTGCCCGATGCCCGACGGGGTCCACAAGAGGGCCGTAAGCGTAAGGTTTTGGGGGTTCAAACCCCCCCGAAATATGAGAAAGCAGAATCTCAATCCACAGTTCGATCCCCCTAGGGTACCTACGTACACTAATATAGATAATTGTACCTAATCTATTTCGCATAGGCGTATTTTATAATCTACAAAAATAGTAATTTATCGACTGTGACTTTGTATTGAATGAATTCTTACACTTCGTTCGCTCTTGCATCCTATATACCTACTCCATAGCCCCTTTATAGTGGCCTTAAAGCTTAAATATTTCCCTGTTTTCGGTCATCATTACAAAGTGTCGAGAAGAGAGCAACAGGGCTCTATTAAATATAACTAAGGTCTTCCTGAATTTGAATTCTGACTAAGAATGTCTAAGATCGTAAAATCATTTTTTTCTTAATGATTTTCGTTTTTTTTTTTTTTTTTGTTATTGGGTTTTTCTATGTGAATGACAAAAAATAATTATGTGATAGATGCATGGTGCTCACATATTTAGTACCTAATAACTCTTTGTCTGTACCCATTTATCAGCTTATGAATAAAAGAAATCGTCGGATTGGGTTCGTTAACTGAAGTTAACGGATGAAATTGTAAGTGGGATTATGCATAATGCGAACACTGCTAGAAAAATTTACCAGACCACTATTTATTAAAAACCAACTTCTGGCCGCGACTTCGTTCGCGTGGAAGTCGTAAGGTACACAATATATACTTTAAGAGGGAACGAGGAATTTGAAAAATAGGTATTTGAAGAAACTATTGCCGTCGCGCTGCGCCCGAAAAACCGAGTTAAGGCTCGTGCAGACCAGTGCGACGCGACGGAGCGACGCGACTCGAACAATACAATTTCTAAGAAAACTTCACGGTATAACAATAGCCGGTGCCGCGTCGCGCAAGTCTGCACGAAGCTTTAAACCCCGTAAAGTGCGATAGGGACAACTGCAGCTCAGACCGATATCACAAATTTTTTGACGAAAACGACGTTTGGCATTCTCCTTTTTTCTCCTCGAAAACTAAGCCGATTTAATAATTTTTTACATTAAAATTTTAAGAAAAAGTATGTCTAGGTTCCTATTATTTTCTTTTATGCTAAAAACTTTTCCGAATTAGTCTGGTAGTCGTCTAATCACGGCGGTAAAAATGGGGCATTTTTGTAATTTTTGGAGGGTCATAGTTTCCTTACTTATTAATTGCTGTAAAAAAGGAAATGACAGGGACATGCCTATAGAGACCCTGATTTTATACAAAAAAAAATGACAGCTCTAGAGGCATTATTCAGGAAGAAAAACGCGGAATACGTTTGTATGGAGAATCGCGGGCCCTGTTCCCTCTTAATAAAAGTCACATTTTTATAAAATTCCATCGGTTCCCGACCCAAAGCGTCGCATCGCCTCGCCCGCCCGCGCTAGTACTTACTTCGTTTTCACTCAGCGTTCTTTCTGATTATTTTTCTTTTTTCTCGGCTCATAAGGGTAGTATGATGAATAGCCCATAACCTTCCTCAAGAATTATGCAATCAAATGCAAAAATATTTTTTCAAATCTGACTAGTAGATCCAGAGATTAGTGCGTTCAAACAAACAAACTAATAAATAAATAATAACTTTATTTCCAATTTTACAATTTGCCTATGGTAATAGCACAGGTAATAGCTTAATTCTATGACAATATTCTTTTAAAATTGCATAAATCACTGATTATTCCAATGGCACCCAAGCTAAGATTTAACTTGTGTTATGGGTGCCATGGCTTTCTCTGTTAATACATTTCCCAATTTATACAAAAACTAGTACGGAGTAACATTAGGTAAATAGCTATCGATTGAGTACAAAAAGCAAACAAAGTTATAAAAAAAAAAGAAACAAACGGTAGAAAAGATTAAAGCCTCTCTCTAGTGTGAATTAGGTGAGGAAACTAACTCTTCAACTCTCCTCTTTATTAAACATAGGTACCTGTTTATTCTTCGAAATTGGAAAAAAACATGGCGGTGTGTTTATGTATGATTACGATTTTATTCCCAGAAACGGGTTGTTTAACCAGCGCGTTCCATTTAAGTTTACAGTCGATTTTATGTTCTTGCTAGCCTAGATTCCAAATTTAAAATGCACGGTAAACGCCTCTTTTCATAGAGGAACTGGCTGTTTTATAAGATTTCACACCATTTAGTCCAAGTTTTCGCTACTTTAACTATGTATGTCGATGACCTTGTGAAGGCCGCAGGAATCCGCTGGATGACGGGAAGCATAGAACCGGTCGATCGAAGTGGCGGTGCTTAGAGAAGGCCTACTATGTCCAGCAGTGGACGTCTTTCGGCTGAAATGATGATGACGATGGTGTGACGATGTTTGTACTTTTTGAGGCACACATTCATGCGGGTCATGTTCTTAAGACTTTTGCCAATAAAAAAGCAAGTTTTAAAAAGTAAAAGGTCATCAAAAAGTTTTCTTAGCCTTTTGTATGAGACACTTGAACTCTCTGACTAAGTTTCTATTTTTGTCAACTGTCATGCATGAACAGTTCACGTCCTAGTGACTAAAGTTTTATTTATTACTGCCTCGTTGGTCTAGTGGTCGCAAGCGCTACTGCTGAGCATGAGGTCTTGGGTTCGATTCCCGGGTCGGGCAAAGTGTTATTGGGTTTTTCTATCTGGAATTTCTCAGTAGCAGCCCGGAGTCAGAATTTGTGCCCGGTTGATGGCAATAGGCTCGCCCCCTATTACATGGGACTTAAACATAACTGGCGAAATGTGGGTGAACCTACTACAGGTACACCTCTGCCCAACCCTTCGGGGAATCAAGGCGTGATGTTATGTTATGTTATTACTGGTGAACAGCGCTGTGGGCTAAGTTATTTCTGTTTTTCTATTTGTAATATTGCATAATGTAGCCGTTTGATGTAAAATAAAATATAAGCAACGTAAAACACAAGATAATTTATTAATTATGTAGTGTGATAATTTGTAAAAGAGAATAAATAACTTATTAAGTTATCATATTCTTATTATAATTCAATTTGTATCAATTATGAAAAACGTTACTAAGACTAAGGTCAACTTTCTCAATAGCTTTCAAAATCAAATCTTGGATTACGCCTAATTTACACTGTTTTTTTTTTTAATAAATGGAATGTAATTATTTTAAAAACAAAACAAAGGCCAGCCTTTGTAAAACTATTGCGGTTTTAATTAACGAAAATGTTTAAGATCAGTAGGTAAGAGTTTTATTAGACGAGAAAACACATTTGCAAGCTCAAATTGCTAGATTGATACTCGAAATTACGATCGAGTATCAATCGAGATAGTAAATTATAGTAGCTTACAATCAGAGGTGAACAAACGACCTCGGGCAGCAACCGCTGGTTCCCAATCACCACAATACACGGCAGACATCCGCAACCATATTGACAAAATCATGTTTTTCTTGTTTTCAAACAAAAATAACGTTAGATTATCAAGAACGTCGATTCTAAAACCTATAAACAGAACAAAGGATTATGTACTTTATGTGTTAAGTTTGTAAGTTCTAAATTCATTGTTCTGACGCTTTCTTTAAATGACCTCCCTGTTCTACACTAGTTATAGAACCAATTTGACATACTATCATATTTTAATTGAGTTTTAAAAATCGAATTGGATGTGAAATGATTAATGTCGTGTAAAGTGATTTTACGAATCTCGATCCTATGGGTATCTGGCAAGTAGAGTAGGTAACTACACTCGAGAGCAATGAATCCGGGTCACTTAAAGAATCCTAAAAATCTCGGAAACTAAAAATGCTAGGTTAATGCAATAAATTGTATTTAATAGACAATGTAATACTCCTTAAATGAAGGTATTAAAACTTCTTAGTTATTGTAAAGTTATATCATAAAAAAATCAAATTTGAAAAAGGGCCACTTTCGAAGATGGAACTACGAAATTACAGCATTTGGTTTTGCTTTTGTTTGTAATCTGTCATTTATGTGGGTACATAAACCATGTTGATAGTGCTCTATATTCATTATTCAAGCTGAAATTATGTCGCTTACGCCTGAAGAATGCACCAGAATACTTACAATGCTGGAAACCGGCCGGAGTCAGCGCGATACAGCCAGGACTGTCGGTGTGTCGCTGTCAACAGTACAAAGAGTTCTCCGACGTTACGAAGAAACTGGTTCTAACCTACGCAGACCAGGAACGGGCAGAACCAGGTGTACCACAGCACGAGAAGACCGATACTTGGTGAACACCATGCTTCGAAATCGCTTTCTTACAGGAACTGAACTCACAAATCAGTTTCGACGCCTCGGAGGAAGTAACCCAAGTGCATGGACAGTAAGACGTCGGCTTGCTGAATCTAACTTAAAACCCCTTAGACCTGCAAACGGCCCTAAACTGGAGCGTGGGCATCGTATTTCAAGACTAAGATATGCCCAGCGCCACGTAAATTGGAGTATTGAAGATTGGTCAAAGGTTATGTTCTCCGACGAATCAAAATTTATGCTCTACAAGCACGATGGAAGACACAGAGTGTATCGAAGACCAGGGGAAAGATTCAAGCAAGCATGCATCGAAGAAAAAGTAGCCTACGGTGGTGGGTCTGTACTTGTGTGGGCCGGAATTTCTTCTGAAAGTCGCATAGAGCTGGTGATCATAGAAAACGGCTCTTTAACTAGCGAAAGATATGTGGAAGAAATCCTCAATGATCACGTTGGTCCATTTATGGTCAATTTAGGTGAGGATGCTATATTTATGCATGACAATGCCCGACCTCATACAGGTAGGATTGTGAATGACTACCTTCAAGAGATGAACATTACTCGTATGGAGTGGCCAGCGCGCAGCCCGGATATCAACCCGATCGAGCATGCTTGGGACGAGCTAGGCAGATGCGTAAAACAACGAAACCCTCCCCCAATCACGCTTCGTGAGCTCAAAATGGCTCTCACAGAGGAATGGGAGAATATTCCCCAAAATCGTATAAGGAACTTGGTGTACAGCATGCCAAACCGCGTAAACGCAGTAATGGAAGCACGAGGAGGCAATACGAAGTATTAAAATTCAAGAAAATCGTAATAAAGTTCAAAAATTTCATGTTTCCTATTTTTGTTTTAAGGAGAGATCAGCAGTTTTTTTCTTTATGTAATTTTGTGTTAATAAAATGTATGGTGACTCATATTTTTTTTACTTTCATTTAAGGATTATTACATTGTCTATTAAATACAATTTATTGCATTAACCTATCATTTTTAGTTTCCGAGATTTTTAACATTCTTTAAGTGACCCGGATTCATTGCTCTCGAGTGTATACCAAGAGTATAACTTTTGGTAGTGTTTGTATGTGTGTCATCAGATCATCACAATACTTGTTCGCATGGTTTACAATACTGAAAATAAAATATGACTGCGCAGTAAGTGGCGCCGCCGCGCCGTCGTAGTTTTGTTACGAAGTTACTAGAATCACCGAAGAGGTAGGATAAAAGTCACACTAGCTGAGCGTCGTCGGATCGATGCCAGCGTGCCGGCTGTCTTCTGGTATCGGAGATGATGTCAGGGGAGCCGCTGTCGTAGGTACCTCGTCCACGACGAACTGTTGTAATCCGACCTCTTTTTTTTTCCAAAAAGTACGAAAATTCAAAAAACAAAGACACGGACTTTCGTATTAAGCTTCGTTCAGACTAGCGCGACGCGACACCGGCTATTGTTATACCGTGAAGTTTTCTTAGAAATTGTATTGTTCGAGTCGCGTCGCGCCGTCGCGTCGCGCTGGTCTGCACGAGCCTTCAAAATTATTTTTCACTTTGGAGGTACCTAGTGTTTTTTTTTTTGTAAGTGTTGTTTTTTTTTCACTTTTTTGTGGTACCTACCTACCCAACACACATTTGAATACCACTACCTGCTTTGTAAATAACAGTGACAGGAAGTTTTTAAAACATTTATAGGCTAATGGCTAGTAAGCCAGTAAGTAAGTATTCATGTGTATAACAAGTTACCTAATTCACTTAAGGAACTTCCCATCCCCATGTTTAAGAGAAAGCTGACAAGTTGGCTATTAGATAATTGCTTTTATGACATTGGCGAATATATTATGGAATATAGTAAAAATCCAAAATGACATAGACTTAACTTTGACATTTTAAAGTAACGATTACCTAATTATATGAATACTATTTCACATTGGACTTATAAATCACAAATCTTAAAATTAATATTGTACGAGTACTTAGTTAAGACTGACAATTGAATATTTGTACACCATATACTTTGTGGTAGAATGTATAGAACTAACAAAAATATTTTAACACCATACTATGTAAAACTACATTCTTACAAATAAATAAAATTCTAATTCTAATTCTAAGCCAAACAAAATTTTTTTTTTTTAAGACCACCTCGATAGCATACCCTTTCAAACTAAAAAAGGATTTTGCCAATCCTTCTATATTATGACGGAGTTATGCCCGAAAACACATAAAAAAATATATACTCGTAAACATCCAAATTGAGAAAATCCTCCTTTTTTTGAAGTCAGTTGAAAATTGCTCTTTGATAACGACACAATCCTGATGATCCTGAAGCTCGGAACCATTAATACGATAACCACTTCTGGTAAAGGCCGTTTTTTTATAATTTATTATTATTACCTACTGTTTTTATTTCTTGTGCGTGACCCAAATAAATTATTTTTGTTTTTTTTTCTTTCTTTATATTTTTCAAAAGGTCAATTAATTTTTATTTTGCAAACCGCAAAATTATGTTAGATAACTTATTCTTATCACATCCGACGTTAATGATAAAATCGAATAATGTCATATTGGAAATCAAATTAGCATATTTGATTTCCAATATGACATTATTCGATTTTATGGCAAACTTTTATTAACGTCTTTTATTAGAAGAAGAGAAGAACTTTTATTTATCTACAAAGTTTAGATAAACAATTTGGATGAGACATTAATTTGATAAATAGATACATTTAAAGCACGTTAAATTAGAGGAAATTATCGTCAAAATTGCTGAACTTAGCTATAAAAATTGATGACACGGAGATAATTGATTGATAAGTCAAAGACAAATAATTTAGGCAGTGTATAGAGTGCCGTTAGTGGCACTCTATCCCTATCGGATAAAGTGCCGTTAACGGCATACTAGTGACACTGCCTCAGCCCGGCTGAAGTGCCGTCAGATTTCCATTGCCACTGTCACTGAGTCACTGTCACTTGTTATTTTGTTTGATTGTTGAGGTTAGGTCGCTGTAAAACACCACATTTCCAAAACATTACATTCTCGGGTGCTTAAACTGACCCTGGCACTCGCCGGCCGCTGCCGCGGCACCGCTCGGCTCGTGCGTTGTGTGGTCACAGTTCTAACCTAACCTAACCTATCTAAACTTTCAGCCATTTTAATTTGCTACTTCATATTTCGAAAATTCAGTCAATGACTTCTGATATATAATATATTATTTTTTATTTTTTCATTATCAAATTTATAAATTATCTAAAACAAATACGATCAGTCAAAATACAAATACATAAAAATCAACAATCAAACAAAAACAAGTGACAGTGACAATGACAATGCAATGCTTACGGCACTAGCCGGGCCGAGGCAGTGCTACTAGTATGCCGCAGATTGCGGCACTTTATCAATAATTTACCTACATTAATTATATAATTAGGTATATGTGAAGACGATACACCTGGAAAAAGATTACTATAACACAATAGGTAAAAAGAAGCAATGACGTGATAGATACATGCTGCTCACATATTTACAAACATTGTAGAAGTATACGATATTCCTGAAATTTTAACAAGTAATTCTAATGAGCCAGTGTGTGAGTTCAAGTAATCACAGAATGTAAAAACAATATTATAAAAAAATATAAATTATATAAGTAATTAAATTAGCAACCAGATTGATTTTGTCTAGTCTAGAGTCTAAATTTTCCTATGGAGCAGGACCAACATGTTTCCAAGCACTCTTATCTTGGATATAATCCTCTAATTTGTAACTGTGCTTGTTTACAAAGTGTACTTTTAATGTGCGTTTAAAATTTTCTTTCATTTAATTGCAATATATCACAAGGTATTTTGTTGTAACATTTAACACAGTACCCCATAAAATTATGTCTATTACTTATTTTATTAAAAAGATGTAGATTTTTTCTTACATACCTACATAATATTTTCATAAATGAATTGGCAAGGTATCGTCATATTAATCTTATTAATAAGATTAACTAACTACTATTTATTTATAACTATTTAATTAAATACTGCCTCGTTGGTCTAGTGGTCGCAAGCGCTAATGCTGAGCATGAGGTCCTGCATTCGATTCCCAGGTCGGGCAAAGTGTTATTGGGTTTTTCTATCTGGAATTTCTCAGTAGCAGCGCGGAGTCTGGATTTGTGCCCGGTTGATGGCAATAGGCTCGCCCCATATTACATGGGACTTAAACATATTTGGCGAAATGTGGGTGTACCTACTACAGGTACACCTCTGCCCAACCCTCCGGGGAAACAAGGCGTGATGTTATGTTATGTTATTAAATAGTTTCTTGAGAGATTCGCGACGACGACGTAGATTATAAATGGCTCTGAATGGCTCTAAGATAATAGCCACTTTAAATTAATTTGTAGTGATTCGGCTTTGATAAGAGTACCTAGATAAGTATATTTAACTTATCAGAAATAGACGTGATGCTTATAGGGAGTCTGTTGCGCAACTTTTTGTTCCCAACATAAAATAAACCCTGATGAGTTTCAGGGTTCGATTCCCAGGTCGGACAAAGTGTTATTGGGTTTTCCATTAAGAATTTCTCAGTAGCAACACTAGCAACCCGGTGTCTAGTTTTTTTGCCCGGTTAATGGCAATAGGCTCTTCCCCTATTACATGGGCCTTAAACGAAATGGGGGTATACCTTCCATAGCACATCAAGCTACATTTCCAGTTTATGCTGATCTCACATTGTATAGGATTTTCGCACAATGCGATAATATACCTAGTCTTGCCATAAATATTGTCACGAAGATTTTTTTTTAATTTAATGCACATAATATTTATTACTTTTACAGTGTGTTAGTTTGATACATAAATATAAAACAATTTAAAATATAAAAAGCTTATTCGAAGTGGTCTCCATTGGCTGCAATACAGTCCTCTAAACGTTGAGGCCAGTTATCAATAGAAGCACGCACTCTTTCCATGGGAAAATTCTTCACTGCCAATCGTATGGATTGTTTTAGGGACTCCAAATTATCATGGCGTTTAGAGCAAGCCGTACCTACTCTCTAAAACTGACCATAAATCATAATCCAGCGGATTAAGATCGGGACCGGACTTCACTAGACGACGGCCAGTCTTCAGCTCTGATGAAGTCCGAAACGTTCACTTCCAACCAAGACTGCGTGGACCGAGCTTTATGACCCGGCGCCGAGTCTTGTTGGAAGGACCATACTTGGTTATTGAATATGGTGTTGTTAAGGGGCTTAACTACCTTCTCAAGAATGGTATCTTGATACACTTGTGCCGATGTTTTGATACCTTTTTCACAAAAATATGGCTCTGTCACTCCTTCATAGCTAACACCCCACCAAACCATCACTGAAGTCGGATAATGCCCACGTTGCACTCTGCCGACTAATTGGGAAGCTTCCTTAGAGCTTTGAGCATAAATACGGTCATTTTGTTTGTTAAAATGTTGCTCAATTGTAAAGATTTTCTCATCCGTAAACAAAAAAAATCTGTGACCTCCCTTTGCATACCGCTTCAGTAGTTATTTCGATTTTACCACCCTATTCTTTTTTAAATTATCAGTTAAAAAATGACCAGTGCGTGACTCTTATAGGCTGCAAGTCCTAAGTCATCTTTTAAAATACGCGACATGGTTCTGGGTGCTATCTTCATCTCCCGAGATAAAATCTTTTGCCTTTGGACAGGATTTCTTCGAATTCTTTTCCTTACTGCTTTGACCACCTTTTTCGTACGAACACTACGTGGACGGCCAGATCTTTTTCTGTCACAAACAGAGGAGGTTTCATTGTACCTATTAATAGCCCGGTACACAAACATTTGACTAATACCAAACGTATGGAGAGTTTTAAAAATTACAGTAGGCGGACGCTGATGAACTTAAGCATTATCCTTTAGTCATATACATTCATGGAGAGCGGCATTTCGTCAGACCCGCTATCACTTAATATGGGTATTCCCAGATAAACTGGGACACCCATGGAGAGATGGGGATTTCAACAGTCTGTGTGGGTATTCCTTTGTATCATTACAGCATAATTATGTCAATTGGCTCCATACCAACTTTGTGTAATGCAATCACAGTGATTCGGTTCTCTTTATCACCCCACTCCATTTTAATATCGCAAAATATTGTACAATGTATTGGCGCCAAAATTAGAAAACTCAATGAACAATCGTATAAATATGACAGAATCCAAATTCAAATGTAATATCTTTCTTATTTTTAATTGTAACAGTATTTATGGCCAGACTAAGTATAATAATAATGAAATTCTTTATTTATCCAAATAATACACACATACACAGTTCAAAGGAAAGTGGCAGAAATACAATGAGCATAATAATATAGCTTTGAGCACAAAATATTTAAGTCTACAAAAATAGTCTATGTATACAAAATAATAATGAACCCTGTCTCTTAATCTAGGAGGCCAGTATCTTAAGAGACAGTGCGGTCAGCTTATACTGGAAATGTATAGCTTGATGTGTAGCCGTGTGTATGTAGGTAGGGTAAGTAGGTATGTTAGGTAGGTAGGGTAGGTAGGTAGGTAGATAAGTAGGTGCGTCAAAGTTAAGTGCTTAGTGCTACCCGTGCGAAGCCGGGGCGGGCAGCTAGTCAGTTATAACTCTCACAATATAGCTTCATATAATTTTATTTTATAATAAGTTTATTTCTCTAACTTTTGATATTCTTAGTCTTCAAAATAGATCTCCTAAAAGTTTTTATTAGTGCGCAATAAAATCTTGCTTGCAATTTTTACGAGATACTGAAATTTTAGACTATTTTATTTTATCGTTAATGAAGTAAATATGATTTACGACCCCAAAGGTTAATTGCTTTGAACCTAAGTATATCAAATGTCAAACTAATAGAAGATGAAAGATCTGAATGATCTTTTAACCTCAAATAGGAATATTATAAATGTTATGGGCGATATAAAATCCTGTGAATACGGTACCGTACCGAAAATGTTTAATATAAGTAGGTATGTAAGTATATCGTATTTATTCAGACATGGTCTGTCATATCACCCATGTCCCGCTTGCTAGAGAGTCCTAAGGGATCTGACGCACTTGATGCCACGACCACGACCGGAACGGCCAACTAGCCGCACACCATATAATACCACTAGACGGCCACGGCAACTTATGACATTTCACATAGAAAATACATGGACAATAATAATATAGGGTGGCGAACTTTCCTTCTTCTCTTTTTCTCCACGCGTTATAAACCCATTGCCTTCTTCTCACAAATTTCTTCGTTTTCATCTAATATTAAAGCAATCGCTGCTCACTGTGATCTTGAATATCGAGGCATTTTACAGGCATGTGAAACTGCTGCAGGGTACCTACTAAAACCACTGGCACGCTTCATGTCGGTATTGACATGTGAATAGCACGTCACGGAACTGTACGGTACGGAACTGTACGGTAGGTACGGAACTGTCGGTCACGTGTCGGCTCTGTTGTGTGCGGATAAACCTTTATCTGCCCGTTTGACGATAATATAAAAAAAAACGCCACTAATGGCAACTACTTAACACTAGCACTAGATGGCACTAGTGGCAATTAATATGGTCACCTGTAAAAGAATAAAGCTCTCCTTTTAAAACATGCCTCCTCTCCTTCCAGCGATGCACATCAACTAAGCCATGGGTCAGTCGGAGCAGACGCGGAACACACGAGCGAGCCCGCGGGCGCATCGCTCGCCGGACCTGCCCCCGCTGCCGCCGCAGATACAGCCCTGCAGCGGCTTCCTCGGCAACGTGAGTACTTGCCTTTATGTCAGACAATTTGTGATTGGTTCCTGAAAAAGACGGAAAAGCGATTACATTGTCATTGTTAACGATTAGTTTGTAATTAGTTTAGTTCCTGAAAAATACGGTAGCGTTATAAATTTTTCTGCTTATTTCTGGTTCACCTTTTTTTTTTTTTTTTTTTTTGGGTGGAAAATCATCAAATGACGTCTCCCGCTCTGGGTGGAGCGGGAGGGCGTGTCAGACTCTTACTGACTAAAACCCACCCGTGTTCCTTCTCTTGCCTGTGCAATGCCAGGGGGCCACGGTATCCCTTTCGGACTTTCCCGCAACCCCGGCAGGCAATGGTCTCATCGGACCCCTTCATTCGCTGACATCTCTTTGAGGCGCGCGTGGAACACAACGCGCCGTCGACCCAGGCTTGGTCCTTACCGGACTGGTCACCTGGGGTTTGGATTTGCCAATGTGTTCATCTTTAAGGAACAATTTTTTTTTAACTGATCTTTTAGGAGTCTAATTTGATTTTTCAGTGAGCTATTTTAATTTGTCTTCAGACCTTTCAGGAAGTTTCAGCATGTGACTATGAATTTTGATTTCGAAAGAAGTTAAATGCTTTCAAAAGTTAGCTATGTACCTATAAATAAAAGTAATTTTTCCGTGCCCATAGTCGTGACGGAAAAGCCTGTACTTAAAAATCCATTAAACATAAACTGTTCATAACAATATACTCAAGTAAAACCGCTAAGCTCTGAACACACTATTATACTGAATACAATAAATAAACCAACTTAAGTACCCACTTAACGTTTGCATTAAATAAACCAAAACGCACGCATTTCCTTACCATTTATCATAACACCGATTGTTACGAAAGCGGTACGCTACAAATCCGTAGCGACAATGCGCCTGCGCCGCGTCGCTCGCGTCGTTCCGTTTCACACGCGCTTTGCGCCCATTAGCATAAAATTAAGCAAGAGCGGACCATCCGTCTTACTTTACCGACTTTCCTCGATATCAGCCGGTTTAAAAGCTTTAACGGTATCGGGATGAAAGTGATGCGTAAATCAAAACGTAGCTACTCGGCCTTGTCGCTTTCAGTGTGCGTAAGCGCATGATGTATGGTCACCGACAATTTATCGTGTTGTCGTGTTGGAAATTATGTGGAAATTGAACTAGTTATCAGATGATATATTGGTGTTAAGTGTAGGGTACTTTTTGCTTGGTAACTAAAGTACCTGTTTTTGATTTAATTTCTGGTTTTACGTTTTTAAACTCGTACTTTTAAGTTTCGGTACTATCAAGAAGAAAGAGGTGCAATGCTTGTAACTTACGTTTATTTATAACATGACAAATACTTACTTATTTATTTATTTATTTTATTTTAGGAAAGCTTACAGTCTAATAACTATAATTATAACAATAATTTATATCTAATTTGCTAATTACAAGCTTCCACAGATAACTACAAAAATAAATTCCTCATCGTTACTTCCAAAATTACAATATAAAACTACCAACTTTTAACACAACAAAACAAAACAAACTAACTTGATACTGTAGTACAATAAAACTTACTTAATTACAATAAAACTACTTAAACTATAATAAGGATTAATGTGCTAGCAGGTGCCTCCTACTCCTGTTCAAAAAATGTTTTTACGTTTTGATAAAGTTTGTAATGTCACAGCTTTTTTTTTTTGAGTGAAAGTACCCAGAAATTTTTACATTTGGTAATAGAGACTAGTCCGCGTCCCCACCCAACTGTCCTTTCTTTAGTATTGTTTGTCGAGTTGTTTAGCTCCTTAAGTTCTGAGTTGAGCTACACGATTATGTACTGACAAATGGTTGCACTGCTGACTGGATACACTAATCTACATGGTCCTCATATGGCCTGAACTTTAAAAGAAACTTTGACCCTTGAGTTTGATTCGTCTTTTCTTCTCAGGAATAGTCAGATAGGAAATTTCGACTAGCTTTTTTTAACTATGTTTTGTAAAAGTGATTGCGATATCCTATTGACAGAATAAACTAAAGAAAGAGAGAGGATATCACAAATTAAACTAAAACACACTCATTTAAACATAAATAATAAAAAAACAATTAAAATAAAAACAAAGTAAAATTAAAATAAAAGTAGAAAGTCCTGTTCGAGGCCAAAAGTTAACCATTAAACGGTTTATGAGCTGTATTAAAACCAAACTTAAAATGTCAGATTATTTAGAAGATAAAAAAGCTTGGGATTGAGTTGCTCGCTCTGCTTAGCCTTGAGGTAAAACCATAAAACTTGATATTTTAATTATCATGTAAAGTCATCAAAATATACCAGTTTTATATTATACACATTGATATTGTTAAAAAATATATACAAAATGACAAGCTTATTTTGTAAAGTATTATATTATTTTTACTATTGTGAATGTGAGGACTATGTGAATACTTTTAATGATCGTCTGGCAGTTTGAGCAGTTGATGCGGCCAACCCAAATGTCCTTTCTTTGGTATTGTTCGTCGAGTCGTTGAGCTCCTTAAGTTCTGCGTTGAGCTACACGATTACCTACTGACAAATGCTTGCACTGACTGGACTGGATTTGAGTGGACCTACTCGTATTCCACTCAAATCTGTGTGGTTCTTTACTCAAAAGACCATTTCAGACACTAATCTACATGGTCCTCATATGGTCTGACCAAGATTATGTCTGGTCTGGACTTTAAAAGAGACTTTGACCCTGGACGTTGTTTCGCCTGATAGGAAATGTCGACTCCATCTAGTTTTTTCTTCTTAATATAACGTGTGAAAGTGATTACTATGTCCTATTTACAAAATAAACAATTTCATTTAATTCCAGTTCAAATTACAGACTCAAGCACTTCTTTTTAGGGTTCCGTAGCCAATTGGCATAAAACGGAACCCTTATGGATTCGTCATGTCTGTCTGTCTGCCTGTCTGTCTGTCCGTATGTCACAGCCACTTTTTTTCCGAAACTATAAGAACTATACTGTTGAAACTTGGTAAATAGATGTATTCTGTGAACCGCATTAAGATTTTCACACAAAGATAGAAAAAAACAATAAATTTTGTTTTGGTATCTATGGATAGGTCTTCAAAAATGATATTGAGGTTTCTAATATCATTTTTTTTCTAAACTGAATAGTTTGCGCGAGAGACACTTCCAAAGTGGTAAAAAGTGTGTGTGTCCCTGTAACTTCTAAAATAAGAGAATGATAAAACTAAAAAAAATATATGATGTACCATGTAAACTTCCACCGAAAATTGGTTTGCACCAGATCTAGTAAGTAGTTTATTTTTTTATACGTCATAAATTGCTTGCTGCTACGGAACCCTTCATGGGCGAGTCCGACTCGCACTTAGCCGCTTTTTTTCTGCTAACGTAACAAAATAAAACAAAACACCATCTTATTATCAGAACTTCGCTCATAAACTCATAATAGGGCATCACTATAAGGCTCTAAGCCTCGGATAAGCCCCCATGGTTGTTACAAGTCCCTATTTATGATGACGAGGGCCTCGGGCCCCATGTAACAGATTATACAAAGCAATCTCCTGCAGACATAAATTGCTTGGGTTACCTTCAATGAACTTGTAGCTCTTATTAGGAACGGTAAGTAGGTTCGCCATGAAGAAATGCTTTGAAGGAAATGGTGGTTCAAACGGTACTTGTTGGAAGGGTTTGATTTTCTTTTGTTTTTCAATAGACGTTCGGAAGCACCCCCGATTAGACCCGACCACACGCACCCCCGCCGGCTCAGTAGTGGGTCCCATTGGACCCCAGAATTACGATATACGACACCCTAAATTGATTATGTAAATATTTATTATGGTATCAAATCTTATGAACGTGCGTTAATTAAGAGAGTCGGATAAAAAACTCATTTGGTAACGCCATTCAATATTTCATATTTAGCGTGCGAGTACTTATATTAATTTACGTTTATAAAATTTTATTACATGTTTGACAGCTGACCTTGATTCATCATCATTATTACTGCCGAAAGACGTGCACTGCTACACCTAAGCTTCCCCAACAACGCGATGCAATTATGTGCTTCTCGCTTCTAGCGGATTTCCGTGTGATTAGATAATCTTGTCCTAATTTTTAATATCTTGATGACCCACTAGATCTACTTGACGATATTTTAATGGCAGACCTGGGCTTTATGCGGCGAATGACAGAACTCAACATATATTCTTGGTGTCTTAAGACTTATTGAGATGGATCCGTAGTTGTAGACCGCGAAATTCAATCATTAGAATCATTAATACATCTCTTTAAGTTAGATTTGTTTCATAATATCATGACATTTGAGAACCAATCTAACTTAAGCGATGTAATAATGATTCTAATTTTGTAAATACATATTTTTTATGGTTGTGAATCACATTTTGATCAAGATGGAACAACCACGGCCTGCAAATTGCAAAACACGTAAAGAAAATTGTTTTTTGCGGGAAACCACTGCGGATCCTCCATAAACACATTCTCATTTATCATCTATTTACGGTTATGCATAGAAATTACAAGCATTATGTCCAACTGTATCCATTTTTCTTGCCACCCTACTCCTGACAGTGACCGTAGGGCATATGAACATAAACAAAGAGTGAGTGGCGGGTAGGTATCTAGGTAACTATACAGTATACGTAGTGCACCTACTTACAGCTTAGATGTAAAATACTCAGAAGCAGTGCTAGTGTGAAGACACCTGATACTTGTGTTCTCTTTTACCTTTCCTGGATTTACTCAATATTCACACACTGTACCTATTTATTAACATTTATCTATACACGGCTTGATTTCCGTACGTATTTTTCGGGTGACCTCTGAAAATCAGCGCTGTGCTGTGGGTCACATAGCATAGTATTATGCTGAGTGGAAGCCTTCTTGTCACATTCATGAGGTTCTACTGCCGCATATTTCTGTTATGTTTATATTGTTGTTTTTTTGTATGCACGTGTTTCTGTGACAAAGAAACCAATTTTTATTTCTTTCTTCTTTCTTACGTCGGGGTAAACTTAGTAAGCACTTGCCGTTTCGCTTGCGTTCTTTATGCTAAGTACATTCAGGTAAATTTATTGTTTTTCAAATTGACTACCAACTTCTTTTGTCCGTATATTCAAATCACAACTTATTCCTTGACAATTGTATTTACAATTAATTTTCCTGACTGTAAATACCTAATCGTGAAAAAAAAATACAAACGCTGCTTAGGGTGTTATAACACTTAAGTTTTGCGCACTTACTACATACTATAGGTGCGCTGGGGAAGGTGTGATTAAGTTCTTCTGTCGAGTCTATCCGTCTACAGGCGATGTAAATGTGAAGAGTTGTCAAGATTGGCCATTGTGAACGAAGAATCGGAGCTGCATCGTAACAATCCTTTATGTGTGGAAAATCGTAGTCATTTATGATTAGTCTGTCAGTCTGGCTTCTGAAGTGGTGAAAATGCTATTATCGATGTGCGTACTGACCTCTAAATTTGTGTCTTCTTTTATACATAAACATAACATCACGCCTTGTTTCCCCGAAGGGTTGTGCAGAGGAGTACTAATAGTACACCCACATTTCGCCAGTTATGTTTAAGTCCCATGTAATAGGGGGCGAGCCTATTGCCATCAACCAGACTCCGGGCTGCTACTGAGAAATTCCAGAAAGAAAAACCCAATGACAATTTGCCCAACCTGGGAATCGAACCCAGGACCTCTTGTTCAGCAGTAGCGCTTTCGACCACTAGATCAACGAGGCAGTCACTGGTGCCGATTCTTTTGTCACAAATGCGTCTAAACTAGACTAAAAATCACCAAAATTTAGTTTACTCCTGTCAAACGATGATTTCCCATTCTGAAATAGACTAAAGTGGCACAACTTAACTATATTTTAGTTTGACAGCACTAAGATTGTACTGAGATTTTAATTTAGTGAAAATGACAATTTTACTATTCTGAATATAACGTTTTTCACCTAGAATTTTAATTTTCTAACTAATTCTGACCATTTTTAATCGCCACTGAAAATGGTGTGGAATATTATTAGTTGTCATGAACTAAAATTCACACTCAACATCTCGACTTTTCTTTTGCTTATATCTCGAAAATGGTGTGTCATATCATGAATAATGAAAATTTCGACCCCCTTTATGAAACCCTTAACCCTATAACCCTAATCCTCAACACGTAGGTAATATTTTTTTTATTTTCCATACAAAAAGTGAAAAATTCCATATAAAACGCGTCGAGGCAGCCCCCACTGCGCGCCTCCGGCTCTAAAAAAAATCACGGGGTAGGGCAAACAAGTATGTACCACGTGGAGTCGCAATTGTCAAATTCGATTTAGTTGTGTCAAAATATTTTTTAAATTTAGAGACTTTTCTACAGAATAGCGTTAAGATTCTCATAGCAAAAAGTAAGGAATTTTAGTGATAGTTTAGTTAGTTTAGTCCGGTGTACAAGAGAATCGGCACCAATGTCTTTTATACATATTATTATATTGACTGAATTCTTTCCATAGATTAATCTCACAATCTGGCAAAATTAAACTCACTGCAGATCTTTAATGAGGTTTTAATACTGGCACGGATGCATAGTTCGCTCTATTTATATGTTATTAACTTAGCTCCCCATGCATTACGCTCATTTGCCTGCAGCGATTGAAAGAAATACGATAATAATGCTTTGATATCTTGATGTTACACATATATGAATATTTATAGCTTCCGTTTATACCAAGTCTGTTTGGTGCTTATAGTGCCGACTGCATAAATCAATTTGACGTAGATTATTTTTATTAAGCACCAATTAGTGCCATAAAATTTAATATTTAATTTGGATTAATTAATACTAAATGATATAAAATAAATTAGTCTTAATGCAGAATAACTAAGTATCCAATGTTTTGCATATAAAATACCTATGACTTTTATTATTTCAAAGTCGAAAGTCAAAGTCAAATAATTTATTTCAATTAGGCACAAAAAAGGCCCTTATGAACGTCAACATTTACAAAATAATAATATAATAATTGATTCTAGTCGCCCATTCCAAAAGGTCGTTTTCGTATGGAGAAGAATGCGCAAGAAACTCCACCGTTACCTACTCTTTTAAAATATTTTCACAATATCTTGTATACATTAATTATATAATTATATGTGAAGACGATGCACCTAGAATAAGATTACTATACCACGATAGATAAAAAGAATGAAAATGAAGGAATGACATAAATTAATTATGTGATAGATGCATGGTGCTCACATATTTACAAACATTGTAAAATTATACGATATTCTTAACATTTTAACAAGTACTACTAATAACAAGCCAGTGTGTGAGTTCAAGTAATCACAGAATATAAAAATTAATGTTTAAAAAAATAATATTTCAATCTACTTTTCAGACTTAGTTTATATTGCATGATAGTTATTGTAATTTTAGGAGTTAGTAAACAAAGCATGTTTGCACATCAAAAATGCCAAAATTCTTTTCAAAGTCTCGGTCTACTTACCTGGCTATTTCAAGAGCGGTAACAGCCTGTATTTTAACATCAAAATACAACAACTTGATGTTACAACTGACAAAAACATAGCTATTAACTAATCCTTCAAATACCCCATTCTATTGTTATACATTAAACCATACAATTGTGCTTCTCATAACGACATTACTTAATCGTGGTTGCGCATAAGGAGGCATTGCGTCTGCGCCGCTAATTGGCCACTATATCACCGTTACTCGACTCTTGCGTCCATTCGCGATGCACCCGGCGTGACCGACATCCAAAACGCCTAAATGTTTATTTTTGTAGTCATTAATTTTCTTAACTTTCTACTTGTAGCGACCTTTATCAGTTTTTAAATGTAAACAAATCGGCGGTTTTTTCCGATTCATGAAGCAATAAAAAGTTTATATAATCTTGTGTCTCAACCCCAAAGACAGATATGGATCACAAGGGTTCAACGATCGAGGAAGATAGCTGTAGCATTTCAATATACTCCAAGAACCATTCATGATTTTAAGGACGTTTTTATTACGGCTTCATTCATACTCATCCCTATTTCGAACTCGCTCATTCAAGGGTACAATTTGTCGGGAATGTGCTACGATTTAAAAAATAAACTCACAATAAATATACCTACTCTTCTTCTTACGGTTTTTTTCAGCATCAGCACCCTAATTGGAAAGAAAGAAAAATAGGTTTGTTTGTCACAGAAACACGTGCATACAAAAAAACAACACTAAAACATAACAGAAATATTTGCATAAAATTTTTGTTTTTTTATTTTTTTTATTTATTCGTATTTTTTTTATTTTTTTTTATTAATTTATCTGTATTGTTTTTTTTTATTTTTATTACATAACACATTTTCAATTACAATCCGAGGGAGGAAAAATCGTTTGTTCAACAACGTAAATAATTCATTGAACAAGGCTGAGCTGTCAAAATGAAAGAAACTGCGAGAAATTGCCATTTTATGTGCGCTACGCAATTACCCGCTGGTTCTTTAAGGGGGATGCGATAAGGCAGTCCGCCAATTCAAATTTTCTTACGTTTTCTGCAATTCGCAGGTCAGTGTCAATTCAATTAATTTTTTTTTTTTGTGGATCATAGGTAGGTACAATACAGTTCTTAAATAGTTAGAGATTTTGGTCCCGCCCGTAGGGCATACAATAATTACATATAAATAAGCTATTCAATAAAGTTAACGTAAAATTATTACGAATTAAATTAAAAATAAAATAAAAGATACAGTCAAACATAACAAATTAAGAGATAGGTAGGTACGTGTCAAATTATACACAATAAAATTTAAAAAAAAAGATAAAATTAATCATAACAAATTGAAATGTCAACTTTAAAAGTCATACATATAATTGTCAGGTGGTATGTTAATTAAAATATGATTCGCGAACGTAACAAATGTTTATTTACAGAATTGTAATCATTAGAATCAGCAATACAATAATCCTCAAGTGTCATGATTTCATGAAATAGTCATTCAATAGGATCACATGAACTTAGAGAGTTGTATTGATGATTTTTATTATTATAATTATACAGGGTGTTTGGCGCATGGACCGACACAATTTTTTCAGGGATTTGGGAGGTCATTAGCTAGGTTCTAGCTAAGTTCAAAATAGCTTTTAGTTTTTTTTATAATTAATTTAGAAGTTGTAAAATTTCATTCATTAAATACAAAAATTAACTTTGGAAGCTTGTAAGGAATTTTCTTGAAACCAGTTGTATAAAACAAAGATGTTTTTAGATTTAAAGGACTTTGGAGAATGCAACAAAATTTGTTTTGTGCCACTACACCCACAAACAAAAAAGTTATTTCAAATTAAAGGACACATTTTGGGATTTTTTTTCATTTTAAAAAAATAATCATATGTAACCAACCGTGACATTTGGGACAAAGGGTGTATGGGTAGAACCTAGCTAATGACCTCCCAAATCCCTGAAAAAATTGTGTCGGTCCATGCGCCAAACACCCTATAAATAAACATTTGTTACGGCCGCGAATCATATTTAGATAAACTACATACGACCTGATTCTGTCCAGCAAATTGCAAAAAACATAAGAAAATTTTAATTTCGCGGGCCACCTTGACGCTTTCGCCTTAAACAATGGCTACTAAGAAAAATAACCTTAAATTTATTTTTACTGTGCCTCCATTTTCCATACAAGGTTGCATACAATAGCTTAGTATATGTTGTTACTCTCGTATTGTCAATTTTTAGTGTGCCTCCCCTTCTTTGTTCCTCCTCAATGTTAAAGGCTATGAAAGGGCATTATGGCCTGTAATATCGGAAGACAATGAAGGGCACTGCACGGCTGACCTCTCGACAAGCAAGATTATACTTATTTGCCTTTTATTTTATAGAAAACGGTTCGAGAGCCAGGATGTTGGAGCAACAAGAAATATGCGAGTATCTACGTTGTACCTTTTTGCGCAAATCGGCCGGATGTATTAACATTAGCCCTTTTTATGATGGATTATCTGTGCAATTTAGACTTAGAAGCCTGAGTAAGAGCGGTCAAGTTTTATAATTTACACGATTTGCAATAAGAGTAATGATTTTGTAGCTTAGGTACCGTAGACCGGGGTTACTTTGATCAATATTAAACTTTGAAGGTTCATATCTTTTAAATTTGTGGGTGTAAAAAAATACTAAATAAATCTAGTGATCGGTTTTTTTATTACTCTCGATTCCTGTAATAATAAGTGAAAAAAGTTGGCTTGATTTTGAGAAAAAAAAATTAAACTGCCTTATCAAACTTATACGTAGGATGGGGTTACTTTGATACCCCTTATTTTATTGCGTAATTACAAAGTAATTATTGCGTAATTGCAAAGTAATTACGCAATTAAATAAACCCAATTACAATGCCAATACAATTTAAATATAATTACCCAATTATAATGCCAATACAATTTAAAAAATAAAAATCTATCAACGAGAAAAATAAATATTGTCGCATGGGGTAACTTTGATCTAACAATTGATTTGATTGTTTGAATGACAATATATTTACCTTTTTCAATTAAAATGATTGGTGGATTCCAAGCGTGTCCTCAGGAAAGGATTAAACAGTTGTTCAGTGTTCATAACTCAGAAAAAAAACTACCTAATTGCGTTTCGTTTTAAGTAATTCACGATTTTATATGAAATGGAAGTTTCTATCAAAGTTACCCCGCGATTCAAAGTAACCCCGGTTTACCGGTACCTATATTTTTCTAGTGATTCGCCTCTTCTTCGCACGGTTTCACTACTTGAAAAAAACAAAGAGATTGCTGTATTATATGTAACTTTAATATTTATGTTTTATACACATACATACCTTTCTGGAATAAATTCTCTAAATGATGGTGAAAACCTCATCAAAATACGTTGCGTAGTTTGGAAGAACAACGCAGTTACACAGAAAACCAACTTTATGGACAGATGTATCTATCTAAATATGATATGTAGAAGTGTATATCTGTCTTAAAAGTTACACTGATCCCTGGACTTAATGATAATAATCTTCGTTTGTTTGAAAATAAATCTAAACCTTTGAATACAAGTCTCAGAGCCTTAAACCTCTCTCTATTTGCTCTTCTCTGAGTGGCAGCAGTAAATCAAGTTGTTTGTTTGCAATATTGAACCGTTAAACTGTATCTGTAGTTCAGGAAAGCTTTCGTTCCACTTTGTTCGTTTGTGGAGCGGGGGGAGCGGGGCGTGACAATAATTCACGACTACGACATGCGCGTGGGCAGTTGATGGTCGCTACTTTGTAGTCTGTCAGCCATGAAGGGCCACAGACTAGACTAAACGTGACTGCTGATGACACTATTTAGACTGAAGTAGATAGACTCCATACATGGAGGCTAGTTATTTATTAGCTGGGCTAATAAAGAAACTAAGAAATGTGCCATAAATACCCAAAAATTTCAAAACTTATACAATTACTAATTTGGCAGAATTAAGTACTTGGATCTCAATCTTGATTTCAACCTCTAAAACCTTTCATACCTTGAAAATACAGACTTTTTTTGGAAAAACGCTTAAGAAAAATGTTGAACGTTTGTAAACTTGACTCCTGTCCATAGTAACGATAGGTACGTCTGGATTTGTCTGGACATGTCCGGCTTTTTGGCCCCTGTTCGGACTTTGTCCGGCCTTGTAGATTGTCCAGACGTTTTAAATGTGTACTGTAAAAAAGAAAGATTAAAAAGTAAAATGACTTAATGACGTAGATTTCTTTGCTTTTTGACTTTTTGTTAGGACTTTCAAATTTCGAAACGTTAACCCTAGTCCCGTCTGTGTCTGCCTATTTGAACTTTGACAAAATGTATTAAATCATTTGGTTCGAAGTGGCCCTGCGCCCCAAAATATTATAATTGGAGTTTACACTTGCACCTAGGTATGTGCCTCTTGCACCTAAAACCAGTCACCGTTTTATGTTTCATAGAAATACGGAGCTTAAATTTAACTATGGGTAGAAGAAGGCTCTCTAACAATGTAATTTCAACTACGAACGCTGAAGGATTTGATGTTAGAAGGAGCTGGCACCTTTTTGATTATAGTGAAATTTCTCCAACGCCTTAGCTCGTTTATAGTTTTATCCTACCTACTGTTCAAAACTTCTGCAATGGGATTAAATCCGTTAGTCTTGTTTCATATTTAGTTTTTAGCACCCATTAAACAATTGAAGGTCTTCATAAAAAATATTAGCAAAAACGGATATTATGGGTACCCTAGTCGGTCATTATTCCATACAAACATAGTATGGTAATTACTCGTCTGTGTGACGGTGTATCTAGGTTCAAAACAAAAGATTATATCAATTTTTCTTGTCAATATCTAGCCTTGTATGCAAGCAGAATTGGAAAAAAAATCTGGTTTGGAAGTTATGAGCGCCGAAACTTCTATATTTCAACACTAATTTTAGCTCGTCTTTGGGCGTCAATAAATAACTTAAGTATTAAAAAAATTACAATATAGAAACCGTACAGGGATAGATGATTTATTCAAAAGTTACATGAGTTTTGCAAGTAGTCGATTTAGCTTCTCAGCAAGATTACGTTTCTGTCCATGATGAAGTATCGTAAAGCCTCTTTAAATACAATAGGTAGGTACTCCATTTCCCATAGTCTGTGCATCCCAAAGGGCCCGTTACTATCTCAGCCTCTATCTCTACATTGGACCACACACACAAGAGATCTAACAGTAACTCTTCAATAGGAACTGATACCATCCAGGTATTAATTAAGCGGAGCCGGGAGGGTCGAGGAGTTGTGAGGGGCAGGGGGGTATATGCAAATCTCCAATTAGTACCTATCCACCAGAGCAGCCATCCATCAATGTCGATCATTTGTTGCTTTTCTGTCATAGACTAGGGTTGTGGGTTATTTTTTTAGTGTATAGTATGTGAATGTTTTTGGAGGAAAGCAGTTATATTATTTAGTTAATTTAGTATTTGAGGCTTTATAATTCAGAAAAATGCTATTTGCAGGATTCTCTGTCAAAGCCTGGCTTAATTCCGATAAAAGGCGGTAATTCCACTCTGTTGCCATAGGATCTTCGTCACTGGACGAAGTTCTTCTGGAAAAATCGCTGGATAGCCTGAAGCCCGCCGAGGCAATGAGCCAGGCACCTCTGACTTTTCGGATTCAAGTGCGTTTTGTAAAATTATCACTTGCTTAAAAAAGTGTGAAGGAAAACATCGTGACGAAACCGGCATGCCTGAGAGATATTTCTCGACGGCATGTGAAACCAAGTCAGAGGACCATGGGCGGCATTAAAACTCTGACACCAGGTTAGTCACTAACCACAAAAAGAAGGACAAGCCTGAAGAGCAGGCCGTTCCTGCAGTTTTTCACTAAGCATTTTTGAAGACCCTGTGATATATCCTATTGGGCCCTTAGATGGTATAGCAGCTAGTCACGCTCAATCAACTACCAATGTAAATCGGAAATGTATTTCACCGAAAAGTGGGTAACTAAAAATAAAATTCGCTTCAACCCTGTGAGATGCGCATACGCCTATCGTCTGCCACCACTTGTCAATCCCGCGTCCATGTGACGTCTTTAAAGCGTTGATTTCCAACGTTTGCAACTCATTGTGCGGACTGCGGACGGGTTCCATACGTTTTTACTTTTTATTACTGTGTGCGCATCAATGTGAGTTTTGCAACTTTAATTGGCAGTGGTAGGGTTAAATCCGACTTGCTTTTTTTTTGTTTTTGTAATGCTTACAATACAATGTAAAATTATGCGCCTTGTGACTTGATTTATTACTTTTTGCAGCGGTTTTTTAATGTATATTTAAATGCTTTGCTTATTTTTTATGTTGGTTCAACTTTAAAATTCTTTTGTCAGGCTTTACGTTATTCGCAATTTTTTAATTTAATTTATTTCATTAAGGGAGAGATATAAACTTTTTACGGAAACTTTTTGGTTAAAAACAAATGAAAGCAAGCGAGAAGGAAAAACTTAAACTCAGGACTATTTTTTTTGTATTTATTCCAAAATCAAAATACTGAAATCAAAATGGCGCAGATTAAATGGGCACAGACATTATTTTTTTCTTCGAATCGCAGGTGATTCCGATAGCTCCAGTTGCAGCGCGCACTGGCCAGTTCTTTGCATATCTACCATCAAAACTTCTTAATGAAACACCGTACTCTTATCTCCTCGCCCCACAAAACTGCATTTAATCGGTTTCAGGGCAACTTGCCGTCCCAGAAACGAAATGCAGAGTAGTGTATAGCTGGTAATATAAAGACTGTATAATTGTGTATGTACATATTATGTAGGTTTGCTGTAAGATAGCTTCTTTCGAAGTAGGTCGACTGTCCGCTGGAACCTGTTGGCACACTTTCTGATAGGGTTGGCACATTGTCAACAGTCCCGGTCAAGTTTAAAGACTATAACTGTCGTATAAATGGAATGATAGAACTTTTATTGCTACGTTAAGGAGTGCTAACTGTTATAGTGATATTTATTCAATAAAAGGTGCAAATGGAAAGTTCTTCAAATGAATTTCATGAATTCCGTTATTTTAAAGAAAGAATAAACTTAATTTTGTAACTATTTCCCGAATCATTACAAGTCCATCTTAGTCACTAGAAAGTAGATATCCCAAATTCCCTTAACGGTAAGTTTGTATCGAGTTACCGTCTGCCAACGGACTTAAACCATTTTTAGGGTTCCGTAGCCAAATAGCAAAAAACGGAACCCTTATGTATTCGTCATGTCTGTCTGTCCGTCCGTATGTCACAGCCACTTTTTTTCCGAAACTATAAGAACTATACTGTTGAAACTTGGTAAGTAGATGTATTCTGTGAACCGCATTAAGATTTTCACACAAATAGAAAGAAAAAAAGTAAGTTTTGGGGGTTCCCCATACTTAGAACTGAAACACAATTTTGTTTTTCATCAAACCCCTACGTGTGGGGTATCTATGGATAGGTCTTCAAAAATGATATGGGGGTGTGTAATATATTTTTTTTCTAAACTGAATAGTTTGCGCGGGAGACACTTCCTAAGTCCGTCCCCCCCCTGTAACTTTTAAAATAAGAGAATGATAAAACTAAAAATAATATATGATGTACATTACCATGTAAACTTCCACCGAAAATTGGTTTGAACGAGATCTAGCAAGTAGTTTTATTTTTAATACGTCATAAATCGTAAACCGCAATACAAGAACATTTATATTATGTTACTTGCTGCTACGGAACCCTTCATGGGCGGGTCCGACTCGCACTTGGCCGCTTTTTTCTTAGTACTAGTCTGTCAACTGATAAGTGTACTTGTGTTTTTAAGTTATTGAAAGAAAATTCGATGACCCTAAGTGCAGTAAATCCGTACGTGGGTGAAGGTTGAAGCACTGCAGCCGTCCATTTTCCACATAATAGCGTTATCAACACGCTAACCTTTCTAGCAATACTTGTTCTTCATACAATGCGCGATTCAAACGCGGACTCTGGTCTAGCAACTAGACTAGACGGTAACTGTTTGATGCCACCGTACAATATTTAGCAAAAAAGGCCGAAAAAAAACACGTTTCATGTATTTTATTTGTTACAGCGATAATAGAAATACACAATCTGTGAAAAATGTCAACTGTCTACTTATTACTGTTCATGAGACAGCCCGCTGACAGACAGACGGACAGTGGAGGCTTAGTAATAGGATTCCGTTAGGCACCCGTCGGGTACGGAACCCTAAAAATCAAAGCCTTTTCACTGTCCGCGGTTCCTCCATGAACTTCATCATAACCTAGTAAAGATAATGTAATCTTATTGTAAACTCTCAGAGTGAAAAGTAGCTAATTTTAACTTTTTATAAAAGTGATTGTCAACTGTCAAAAAATTAAGGCGATGACAGCAACTGTCAAAACATAAAAAAACATTTCACAAAAAAGGTGAAATGTAAACGGACAATATCTCTAACAAGATCACTTATGTAACTCTTTGGCTGCAAAACGATGTTAATAACGGACCACGGTTGGCTTCACAAATTGAATGCGATATCCCCAAATAAAAAATCGTTCACGAAGAGACATTTTAACTTCTGACCTTTGCTTCAAAAAGCTCTATTGTGGAGCAACACTTTCGCTTTACTTTGTCATTTGAAAAATTGTTTAAAAAACTAAAACGTCATTTTCGAATTGACGTTCGAAATATGAAGTGTGGACACGCTGAATGAATGAATGATGATGTTTTTTATGCCTATGACATAACTTTATTGCAAAATTTTAGCTAATTAATACTTTTCAAAATCATATTTGAATTCCCTTGAATTTGTATAATGTATATATATAATATAGGTATATATTTTATTAAATATGTATGTATGTGTGTGTAATATAATTATTTATAATGATATATTTTAATAAAAAATGATTTTTCTTTGTTCCTCTCAAACAGAGCACCTGCCATCTAATCTCTTCACTACCCTTGGTTGACTGGTAGAGAATGCCTAAGGCATTAAGTCCGCCTTTGTACTTTTATAAGTGTGAAAAGTTTAAATAAATAAATAAATAAATATTTCTTTTGTTTTGATAGGAAAGCGGAATTACCGATGACTTTGTGATTGGATCTAACTTGAATAATTTATCAATCAAAAGTAGTTTTGTTGTGAAAGTAGGTACGGCAGAAAAATAGAATAGTGCTTGTTTATACTTAGGTACTTGCAACAGTTTCAAAGAGTGATCTGTCAAACTGTTGTAACTAGAAACAAGCTAGTTAATCCTTCTATTCAGCACCCTACACATTCTTGGTCGTTCAAACTGTTGATCAATCCACACTGAATTTATAAAGTTTCCGATATTGGCCAGGCTTTATTATGTAAAGTAACTTGAATAGGCTGTATGCCATAAACAGTGACAACTTACTAAAGTATCGCCTACAAGCACCATACCAACTTAAAGTTATGGATCTTTAAAATTGAGTAAGTAATATTTTGGCAAATGAATTTAGCCTACATAGTTCACTAGGCGAGGTTTACTTTGATAGACTTTTGTCAATAACACAATATATAACATGGGTCTACCGTTTATAGCAGAACTTTTTAAGTTATAATATTATTTTGCTTAACAGCGGATAGCATTAACTTCATTTCACAGAAAATCGTTTGGCATACACTCATTTATCATAATTCAAAACTCATAATGTAAGTCAGAATCATCTTTAGGCATAAATTTCATATTCCTAATAATTGAAAAGCATAACCATATCGCAGAAAGTTCACACAAACATGCAAACAAGCAAGCAAGCATACACCATGCATGCAGCATGCAACATGCAGCACGCATGGAAACCATGCCTGCTGCATGTTTCATGCTCGCTGTCACGATTTTAAATTACACTCTAGGGGTAGGGCAGACATGCCCGGCTTGGGCAGAGCACCGCCGTGTCCTCGTGGAGGCGATCGGTGGCGGGGATCTCTCGCGTCCGGCCCTGGTCCAGGCCATGGTACGGAGCGAGAGGGCATGGGAGGCCGTCACCTCCTTCTGCGAAGCAGTAATGCTCGCAAAGGAGGAGGCGGAACGCGTGAGGGAGAGGCAAATTTCGCGCCCTCACGCCCCTAGCCGCCGCAGGAGGAGACGCCCTGGGCGTCGGGAATCGATTGCCGATTCCCGGCCACCGTAGGCGCGGGCTTGCGGACGGTGAGCAATGGGTAGCTCGCCGTCCGGTAAGGACCAGGCCCGGGTCGACGGGCGCGTTGTGTTCCACGCGCGCCTCAAAGAGATGTCAGCAAGTGAAGGGGTCCGATGAGACCATTGCCTGCCGGGGTTGCGGGATTAGTCCGAAAGGGATACCGTGGCCTACTGGCATTGCACAGGCAACAGAAGCAACACGGGTGGGTTTTAGTCAGTAAGAGTCTGACACGCCCTCCCGCTCCACCCAGAGCGGGAGACGTCATTTGATGATTTCCCACCCAAAAAAAAAAAAAAAAAAAAAAAAAAAAAAAAAAAAAAAAAAAAAAAAAAAGGGGTAGGGCAGACAAGACTACGTGAAGTCGGTTTTACAGCGATTCGTTTCTGTCACTAAAATAATATATGTAGCACAACATATTGACTTTTTAAGACAATATTTTAGTTTAATTTAAGATTTAAAATGATATTTTATAGAAAATTCTGCCATCTTAAAAATATGCCGTTGTAAATTAGGACATATAAACATTCGGCCAAACAATCATTATTTTAAATATTTTTTATGCCTTTAAAATATTCGTTTTATAAAAGAAGATTATGCCAAGTGTGATATGCCAAATAAATTTCGGAGCATCAAGATTCTGCCAGATAGAGGAAAACCCATATTACACAGCCTATTCGTTCGAATCCGTAGAATGAGATTGATTTGATATAGACCGCGCGCGACTGCTAGTCACCGCCTGAGGTATGTGAGCGGGAGACGGGGGAGGGCACCATTGACAAAATTGGCAGACTGAGTTAGCTTGGCCTTTGTCTGCCTCTCCCGTCTCACCGGTGACTAGCAGTCGCGCGCGGACTATTATAGGCAATTGAAAAGCACCTCGTTTTTTCTCACACATAATGAAAAAACTTGTACCTAATGCAGATCAGTCTTTGGCTAAAGACTAAGCCTTCAAAGATGGATAAAAAATAAGTGTGGCCCTTTAAAATTGCAGTGATTCGCAGTCGCAGTTCGCAGCAGTCGCGACACCCTACTGAAAATCATATTTCTTAATTTTCAATGCGAAATTATAACAATGTTAAAAAAAAAAAAAAAACATTTAAAAAAATAAGAATAAAACGTTTAAAAAAAAAATGTGAAAACATTTTAAACGCTAAATATTTTTAAAAGAGTTACCGTGGAATTTCTTGCCGGCTCTTGTCCATAGGAAACGACCAATTGGAACCGTACACCTAGCTTCTGACGTTTCATAAATGCCTATGTAGGTTAATGTGAAATATTCCATCATTTCATCATCCCACTAGAATATTAAAGAATCCATAAATAACACTATCAAGCTGTACCAATTAGCTTATTTATCGCTTTGACTGATAAAGCATGGTCGACTTTTGCCAACCCCATGCCTCGATACGTACCGTTATGCAAATGGCCGCCACACCATGATACCATCGAGTGACAAATCGCAATTCCCATAGTGTATCTAAGAATCTATGGTGTATGAAATTATGGATTGTTAATGAAATTATTATAATTACTAAAACAAGAATGAAGAGGAAAACACATTACACTGTACACGTTTAATTAGAAATCTAGTAGGTACTTATTTTATATTGTCTTAGTAGTATGTATTATTATTGTTTCCTAAATTTATGTTACGCACAATTATTACAGATATGTATATTGATATTTTATTACATGTACATACTACGTTCGGTTGAATTACACATTATATATCAGTGGAAAAGAATACTTAAATTAATTACCCGATTACATCACACAGGGGGACGTCAATGGGTCATTCCATAGGTAATTGCTGAAAACCAGCGCTGTTGACGTTAGGTTGGCCCGAAGTCACAGCATTTCGCTGAGCAATGACCTGTTCTTGCACAGATACGACACACAGCTTAATTTTACTTATTGTTTAGTATTTATGTAGTTAATTTAACTGAAATCGGCATTTTGTTTTGTTGTTTTTGTTGTCATTTGACAATGTCGCAACCACAGACACAGTTTACGTAATGTCGCAACAGTAAATTACGCAATATTTTCTATGGTCCGAGGCCTTGACATCAAGCAATGAACAACGTTTGGTTCCAAACGTTTTTTGTTGGTTGAATACGAGGCTTTTGGCTACTTTTTTTAGTTTAGTATGTTTTTCTGCTACTGTTGTATTTTTGTGTGTTTTGTTTGTGCAAAATAAACATATTTTCTTTCTTTTCTTTCTTTAAATACAACTTTTTGATTTTACCAGTGGCACTTTTGCCTACACAACAAAGTACTTCCATTGTCATCTCACGCCAAGAAATGAGGTGATCCGTTCTCCACCGGTCAAGTTCGTAACTTAGAACCCACGCATGCACCTAAATTCTAAAAATGTAAATATCATGTGTGTTGCCTACAAGAGGTATCGACGAGGCAATCAATTGACCAGTGAAAGCAGTGGGCGAGTCCATTTTGCCAATAAAAGTGCTCGAGTTATCTGAACATTTGGGCTTAAACTGGACTAGCTTTGTTGTTGATCACTGACAGTGGGTTGCGGACAACAACAAATAAATTGACTTGGGAACTGGTGATGTAAATTGTGTATAGGCTTCAGGCCGGAGTTACGCTGAACCCGATGTAAAAGCTGTCTGAGAAAGAAAAGCTTTAGCAGCAAACTTTGCTGAAAATGCTCTCCGGCATAGCTATTCATAACCATTCGACAAGATGTCGAATCGAAAATGACCTACTAATTTGCCTTGCCCCCGAAAGCAAATAGCTCACGGCGATCGTCTTAAAATTTGACTTAAAAACTGACAAAATATTGGGGTTTTCAATTTGCGAACAGCCTCGACTCATTTAAATAACATTGAAAGGTTGGGAGTAGGTATTTTTATTTATTTATTTAGGTTAGTTTTAAATGTATGGTGTACACTATATACATATATAATATCACAATACGTTTATATGTGCAACAATTACTTACAGGCTAACACAAAATGCACCATTGATGGTTTTACAGGTATGTAAAACCATCAATGGTGCATGTAACAATGTCCAGCTTTTCAAGGCTACTATCTCCCCTTCACGGTGTACATAATAAGGAGTAATATTTTATCCTAACTAATAATAATATTATAAATGCGAAAGTGGGTTTTTTGTTTATTAATTGTTTGTTACGATTTCACGCTAAAAGGCTGAACGTATTTTATTGAAATTTGACACATGTGTACATGGTAGCCCATGACCTGGGTAAGGAAGGACATAGGATACTTTTACCCCGATATTCCCACCGGATGGCGACATTTCCGCGGGGCGCAGCCAGTCTTCTATACTGGGTGGCAGGGACGTCGACGTGAAAACTGTTACCATGGATTCAGTACATGATTCCGAACCTGATTCTCTTAAAATCTTCTATGAAATCTTAAAAAAAAATAGCTGTTCCATACATTTTGACCGCATAGGTATTGCACTTATCTATTTATCTGCTGATTTATTTTTAAATTACCTACTAAAAGTTTTCCCTGCCACCCTGTACATCTATCTAAAGTAGGTAATATTGTATAAGCAAAAATAACCAAGTGATATGAACCCACCTCTTGAATTTAGGCAAGTACACTGCAATTCACCATCTGATTAAATATGCAATTCGATCTTCACTTGCTCACATTTCCTGCTTTCTTTTGTCGCATGTCTTGAGTTCTTATTGACATTATTGTAATTGAGACTGACATGTGACCACGATGCCAAATCTTGCCCAATCATCGTAACATTTCGCCTTGTTTCCTCGAAGGGTTGGGCAGAGGTGTATAAGTACCCACATTTCGCCAGTTATGTTTAAGTCCCACGTAATAGGGGGGGAAACTATTGCCATCAACCGGACACAAATGCAGACTCCTGGATACTAGTGAGAAATTCCAGATAGAAAAACCCAATAACACTTGAACAGCTCAGCTGAGCTGACCATTGAGGCAGTCTAGCTAGTCAATACATTTTGACTAGACTTAAAAATAGTAAGACGGAAGAATATACCCATTAAAAACAGAATAAATGTGCACCGTATCGAAACAAGAAAAAAAGGTTAACAACCAATTCTCACACGGAAGTATTATACAACAAAATCGATTTGTTTGAACAAATCTAATACAAATACGAATTTGTTAAGGCTCGTGCAGACCAGCGCGACGCGACGGGCGCGACACGACTCGAACAATACAACTTCTAAGAAAACTTCATGGTATAACAATAACCGGTGTCGCGTCGCGCTAGTCTGCACGAAGCTTAACAGTTCCAACTGTAAAATCGAATGGCACACAAAAATGATCGAGTGTATTTCTGATACAATAGATAGTGCAGTACGATGTGGTACTTATCGATATTCTAGAATCGATTTATCGATTTGTCTTGCGATCGATCGTCGGATTTGTCGTGAAAGTCGTAGCCGCGGGCTGTGGCGCACTGGGCCGATGAAGGTCAGTTGCATACCTCGGTACCAGCGAAAGTTTATGGTATAATTGTTGAGACGGTCAAGTGCAAGGAAAGTATGCAAGAGCTTTGAGCTTTATCGGTTTGTTCATGATCTGTAATGTATCTATGGCATTGAACTATTGAATAGCAGTTGCGGATTCTGTTTTATTTTTTATTTTTGTCGTAATCTGTTAAATACCTACGACATAAGTTAGCCTGTAAATAAAGAGGTGTACCTATAGTACGGCCACATTTCGCCACCAAAAAGTTGGCAACGTCGCAAATAGCTGTCAAATATTTACCTATTTTGAATATTTTGATTAAATTGGGCAATATACATATTGAATAGGCTATAACTAGTGAACTAAAATATTAAAAATGAATTGCAATTATAACACTGAATTTGATGTTGTATTGTAACCGTTTCAGGTGTATAAAAGGCATTTGAAAAGTTTCCAAATACTTTTTTTTACATCTAAAACTAAATATTCGGTGTTACGATATTAATTATTGAATTTCTTAATCAACATTTTGGTTCGCTAGTTAGCCATATTTTCATATTTCCATACAGTAATATTGCCAAATTAATCAAAAGAGCGAAATATTTGACAGCTATTTGCGACGTTGCTGACTTTCTGTTTATACGCTCTTATCTACCACGTACAAAGCCAGCCGAAAAAAGCCGAGTAAAGGCCAGCCGATGAACAAGAAATAAATCATAATTCTGTGCAAGCATCGAAAATGGTGCTCTAAAATCGTTAAACCTTGCATACTTATCCTACGCACTCAAAAATCCATAAAAATAGTAACAATCTTATTCTCAAATCCCAAAATCAGCCACATGAATTTGATTTATTGAATTAATTGACACATCAAGTTACAAATTGGAACTAAATATCAAAAAAATCATTTTTCAAGATTAGCACATACCTACCTATAACGTGCCTACAGTGGGCGTATAAGCAGGCCTTATATGCCTGCAGTCCACTAAGCTCAACAGACTAGGAATGCGAGATATTTGGCATCCTACTTGATTTGTTCCTATAAGTTTTTGCGCCTGTATTTACTTGGAATTTAATTAAGATATATTATACAGGGTGTCCGCTAAATAATGGATAACCTTGAAATAGCGTATAATAGATATTATGACCGTTTAAAAAAAAGCTTAGTATTACCTAACATTTTTCCCGACAGAGAAGCAGTGACTAGAAATTGAACAATATCTTTTTCAAAAAAATCTTTTCTTAGGTACTAGGTACTTGGGATATATGTATTTTTTTTAGAACGGCCATCAGGTCTAATACTATTTCAAGGTTATCCATTATTTATCAGACACACAGTATAGGTATACAATTTTGAAATATTATGTAGGTATGTTATCTGCGAATCTAAATTATATAGCATTTCGCCAACTATAGTCCGGCCGCGAGAGAATGCGTTCCTGTCTCCTTCCGTTACCTGTCAGTTGGACTATTTGTAGATTATGGATCAAATTCGCAAAACACGTATTCGTTAGTAAGATGTCACATCACAGATACAGTCCGGCTGTCGACAGAATGCGTTCTTGACACCTGTCAGTTTCATGACAGGTGTCAAGAACGCATTCTCTCGACGGCCGGACTGTATCTGTGATGTGACATCTTAGGATAGTGCTTAAATATTTTTTTATTTTTTTTATTTCGTTACCTACTCCTCTTTGCTGCTTTACTTTTTACACGACTGCCCAAAAAACGAGTGTTGTTTCCTCAAAAGTTTTTTAAAGACAGAGATTTTTGTTGAATAATTTTTATTTATTTATTTATTAAAACTTTATGCACAGGTGAAAAAAATACCGTACAAAGGACATCAATAAAAATATTAATAAAATATATATTATAATTTTTGACTTAGGTAAGAGTCTCCATTTTCCCGGGTACTTCATTTATGTTACATACGTCTAACTTGCCTTTCATCCATTATGTTTAAAATCTATAGCAATTAATATCAATCTGGATAGTTCGCAATCACTTGCTACTAACAAGCTACAACGCCAAAGCAATCCATTTCCATTAGTCTAACTCTAACTTAGACAAGAGTAACTTTATCTGTATTTACTTCTCCGATTGGCTAACAAATTAATGGCGATAATTTTTTTCGTAGAAAGAGCAATTATTAACTAAGGCTGCATGCATACTAGGCGACAATTGTGGCACTTTTGCTTGACGTTTCAACGTTGACAGTGATTTTTCGTTTGTCCGTTATTTTGATTTCATGTTTGACATGTCATAACTTTTCCAAACGAGAGGTATTAATTGAACTTTGCTAAAGAAATGACAGCTAGACAAATTAAACTTAGATGTATTAAGTATTGGGCTCTTTTTAATATAACTTACAATATGTCATATTAAAAAAAAACACGAACTTTTCTTATTTTAACGATAGGTAGGTTTTTATCAAGCAGAAAATGTATGAAAGCAACTTGTAAAATTGCCTGTCTGTCAACTCATCACTGACAGTCGTTTTATATTTGTCTGGCAACATAGTGTGATCTTATGCTTGTGTAGTCCAACACGGCAATACAAGTTGCCTGTATACACACTGCTTTAGTAAACAGGTAGAAATGAAACGACACATTCTCTCTGTAGATACAACTACAGTTTTTTTGTGTGCTGAGCTTTCACGAGCGTCCCCTGAGACTGAGATGTTTACAATGCGTTCAAAGAAACGCGCCACTAGGGCTGGCTGCTTTGATATTTCTGCTTCGATTTATTTTAGAAGAGGAGAGGAGATTATAATAAAATGGTACTTATTATCTCACTGTTCTTTGATTCAGGATACCATGTCCAACTTTTCTCATTATGTCAAAGAAATCTATAATCTGCCACTTTTTACCAATTATGTTGGTGTGGCTTTCCGTCTTACCGGCTGCAGCTGAATACCAGTATTTTACATGTATGTGGAGCGACTGCCTATCTGACCTCCACAATCCAGTTCCTGGGTAACACGATACCCCGATACCTTGGTAAGACTGGTTGTCAGACTTCTGAGCTTCTGACTACCCGTAACGACTATCAATGATCTACGAATCACAGCCGGGTCCACCGGCTTAACGTGCTTTCCGAGGCACGGAGGGGTCCCGATAGGTAATGGATGGTCACCATCCACGAACCGACCGCGGCAAGCGTAGCTTAACCTTCAATCGACCCGTGCGGCTGTTAGAAAGAAAGAAAGATAGAAAAAGTATTTATTGGGACAAGCACAGGAGATCAAATTAAAACACACACTCAATTAAACTAAAAACACTCATTAAAAATAAAAACAAAGTAAAATTAAAATAAAACAAAAGTCCTGTGCGAGGCCAAAAGGCTCCTATCTCAGCATGATGCTGCGACATTTATTAATGAATGTCGCAGCGCTGGTATTCTGATACGGCCCGCAGTGATGATTTAGCTCCTTTCAAAATGGTTGAGCTGAATGGTGCTGATCCATAAGTCATCTTCGTGAATGGGCGCCGTCAGTTGGGACTGGTCATCTCTTGGCTGCCATGGCTTATTTTAAGTTTTTGAATAATTCTTTATTTTTTGAGTTTGAGATGTCACGGAAAGATACAGAAATAAATACTAAATAAAAATAAGTAAAAAATTAAACAGATGTATGAAATATAATAAAAAATAAAACATATTTAGTCCCCGTGTCTGTGTGCCTGTTATTATTTAGCCACATGCCCCTTCATAATGTACCCATTATTTATGATATAAATCAAAGCCAACCTTGGTAACACTGCTATGTTATCGTTGCTCGGTCAATGTCGTGGCCACACAACTGAAGCCTTTCAGGAACACTGAAAGCTGATCGCTCAATAACGGTATTCTTATTAACCTGTCCGCCGAATCCCTATTTAAGACGATATTTTATCAAATTCCACCTTACACTTGAGTTAGATGGGGTAAGTCCTTCAGTTGCTAAATATTTCGAAAAACTTCTCTAATGCGGATGTCATCTAAAACAAGTATTTGTTCTTAGAAATCGCCTCTGTGGTCACCTACCTCAGACCCAGAGGTCCCGGATTCGATTCCCAGTGGGGGCAAAATTTACTGCTCGGTTTGGTTGATGGTAGGGTTAGTTCTAAAAGTCCGCCAGGCTAGCTATCAACATCTTATCTTACTAAGTCGGTAACAGACTAAGCATTGTTGTATTTCGGCAGTTAGAGGTAAGATAGCCAGTTCCTCTGTGGTTGAGGATTCCGGGTGAAGCTCGCTTCCACCTTCAGCCTGATCATCACTTACCATCAGGTGAGATGCAGGCCAAGAGCTGCCTCGTAACGGATAAAAGAAATAAAAAATTAAGGCAATATTAGGTGAACGAACACGAAGATTGACAAATCATCAACATTCTTAGAAAGTATTTTGTCCCCACCCATAGGTGGGGACAAAATACTTTCTAAGAATGTTGACATGACAGCTAGACAAATTAAACTTAGATGTATTAAGTATTGGGCTCTTTTTAATATAACTTACAATATGTCATATTAAAAAAAAACACGAACTTTTCTTATTTTAACGATAGGTAGGTTTTTATCAAGCAGAAAATGTATGAAAGCAACTTGTAAAATTGCCTGTCTGTCAACTCATCACTGACAGTCGTTTTATATTTGTCTGGCAACATAGTGTGATCTTATGCTTGTGTAGTCCAACACGGCAATACAAGTTGCCTGTATACACACTGCTTTAGTAAACAGGTAGAAATGAAACGACACATTCTCTCTGTAGATACAACTACAGTTTTTTTGTGTGCTGAGCTTTCACGAGCGTCCCCTGAGACTGAGATGTTTACAATGCGTTCAAATTAAGGCAATATTAGGTGAACGAACACGAAGATTGACAAATCATCAACATTCTTAGAAAGTATTTTGTCCCCACCTATGAAATTGGCGTTTTTTGCTCACAAATAGAGAACCTCGTCACCTCTACGATTTAAAATATTCATGAATTGCTTGATATTATATCGAATAATGACCATCATAGACAACTACCAATAGTAAAAAAACCTTATTACTTATAGTTTTCTAAACATAAAAATACCTTAAAAATGACTCTTTTTTTTGCTAACAGAACCGACCACTATTTGTTTTAAAACTTAGCCAAAACTAATTTTTGTCTCTAAGTGGCATACGTTAATTTTAGATTTTAAACATTAGTGCATAAAAATTTTAAAACATTAGTGTTCATGGTTGTTAAATAAATTAAGAAAATGCTAGTATGAAAAACGCAACTTCTTTAAAACTCTCCATACAAAACGCCAATGTTAGGTGGGGACCCAATATTAAAAAAACAAACACCCTGTCATTACTTGAGTTTTAAATTCATCCTTATAGTACACGTACAGGTGATGAAATCGGAAGTTATAAGATAGCTGGTGGACTCTGCTGAAATTGCATTCATGTTATATTCATTTGTTGAACATTTTTTACACACAGCTTTATCCACAAATAGAACTGCCGATCATTTTAATCCCATGCATTGAGACATCACAGACAGCGGCGTTGCAAGGTGACATCCATAAGGCTATTATTTATTGAATTGACATCCAGTGACATCCCTAAGTCCGAATCAAGGTTGTCAGCTCCATCAGCTTTCCTTTGTCCATTAAATGTTTACTTCAACGACCTGTCCGTAGACGGTCCCCTTAATTGATAATTGTATGATTCAATTTAATTGGTTTAATTGGAACCGTCCTCTGTGATTTACACTTTAATGGTTTCTTTATTGTTGTAAATAACTATGGTCTTTGTTTACGAGTTTTTGTGCCGTATTAAGTATGAAGTTGGATGTTCCATGCGTATTTCAAGTTTCAACAGTTAGCCATTTTTATTTGATAGGTAGGTACTTACATCGACATATAACGGGTAGTGGGAATCAAAGACTACATTCTCTCGTCTCCTGGGTGCCTATATCTTGTATACACTAGGGAATCTCTCAGGGAACTATTTAAAAAGATTAATATTATGACGGTACCTTGCCAATTCATTTATGCAAATATTATGTATGTGAGAAAAAATCTACATCTTTTTAATAAAATAAGTGATAAACATAATTTAAATACTAGAAATAAAGATAAAATAGATCAACCATTTTTCAGACTATCTAAAGTAAATACATCTTTTATGGGGTACTGTGTTAAATGTTACAACAGAATACCTTGTGATATATTAGAATTAAATGAAAGAAACTTAAAAAATCATATAAAAAGTACACTTTGTAAACAAGCATATTACAAATTAGAGGATTATATCCAAGATAAAAATGCTTGGAAACATGCTGGTCCTGCTCCATAGGACAATTCAGAATCTAGACAAAAACAACTGGTTGCTAATTTGATTGTATTTTTTTTTTTTTTTTTTACATTTATTTTATTGTTTGTGATTACTTGAACTCACACACTGACTTATTATTATTAGTATTACTTATTATAATGTTAGAAATATAGTATAATTTTACAATGTTTGTAAGTATGTGAGCACCATGCATCTATCACTTAATTAATTTATGTCATTCCTTCATTTTTCATTCTTTTTACCTATCGTGGTATAGTAATCTTATTCTAGGTGCATCGTCTTCACATGTATTTATATAATTAGTGTATACAAGATATAAGCTAGCAAGGATTATGGGCATGTGATGCGGAGGAAAGATGATATGGCTAGAAAGGGAGTGACTACCGAGATGATGACTGATAGAGAAGTTTGGAAGAAAGGGACATGTTGCGTCGACCGCAGATAAATTGGGATAGGGGCAGGAAAATTACCATGTTGATGACTTAAATGATTACGGTTCTACGATCACCAATTTACTATCAAGATGATTGTGGTGGCAATATCGCCGTCAAATAAAGAGCCAATGTCGCTTTGTCAACAGTCGAACTTCTAAATGCACATTGTTGTCCTACTATGACAACATCGACCAAATGAACTAGGATCGATGATAAATATTGATCACAGACAGACAATGGTTGCCTTCCATGACGCATAGACATGGATTGTTGTTGAATTACTTTGTCAGGGAATGAGCATAAACAAGTAGATTAGCTGATTAGTAAGTTAAGAATACACCACTGTCAAAATTGTGAATATTATAATGATTATAAAAGTATTGTATAGATTGAAAATTGAAATTGTGGACAGGCATATCTTCTTATTTTCTCGTGTAGAAGCAGCTTGAGAATCGTGGAGGCTTGGTTTACTAACATATGAGTTTTATTTTTTGTGAGGGAAGTTATCTAATATTTTTTTCCGCTCTGGGCGGAGTGGGACGGCGTGTCAGGCTCTTACTGACTAAAACCCACCCGTGTTCCTTCAGTTGTCTGTACGTTGCCAGGGGCCACGGCATCCCTTTCGGACTTTCCCGCAACCCCGGCAGAACATATCAGGATCAAGGCTCTATCTAATATTAGATTCTTCCAGAGTAGGTACCCTTGATCTTTAGCTCTATTATTAAAGTAGCCTTTCAAAATCCACTTACCGTTGTAGATAAACAAAGAAGCATTCCATTGCATTTGCATACTACCCTGTAAACCTCAAATTATTGTTTTATCAACACCTTAAGCACAGTATAATAAAGTAACAGAATTATATCTCTGCAGTGACCTTGAAATAATTACCTACAGCCGCTCCGTAGATTAAACTTCCGCTTCCGTGCGTAACTGCCGCGCACTGGATACTGTTGTGTACTGATATCCACTGAGATTTTGAAGCGCGTCGTTTCGGGCATTTTTTTTTTAAAGATAAAAAAAACCTGGAAGAGATCGCGGAAAGCGATAAGGCCGCCCATTGTATATTTTGTAGTGTTTTTTTTTTTTTTGTTATGTATTTTTGTTGTGTACAATAAAGTAATTATATAAATAATACTGTTAATTATTATACTGTGACTTAGGCACTCGTTAACTCTTTAACAAAACAATAAAATTACGGCATTAACTTACATAAACCAACATGTTTATCTGTTCATTACCTCCTCTTATTGTGCCGTTTACCGCAGATAGACAAAGTCCCACGACCTTTCAGCTGGATTCGTGTAAACGGCAGTGTATAACTTGCACAGATGCAAAAAAAAATAACAATGTGCATTGTCTAGAATTCTAGATGGTATAGTGGTAGAGTTACTGGATAAGCCATCGTCAATTCGTATACACAAGAACAGACTTTGCCCGAACGGTTAGAATTTATTTTAACGGAGAAATTTATATACTGGTTTTATATAAATGGAATTGTTAGGGATCGGTCAGACGACTGAAATTACTCTTTCTACCTATTTAGAGCTTTTACGTGTTGTGTATCAGTCAAACTAATTAGGCCTAACCCCAAATAAATTGGCATAACGGCAAGAGACAGACGATAATATCATTTAAACTACGTTCTTGTTTGTTTGCTAAGTAATTTAATCGATCATAACACTGATAATAATTATTTAAAAATCCGTGCGCGTCGCTGGATGCGAGAAGCACAGAACCGGTTGAAGTGGCGGTGCTTGGGGGAGGCCTATGTTCAGCAGTGGACGTCTTTCGGCTGAAATGATGATGATGAAGTGCGCGTAGAAAATTTTTGAAAATGAACTTTCGAATTGACCGGATTCTGGATAAGGATGAAGTTAATACTAGCCTGTTATTGTTCCACTGCAGGGCAAATGCCTCTTCTCATACAGAGAAGGCTCGAGCATTAATCACTACGCTTGCTTAAGGCGGATTAACGACTTCAGACTTATATTAACTATAAGTCCTGGTTTCCTCAAGATAATTTCCTTCATCCTCCACAAATGTCATGATGTTCAAGAAAAACTTAGGAAGTCTTGGCGGGGGCACCGCCCGTGCCCCCGATTCCTTCAGAATATCACATCCAGTTTTTACACATCTCTGTCAATAGAGGAAGCGATCTTGAACACTATGTCTTCCGTCTTCCGCGGCTGTGACAAGAATCTAACATTTATAAGAAAAATAAGACTTCTAGCAGTAATCTAACGATACTTTAACATTATGCAATGATTTGTAGCACTTAGCATACTATTATTGTTTAAAAAAGTGTAAAAAAGCGTGTAAACTGTAAACAGTACATTGTGCAGAAGATCCCGCGTCTATTATAAATTAATAGTGATATGCATACAATGCTGCGCAAAAAATACTGTAGGCAGTTATTCAAAGTCGTTTGCAATTAATATTATGTATGTAGAAGCAATTATTATTAATTTAATAGAGATACTGTCGTGAAATAAAGATTACAAGACATTCCAGGGCGTATTTATTAATTAGTAAATTCATTTTTACAATCTTGCGTGCAAAAAATGCTATAATGAAGTTGTATGCAATTAATATTGCATTATCAATTAGCGGAGATTAAAATTATCTTAAATGTAAGGCTTAACTAGACAGTGTGTGCTATGAATATAAGTATGATGCGTATGTCTGATAATATGTGAAGTGCAGATAGGGAACTTCATATCTAAACAGTTTGAAAACAAAATCCCGTGAACACGATAACCACATCTGTTACCGCCCCAGTTCTAAAGCCGCCGAGCACTGCAAGCGGAAATAGTCCTTACGATGTATAGGTATGAACTTCTTCGATGGTACTTCATTTTGGTTGAAGGCGTTAAAGTTGAAGTCCAGAAGAATATATCAAATAGTAGGTGAGGTACCTTGGTATAAATATATATGGTTTTTAAGTATGTATGTATTAGTAGGTTGGTTTGTTTGTCATTTTCAAGTTATCTATCACTTATGTTGCACCTGCCATGTTTTGTCTGCACCACAGGTTGACTGGTAGAAAATGCCTCAGGCATTAAGTCCGCCTTTGTACAGTATTTTTAACTTGTCCATAAAGTTTTAATTAATAAATAAATCGTGAAAATGTAATCTGATGCATAGCAAGATTTATTAGTACATGCGTTGGTTTTAAAATCCAAGGATATATGTATTTTTTTTTTTTTTAATTTTTGTTCAGTGTTGTAAATATTCTCTCAAAATGTAATAGGTTGGAAACTACGTATAGCGGCTAGACCCCTGAACACTACTTTACTTCGTTTTACAGTGTTTTATAACACGGTTTTAAACCTAATGTTGCTGACCGAATGCTGTTGACCGTCCGCGATGGTTAACTTTAGAGCAAACGTAATGCCGGCCCTCCCGGAGGGTTCACTTCCAATATGTATGGCGGAATGGCGTATGAGTTCTATGAAAAGTGGGTAGACTCGAAAGTGTTAAAAGTTGAACATTTATTTATTTATTAATTTATACTTCAAGCACAAAAATGTAAAGAGGCGGACTTAATGCCACAGGCATTTTCTACCAGTCAACCTTTGGGTGATGCAGAGACAAACAGTGGTAGGTGCAATAGTGAGAATTGAGGAAAAAAACATTTATTTAAATATAAAGATATACATATATACCTATTAAAAACTATAAATATAATAAATACACCGTCACCTAATTATATATAAATATAAGCACAAATAAGACAAACAGTGGGAAAACATTGCCGTTGTGATGATACTGCCAGCTTCTTGCGAATGTGCTCGCGAACTTTAATTTTAAAAGATAATCGGTTAGTCGCCATCCTGATTTCCTGGGGGAGCGCATTCCACAGAGAGATAGACTGAATGAAGAAAGAAGAGTGAATGAAGTCTGTGCGGTGAGTGGGACATTGAAGAAGACGATTGTGAGATGAACGATGATGCTGGGGAGTTTGTTGCGCCACTTCTTCTTCCCAGCAAAAGCACTAGGAAGTGGTGAAGGGTGGGCGTTTTGGGGGACTGTCTTATGTAATTTTGACGTTCGAAAAGTGCTGATTCTCAGCCTAGTTTGAATAAATGACTTTTGAATTTTGAATTTTGAACATAGATTTCTATTGTGGTTGGCGCAAATGTACTGAAAGTGGGGGTCCAAAAAACTAGGGCAAGAGGGAGAGTCAAGAAATGAAAACCAGGTGGTCAGCGCTCTTTGCTCTCTGCGCTGGCGTATGAGCAACCACCTTAGAAGCGATCGATGCGCAGAGACATCGCCTTTCAACAACCCTTCGTGATGTTGGAAAGGAATTTCGTAGCCGTACCTATGTTCTGAAGCAGTCGAGTCGACGATAAATGTGTTCCTGACCAGCGCCCTAATTACGTAGCACACAGTCAATCACAATCTGAATCATTTTGAAGGATATTGCTAATCCATTGCGTCTTAAGTTCGAAAAAATTGTCTGACAACAACGTAAATAACGCAATGAATGTTGTTGAACTGTCAAACTGTAACAGATTGTGATGAGATTATGATGCAGAATTATCACGGCAAGATTTAATCGCCCAACCTATTAGACCCCTCTCCACACTGAAATCCACTACCTACTTACCTGTTAAAATCCACTAACACCAACCCCAAATCATCGCCACATACTAAATTGGTGCTAATTTACTACAACACACGACCACAAGTTCTCTCCCAGACGTAAACATGGACTCTTCTTTATAGGCACTTGAAGTAACGGCTTTGAGAACATTAAACTGTTCCGTTTACTTCGGAGATAGGATCGTTTTTATCCTTAAGAGGACGACCGCATTTCCGTGATGCGTGCTTAATAAATAGAGCGATTCTAGGTCTGATTTGTCTTTGTCTGGGAAAAGGATGGGTCTTCACGCTTGATAGTGTTCTTATACGATACTGTGAATGTTTATAGACTCATCAACCATCAACATCACAATTTATGTGGGATGGGCGCAGCATGTTGTTTTCCACGCTTCTCTGTCTGTTGTTACAGTATTTACGCACGTTTTTTGTTTACCCACGATGGAGAAGCTCTTGGCCTTCATCTCACCTGATGGTAAGTGATGATCAGGCCGAAGGTGGAAGCGAACTTCATCCGGAATCCTCAACCATAGAGCAACTGGCTAATTTGGTTGAAAATTTATTTCAGAAAGGAAAGTGTTCAGCGTAATATTGATATCAAAGGATTGATGAAAACGATTGTGAAAGGCAAGAGGCATTTATTATTAAATGAAGCAGTCCAATTGAATTTTCATAAATGAAAGGCGCAGTTAAATGGTTGTGAAATTATATTGAATAATCGGCACCGGGTAGTATTAGATAAGAAAATGCAGTCTGCGTGTCACCTGATGCTAAGTGATGATCAGGCCGAAGGTGGAAGCGAGCTTCACCCGGAATCCTCAACCACAAAGGAACTGGCTATCTTACCCCTAACGGCCGAAACATATTGCTACATTGTTGTTATGGCGAGAGACATAAATAAGATGGTTGTAGCCAGCCAGGCGAACAAGCGCCACCACCAACCAAGCCGAGCAGAAAATTGTGCCCCTGCTGGGAATCGAACCGGGACCTCTGGGTTTGGGACAAGGCAGTCTTATTTATTTATTTATTTAACCATTATGTACACACAAAAATAAACAGACAAGATTAAAAGAACAGAAAAATACGTACAAAGGTGATGCTTATTTCTAATGAAATCTCTTCCAGCATACCTGCGATAGGACAGAGGCTAAAAAGAGATGTAGACACCGTGTGTAAGAGTAGAGAGAAAGTAAAATACATAAAAACAAAACAATTCACTCAATAAAATAAAACAAATTATATGACAATATACTTACGAACATACATACAAACTTCTAAAATAAATAAAATACAACATAAATACCTACGCAACTATGACGAAGTGGAAAGATAGTGTTCTTTCACTCTTACCACTCTGGCGGATAAAACTTTCAAGCCATAATGATCTTCTTGATGTTTTGTTATTGTTCCTTGCTTTTTCCTCTATAACCATCCATTCATCCATATTAATACTCTATCCTTCGACATTTACTTTTCTTCAAGATGTGCAATGATTCATATTTTTTGGCAATCTGACAATAGATACTTGATTGTCTTTTGTAGGTCGAGGCCCATATCCATCTTTGGACATCATTCTATGGGCTCATTTTAAATGATTGTGTGTCTATGGGACGTACACAGCTTGATGTTGTTAGCTTAAGACGCGGATAGATAACAATGACCTTGAATGGTTAGCTTGCGTGTTCTGTACTGGGGTCACGCAACGCGTCGTACATCCAGCCAGTAATACGACTCGCCCATGCAGGAGCGCTGTCCCAAATTAGACGCATTATTAATTTATTATACATAAAACAAAAGGTATTTTAATAAAACACGTATAATAAAAGATCAATATTTAAATTATCTTTAAAGGAGAATGCCAAGTTGTCCTTCAAGACTCGGCTAGAACCGACAAAGATGAACTATATATCATTAAAAAGAAAAATAATTATAGAATTTGATATTATATTTAGTTATCTATAAGAAGTACACCAAAAAAAGTTATAGTTCTTTAAAGTTGTCCACTTAATACTTCTAATTTTAACAATGACAACAAATAAACTAATAAATTATTAATTAAATAATGATTTTTGTGACATAATATCCTCGCATAATATATGTTTTCATAGTAAATATACATAATTATAACATATTTACATTATTTTAGATTGTAGGTATGGAAAAATAACACATGGATACTTTTTAACAATTTATTGTTCATTAGAATCTCTTCAGTCTCAGTTTCTAACGAGTATCGTCGCATTCGAAAGGCATTTGCTCCACAATTAATGCAGCGAATCATGGTTAATAGACTAAAGGTCCGTCCGTGTGAGAAAAGCCAGGTCAACAAGTAGGCAGGTTCAGATGTTTGGTTGGGTGAGCCGGGTCAGCGAGTAATACAGATTCAGGTTCAGTTTCAACAGCCAAGGTCGTCGTAAGTGGTAGAAAAATCGGAGTCCAGAAACACAGCCATATACAGTACAAAACTCAAAAACACGTAATCACTTCGACGCTCGTGCTAAAACGCGCAGGAAAAGCAGTAAAACTTTTTGACAATGATCAATGACAACTACAAAAACAAGATCAAGTGTTGCCAGCACTATAATAATTCATATTCTAAATTGTATCGAAAATCCAATTAACTTATTTTAAGTTGTTATAAAATATATAATATATTGAAAAATATTACTAAATACTATTTACTATATTAAGAATTACGAGTTAAGACTCATATATGTAATAAATTCACATAGCTAGTTCCATAATGATATTAATGCAATCGATTTGGAAGTGCAATTTCGTATCGATATTATTTTATTTTGGTATTGGCAACATTTCTAATTGAAATTGCAGATAGGAAACGTGTTGAAAAATTGAATAACTATTTAAAATGACTTTTAAACGGTGTACTTCTACAGATTTTATTTATACTCTATAATTCTTTCTGTTTTATATTATAAATTATCATAAATATTAAAAGTCTGTCGGACGCTACATGATTCGAGCCGATTTTTGTCATTGTCCTTTGTGAAGGTTTCAGAAAAATACGCTGGATAGATTTTGCGTGATGCTCATAATCAAAAATATCCATATATTATTAAGTTATTAAGAAAGTGCTCTAATTTAATAAAAAAAAATCCAAATATTAACACTAGGTACCTACTCGTTTAGACATGATCTTCAGTATAAAATCATTAAAAGTTGGTTATCGTCGCCTTAAGTTCCATCGTTACCTTTCGTCAATCATGATTTTGATACTTATGTAAATTGATATGATCTACTAAATGTACTCTGTAAAACAATAGACTGCATAAGAGATTTTGGTCGTAACCTACATTTACTATCCGTTACAATTTTGATGATATCTAATAGATACTTCCCATAGATAACTACATTGTTTTCGTGAGAAAATCAATTTGTCCAATCCGTGAAACCGATGTATTGTTTCTCCTTTTTTATTTTAATAATAAATTCAGTTTAGGTACTTATCTGGTTATTTGAGTAAAACTTGTAAAGCGTATTTATTTGTTGTAAATAACGGAAATCATATTTCCTGTCTTTTAAACAATCAAAATGCAAAAATAGACGTAATTTATTGTGTTGAATATTTTAAATCAAGGTTATTTTTTATTGTGTTTTCAAGTGAATCTTTTCAATTCCATTTTTTTTTGTAGGTTTCGTAAGAGTAGGTACCTACTCCATCTAATTCTTGTTAATTGTGTTCATTTATCGTTGCTAACGTTACTAGGAGTTGGTCACAAGTTCCAAAGGGATAGATCTCTAACTTTTCTTTTCTTTTCTATGTATTATTTAACCAACTTAAAATTACTGAAGGCACCACAGTAACGGGACACGCAGTAATATCAATAAAGTAGGAGAGTGCAGTACTGAGCAGCTGTCCCATAGTTGTACTGCCGTTATATTGGACTGTGGTGGTCTAACTTGCTGAACTAAGTAAGACACATAACGAAAACAAGTAACATTTTGTTCCAAGAACGTGTAATGTAGTCACAAGTTTATTTTGGCAACTTTTTTTCGAAAAAAGACCTGTGTTAATGTGTAGATAACACACAGAAATAGTAAATCTTTTTGTGACAGATTCAGCACGCGTAGCATGACAACGGATTTTCTACGGGTTTTGTCGACGGACCAATAGACAAAATGACAGGTTGTGATTGTTCATTGTTGTTGTTGTTGTGTTGTTCTTGTGTTGTTGTTATTCCCTTTGTACCTCGGAAAGCACGTATTGTGGAGGTCAGATAGGCAATGGCTGCCCTGCATGTTAAATACCGGTATTCAGCTGCATCCGATTAGCCTGGAAGCCGACCCCCAACATGGTTGGAAAAAGGCGTCATTTCTGTTTTGTTCATTCACCAGTACGTTCGCACATTGCCATCATTTGCATCATAAGCACCTCATTTCAAAATGCTCATATTTATATGATGAGGCAAGAAACTTCAAATAACTACTCCATAATTCCATTCCTCAAGTCATCAATCTTCGATCCTCAGCTGTTATTTTCTAATTAAATGGTAGTTACATATTAAACTCAGCAGTAATTATGTTGTTATGACTCAACCATAATTACGGCAACCTAGGATAACGATAGAAATGGGTTAGTAACAACTTTTTCCTATAATTAATGAGCTAAACAAGACATTGATCGATAATCCTGTAACCTCTACAAATATTGAAACACAAAAAATCCATTAGGATAATTATTTAGGTTAGCAAAAACGCATTTTTCATATCTTAAGGGTCAACCTACGACCGCAGGAGACGCCCTGGGCGTCGGGAATCAGCCGATTCCCGGCCACCGTAGGCTTGCGGACGATGAGCAATGGGTAGCTCCGTAGCTCGCCGTCCGATAACAGGCCCGGGTCGACGGTGCGTTGTGTTCCACGCGCGCCTCAAAGAGATGTCAGCACAACTGACGGGGTCGCGGGAAAGTCTGAAAAGGGATACGGTGGCCCCTGGCAACGTACAGGCAACTGAAGGAACACGGGTGGGTTTTAGTCAGTAAGAGTCTGACACGCCCTCCCACTCCGCCCCGAGCGGGAAAATTTATTTAATAATTTCCCAACCAAAAATTAGTGTTATATCACCGCGAATAGTTATTATGGTATTGCTAATCCAAAACGAAATACTCGTACCTACAACTATATGGACGCAAGTTATTAACAAACCGTTAATTTAATTAGTTACTAACAGTTTCGATTAATCGAGAATGTGATTTGGTTAAGAACTGTGAATGGAGGTATTGACTTGATGAGAACCAATTGAATGAGACGCTAAGTAATAAAGTGAAGAATGCTTGGCAGGCATGAGAATAACATGTGCACCTACTTAAAAGAAACTTAGATGAAAAGTAAGATATATTAATCTGGGAGTTGTCTTTTCATAGCATTATGTATAAAGGTGTCTGCAAAAGAGATGTAATTTAAAATGCCTTCAAGCAGCAAATAGATAGATTGCTAAAACGGCAGTGTCGTATTTGGTACACATTTACCTCAGACATTTATTCAAAGCTACTTCGAAGATATTCTAATCACGCCATTGTTGATTTGACAATTTCACAACCTAGTACTTTGACCTTTAAAACAAGACTGCATTGATTTATATAGCGATTATCCTAGAAATTGTTTGTCGTAAAACATACCACACCAAGCAGTGATAGTTTCCCATAAATAAGAGCTTTTGGTCCAATCAGCAGAAAACCATGGGTCATGGGAACGGCCTGTGGGGCGCAATCTCCGTGATTGGGACCTACTTGAGAGAACCCTTCTTTACGGCATTATCTTGACGAGGTTAGATACGGTTTGTTGTCATTGTCAGGTTGCCATTCTCAAGTCTGTCAGTCTTTTTGATGACGGTATTGCTGCATAAAGTACTTACTAATTCCATGGTTTCGTATAAATTGTTTATTGTTGTTGTGTTGGCATATAAAGGATTGATATTGACGTGTTTGGTTGCTCAATTTTTACTCTAAAGAATACAGGATCATATTATTATAGCGTTCTAAATTCAAACCCCATTTAACATGACACATATAATTTTTGAAGCGTAATGCACAAACTTAAGTATTTTTTGCATAACATACTTCCGTAATTTTAATTATAAAAACACTTAAACCACACGTAAAAAGAAGGTCCAATTGGGTTATTCTTATAACGAATGTAATTTGAAATAATAAAATCAATTGATTGGTGAAATCAGATCGTTTAGTGGTTGTTAAATCGTAGCGCGTGCAAATTGCTAGCGCTTTTAAAGATATTAAATTAACGAGAACAACCCAGTTTTTTATGTTATGTTTTTAAGCCTACATTTGTAAGTGTGGTTTCATGCTACTGACATCGATAATATTCTCACGGACATTCGTATGATTCCTATCATTGATCGTTTGAATCTCGATGGGATCGCATGTCAAGTGTCAGCACTCGAGAAGACGCTGACAATATAATAATAAATTGTTATGTTTAAATCATTTTGTTTGTTCGACATCGATTTATTGAAGTCTCTTTTGAGAGGTTGTCATGACTTGTCCAATTATTAAAACAATAAAAATAATAATTTATAGTAGCGAATATATTCCGGACCCTAGCGAAAAATCCAATAATACGTTGAATGGTGTTGGTCAAAATTATACATGATTGAATACTAAGGTAAAACCAACAAAGCCTAAACAAAATGCTGTAGTTAGCCAAGCTATAATCATAGTAAGCGATAAACAATTGAATGAGCTTATTACTGGTGCTAAGCTATTACCTGGCGCCAACGTTGTCTCAGGTGTGGCGTGAAATTATAATGTACTTGACCGCTCTAAAGAAATAAATCATGTTCTAAAAGTACTGTCAAATATGGTAGTAAATAATATTGGAATAAGATTCTGGTTGAAAGGATAAGAATAAGGTTAAGGTTTAGTTTTAATAAGAATAAGGTTGATAGAATTATTTATAAGAAAAGCTAGGTCAAAAGGGTATGAAAATCATATTGGCTAGATGGGTGAAAGAGATTGCAATAATAATATTCTACTACTTTTCAGCCGAATGCCCGACAGCAAAGACACGGTTATTTTTTCATCAAAGAAAGAAACAAATCATCTATTTGCTTATAATGTAGTTAGACAGTTTTTTTTTTATTTTTTATAATGACTTCGGGATTATTTATACCCTCGACTCCTCAAAGTGTCTGGATGGATTTTAATACACGAGTTGGAGTCTACGTCTATGGACTCGTCTAGGTTGCGCGATATTGTTTTTATAAAATAAAAATGGCGTATTATAAACGTCAATAAACTAGCAAAAAAAAAAACGTTCAGTACAATGACCATGTGGGACTATCCAAATAAAGGGTGGAGACGGTTCCGGAAAAAAAATGTCACGAAATCTGAGATTGAACTAAAATAACATAATAAAAACTGCCTTCAGACTGCTAGAAAAGTGATCTCTTTTTAGTTACAGTCGGGGTTTTAGATTTTTTGTTTTATTTCAATTAGAGTTAATTTAATAGTGAGCTAAATAATGAAAGCGATTAGAAAGAGCGTGTGGCAGTATTTATTATACCAGTTGATGCAATAAAAACTAAACGATCGAATTAACAAATTAAAAGAAAAAATATTTGTGTGAATTACGATTTTTGGAGGCGCTGCTTTTAATTTTTATGGACGCATATCATAAATAGAAATAATGGTCTAATTAAAATTTAAATCGTGTTAAATATATTCATGCTAGGCCACCCACTGGTTCGGAGATCGATTTTTTAAACAAATATAAAATAACAATAAATTAGGAGCGAATTTGTCTCACTAAAATGATTTTTATGTGTCTGAACTTTTATACTACTGTAGGCACTTCATTTTAAATGGTAGGTAGATACTTTTCTAGCTTTTGCCCGTGGCATCGCCTGCGTGGATATCGGGAAACATCCCACGGGAACGTACTAGAGGGATAAAAAGTACCCTATATGTTAATCCAGGTAAATAATGTATTAATTCCGTAGTACATTGTTTTCATATAACTATTGGTTTACTCGCCAGTAAAGCTCCCAGTCCCAGCATTATTTTTTCCGACATATTCAACAATCATCGTCATATTTCATCCAATTTACACAAAACCTTAATGAATTATACACCCAAAACCTTTCTCTTGGATCATCCCGTTCATTGGTGAAAACCGTATGAATTTTTTTTCGATAGTTTTTGAGTTTATCGCGTGCAGACATATACTTACTCATGATACTTATATATATATATATATAGTATATCTTTACATGATGACAACACCAGAATAGAAAGAAATAACGGTTCATTTACCGTAATTTTTATATCCTCTGAAATTATTTGGACCATCTCCTTTACAATATACTGATACATTGATGCGATTATTTTAAAATTTATTGGATAAAGTGTCTCTCAATTTCGAAGTCTCTTCATTTTTTTTTTTTTTTTTTTTTTTCCCTTGTCCTAAGGTTCATCAATAGAATGAACCCTAATCTTATTACAATCTAGCCTTTTAAATAGACTAATAAGTAATTAAATTATAACCTAAACTACTAAATTGTCTTTACTAAGAATGTGTCCAATAGCACTTTTCTTATTGTCTCTATTAAGGCGAATACACTTCATTCTTGTGTTTGTTTGGCACTTTTGTACTTTACACTATTCACTAACACTAAACACTAACTCGAACGGTTTTGTTCTTTTTAGTCTTCTTACTATATTTGTGTGATCGAGAAGCTGGATTGCTTCGACGTTCACATGCTGATGAAGCCTCTTTTCGTGAGCTTCTGCAAATTTCTGGATCACTTTATCGATGAACTCAACTTTTAGATCCCGATGGAGGTCATCATTTCGTATGTACCAAGGTGCATTTACAATTTCCCTTAGCAGTTTGTTCTGGAATCGTTGTATAGTTAATATATTGGTCTGTTTGGTACAGCCCCATAGCTGGATACCATAAGTCCAAACTGGCATCAGGACTTGTCTGTATAGCAATAATTTGTTTTGCACGGACAGCATGGAGTTTCTTCCAAGCAGCCAATACATTCTTTTGAATCGGTGGTCGAGTTCATCTTTTTTCTTCTTAACGTGGGCTTTCCAGCGTAACTTTGCGTCAAGGGTCATCCCGAGATACTTAGCTGTATTCTCGTATGGTACTAGTTTATTGTTAATGTAAACTGGAGAATACTGATGTTTTTTGTTGGAAAAGTCTATGTGAACAGATTTGGATTCATTTAGTTTAATCTTCCATTTTTTGGTCCAGTTATAAACTTGATTTACAGCCATTTGGACCTTTTCCACTGCTTCTTCGTGGCTGTTACCCACAGCCATTATGGCTGTATCATCAGCAAAGGTCCCAATCGTGTTTTGCTCTAATTCAGGAATATCGCAAGTGTATAGTAGGTACAGGATCGGACCTAATACACTTCCTTGCGGTATGCCAGCATTAATTTGTTTCAGTTCTGAGTAGGCGTCTTCTTGTCTTATTCTAAAGGCTCTGTTCAGAATGTAGGATTCTAATATATCTGCAAACTGCTTTGGTAACAGACTTTTCAATTTATTTATAAGGCCTTCATGCCATACTTTGTCAAACGCTTGTGCCACGTCTAAGAATACAGTAGCACATACTTTCTTGTCTTCAAGGGCGTTTTCTATTACATTTGTGATCCTATGCACTTGATCGATGGTAGAGTGTTTTTCTCGAAAACCAAATTGGTGCTCTGGTATGATGTTTTTATTATCTATTATTGGATTAAGCTGTTTGAGTAACAGCTTTTCAAACAGCTTGGACATGATTGGTAGTAAGGAAATGGGCCTATATGATGATGTTTCGTGAGCCGGTTTTCCTGGCTTGGCTATCATTATTACTTCAGCCACCTTCCATACGTCTGGTACAAATTTTAGCCTTAGTGCAGCATTGATAAGGGTTGTTAACTTAACCAGACCTTTTCTTGGTAGGTTATGTAGTATTTCTCCTGTTATTAAATCGTAACCTGGTGATTTTCGTGAACTTATATTACGTTTTATTTCTCGTGCAACTTCTCTCGGTGTTACTAGTTTTATAGTTACTTCATTTTCAGATGTCACCATATTAGCCAAAGTGTGATCTTCAATGAGTTCCTCGTCGGTTGGTTGAAATATATTTTCTAGATGCTCTGCAAACCTCTTAGCTTTTTGCTCATTAGTAATGGCCCAATGCCCGTTTTCACACTTAATAGGTGGGACTTGGGTAACCGGCCTTTTTAGGTACTTAGTAGCCTTCCATAAGGAATAGTCTGTCTTTTGGTTGTTACTTAGATTCTGGATATAGGTGTTGGTTGCTTCGTCTTTAAAGTTCTGGATAAGTCTTCTTATTTTTTTCGTCAGGTTATTGAGTTTTCGTTTGTCATCAGGGCACCTAGATTGATGCCATGTTTTTCTCTGACTTCTTTTTTCCATAATGAGCTGCTTGATTCTGAAGGGGTATGTTTTTCCCTTCGTCCTCTTGTTGAAGTCAGGTGTATTTTCCCACGCTGCTTGCTGGATATGCATTATGAAATTCTCTACTTCAATGTTTAGGTTTTCGGGTGTTTTTAATGGGACTTTAAGGTCTATTTGATCATTCAATCTGATCTTGAAGCCCTCCCAGTCTGTACACTTATTGGCAAGAGTGGGACTATTGTCTTTAAACAAAATGGTCTCACTAATTTCTAAATAAATTGCAGAGTGATCCGAGTTCATGTCATAGCTTTGTTCCAATTTTATATAACCGGTTGCTATATCCTTGGTTACGAAAAAATCTATTAAGTCCGGGATTTTATTTGGATCTGTTGGCCAATAGGTGGGCTTTCCAGTTGACATGACATCACATTTCAGCTCTTTTATGGCACTAAGTAGTTCTTTGCCTTTCGTAGTTGTTAGTCTGGAGCCCCAATACGTATTTTTAGCATTGAAGTCACCTCCTAAGATGAATCTACTTCCAAGGCGGGTTAGAAAGCTCATAAAGTGGTCTTTTTTTATCGTATACCGTGGTGGACAGTAGATGGCAGATACTGTAACAGGATATTTTTTGGTTTGTAGACAAATAGCGACTGCTTGGATCTCTTTCTCTTCGTATTTAAACTCTTCATAGTGCTGAAGGTTTTCTTTTACAATAATTGCACTACCGCCTCTTGCAGAATTGTCTGGGTGTAGTGCATGGTATACTTTGTACCCTTTAAACTTAATGTGAGATTGCTTTGTGAAGTGAGTTTCTGATATCAGGCACACATCAATTTTTTCTATGTCTAATATTACTTGCAACTCATTCTGATGTTCTAAGTCTCTTCATGACAAGAAAAAATAATTCCACGGTTCTCGGCAATTTTCAATTCCGAAAAAATAAACTAAAAAAAGCGGCCAATTGTGAGTCGGACACACAAAGGGTTCCGTTCCACCGAACAATAATATGTTTTTAATACTTGAGTAAAACAAAAACACGTTTCTTGTATAAAACCCCCTTACATTTTTTACGTTATTTTATTTTTGTTATAAAACGGCTATAGTAGTGGAGGTACAGACAGTGAAATTTTTTGATTGTCTATCTATTACGGTTCAAAATATACAGCCCTGTGACAGACAGGATGGACGGATGGCATAGTAATAGGGCCCCGGTGGCACCCTTTGGGTGCGGAACCCTAAAAAGTTTATAGCCGTTTAGTAAAATAACGACTAATATAATAACTTGCCTTTTTTCATAGACATTCGATCCGGCAAATTATATTTCACGGGTTGGCATTTTTTGTGTCAAAAATGAATTTTGAATGATAAAAACACTGTGTAACCAATTGACAGATGTTGCGGAATAGCTATTTCTGTAAAGTTTTCGCATTTCAATTTGCATGCAACCATAGAGTCAACGGCAATCTTCAGCAAGAAGAGAACAGAAAACCGATTCTATAATATGTACATTGTAAATTATCGCACCATATGAATTACAGATATAAATATATTTTTTTTACATCCTACGTGAAATTTTACACCCTACGTAATATTTCTCTCTTAGGCATAACGGACAGTTCTCTGTGCAGGGCGTGCATGGAGGCTGAGGAGACCGTCACGCACGTGCTCTTTGAATGCACCCTGCGTCACCCTGATTAGAACAGAAACCCTCGGGTCACCCAGATCATACCTACACAGATGTTCTGAACAGATCAGGAGACCTAATTATCTTCTGGAGGGAGGTGGGCTGGTTGGAATAACCACCAAACGGCCGCTATGGCCCACGCACAATTGTCCACCTGACGGACTGAGTGCGGAACACAAACCTAAAAAAGAAAAAGAGAAGAAGATGGACAGTCCTAATGCTAAAACCGAACTTTTCAAGACAACCTTTGAATTATTAAAAGGGCGAAGGAGAAACAGAATCGACAGAGCAAAATAAATATTTCAGTCTTTAAGATCTGTGATTTTTACTTTTTAGGTTCCTTTATGGTGTCCAAGACTAAGATTGTAGGAGAAAAATATATTGATAAGTATACTTATCCAATGATCACAATTAATCGTGAGCGAAATGATAAAAATAATTGATGATGGCATGCACAAATGCAATTTGTTTGTAAGATTACATCTTGTAAAAGGAGGGTGTGTAGCGAGGCTAGCAAAGCGATATCTCGATCCATTTGTTTATAAGCCATTATCTTAGAAATAAATGTGCCTATGCGCAATCAGACGATTTGGTTTACGTTTATTATGATATCTTGTAACGGCTAATAGATGGAATGATTACTATTAAAGTGTTGTTCCTATTAATTGCTTCAGAAGATCTTGAAAACTTCGAATTTATAACTGCTGTAGTTGTTCTTAGTGCCTCGTTGCTCTTGAGGTCGGAAGTGCTGCTGCTATAAGCATGAGGTCCTGGATTCGATTCCTGCAGGTCGGGTAAATTTTTATTCGGTTTTTCCAATCGGGATTTTCTCAGTGGCAGCCCGGAGTCTCGATTTGTGCCCGATTGATGGCAATAGGCTCGCCCCCTAGTACATGGGACTTTAACATAACTGGCGAAATGTGGGTGCTGTGAATGTAGCAATAAAATATTCTGGCAACACTTGTTACTCTATGTTTAGTGTCTATGATATTATTATCGTTGGTATTGCTCTGTGTGTGTAATGGCGGACGCTCTTTGTAATAATCTGCAAGAGAGCAAATATCTGGGTTCTAATTCCAAGACCGAATAACAGATGTACTATCAAAGAACTTCATATCTAAGTAGTTTGAAAACAAATTCCCGTGAACACGATGACCACATCTGTTACTGCCCCGGTTCTATAGCGGCCGAGCGCTGCAAGCAGAAATCGTCCTTTCGGTGTATAGATATGAACTTCTTCGATGGTACTATTGGTACACCTCTGCTAACTCTTTGGGGACTACAAGCGTGATGTTATGTTTATGATTTATGACAAATAAAAATTTGGTTCAAGAACTTGCTTAAAATATAGGTAATAACAGATTGTATGTTGTTCTTAAAACAATTTTTTAAATAGAGCATGCAACGGGGCCCAAGTCTGCTATTTTTATAAATTCGTCATTCCAACACGATCCCATTGTCATTTTGCTAAAAGTTCGTATTCTGCTAAAATCATAATGGTCGATCATTGGTTGATCATTGTATTCCACAAACACGATACTCGTAACGAATTAAAAGCAATGACTGCACAATGACGATCTAATGGTAGGTCACTGATCAAAGGAACTGTCAAAATTTTAGCAGATTACCGCCTAAGTCAGTCATTCATTTGTCATTATTTACGAGATTACCAAAAGATGCCATTTCTTTCAATGGAGTGTCAATGGCTGACCATTGGAAAGTCATAATGACGTCAATATATTAGTAGATTACCAAACTTGTCAATATCAACAATTATGAAATCAATGATAGACCATTCTGACACTATTGTAATAGCAGACTTGAGGCTGACCGAATGAGTTCATAATAAAGGACTTGTTTTTATTTTTATACCTACCTACGATTGAGAGTACCTATCCCTGGAAAATGTATAAAGACAATGTTTCAAAGCTCATAAATTCTTAAGTTTAGTATAGGAGCTTTACGAAGCAGTGCTGTAGAAGGATAAACCACAGTTTATAGTTCTATGGCCTAACAATTACAATTTACAAGTACTTACCATTTTGGCCTTAAAAGCGAACAAAGCTTCGCACCGCCAACAAACTGCAAATTAGTACCTACATATGTACTGTCAGAGCTTACCTTATAAGCTGAAACCACGACACGATGCAAGAGTCAAGACTACGCAGATTCACACAAATCTGGGCATAATTTCCCTTCGATTGTTAAACGATAAGATCGACATTCGCAGATCAATGGCGACAATGTAAGGGTGAACGAACAATACATGTCAGTTGACAGGTTCCGTTCACATCGTGAGGTGGAGTCACGAATTTTTAGCACAAGCTCACGGCGTGTTGTGATCAGCTGTTGTGTGACACTTTGGCCAAAATTGGGCGATTGTTGGTGGCCCACTTACACGATGTATGGCCCGAGTGGCCCACTGACGTTATTTATTAGACGGCCAGCATGCGAGGCTGTTTATTGAGATTAATTTGGAGATGGATCTGGTTTCTTTACATAAAATGGTAGTAAGTGGATTAAATTACTTTTCTCATGTGGAGTCATGCAGAGTTGGTCAATGACAGTGTTCAGGTAACCTACTAAATATTTACATTCTAAGAATTCTAACGTTTATCTGTTTTGAAAACTAAATAAAATCAAGCAGCTGAGAAAGATATTTATTCTCAAAAAAAGGCACAGTCACTTACTTGAGAACAATGCTTAAAATAAATTATACATAAGTACATGTAAAGTTCGTCACAGACGTCACTGTAGCAATTAATGATAGGTATCAATACATTAAAATTTTAGAAAATGTGTTACTTGTGATAAAAAAATTAGCTAATTCAGTTTTGAAGATACTGATCTAATGACTACTGTAGTGAACGTATTAGAACATGCAATACGGAAAAAGAATAAAGATAGGAGCGTAAGAAAGGTAACAACTAAATAGGTATAGTAATACATGTCGGAAATATATACGTTACTGAGTTGACTAATGGTTAGCACACATATCAACGCGGAAAGGGATCATAACCGTATCGCCTTTCGCCTTGCCCGTTCAGGCTCAGAATGTCCCTTTCCCAAAATGTCCCTTGGTTTCAAATTGTCCCTTTCCCAGAATGTCCCTTTCCCGAAACGTCCCTGTCCCAGTATGTCCCTTACCCAAAGCTTCCCTTTCTCAGAATGTCCCTTTCCCGAAACGTCCCTTTCTCAAAATGTCCCTTTCCCGAAATGTGCCTTGAAACACGCCTGCCTAGAGGTAATTAATTCATGATTCATTTCCACGATATTTTACGAACATAAATCTTATTATTTCAATTTCATGTCGTAAAAGTTATCGCTACAAACCTGACCTACTTTACGCGGCCTGAAAAACAGAGTCCTTCAGTTTCACAATCATGTTTTCACAACATGAAAACACCGAAAAATGGCTTACAACCACTTACGGCTGAATACACAGCTGAATTTTAGCAAATTTTACCTGTGATAGCTACCATACTTCCATATGGGAGGGTCTACTGTGCAAAGCTTGATGATCTTTATGTTATGATGGTCTTTGCTTCATTATTGGTAAAGATACAAGTGTTAATTTTACCCAATAATGGTCCGTAATGTATAGGAATCGGCCATAAAGCGATGCAGCAGGATTTTTACACCCCCCAAACGAGCGAGAGCCTTTAAAGTTACAATGACACAAGAACGAAACAGATATAAATACGCGTCACTACTAAAATTCAGCTGTGTATTTAGCCGTAAGTTGTTGTAAGCCGGTTCCGGTGTTGTCATGTTGTGAAAACATGATTGTGAAACTGAATGACTGTTTTTCAGGCCTTTTAATAAGATTTATGTTCATAAAATATCGTGGAAAGGAATCATGAATAGGTTAACTCTAGGCAAGCGTGTTTCAAGGCATATTTCGGGAAAGGGACATTTTGAGAAAGGGACGTTTCGGGAAAGGGACATTCTGGGAAAGGGACGTTTCGGGAACAGGCACATACTGGGACAGGGACGTTTCGGGAAAGGGACATTCTGGGAAAGGGACAATTTGAAACCAAGGGACATTTTGGGAAAGGGACATTCTGAGCCTGAACGGCCTCGAGGTCAACAGGCGTCAACCTAACGTAAACAAGTAACCAAAGCGGTCGACAGCTCCGATACGTCGACTCGGCTACGGGTAGGCGACGACGGACGCCGCGCTTATGGGTCGCCGTAAGCGCGCGCGGCAGCAGTGTGCTGCAGGCAGGCCGCGGGAGGGGTGAGAGGGGCAAGGGTGGACGAAGAGACGTAAGCTCGGGTACGGAGAGACGTAAGCTCGGGTACGGAGAGACGTAAGCTCGGGTACGGAGAGACGCAAGCGCGGGGACGACGAGCCGTAAGCCGTAATCGAGCAAAGACTGTAAATAAATTGTAATCCAATATTAACTTGATAAAATACGCTAGGAAACATTTATTTGTCAATGGATAAAGTTCAAAGAGATTAAAAATATACCTTCACTTCTGCAGTTCAACTCAACAGATCCTTTAGAAGCCGTATCAATATGAGAGACTAACATTCTGAAAACAGACTTTACAGCCATTAAAGAGGAATGATCTAATAACAATGATCACATAACAATAGGCTTGTCTAATCGAATGACAAACGACATCAACCTACATACATAGATCTTCCATTTGTGTCCTATTCAAGACTGCGTGGGTATCTTACACCTATATTGCTGGGAAAACCAAACGGGTGTAGATATTTATACATCCGGATCATTGTAACCACTCGCATATTATTGAGAATATAATATATAGCACATTGTGACTATATCCTTCTGAATAATGTGCGAATGGTAAAATAAAACAATTAGTCCGGGGAATTTACGCCGAATTTTAGGATTAACTTTGCATTAATTTAAAACAGCTTTTTTTCATTTCACGTGTAGGGTATGGTCAAGGGAGTATGTTAAAATGTATATCGTGAAAAATTCACCTCAAGTTTTTTTTTAAAGAAAACATTTAATTTAAAGTGTTCGTGATAAAAATATATATATTAATTAACATACATGTTTGTATGGAGTGTTTGTCGACGAGATATTACAAGTAGGTCTAAAATTTAACATTTTCATCCACGGAAAATTCGAAAAAATTATATTACGAAAAAAAATATCTGTGCTTACTTCAAGCAAAATTGTTAAAAGCAGTTTTTTTTTATAAATAAAAAGTTAAACTACAATTAACTGTTAAGTACATTTTGTCTGAACCGCTATTGAAAAAATACTTTGATTAATATCTTGCGAGATCTAAGTTTTGTGTAGTTTCTGACGAATCTTCTAATCATTTAAAAATTCTCCTACGTTTACATTTTCAATAACACGAATCTATTAGACACACAAAATAGACACAATTCTATTTCCCATTGCTGTCTGTGTTAAAGGGTTCTCTGACTTTTGGCCGAAAATTGTTTGCCAGATTTTCACTTGCCAACTAACGTTTCGCAGAATTTTATTTAGCCAAATAATCATTTGCCAACTTATCATATAATTTTGTTTTATTTCCCAACCTCACAGTTACCAACTGTACGTTTGGTTTGCTTTTCATAATGACACTTTTTAAAATGCCAACTTTCAAGCAGCAGAATGTTTTAGTTAGTTGTCAAAGTGAAACATCGGCGAAACGTTGGTTGGCAAGTGATAATCTGCCAAACAATTTTTGGCGAAAACTCAGGACACCGTGTTAAAGTTATTACGAAGTTTCCTCGACTATGATTTATAATTACAATTACGAAGTACACTTCGGGCAAAACACTTTAGCAGATAATGCAACCAAGCACTTTGCTAAGAGAATCAGTCTTTGTTACGTCTTATAAACTAGCATCAAATACTTACAAAATAGCAGGACATTACAGTCCCTTATTACCTGATGGGCTTATAGCGATAAGCCTACAGATCGTGGTATTTGAAATTACTGCTAGAGAATGTTCTCATTATTATCTTTGTACAATGATATCTTTTGTATTTATTTTTAAAGGAATTGCATAATGTACATAAAGGTCATTAGGTACGATTGTTTGTTGAACTATCAACTTTTGGATGACGTCAGTTCCATCATTCGTAACACAGAAGTTTATCGATGGTTTATAATTCATCAATACTCGTTGAAATTCGGCTAACAATTAACTAAGTATTGTCTTCTGGTGTCAATCTATTGAGTATACTACACATCATTGGCTATTAGAATTAAACTTGGAAATTTTATTTTAGTATCCAACTTGATCTGCAGCATGTCGATTCCCGTAACCACTTCACCGTGAAAACACGTGAAGTGAGCGTGGAGTGAGCTGTCAGTGTCATCTCACCCTGTTGGAATGACAACTCACTTCACCTAAGTTTTCACGGTGAGATGGTTACAGAATAGCACTGCGTTCACAGAAACGGTGATTATCTTTTAGTGGTTGTCTGTGCAATTTTAAAATTGAGTGATGTGTGACAAAATTCTTGGCTTAAAAATAGTCAGCTTCTCTCCTACTACCCTTCTAAATGACCGGAAGACATTTTCAACTTTCAAACCAAGTTTAAGTGTCCCAAGTAAGCCACATCGGCTTGCCCGTGGGATTCCTTGCGAGACGGTAACACGAGTACACCTACATAATATATTTGACGCACATACCTATAATTAAGGACACTTGCACACGTGCGGACCTGCGGGGTTTCTCTCGGAAATTCGACTGTGGTTTAAGCAGGTTTTCGTGACAACTTTCTAGAGATTCCCACCGTGTTAAGTACCCTTAGAAGTGCTAATGTATATTATTATTTGTATGCTGTGTAACGGCTATTCGTATAGTAAGTTGATTAATTGTTGCTGTAAAAATCGTCCCGTGCTACTTGTCACAATAAACAATTCATCAAAATACATATTTAATTTCATAAAACACACATTTATTATTTAAAACCGCCGAACTCCAATAAATATTACCGCATATAATAAAAACCTGCAAAAATTCTAAATTCTTTATGACACTTACTTAAATCTTGTAAATTTGTAATATTGATAAATACATTTTCGTCCTCAAAACGACGTCTAATGAAATACAGCATCCCGGTCTCTTAACAAGTTTCCGAACCCGATCGATTCTTAATAATGAATTGCTATAGATAATGAGTGGTTTTTTGTCTAAAACGGTGATTTAGAATCGGCGCCATGGCGCCATATTGCTCGGAGATCGAAGATAGTCGCACGCGCAGCCGCGGCGGAGCTTTTGTTGTTCTCCGATGTTAGAATCTTTGAGAGTACAATTTTGTCATTCTTTCGTGTCATTTATTTGGTCTTGGTCAAAAGATGCCGACTAATTTCTGTGTTAGCGAGATCGTTTTATTTATTTTGCGGGTTGACATTGGCCAGGGGCCCTACGACCACCTCTTATAGCAGTATCATTTTAAACTTACTTGAGCGTGGCAAAGAGATGGAGCTAGACGTCCTGTATAGCTCCACTTCTTTTTCGCTTTGAAGTAACATTAAAATAATACTGCTTAAAGAGGTGGTGGTTGGCCCTCAGATATCAATAACATCCATAGTTTAAATCTTAGGCAACAATCATTATAATTTTTCGTCTATTATACAGGTTTTTGTTTGTTACTTGCAGGGGTATATAAAAATGTATGGAAATAAGAATATGTTCCGACTCCATTTCTCTCTCCACAAATGTAAGCTACTCATAAACAAACAATTCGTTCACATCGATTGCTCGTTCGCATCAGCCACAACACCCAAGAGTCTAAGTGCGAGCGCCAATATAATCTATCCATCAAGATGGCTATCAGATTCATATGGCCGCTGAATTTCCCCGTACAATTTATATGGATACTTGAGGACATCGGCTATAAACTAGCGGTCGTCTTTGTACTTGGTTCCCACGTCTGCGATATAAGAATCGATTGAACTTTGTTCTTACTTGTTTGTTTAATATGTTTTTTAGTTGTAGGTATAGAGTTTTATTCCTTTGAGGTTATTTAAAGAAGCAGCTACTGGATCGCTCTTTCAGGTGCGGTTTTGACAGTATGCTCTATGAATCTTTTTTTTTTTAGTTTGGAATATTTGTCCTTTTTAATACTTAGTGTGGTGTGCCATCTTCACATATTATATTTTGTAAAAAAAAAAAAAAAATGTTGTAGGGTGTGAAATAGGTGTGTAGGGAATTCGTAAAGGCTAGGCTTTCCTTTGGCTTCTCGATAGCTTGCAAGATTTAGCCGAGGTAGATTTCACCTTACGTTATTAAGTTCCCTTCAAAGTGGTTGAGCTAAATGATGCTGATCCATGCGTCATGTTCGTGAACGGGCGCCGTCAGTGGGGACTGGTCATCTCTTAGCTGCCATGGCTTATTTTAATTGTTTAATTATTTTTGTTTTTATATTTTTATTATGGTTGCTTTTAACGTGCACGTTTTACTACATTGTTGAATGAATGTAACCAATGTTTTGTAACAATATTCTGATTTAAAAGAGTGTCCATGGAGTTTCTCGCCCGTTCTTCTCCATAGGAACCTACTACGCTTTGGAATGGGCAACTAGCTTCATCTTTCTGACTGACCGACCCCTTGACAATTCAAAAGTACCTGTAATTGGTTTATTTGGAATAAATGATTTGAGTTTGAGTTTGACTTATTTTTATGGTTAAGAAGTTGCAACTTTCAAAGAACCTCTAACTTCTTGGAAAAGAATTTTATCATATGCACACTTTTAGTATCTAACGCTCAGACAGCACCATACTTACCAAAATAAGTTCAACCTTGAGTAACTTCTTTCTAGCTATTTCACATTTCTTCTAAATTGTCAACGATACCTACTTTACAAAAACATTTTTTATTGCATCTTTCACCTGCTTTTTCTTCAACGGTTGTTATGTTACACTTTATATAGCATAAACAAACCGCTGACATTATGTTTTTGCTTTAGACAATGGTGGTAACATGGTGGTAACCCACACGTAACGTAGACTCGTTAAACGTTACTGCAACTGTTATTGTAATGGCAACACAGTTAACGGTGTTTTGATTAATTTATTAATATTACTGTATGGGAATAAGAAATATGGCTATCTAGTGAACTAAAATATTAATATTAATATATATTGCCAAATTAATCAAAACAGCGAAATATTTGACATCTAATGCCACGTTGCCCACTTTCAGAATGGACGCTCTTATTTAATATACTTTTCCTGAATATTAATGTTTCTTATTGTTTTATTCCGGTGTGAAGCTTGCTGCATGTAGTTGGAAGTCGATTGAAACTGCTAACGATCCTGTTGTCGATTGAATAACGCAACACGTTTTCGTAAACGATTACGATCTTACGACTAATCTGTTTCATTTTGACAGTTCAACAATATTCATTGCGTTAATTACGTTGTTGAGCAGTTTTTTTTTTCGAACTTATGGAGTACTAATGGATAAGCAATCTCTTTCAAAACGGTTCAGATTCTGATTGATCGTGTATTACGCAATAAGGGTACTATAGAATTGATGGACGGTTACCCTTTTCTATTATGCTGATGGGTTGAAATTATATTTGGGTGTCCATCGTTTTGAATTTTTATATTAAAAATTCTTCTTGAAGGAACTGGTAATTTTTGAATAGTGGCTATGAGCTGTTGAAATGGGAAATATTGTTTCTTATCGAAGATACGCGGGCCACGCGGCCTCGGCCGAAACGTCCGAAAACAAATTTATTTCCCATCATAATCTATTGGCAATTTATAATTACACGTACCTAGTCTTTATTTAGAAAATCAATTTAATTGTGTGCAACCATTACCGCAAGGAATTGAACGAAATCGTCTAGAAAATCCATTAAAAGTGTAGAAAACTGGACAAAGACCGCATTTTTGACACAGATTATTTTTCATTTTGTATTTTTCCAGCAAATTTGCAAATTGGGTATGAAGAACTAACGTAATGGATTAGAGATAACCTAAGTTTTCGTGTTTTACACCGCATTAGCTCTAGACTCAGGCGATAATACCGGTTCCATCAACTTCCATGACAAAATAATCTGAATGATCACTGTCGACGAACTCCGATGGCCGCCTGTCATCGGTAAAAACATTTCGACTGGCCACGCTAAACACGATAGTAACGGGTCGATACCTCCAACTGTTTTTGCTACGAAACTCGCTAACGACTCACAAGTTTTAATACTTAAAAGCTTTTACGAACTTCACTTTATTCGACATGTAAAGTGACACTATTATTGCAAAAATTACAATTACAAAAGCCATATTATGATGCAACAAAATGTAGGTCAGTATTTTGTTATTTAAATAACCGAACACTAAACTTTAGTCAAAATATCAGAGAATAACTTCATCGCATACAGAATTTGGGGTTTATAGGGTAATAGAGAAACTGTGAGCAGAAACGATGGGGTCGCGTTGATCGGTGACCTCCGAACTCGAATGGTTCATTGAGTATAGCAGCTGAGCGGCATCGTCATCCATTCAGCCGCCGCTATCGCCCGTCGCTCAGTGCCGATCCTAAACACGGAACGCGTCACACGCGCGAGCAACGTAGGCTGCGTAACAGTGTGCCTTTGCCTTTTATTTTTTACGCGCGCTTGGCGGGAAGTTTGACAGATAGTTTTTATTTTTATTGAACCTATAAAAAGTGGCAGCCATATTGAACGATTTATTCTAAAGTGAAATGAGTGTTTGATTGTGAAGGTATAATTTTGCAAAACAAAACAAAGTGTTTCAAGATGATGACGTCGGTGTACCATGAGGTGAGTGCACGACATTTCCCACTTGGCATTTAGTTGTTTTTGTTGAGTAATTGTCTTCGTAAACTGGTCTCCACCTTTGTTAACCTTTTATATTTTCTTAGTATTTAGATAATTAAACGTTATGAGCCCAAATTACAAGGCATTTTTATGGGAATTTGTAAAAGCGAGATATTTTCTGTTTTTCTTTAGGTAGTGTTTTAAGACGTAAGTTCAAGTTCATGACCGAGCATAATTTAAAGTCGTTACTAATCAGGCCTAATTAAATATTCAAATTTGAAGTTCGTCGTAATAAAGAACCGTTTAAGATTATTCAATCAATATTTTTGAACACAAACATGTGGCATTATTCAAATGTGTTTTTGTGTGACAAATTATGTCGTCTCGTATGCGATGTCACAGAGTGGATGTGACAGAGTAATTATTGGTTTAGACACTGCACCCACACGGCAGGCGACAAGTTCAAAATGATTTAGCATATGTACACAATGTGTGTACGTAAATAATTTATCGAATTCGTTAAAATTCTGATAGGATATACCTAAGTAAGGTGTACTTAAGCATAAAGTTGACATAAGTCCAACCTGTGACGTGAGGAATTTATCGAATTTTCAGCCCAGATAACTGATCAAATATAAGAACTTGATCGAAGCCAGATAAAAAAAGCCTCAACGAAATTCTCACGATATTCTGACCTGTTGTGTTTCACGGCCATTAAAGCATCCTACACGGTAACAGTTCCTGGTGCATACAAGCATATCTTATGACTTCCAAAAGCATGGAGAATCTAATTGGGAAGCGGAAAGGTTCATAAACGCAGTTTGTTTATCAAATTTAAACATAAAACAGGCCTGCTGTGAACACGTTACTGTTTTCTGTATACGAGTTTTTCATGTTAAACATAATATAGCATCACGCCTGTATTCCGTGAATGAGCATGCAGAAGCATTTAGCACACTTACTTTTCTTCAACTGACGAAATCTAGGACATAAGTACCTGACGAAATTCAGGCGAGCTTATCTTATTGCCTTCAGCATAATTAGCCTATCCCCATACCATTATACCATTATTATACCATTGCTGGGACACAGGCCTCTCTTGGAGAGGGAGTTTATTGGAAGTGTACCTATGCCGCTGGCGGCACTTTATCCGTATCGGATAAAGTAGCACATACTCGGCATACTAGTGGCACTGCCTCGGCCCGGCTAAAGTGCCGTAAGCATTGCATTGTCATTGTCACTGTCACTTGTTATTTTGTTTGATTGTTGAGGTTAGCTCGCCGCCCTTTGTATTGATTGATCGTATTTGTTTTTGATAATTTATAATTTTTATAATAAAAAAATAATATATTATATATCAGATGTCACTACATTGACTGAATTTACGAAAAATTAAGTAGCAAATTAAAATGGCTGAAAGTTTAGATAGGTTAGGTTAGGTTAGAACTGTGACCACACCACGCCAGGGTCAGTTTAGGCACAAGAGAATGTAATGTTTTGGAAATGTGGTGTTTTACAGCGACCTCACCTCAACAATCAAACAAAATATCTAACAAGTGACGGTGACTCAGTGACAGTGACAATGGCAATGGAAATCTTAAGTGCCGCTTTAGCCGGGCCGTGGCAGTGCCACTAGTATGCCGCTAACGGCACTTTATCCGATAGGGATAGAGTACCACTAACGGCACTCTATACACTGCCGAGTTTATTTCCGTAAACTCCGGGCACCTGCTGAATACCAACCTAACTCCTGACGAAAAAACCCATTGACGGTTTGTCAATCCAACCCAGGACGCAAACAGTCGCGCATACGACCAACGAAGCAGTAAATGCTCCCATCTTCTAACATAATTACCATGTCTACACTTTATTGTGAATGTTTGTACAGTTCATTATCGATGCTGATCTGTTTGCTTAGCAACGGAAAGCAAGCAATGCAACGTGCTATCGCCTGGCGTGTTTGATGTTTACTTTATGCTGTTTGTTTACAATCGCCCGAAACTCACAGAGATTTCCATCTATGTCCCGTGGAGTCCTTTTTGAGACTGTTAAGTCATATCTGGCAGCTGCCAAGCCAATTAGTGTGTGGTTGGTTTTTGTATTCGTCCTTTTTTGTTTGTCATGTATTTCATAATTATGCCAGAAAGCTTTTGTCACCTCATTTGGTTTGTTTTCTTTAGGGTCTAGGCATGATTTCAAGATCTTAAAAGGTATGAATCACAATGACAAGACAATGCTATTCAGACAAAGCAAATGCGAATGCCAATAGTTAGGTAGATTTGTTAGAAATCAAATTTCTTGTCATTAAAGATAATTATATTGTCTTCAGAGTAATTACTATCAATTTCTACTCTGAAATTAAATTAGTCGTTATTGCTAAATTATTAATTTATTTATAAATAATCTCCTAAATAAATTCAGAAAATATTTTTACTACAATTTTTTTATGCTCACACTAAATTTGAATTTTTATGGTTTGTTTTTGTTATCTTATCAGTAGACAATCTTTCGACCGTTTCTAATAGATATTAGCTTTGCTTATCGACTACGTTTTGCGTCATTGAAATAACGGATAAACTTTGAAAATAATACATTATTTGCCATGAATGTGTGTTACTACACTATACAATTTTTTCCGTGTAAATGTGGGTTCAAAAAAAAATACAATTTGCTGAATGCACAGAGACTCGGTCGAAATGGCGGTGCTTGGGGCCTATGTCCAGCAGTGATTACGATGAATACAAACTTTAACACAACCATATTTGGAGATATAATCAACGAACTTTACCGACAAATAACTGTATTTAGATAACTTTCACCGAAAAACTACTTTCAAAAACAGTGATAATGTGTGCGATACCCGTCATTACATAGTTCATGGGTAGTTTGTACTTTGTCGCTTTCTCTACTATCATCATTGTTTTGACCATTATTTTCGTATCAGAAGCCTCGATGGCAAAAAGATCCACCATCTTGAAGTTTCTCTTCAGTGATGATATCGATATAATGTAGAATATCATGCGAATAAAGATTTGAACTGTGACCACAACCTGAATTATATTTGGATGAACCGACATTCAACATTGATATTAGGATTAGATTATAGGGCACTTTTTATTCCAAATGTTTATTGATATCGTTATAAGACTACCTGATAACGTGTTTTAAATTGTTTCTTATGATTTTTATATTTTACATGTTATGTTTTAGAAATAATTTTGGTTCTATGATGGAATTAGGTAATAAGTGTCAAAAGTGTGATATAAATAAGAAGTATTGATGATTTCAATTGGATATGTTTTTCAAACAAAATCGATTAGATGACGTAATATTTTACGATGGTCTGCACTCTAAACGTTTTCTACCTTTTAAGAACCACATAATTTAACCTCAAATTGGAGTAGATAATTACTTTGTTTTATGTAAAAAGACCATTACCGTGTTTTTGTTCTCAAATAGTCGACAGTTATTTACATACATTTACATATAAATAATGTTATTATGGTTTAATGTTTGTGCAGTACTAAATACACTCGAGAGCAATGAATCCGGGTCACTTAAAGAATCCTAAAAATCTCGGAAACTAAAAATGCTAGGTTAATGCAATAAATTGTATTTAATAGACAATGTAATACTCCTTAAATGAAGGTATTAAAACTTCTTAGTTATTGTAAAGTTATATCAAATTTGAAAAAGGGCCACTTTCGAAGATGGAACTACGAAATTACAGCATTTGGTTTTGCTTTTGTTTGTAATCTGTCATTTATGTGGGTACATAAACCATGTTGATAGTGCTCTATATTCATTATTCAAGCTGAAATTATGTCGCTTACGCCTGAAGAATGCACCAGAATACTTACAATGCTGGAAACCGGCCGGAGTCAGCGCGATACAGCCAGGACTGTCGGTGTGTCGCTGTCAACAGTACAAAGAGTTCTCCGACGTTACGAAGAAACTGGTTCTAACCTACGCAGACCAGGAACGGGCAGAACCAGGTGTACCACAGCACGAGAAGACCGATACTTGGTGAACACCATGCTTCGAAATCGCTTTCTTACAGGAACTGAACTCACAAATCAGTTTCGACGCCTCGGAGGAAGTAACCCAAGTGCATGGACAGTAAGACGTCGGCTTGCTGAATCTAACTTAAAACCCCTTAGACCTGCAAACGGCCCTAAACTGGAGCGTGGGCATCGTATTTCAAGACTAAGATATGCCCAGAGCCACGTAAATTGGAGTATTGAAGATTGGTCAAAAGTTATGTTCTCCGACGAATCAAAATTTATGCTCTACAAGCACGATGGAAGACACAGAGTGTATCGAAGACCAGGGGAAAGATTCAAGCAAGCATGCATCGAAGAAAAAGTAGCCTACGGTGGTGGGTCTGTACTTGTGTGGGCCGGAATTTCTTCTGAAAGTCGCACAGAGCTGGTGATCATAGAAAACGGCTCTTTAACTAGCGAAAGATATGTGGAAGAAATCCTCAATGATCACGTTGGTCCATTTATGGTCAATTTAGGTGAGGATGCTATATTTATGCATGACAATGCCCGACCTCATACAGGTAGGATTGTGAATGACTACCTTCAAGAGATGAACATTACTCGTATGGAGTGGCCAGCGCGCAGCCCGGATATCAACCCGATCGAGCATGCTTGGGACGAGCTAGGCAGATGCGTAAAACAACGAAACCCTCCCCCAATCACGCTTCGTGAGCTCAAAATTGCTCTCACAGAGGAATGGGAGAATATTCCCCAAAATCGTATAAGGAACTTGGTGTACAGCATGCCAAACCGCGTAAACGCAGTAATGGAAGCACGAGGAGGCAATACGAAGTATTAAAATTCAAGAAAATCGTAATAAAGTTCAAAAATTTCATGTTTCCTATTTTTGTTTTAAGGAGAGATCAGCAGTTTTTTTCTTTATGTAATTTTGTGTTAATAAAATGTAAAATGTGGTGACTCATATTTTTTTTACTTTCATTTAAGGAGTATTACATTGTCTATTAAATACAATTTATTGCATTAACCTATCATTTTTAGTTTCCGAGATTTTTAACATTCTTTAAGTGACCCGGATTCATTGCTCTCGAGTGTATTTCTTAATTTGGATTAAGGAACTAAATACCATTAGATATGCAATCGCAAGTCATAACATTCTTTATGAATTATTTTATTTGCTAGGTTTATGTTACGTTACGGGCATTTTATATTTATAAAATAATAAAATATTTTATTGCTGCTATATTTTTTTTACATTTTATCAATTATATTTGCTTTGCATACTACATAAGCTATCAAATTCTAATTAATTTATAGATACACAGCGATATTAGCGAACCGCTAATTAGGTAGGCGTAACGATTATAGGTATTATAGGTAATATTATTATTTACGAGTATTATGTATATATAATCGCATGAGAATACAATTAAAACCCATGGTTTCAGCCAGCCTGATCAAGCTTCTAAAGAATTAATCTGTGGTTAAATATCTGTCAAATAGCATGTTAACAGATTACTGTGCATTGGTTGACGGTTTTTTTATAATCCAACTAATCACCAAACATAAACGTTCTTCTTTATTGTTCTCTTACGTCTTCTATTCACTTTTTTATTTACATTACATTTTAATCCGCAAATCTTAACCGTGGTTTAGCATTCCCCGCGTGCCCATATAAACATGTCGTTCAGGAGAATAGTCTCCTGAACGACATGTTACGAGTGACGTCATTTCAACGGCCACCAATACCATAGGGTATTGGTGGCCGTTGAAATGACGTCACTGCATCGGTGATTCATTGTGACCAGACATGTCTTCCTCCCATTCACAAACTCCTTACTTATGATATTTTTTTATAACAGATTTGGATCAAGCTCGATTAGTGATTAATATTTTGTATTTTTTTGGGATGGACGGTTTATTGGTATCTTAATTTTCGGTTAAATTATAGTCACCAATCTTGGAGACCATTTTTTTGTTTTAAAAATCGAATACTTCTATTTATCAGTTTTGTATTAGACAAAAGCTAAACACTACAGATTACAAAATGGCGTCATGTTCTTTTTTTAAATTAAAATTGGCTACTCTATGCAGCTTAGTTATACTTCATGGTAATTATTTTGTATGCGTGTTCAGACTTTTTCATTAGCTATTAACGTAGTATCTGTATGATACCTATTACAAATCCAATTTTTTGTACGCACATTCTGTAAGCTACACAATTACACGTAATTACTTTCAGCGTTATTAATTTTTCAATTCAAGGTTGATATTGAATAGGGCTTCAGAAATTACGACGAGAATAGGCGATCGCTTACAGATACTATCTATTTCTGTTAGAAAATATGGTAACTGCGGTGATGTTGTGGTGACGTGGCTGTGGCCTGTGGGTCCCCCATAGCACAGCATAATGCTGAGTGGAAGCCTTTTTGTAACAGTCGCGACCGACGTGCAGCTGCCGACGATTTATGTTCTGTGCTCGTGTTAAATACTTATCTATTTTAGTTTTTTTAAATTAAAATTCTGCCGATATAACTTGGCAGTTCCGAACTTCGCGCAGAAGGATGCGCAATAACATTTTTTAGGAACCAAATGGGCGAGTGTGAGTGAGAGAACATGCGCGAACATTCGTAATGCCTATGTTCAGACCTGCCAAGTTATATCAGCTATATTGTATTCGAGATAGGTGATTTATTAGTATACACGTGTTTCTGTGACAAATAAACTCTTTTTTCTTTCTTTCTGCGGCTTTTTTGTGGCAATAGTGACCCTTTATAGATTGTTTAAGAAAGTTTCATTAGAATTAGTTATTAACACGAGCCAACAGGCATAAGTAAAGAGGACCATTAGTTTCTATATGACGTTTTAATGAGAATGCCTTTCAAGAACATTAAAATGTTTTATAATGTTTGGGTTAGAAACCTCAATTTTGGAAGCGCATCGCAGCCGGTTTTGTAACATTGATTATAACGTATATAAAGGCGGGGTCAGTGGGATTTAGTTACAAATGAAAATTGGGCCCAATGGCCATGGCAATGACTCATCCAATGTATGCTACTTACTACTAATGGAAATTAAACTTTCCCCTTGTTGGCGTTAATTAAGTTGGATAGGGGCGTAGCTGTGACTCACTTTTGTATTTATGCCTGTTATTGTCCCTTTGTTGGGCAAGGAGTACTTACCCTAGTTTGTGCAAAGAAGGAACGCAATCTGTGTTGCCCTGTCTCGTCCAAATCCCGGTTTCAATCAGTCTGATGTTTTTCCTCAAAAAGACAAGATTATACTATATCCTTATATTTACAGTAGTAGGTATCTTTCATTCATTAAAAAAGTAGGAAATAAAATGTCCCTCCCTGACACATAGTTCTTGAATCGACAACCCGCGGATTGTGAGTCGTCGAAACACGTCATTTCATGTTATAAGGAATTGGAATTTCAAAAATCTTTATCTCTTTATCATGTAGGTGTAGTCTTTCCTTCCCTAAAATAATTCTTAAAATGAAATAAAACAACAGGGACATAAAAACATAATTTGCACCACATTTTTTAATTGAGTTTATTATATGGTGATCGACCTACGTCTCACCACACATTTTGTAAAATAGATAGACATTAAAATAACTATAAAATATGATAATAATTAAATTTAGAACGTCTAGAAAAGGTAGAAAAATATTTTTAAGTATTCGAATATAATTTATGATCCACATAAATGATATAAGAATAAAAATAACCGGAATAAACCGTCATCACGTAGGTACCTAATTATGCCAACAACGCAACATTTCATAAAGACGCAACTGATAAATTTGCGTACGTACAAGGAGTACGTACGCAAATTTATCAGTTGCGTCTTTTTGGTTGCCGTTTCGCACTTATTTCCGCTGGCCGTGACTCTGTACCGTAATAATTTCGCAAAACAAAAGCAAAACTGTCTCCCCATTCATACATGAGACTCTCAACTACTCCCAAGTACCTATTCTTCAATTCATAACATTGTCTTGTTTTTTTGCCCCTTTGTGTGTCCTTTCGTCACGCTATTCGAGTCTACGAGGTCGAGAGGCCCCTGAATCGCACCATCTATCTTCATAATACTTATAATATTCTTAGTACCTGGTCGACTGAGCTCTGCTCGGGTGAAAATAGAGAATGCTCATTTAATAGTAAGTATAGGATAGTTCATACTAATTCCATGTATAGTACATACTAATTTTATGCCGCCATGATAAGTAGTAGGTACAGACGCCAGCACGTCAACCTACCCGAAACTGTCAAATTATCCCAATCAACTTTGAACCTTACGTAATTGTCATAAAGTGGAAAATCTATTATAGAAATTTAATAGATTGTAGTAGGTTGATTTGCTGGCGTCTGTACTTACTTATTCCATGCTGCCATATCATTATCTTAAGGTAGCCATCTTATTCTAAACTTTGGGCGACTGAGCTCCGCTTGTGTGAAAACGAATTTTCCCAGATATGAGACTAGATTTTTCGTCCCCGTAAACCTATATTGCAACTTTCATCGAAGTCGCTAGAGCCGTTTTCACGAACGTGATTACAAATATATATACAAATATTGCTCGTTTAATAGTATAGGATTTCATACAATCTAAATGGAAATGTATGACTAGCAACTTTTTGCAATTTCGGTATTGACTTCCGCATTATTTTTCTTGAAGCAATTATTATAAGCCATACGAAACAAGTGCTCCATGATTGCTGCGATTATCCTTGGAAAAAACTGAGGACAAAAAGTGTAGAGCGAAATAATTCGAGCAGATCACTCTGAGTCATTGAAGGCTAGATGATAATAATAGTATTGTTGCAGACTAAGTTAAAGATCTGATTCGGATATATATCTCATCTCTATTGAACCGAAATCAGAAGTCTTTGCATTCAATCGAACCTTAAGTAGATACCTAACGCAATGCCAATTGAAAACATTGTTGCAAAGCTTCTCTACGTCCCTGACTTTTTAATTATAGATATTGTGTAACGTAAGTTTACCTTTCTGGGAACGAACGGAGACGTCTGCGTGAAGACCGACCGTGGGAGTGCGTCCCTCTTGACGGTTGACTGATGTTACCGATTACAAACAAATTAATGAATTTTTCACCGTGAAGCAATTGGCTTTTAAAAACCAACCTGCAAACAATGGAGCATCATTTGCCTAATTGAAAGGAAGTTTGGATGGGAACCGAACAAGAAAGTTTTCGTTTTGTGTGCAGAAGGGCCTACGAAAGTTCGGAAGTTTGATCGTTGACGTGACAAATTGAGAAAAAGGTCGTATCACTAGTAGCCTTATTTCTTTTTCTTTATGAATTATCAATGAGCATCTTCGCACCTACTTCGCCCACAAACTAATCTCAATCACCACATTTGATAGGCGAGAAATTTTATAGGCAACCGAGACCGATTAATCTCGCCTCCGCTGATAAAAAACAAAGTTTTGGGCTCATCGTTCTTCCGGACGACCGACGCCCACAAATCACAGTTGGGTGATACCGATAATACTTGTTGCGCGGTTTTGATCTTAGAAATTCCAAATGATTAGCATAAACGGAGCCGGTCGAGGCGAGGCGATTGAGATAGCCAACGGCTTGTTCTGCCACGGTCCGTCGCCGTCACCGCGTATCCATTCAAATGAGATCGGCAACACCTTAATTTATTCATGAACTATCTGATATCACTAAATATCAATATAAATTAAACAATAGCTTATTACGGATGTTGAGAATTTATGTGGTAAACTGTTACGTTCGTCGGTCATTTTATACGGCGCGCATAATCGATTCCGTGGCTTTGGCTTTGCACTTGACCTTGTACACCATTGACTGTTGTCTGTTACATCACACTTGTACGGTCATGGTGGAATGTCAACTTTACATAGAATCTGATCTCGGATCTTCGTTTCCAATAGAAGAGACAGCTTTGTCTTATGCACTACAATTAATCGATAACCTTGCAAATCCATTAGGTTGCATCACTGATAGAACTAGATCAGTCGATATATTATTATCAACGTATGCAACAATAGCTAACCGTAGACTTTCCAATTGACCTTTATTGCAGTTAGATACAAAGGTGTGTGGAAATAGTCCAAGGATAGCCTCCGGTAACGGATTTGAGATCCGGTGGTCACGACTCACTCGAGGCTTACTTAAATCTTTGATAATTGCTGTCCTGCAAGCCCACAAAAGGCTTGTGATAAAATTGATATTGAGTATTAATATCCGTGTAGTGTTAGCCTCGTTAAACCAAGCCTTATTGATGTAGTTTACGGTGACATAAAGTAGCGTTAGTACATTTTGTTTTGCCTTTGAACTCAGCGGTGTGACCAAATATGTCGTCAGAAATATCTTAACCTATTGCAACATTTCGGTTTTTAACGGTAGATTAAAAGGTGCAATTGATTGAAATCTTTTAAACATTTAGGAGGTTATCTTGGAAAATACATTTCAACACAAAATTAGTTCAGCTCATGACATTTCTTACAATTTCAACTATTCACCTGGTTCAAATTTTCCGAATATTTCGTTTTCTGAGCGATTGAGCGGTCCACGGTCACGAACGCTGCGTCCGTATGATCGGCCGTTCACCGTAACTAATTTCAATTTTATGGAATTGCATAGTCTGAGTCAATCTCTCGTCTCTTCTTGTTGCAAATATTTTACGTACTGTACTTTGTCAACTCTCCCATAAAATTGGAAATGACGTTTCGTCACGGTATTTACACGATGTTCAATTTGAGCTAGCGTTACAGTTGTGTACATCGTGTAGCCTTTACCTACATATTTCCATGTATATACAGATTCCAATTTGTTTTATCGTAGTGTTAATAATTTCTCTCCTTTTAAGCGTAGATGGGCTGTCTCTTTACGGATACGCCTGTGATGAGATATCAACCATACAAGTGTATGCAAATATCTGAAAGCTGTTCGTGTGACCCACAAACGGGTCGAGCTTGGCGGGCTGAAAGCGCACGCGCCGACCCAATCGTACACGATAGTGAATACGAGATAGGCACCGTACACAATGTTTTATTAATCAACCCCATTGTGTGGACTCTGCTTTGTAAAGCCTTTTGCAGCAGCACACTTGACTATTCATGAAAAAAAGATAGTCGAGTTATTCTCGTGACGTTTCTCAGAAGCTATATATAGCTATATATGACTTGTTCGCTCCATTGGTGCATTAATGTAATTATTGTTCGCGGTTATAGTTTCTGCACTTATTTCCTTCCCATTTCTTTCTGTGCAGGAAGTTCTAATAACATTTGAGATAGATAACTGTACTCGAGTAACTGTATCCGTCTAAACACGGGTGTTGTTTAAAAGGATATTGTGAATGTCATGAAAATGAATTCTATTGTCAAAGTAAATACTTTAAACTTAACCTTAACCGGATACCAGACAATAATGTAAATAGCTGTGTTTTATCGGTGTATCAACTTGAGACCAAGAATGCGATAGTGCTGATAGTAATAAAAGATTTTTGGTGTCTAGGACTTTTCTGAGCGTAGCATTTTATTGGGTTTGAACACTTGTCAGCTACCTTTACCCTTCATTTGCATTACATCGTGGCTTATTAATGATAAAGATATATTTTTCAATTAAGATCTTTAAAAAAATGTCAGTGGCGAAATTATTAATATCATTTAAAAATATTTCTCCCAACACTTTCACCATTGAAAAAACTACACATATTTACGCTGTAAAGAATAAAATCTCAAAACCAGAATAAGGCTGTGTAATATCTAGCGCGGTGCATCTAGGACCACCGGCTAAGAACATTTGCATATCGGCTCTCGCTTCATCGCAAACCTGTTGCACACTGCGTACTAGTATCTATGTTAATTAACCGTTACCACGTCCTTTTTTCCTACTCTAGCTTTTTGTTTAGCGACTCTAATATCTTGACTGGATTTGGAATTTGTTTCGTCAATGTGTGTTTTAGTATCTGTATTGTTTTTTTGTTCTTCAATTTTGTAATTTCTAGCTTTTATAGCTGGGTTTGGAGAGGTTAAATATGATGAACAATCGTAGGAACTGTTACTTTTAACTCATAACTTTTCTTATCAGCCAGCAACATTCTGGTTCTAGTTATGGATCCTTTAAAAAGGTCTTCACGACATAATTTCTTAAGTTACCTTACCTTTACAAGGAATTTGAATAGTAGCAGTAACTATTACTCCTGCAAAAACTCTTATGTTTTTTAAACATGGTATGATTTCAATGGTTATTTCTCGTCTACAACATAATTTTCTTCCGACCTGATTTGCTTGAGAACGTGTACAGTTGGTACATAAATCACTATCCATGTTTCTCTTTCCTATTATCTCGAAGATACACCGTAAGCTTAACCACATGTAACTATAACATTATTACCTATCTTCATGTTCAAGATAATATCTCTCGTCATTATTCTAGTCTCATTCTGTTGCATCGGTCAATGTATCGTCGAAGAATGGCTATTGAGCTTTGATTTCTAAGTTTCGATACTGATTACCATTGGATTAACTGGTTAATAAAATACTATTACTGTAATAATTGGTGATTGCTCACATATATTCCATTTTAATGACGTCTTTGCGAATTCCATTCTGAATATATCCTTAACTTGATTGTGTTGGTCGATATCAGTTATAGTTTCCTCTTCCGTTACATGTGGTCATTCAAAAATATATTTATAGTTATTTTCTTAATTGCATTAATTTGACAATGCTCTCTTTCTTTCAATTATACGTGTTTAAATCACTGATTTCTAAAAAATAAGTTGAAAACTTTATATCATCTAGGCAACAAATGGCTGTAATTTATGTAAGGCATTATACATTAGCAACAATAATCTAGACGTTTGCTATACGTTAGCGTTTCAAAACTCTTGCAGGGTTGTCTTGAGCGACGTTACTTATTCTTTTATCTCATTAAACGAGTGTAAAGCCGTAGGATTACTTCATAATGGTATTACATTTATAAATAGATTTATATCTGTTTTAAATGTTGTGTTGAGAGGAATACTGGCTGTCTGGCAGCCCTGTAGCAACGAATGTCGGGTAACATGTGTAACGTGGTGTGTTATTCACGCCTGTCCGATAGGCAGGCTGTTGATGGCCATACTAAGATTGCATCGCCTACGCCTCCTAGATTAAGAAAATATCAGCTGACAAGTCTATTTGTTTCACTGGTGCTGCGTTGTTCGTATGATTAACTAGAAATGAACTGGGCTATTCTTGTTATACTGACGTAGCAGTAAGTTTCTTCGTATCTGGATTGCATAGTGCATTATTAATTATTTTAGCATGGTATCTGACTATATCATTCGCTTTTATGTTTAGTTCATTGTTTAGATCTTAGATTGAAGTACATTGTTTGTCTACTTTCTGGTTACATTCTTCACATTGAGAATTAGAAATGTTGTTTGAGCGTGATCAATTTTGCTCTCAATTTCATATTTGATATTACAAAATGCTCTATCAATAGCTAGAAAGTAGGTACATTTATTGCGTGGGATTAACATTCGAAACACAATTTGGTCACGACTTAAAAGTTAAAATGTATATGATCATGTCTTAGGTTTCGTTTTCTACGTTGGTATTCTAAGTTAGTCCATTATCAAAAATGTTTATTACATTGGTTCGTATGTCACTCTTACTTTCTCTCTCATAGGCTGTGTGCTGTGTCATTAAAATTCTGTCTGGCGTTTCGTGATTATAATGTAGTAAAGTTTGATTGGTGGTGGTTGAACCCGGGTTTACTGCAAGTCGTGTTGACAATTCAATCCTTCTTGTATGGTATTGCAAATTAAATGCGTCTGTTCGCTCGGAATTTATTGGTGCCAGTACGAATTTGAAATAACTGATTAACATTTTCGAACCATTTTTTGTATGTGCTTAACGAGTTTGGATTTTAATTAAAATTTTGATCATCTACGCGATGCTCCACTTTTTGTTGATTTGTTGGCTTTCCGAATGATGTACATTTTTAATTTGGAAGGTTTGAAATTGTGCGATAACTCTTAAGTTTTACTGTTATGAATCATTCATTTGTAGCTTGGTTTTACATCGTTAATTCAAAGTCTTTTTAATGTTTCTGATAGCTATGTTATGTTAGCTTTATTAGCATAAGCATAATCAGTGGGAACTGTGAGAGGGAGTTATTAGCTTTATTGTTTGTAATCAGTTGTTTTGATTAGGTATATTAATGTTAATCAATTAGCTATCCATTGTTAATGATTGTTGCATTTCACGATTGAAAAGAGATGACATCCCACGCAATGATATTTCAGAGAACCTGGGTATAATGTTGATAATTGTTTTGAATGTGGGTGTGATCATTGTTTTGAATCGATCTGCTGTTTTAAAACAAATTGTGTGTGTGTCATCATTTCATTAGTCTTCGACAACTATTATGACCTTTTTGATTTAAACGAAAAATGCAATTAACTTCGTAATCTATTAAATTGAAGATACAGCGGCTAAAGTTACAAGCGGGTTACGAAATTCAATGACAATATTTTTTGTCAAGAAATCTGTATAAGGGATTGAGCCTTGAATATAAGTTTCATTGAAATAAATGTCCTTTTTTACAAAGGCTATGTTGGTGTTGCTTCACATAAAAATTGGGATTCTGGGTGGCAGTGATTTTTAAATAAGATATTGAGATTTTGCCATGCCAAAAAGCCATGTAATTTAATGAAAAGGAATACTATCTACTATAAACTGGCCTCTTGGTCATTTGAAACTCGGCTTGCTCAAAGTCAAAGTGTTACCATCGAAGTACGGTCGACTGTACTCTTATCATCATTTAGAGCAGTGTTTCTTAACCTGTGGTCAGCGGACCCCTGGGGGTTCGTGAGTATATGAATGAGGGTCCGCAGTCTCGTTATCAACACCAACCTTCACGTTAGGATTTTTTTTTATTAAGGGGGTCCTTGATAATTGCGCTTGATTTCCTTATGGTTTTGATTCTGCAAGAACTTTTCTAAGGCAAATTTTAATCTGATTGCAAATACGGAATCCTTTTATAACTTAAATTCATCTCCACTTTACTTTTCCATGTCTCGTGGGAGTCAACACGATGCCTTGACTGAAGATGCGATAACTATCAGCTAACCGCCCACAATTTCTAAACAATAAGTGATCGATGATGTTCCGTTGTGCAAAACGTTGCGCTTGCGTTACCATCATTAGCTTCGAATCGAGCTATTGTTGAATCAGTTTATGTTTGTCTGATACGAGCTTATTATTTACTATTGGGCTTAAATGTCAGTTTGTGCAATGCTTTTAATGCTTCTTTGATTTTAACGATTGATCAATCAATTACGAATTGCATTATTATCTTTTTCTGGCAATATTTATTCAAATTCTTGCCCTAATTCGTTTTTCTTCTTCCTGCCGGCTAGTATGAATATGCAGGGTCCAATTTATATTTCCGAGTGGTGCCGGACATAAAGAATAATACCATCCCATTTCTTTCAATGGGTATCTTAAAAGGTGACTAAAGGGACTTACTAGAGACTGGGCCGCCTGCCAAGCATGGCGATTATGGCAAACCCCCCCCCATTTGTGGGAAGCCTATGTCCAACAGTGACATCATTCGGCTGAAATGATGATGATAATGATTCATATTTAGTAAATATCTTGCGTTTTAAGCCTACCTATAGATATTCAATTCTCATTTATATATCCATTATGAAAACGTTATATTTTATCTGCTTTAAGAATCAGTTTCACAATGTGGTTAGATCTCCTAGTGCAAATATTATACTTCTTCATTTTTCATTATTTTTACCTATCGTGTTATAGTAATCTTATTCTAGGTGCATCGTCTTCACATATAATTATATAATTAATGTATACAAGATATTGTGAAAATATTTTAAAAGAGTAACGGTGGAGTTTCTTGCCCATCCTTCTCCATACGAAAACTACCTTTTGGAATGGGCGACTAGAATCATTTTTTTTTTTTTTTTTGTAAAAGTTGACGTTCATAAGTGCCTTTTTGTGCCTAATTGAAGTAAATTATTTGACTTTGACTTTGAGTTAGTTTTGCTAGACTTACAGTTAGTTATATAAGTTGTCAACCCATTTTGAGCAAGCGTAGTGACCAATGCTCGTGTCTTCTCTGTATGAGAAGAGGCCTTTGCTCCGCAGTGCCACAATAATAGGCTGGTATTATTATTATACTAGCTGCGTCCCGCGTTTTCACCCGCATAAATCTCGATCCCATGGGAATATCGGGATAAAAGGTGCCAAATTTCATCCAAATCCATTCAGCCGTTTTAGCGTGAAAGCGTAAGAAACAAACAAACTCACTTTCGTATTTATAATATTAGTTAGGATAAGTTTTGCTAATTTCGTTTCTTTTATCCGGATTAATTTTCAAGAAGCTTCCAATAACTAAGATAGGTACTATTGCTAAAAATTTTAACTCAAGAAACCCTTTCTCATTGATACGCAAGATATTATCGACAAATTATTAATTATTCACTTATATATAGCTGATTCCTATTGAAAAGGTCAAAGTAAAAAGCCTGTTCGAAACAATAATAATACTAAATGAGAATTCCTTGATGCTATTAAACCTTACGGCAAAGAAAATAAAAGATACTGTACGCTATCAAATAGATGGCTATCTTGGCCTTATAGCCTGGGGTCCGGAAGGCCTCCTACGTCACACCCTCCTATCTCATGGGTAGGAAATCTTAAAGGTTATCGATTTTACGACAATCTTTACCCGTATGCGTTTTAACTTGCCATATATTATGGCTATCTTTGCATCAAGGACTAAATGTGTCTTTGTTGTCTAAATAGCTGATGCTATTTAGATTTCTTGGTTCATAATTAAGATTGTAATTTTTTTGTGTTACTTAATTTGTCTTAATTGTTTGTTGTTTAGTACTTTCGATATATTTAGCGATATCGAAGTTATACTGTAGTGTTACTTCCATGGCAATTTTTCAACAAATCAGTTTTATATCGGTTATGGAAATTAGCTAACAAAATATTTTTAGATCAATGTAAATAAATTTTATGAAAGCACAAGTATCAGCGTCCATATTATTTATTATTTTATGAACAGTAACACACACAAAAGTGCTATATAATGTGAACAAACAGAAGCTACATGTGTAGACCTTACTAACGTTTTTCCCCAGAGTAAGTATCACATCTGTGGGTCGTCTAATGCGTTGTCCAGATGTTAAAATTCGAGAGTCAGATGCAAAATTTAAAGTAAATGAAGAGACCGAAATTATAATCCTTATAAATGTATTAACATTACGTGTAGCAGAATCATTACATCGTAATTGTGATATAAATATCCAAAGCCGTACTAGTAAAAGTCATCGCCAATTCGCCAAATTGTACACCGTTGGAGGCTAACAGGGCTCCAATGTGCAATTGCTAATAGAAACTAGTGTGATAATTATATCTCGCTATGTTATTAAATAGTAACCTTCACCTACTGGTTATATGACAGTAATTAGTGCTAGTGACATTGGTAATGAGCTCTTGTTTGAGTAGCTTGTGTTAATGTCCACTTAGCTCATCATTTGTCTAATTTGTATTCATATGAAGGGTAGTGTCTATTTTACTTGTAGGTATAAAGAGTTAAACATGTAAAATTTGCATTCGATTTATTGAGGGAAGTCCCTTTATCTACTTCTTTTTCAAATATTTTATAAGTTTTTTGCATTGTCTTGTGGTTTGATAGATGCCAATTCAATATAACATGACAGAATCGTTTTGTTGAGAGAGGGGCTCGTGGCTAAATGATAACAGCCGTACAGGTCGATCGAAGGTTAAGCTACGATTGCCGCGATCAATACGTGGATGGGTGACCATCTTTACATACCGAGACTCCTCCGTGCCTCAGAAAGCACGTTAAGTCGTTGGTCGCAGCTGTCATTCGTAGATCTTTGACAATCGTTACGGGAAGTCAGAAGCCCAAAAGTCTTACAACCAGTCTTACCATGAGGTATTGTGTTACCCAGTAACTGGGTTGTGGAGGTCAGATAGGCAGTCGCTCCATGTAAAATACTGATATTATCATTTTTGTTTTGTTCATTCACCCGTATGTTTCGCACATTGCCATCATTTGCCTCATAAGCACCTCATTTCAAAATGCTCATATTTAGGCCACTTACTTGAACGGCATTATATTTGGGGTCTTACCAATTTGCGGTAATCATAAAATAATGTACGTACCTACATCGTGAGTAACTTTAATCGGATTTCTTCGTGCTCCCGTCACGAGCTGCACCACATTCGTGCCAAGGTCCCAAGTGTTTCTCTAATGTGGACTATGACTATGTGACGTAACGTTTCATAGTGTTCTAGATTTCGTAGACTAAGTAAATCTCCGTGTGTCTTTCCGAATACTTCGCTAATTACACCTCCACATATTATTATCCACGTAAATTCTTCAGCAAATAGACACGACTTCATTTGACAAAAACGGTCGGTTGTTGACCTGTATCGTGTCCATCAAATCTAACTTCACGATAACAATTGCAACAGAAATCATCATTTGAACACGCCTTTCACGTCGTTCTATTTCCAATCGTGACTTTTCCGATATCGATATTCGACATAAATCTTAATCGATAATCATTCCGATACATTGGCGTCTCACTGACTCGTTTCGGCGACTCGCTTTCTCCAGCCTACAAAAAAAGTTGATACGCAAGTGTGGGACCTGTTCTGCCCATCTATTTATTGTTATTGTGCTGCTTGTAAAATTATACACACCTCTACACGACTCGCATTACGCATCGATCGCTTCAGGCAATGTTGTATCGATTTGTGTTTGATTTTATCGATGAATCAAATCTCGATTATTTTCTCAATAGACGCCCCAGACTAGTCTAATAGATATTTTGCCGATTCTTCAATATCCGAAGACGATAACCTACTATTAAGTTAAACAACAGTTTATTTTGCAAACCTGTAATTTAGATACCGATAATATGAATTATGCGAACGAAAAACTGTATCTTAAAACGACAGACTTCCATCAGTCTGCGGGTAATTATGATGGCTATCAAACCTGTGTCGAATATTAATTGGTACTTTTGCTCTCGATATTAATATCGATTTTCAATGCAGCAAAAGTGTTTTTTAACCATTCCGCTCATGATGCGAGAACACCTGTTGAATTAACTTTTACTGACAAAGAAATAAAGTTTCAAATTGTATACATGTAATATTTCGCAAGTTAAATAGCTTCGTAGTTGAGTTGTGTGTACAGTTTTTTGTGCAAATCTTAGGTAGGTATGAAAGTTTTACATCCGGATGTTGTTTCACTGTCAATCCGTCTATCAAAGGGTAAGGTTCATCTTTATTATCGTCTTGAAATAATTCGCATATTGATTAAACAATAACATCAATCAAGTAATTGAGAGAAAGGAGTTACAAAGGTCTAAAGATAAAAGATTTTGTAGTCGTAAAAGTGAAATTTCTTTTGTTGGGAATATTGAAATTAAAAGACATTTGGTGTACACTGTTGAGATTGACGGTGAAGATATGCGATCCGAAAGTACGGGGGAAGAAAGCGAGGTAGACTGACATGTAGTACCTAAAGATCGCATCAGTTACGGCGATGGTGAAAAGCAACTGAACATTGCCATTTTGATGGGAGAAGAGATAGCGAAAGATTTAAGTCAGAAAGAAAGAGTCGCAAGAGTAGAAATATTTGTAATAATAAATGTCGTAATCAACTCCTGTATGTCATATCTGGATAACGATAATTGTATTAGCTTGGTAGACAAAATATATTGCTGAAGAGACTGCAGTAAACAATGTCAAGTGCATATTTTTCATTTGTGGTGAAAAAATCATCAATAATATTTCAGTTTATTGCAAACATTACTAAATATGTAAGTTCGTTGTCATTGCTAATGAATAACACCTATTAGCAGTCGTAAAGTTTGTTTGTTTGTCACATTTTTTTATTGTCGCCGCACCCTTCTTTACCTTGTTTTACATCACCACCGCATTATTTATATGGATGAATGTGCAATAAAATGGCAAACGCTTTGTGCTTACTTTGCAAGGACACGCTTTTGAAATCAGTTTAAGTATCAAATTATATTCCTTTTTGAGTTATGTCTTTGCTACTGTCGGAGTGTCGGCTGCTTTCTGCATTTTTGCATTCTATCATATGTGTTGGAAGTTGCAGTGACTTGCTTGAATGCAATTTTATCTTAATGATGATATGATAATTTACTTTTGCAAGTATTCCAAAGATATTTGTACAAAATATTCCTATCTCTAAAAACAAGTCGGTTAAAATATATTTTAATAACTAACATTTCCAATTGTGAACTCTTTTGATCCTTTTGTTCGATCCAAATATAGTAACGTTCATTTATAATCTTCTCTACTATTCATTCAATTGTAATCGGAAACTGCATTTCTGATAATAATTCAATTTCATCCGTACTTTTTTATTCAACAATAATCCTACCTTTATCATAAATTCTAAAACATCCCCTTTAGTTATCGCTGCATTTCGAAACAATTCAGTAAATTGCATAGAAATTCTCCGAGGGTGCATAAATAGCAGATGGATTGCGTTCAAACATCTGCTTGGCACGTGTGTGTGCCTTTGTATGGAACCCATCACAAAGACTTTTAGAATTAAAGTAAAAAATAGCGGTATTCATGAATCTGTGCCTATTTAAAGTCTGATTTGTATAAACTTAATGATCATTACTAAAAAGCGGTTCCAAACGCAGCCGGTCCAACTGGCAGCTGACCCCAACACACTTGATAAACACTGGGTTGATGACGCCTTTATGATAGCTATTAAATTAATAAAACTAGGTCCAGTCAAACAAGAAATCAATAAAACTTAATATAATATGCCCATTCGTGCAACTGATTTTCATTCAGTTCTTTATTAACATGTTATTGTACTTGTAATAAAAGGAGACTACTTACTATCTTATTACAGCCTTCGTATTGCCATTGAAACTTAATCTGACACTTCGAAATCAACGCCTGTAACGGTAGTTTTACTGTCGTAAATAATGATAAGTTTGATTGGCATATCGAATTTCTATATTATATTCATTAACATGATCAGATATAAAACGCTTTATATTTCTACTTTGTAAAGGATTATAACAATGACAAACTGAATTTTAGAATAAATCATTTTGTATCCCCTTGCTCTAAATATACCAACAGATTATAATGTACCATTACGGTCAAACTACAAATAAGGTCTGAGGGGAATGAACCTGGCAAATTGTAAATGCATTACACATTGCTATTCACTATTATTCTCTAAATAATACTAAGAACTGCATTTATTTTACATCCCATTGGCACTATTCCAATATTTGCGATGTCTGTACTTCTTACATGTCTTTATGCTCCTCGGCGGTCCGTATGTCGTTGTAATGTGTCCTGTAAAGATCACTATCGCCTAATTTATGATCATGTTCGTAATGCCACAATCAAACGCCGACGATCCGATCTTGTCCTTTACGTTATGGTTTATACCGCCTTCAAATTTTTATAGGTGTATTAAAGGAGTGAAAAAATTGCATTGCGCTCAAATTTCCCAGTAACCGAAACTCAGTTTGAATTTATTGTGAAATAAAATCTGTTGGTAGTGCTTGTCATTCAGATCGTATTACCAATGCAGAATATGACATGGATTTTCTAATTCAATATCTGAACTAAATTCTTGAAACCGTGTACATAGTCCTAAAGCTGATTGCACATTCCCAATGCTCCAATTCTGCTTTATTATGACGTTTTACATTTAGCGTTTAAAGGGGCTATTAAAACATTGTTACCATTAAAGCGTGGGACGCTATTTAGAGTCGAAACTGGACCTTTTACGCTTTGGGAGAAGCCCTCGGGCTTCCAACAATTACATACCTAAAAAGGAGGAATTCCAAAATTTGTTGTTACTGGGACTGGCAGACAGCCTGGGATTTAGCTGGGGGCTGTTTCAGCCTGTCGCTTACGCTTATTATGATGTTAGAAAGGCAAGGAATGACCGGTTTGAGGTGTACACGTGTTTCTAACTCACGTGCCCGAACGTGGGAGAACGCCTGAGGTTTCGCAAATGATTCGCGAATACTTCTGTTACTCGCCTCAAAATCGTCCGTGTCATTATCATTCTGGTTTGGATCAATAATTTGAATGGCTTGCTTTGAATGTTTAAGGAAATTTTAAGGTGTGTGATTTGTTTAAAATGTTGCTAATGGTGGGAATATTTTTTTTGTGTATCAAGTCTTTCTAGGGATTCGTCATCATCGTGTAACGCAAGAACACCACTGACTACTCTTTCCTGCCTGTGTCCATGTCTAGTTGTATAAAGACAATATGGAATGAACTCAGATCTTATTTCTGTTCGTAATCATTGCGATTTTTTCCGCACACATCATCGACGCACCGTGGTACCGGTCCTGCCATATTTGTTATAGCAAATTGCTATACGTTATTGTTTAGTGTCATGCAAATTTTGATTTTTGCAACCCGGCTGATTAGGCGTAGGCGTGATTTAATGGCACAGGTATTCTTTTCATGCAGATAATGATGTAAGAATGAATGTTTATGTTAATTTAACGAACGCATACCTACATTATCATTTCATACGCCTATTATAGAAATTCATTGAGACGAGAGACAATATATTAGGCATTAGATAAAGGAGTTTAATATTCAGTAGCCAATTTATAGCGTGAAATCATTGGTATAATAATAACATTAAATCCATGTTTAAAATTGAGACCATTCTTATGTCACGGAGCAATTTTTTTTTTATTTATGATCTTAGGACGTTCGATATAATATATTTAAAATGGGTTCCCTCTATCTGGCAGAATATTGATGCTCCGAAATTTATTTGGCATAAAACACTTAGCATAATCTTCTTTAAACGAATATTGTCAAGGCACAAAAAATATTTAACATAGGTAATTATTGCTTGGCGGAATGTTTATATCTCCGAATTTACAATGGCATACTTATGAGATGGTAGAATTTTATTTGGAATAATTTTATAAGACATATTGCCATTTCTATAAAATAGCATTTTTAGCTTTCGACATGTCCATAAGTACCTACTGCTGCAATTTTTTTTTTTCTAGAATTGTTATTACCTTGAACGATTCGTTTCGTGATTCATAATATAGCTCTAGTGATTAATAAAGAATCTCACGGTCTTCGTCATCATTTAGCCTATCTTCAAAGTTATTTGTTATCCATAATCACCTGTTTTACCGTTATTAGTATTAAGAATAGCGGCAACACAATTAATTATAACATCGATTTGTTAACGTCTTCTAGGTTATTAAACATTGTTAGATGCACCTACAGTATCTATAAAGTCGCGTTAGAGGTTAATTAGCTTTACATGTAATAGTAGGCGCGTTGAAAGTACCTTGGATATTTTTATTCAGTAAAATTTTGAAAACTACATATTGTCAAGTTGTAAAAAAAATTTTGCTCCAGTTGACAGAATCAGAATACCAAATTATTTGAATTGGTGGCCTCTGAATGTTTTTAATAACTTTTATTATAAATATTTTCTATAATTTATTAATTAGATAAGCAATAAATAAAAATAAATTTTATTAATTTACATTTAAAACATATTGTCTCATCTTCGTCATTTGATCATCAGATTAGATCAAGATAATTTAAAATGGTTAACATAGACTAATCTGAATCTTTAATTAATAATACCTATCGATATTAAATATAAATATTATTTATATACAGTGGTGACAAATCCGTAGCTACCGCTTGACGCACTAGTGCGGTGACTATACTTGACTTGTTACGAAGACTGCTTTATTTAAGCTGAGCTTACACAAGCACTTATTGTCAGCAGTATTTTTTTCCAGATTTGGATATGGATAATTTCTAGATAATGCTAATGTAAGTGTAGGTATGTAGTTTATTAAGTTGCTCTACATCGCTCCATTTGGCCATTTGGTTTGCTAAATATTGCTCTATACCGCTACATATACATTCATATTGTTAACTAGTATCACAACAATTTTTCATATGGAGCAATATGGAGCCACGTAACTCCATATCGCTCGACCCGATCCAGCAATAATTACATTTAAAAAAAACTCATGTAAGTGGAGCCCTAGCCTCGGACTGGCCCGACTTGGCGTCCCACATCCACTCTCTGGGTGGCGACAATGATTTATAGAGAAGCACCCGACGACTACACGCCAGTACTTGTAACTGGCATATAAACTAAGCTATTTATTACTTTATTAGCAATTACAGTTAGTTTGTGTGATTATAATAATGTTATGGTTTGAGGCTACGGAATGTTAAGCAGGTATTTTTATTTGAGTAATAAATCAATCATATTCTTAGTAAAAAGTGGTCTCGGTATGTAAAGATGGTCGGTCCGTGGATGGGTGACCATCTTTACATACCTAAATCCCTCTGTGTTAAATTAATGATCTTTGATAGGCGTACCGGCTCGTCAGAAACCCAAAAGTCTGACAACCAGTCTACCAAGGGGTATTATGTTACCCAGTATCTGGGTTGTGGAGGTCAGATAGGCAGTCGCTCCGTGTAAACTACTGGTATTCAGCTGCATCCGGTTAGACTGGAAGCTGACCCCAACGTAGTTGGCAAAAGGCTAGGCTAGGCATTATGATGATCTTAGTGAAAATTTCAGTTTCCGGCACTTTTTTTTTAGTCTTTGGGATTTTTGGGGTATTTTTAAACGTACTAGATTTTTCGCATTTAGATTCAAGATATTTTTGCTAATGTTTATCACTCCGTTATGTTAATCCAAAAGGCATAAAAAAGACATGCAAATCTCATCCTTATATGCTAAACCAACAGCATAAACCTCAACAGATTATGCCAATAGATTCTCCACCACAAAACCAGCTAACGGCTCAGAATCCGACCATTTAACAGTTCCTATTTTTTGCCAACATTTTCTAGTAATTGGAAATGGTCTGTCAAGCTAACGATACGGCGGAAATTATCTGTCCTATCAATGCGGCACGGTAATGCGCATGCGCAATCTTCCGTCGGATACTAGATCAACTGGTTATGTTGTAACCCCCGGCTGTGGAGGAAACTTTATGTAATATATAATAATGTATTTGCTTAATATAAGCAAGAAGTTGCGTATCTTTGTAAGGAAATAGGTACAAGTGAGTTTAAGATTGGTTTTTTTGATGCGGGGATGTAAGTGGTGTTTTGTTTTTTTTTTTTGTATTTTGGCTACGGTCATTGGTTCTAATTCTGATCCTTTTATAGGTGTGTAGAAATATATTTAGATTGCGACTTAACTCGTTGAGCGCCAAGCCCGAAAACCGTGTTTTTCATTTTTGGACTTTGCATTTTCCGACTTTCAGACCATAACTTTTGATCAAAAAGTCGTACAAGAAACGGTAGGCGATATTAGAATTCATAGTAAAATGTATTAAAATATGTCTCCTTGCGGACACACTGGCCTCCGAATAAAGAGCCCCGTGTTTATTTTTGTTTCCCAAAGGAAACACGCGGCCTCTGAAGGTGGTACTTTGCGTTTCCGGAAGGATACACATGGCGCTCACTCAACGTGTAGAAGAAAGGGTGAAGCTTCGTGCAGACTAGCGCGATGCGACAGCTCGACGCGACACCGGCTATTGTTATACCGTGTAGTTTTCTTAGAAATTGTATTGATCGAGTCGCGTCGCGCTGGTCTGCACGAGCTTTAAACCTATTATTTTAACGACTTCCACAATAATTAAATAATTTGTTCTTTCTTGGCTCATAATTTGATACTCGGAGTAAAGTTACAACCAGTACCTTCAGATTAATCACACATTTTTAGAGAATTAAGGCGTGGTATAAATTTACTGGCGTATAATAATCCAAAACTACTAATGGTAATCCAGTACCTACAAATCTTTTCTTGTCACATTTCCCATTTAGTTGGGCCACATGATGTCAAATGATTGTAAAGCTCTTATTTATATCTGAAATTCAAATCATTATGTAAATAGCAGAATAATTAACACCTCAAAAGGAACTCGCTCACTTACCTTTAAGCGACACATCACTATTAAGTACTTTCTGAATCCCATCATAACTAGTTCATAAGTGGACCACTTTCTGGGCTCAGACGGATCTAACCAGGAATGTTACTCTAGAAATTACAATGTATTTATATAACTGTGTCAATAAAGCCATTCACTGGTTGCAATAAAACTAATAGAACGTATTAGAAAGAGGGCACATAATCGTTAAATTAATGACACTATTAACGATATCGATTTTTAAACGAGTGGTCTATAATCGAGTCAGAAGTATCGATAAAGACTATCCGGTCTTACAAATGGGAGACAAATCTCTTGAATGCTGTTCCGCGTGGCAACGAGACATACTGTTAGGAGGTGGTGTAAGTGAGGAGATGATGACAATTTTTAAAGTAAACTAGAAAATAATATCGCTAATTCAAAACCTAAGCATGAGGTGACACATTGGTTATTTTAGTTAATTTATATACACTCAAAGCACACTCTTCATTTTCAAACTAAGGTCGCAACTATAAAAATTAGGTACTGAAAAAAAAAACTAAGCATATGTACTTATCGTAATTCTCTTGCCCACAACTCAATTTATTTGGGGTTAGCGAAACATGTCTTTTTCTCCCATACTTCTCTATTACTCGTTATTACTAAGCATAATATGTATAATTCTTTTTTATATCCTTTGTGACGATCAAATCAATAGCAGCAATTTCCTACTGATTTACACATTTTTTTCAACAAACACTAATTAAACATTCATACCGTTACCTATACTTCTTATAACTTTGATTCCACCACAGCAATATGTGCTACCTATATAATTCGCTATCTCCCTTGACACGTGCCACACAAAGCCACAGACTGGTCGTCTGCCTGGCCTTGTCACAGTTAACCCACAAACTCAGACACCTGGACGTTTGAAACTGTCTTTTTGAGCATATACCTGTTTTTTTTTTTTTGTAAATTGTAGTCAAAACATTAAATATCATGTAGCTTTTTATTTGTTATTCGTCAATGTTTCATGGTCTACTGAGCCCAGTATATCTTGATACGTAGAGAAATATGGAGCTCTTCATCGTTCTGCTTTCAACCCAATGCATTTAGGGTCGGTGAAACATGTCATCTTCTTCAAAACATCTCCATCAGTCTTCATCTCAGTATTTACTCACCCCTGTTCAAGCATTATCATCTTTTCATCGAGTTCGTTAATCGTTTATTTGGTCTTCCCCTACACTAATGGTGAATTTACTTCAAATGGCACGTCGGAATTATCTTCACCATCAGCTGACATCACAGTATGCACTGTTTTCCCTACCATATCATCTTTCATACAAACGAGCCATCGTTTCTTTGATCTGCCTCTACTCTTGGCACTGAATTTGATGGTTTAGCACGTCATCTTTCTCTGGAAGCAGCGACACTATGATGTGTCTTTACATGTATATCCCGCGTCACGATTAAATCATTAAAACGGTATCTTCGTATCAACTGCCATGTTACCGTATGTTTATCTGTCGAAAAATTTACGACCGAAAGCCCATCATGTACGTATAATATTGTCATTATCTTACTTTATGCGACTATACCAAGACGTTTAGAACGTTTCCTCGAAGTCGCCTTGTCTCTTAACCCACAAACATGTCTTCCTGTACAAATAGGCGTTTGTTTGTGTTGCACATACTTGTCTCTGAGTGTTTGGCCGACTGGCACTATTGTATGTTAACTGCATTTCGTTATTCAAGCCATTTTCTGAAGTTATTTTCAGTGCTTTTCGACATCGACATCCAAACTAATAATATTAGTTATCTTTCGCATTTATATATAATATATAATTATTATAACTTTTTCACGCCTAAACCACTGAACCGATCGTTCCAATATATACATATTTGACAAATAGGTAGCATGAAATTAAACACGGAGATGGATGAAAAATGTGAGTGTAATTATATCATGCCAAATAAGTAAGTAAACATGTGTAGTTTAGTTTACTTAGTTTTATGCAATAACTGAAAGATCCACTGTTATTCTTGTTATACCAATCCGATCCAGTGTTATTGGTCAACACTAATTACGCTTAGTAGACCTAAGATTCATGCAGCAAAATACTATAAATCAAAACAAATGAGGCATCAAGTACTGCTTCAGCACTAAGTAATAATTAAAACCCAGTAGCCATAATATCGTAATTTAATGTGCATTAACTGAAGAAAACTCATAAAACATTCAGTAACAAGAACATGAACAATTATGACGTGAAACTTCCTGCGAAAGTATTTTGCAATGCTAATGTAGTTACAATCCAGTTTCACATTTTCACACCGATAGTAACAGGTATAAGTAACAGGTTTGATACTGAACTAGGTATGTTTATATCACGTCACTATCCGCTAGTTATAACTTATCCCGATATTCGCCTATTTATCTATATATCGTTTATTAATTTTGATTCATAATAATTTAAATTTTTAAATATTTCTTAAAATAAATTATAAAAAATAGTGGTCCGCCGCGACGGGAGCAGGGTCCAAGCTATCGGTGGTTAGGGCTGCAGAGACAGGAACCTCCTCAAAATGCGGACCGTATCGAGGAGTACTGCCAGGCCCTTGATCTATATATTATTACTATACAGGTAAAATTTGTGAGTTTGTATGTACGGGGTAATCTTTGGAACTACAGATCCGATTCCGGAAATTCTTTCACTATGGGAAGCTACAGTACACAGCAGCAACAGATACAGTACAGTAATGGGTAGCCGAGTGTTAGGATATACACTCGAGAGCAATGAATCCGGGTCACTTAAAGAATGTTAAAAATCTCGGAAACTAAAAATGATAGGTTAATGCAATAAATTGTATTTAATAGACAATGTAATACTCCTTAAATGAAAGTAAAAAAAATATGAGTCACCATACATTTTATTAACACAAAATTACATAAAGAAAAAAACTGCTGATCTCTCCTTAAAACAAAAATAGGAAACATGAAATTTTTGAACTTTATTACGATTTTCTTGAATTTTAATACTTCGTATTGCCTCCTCGTGCTTCCATTACTGCGTTTACGCGGTTTGGCATGCTGTACACCAAGTTCCTTATACGATTTTGGGGAATATTCTCCCATTCCTCTGTGAGAGCAATTTTGAGCTCACGAAGCGTGATTGGGGGAGGGTTTCGTTGTTTTATGCATCTGCCTAGCTCGTCCCAAGCATGCTCGGTCGGGTTGATATCCGGGCTGCGCGCTGGCCACTCCATACGAGTAATGTTCATCTCTTGAAGGTAGTCATTCACAATCCTACCTGTATGAGGTCGGGCATTGTCATGCATAAATATAGCATCCTCACCTAAATTGACCATAAATGGACCAACGTTATCATTGAGGATTTCTTCCACATATCTTTCGCTAGTTAAAGAGCCGTTTTCTATGATCACCAGCTCTGTGCGACTTTCAGAAGAAATTCCGGCCCACACAAGTACAGACCCACCACCGTAGGCTACTTTTTCTTCGATGCATGCTTGCTTGAATCTTTCCCCTGGTCTTCGATACACTCTGTGTCTTCCATCGTGCTTGTAGAGCATAAATTTTGATTCGTCGGAGAACATAACTTTTGACCAATCTTCAATACTCCAATTTACGTGGCTCTGGGCATATCTTAGTCTTGAAATACGATGCCCACGCTCCAGTTTAGGGCCGTTTGCAGGTCTAAGGGGTTTTAAGTTAGATTCAGCAAGCCGACGTCTTACTGTCCATGCACTTGGGTTACTTCCTCCGAGGCGTCGAAACTGATTTGTGAGTTCAGTTCCTGTAAGAAAGCGATTTCGAAGCATGGTGTTCACCAAGTATCGGTCTTCTCGTGCTGTGGTACACCTGGTTCTGCCCGTTCCTGGTCTGCGTAGGTTAGAACCAGTTTCTTCGTAACGTCGGAGAACTCTTTGTACTGTTGACAGCGACACACCGACAGTCCTGGCTGTATCGCGCTGACTCCGGCCGGTTTCCAGCATTGTAAGTATTCTGGTGCATTCTTCAGGCGTAAGCGACATAATTTCAGCTTGAATAATGAATATAGAGCACTATCAACATGGTTTATGTACCCACATAAATGACAGATTACAAACAAAAGCAAAACCAAATGCTGTAATTTCGTAGTTCCATCTTCGAAAGTGGCCCTTTTTCAAATTTGATTTTTTTATGATATAACTTTACAATAACTAAGAAGTTTTAATACCTTCATTTAAGGAGTATTACATTGTCTATTAAATACAATTTAATGCATTAACCTAGCATTTTTAGTTTCCGAGATTTTTAGGATTCTTTAAGTGACCCGGATTCATTGCTCTCGAGTGTATTTTATGTTACAACAAGAAATTTTATGCGGCCGAAGTCGCGAACAGAACCTAGCATAACATGTCCCGATATTCGCCTATTGAGGTCTAATATACAATTGTTTATTTACTAATAACTTCAGTAATAAATAAAATAGCTGTAGCTGTGTATTTCAATATTATCTTGTGTGCTGTTAACATTATTTTAAACTGTGTTTGACGTAAATTGTAATTCATGTTTTTTATACGGTTTAATAGGACTTGAAGATATTGATTTTTGGGGTCAAGTTGCTTAGTTATTTAATGGTTACATAGTAGTAAATGGTGGTCCTGTGTTGACGGTTTCGGTAAAGGAAAATGTTGTGCATCTAGAATATTTGACACGGAATAAAACCTGTCAACCTTCTTTGATATATCTGTCTTTTCTATATGTCTTTGCACTATATAATTATCCTGTCCTCTCCTGGTAACAAAATTTGTCGTATACAATGTGCTCCCTTCGATGTCCCTTAACTCTAAGGTTATATTCTAAAAGTAAAAGTAATACTAAAAAGTTAATTTATTTGTAGGAAAGTCGATTTCTGGAGTTGTCGATTCGCCTACAAATAAATTAACTTCATATTATTTGTATTATTAAAAGTGTCGATTCGCCAGTCACGGGCGAGTAAATTCGGGCGAATCAACAATAAGCCAAATATTCAATGAAAGATTATAAGAAGACCATCAGGGTTTAACCTACATTTTTTTTATTATAATGTGATCACTGGACGATTTAGAAGAAGGTACCTATCTGCAATACTTACTTTAGACATGTCACATGAACCGTTACAAAGATCTTCATCAGATAATCAGAAAGAAAAAGAGGCCATATTAGAAATGTTGATCAGATCCTGGTTAGATCAGAATTTGAACGCAAAATCACTATCCTAGCTGTCAAAGCATAACCTAAGCTCATCTGGTTTTATACCTTCATTCTGCATTTCAAAGAAAAAATATTTTTTATTTATTTATTTGAAATTGATAAATAACTTCTAGTCCTTTAAATAAATTATCGAGAATGCCAAATGAATCCTTCAATACTCAATCGTACGAAAATTAAACAAAAAAAATCAAAATAACACAATTACAATAACATTATTGTCCCACTACATTTCCTACTCTGTGTCACAAGTTCATATTATATTCATGTATAGCACTTGAAAGAAAACGTTAAGCAAACAGTGCTTTAGCCGTAAGCAGCGATGCCAAGTGTTCAAGTTTTTGTCACAGACATACTGGACATTCCTACGTCTCTACTCGTACTCCCTGTTCGACATCCACAGTCTTCAGGCACGCGTTTTTTATAACCAATTCTCGTCATTCCGCCTGATTGATTCGTTGGCACGGTATAAAAGTTGTATGTATATTTATTCTGTTTAATTACTTCATTAAAAAAGTTTCTCTGTCTGATGTGTGCGATGCAAATGCATTCCACTCGTAAATTTTTGCGGGAGCATATTATTCCCGTTTCTTCTTTCGTCTTTTCAAGACTTGATCACCTTTTTGGTAGTTAGGTATACTCAAAGTGAAGTGGGAACCAATTTTGTTTTCACTATTGTTACTAATAGAGAATTGCTTCACAAGTACCTATTATGAATTTCACAACCCCCACCATATTGCTCAAGATGAATAACTAACAATTTAATTATGAATCAAATAATGCAATACGCAATAGGTATCTACTAATTAGAATAACATAAATTAATTTCCATTGTTCGAAGTGAGAGATTAGATCTATTTGTTGTAATATAAGAGCATTGATGTGATAAGTAGGAAGGATTGCAATATACAAGCACTACAGTATGCAAAATTGATTGTTGATGAAACGAATAATTGAAATAATGTGCCCAGTGAAGAAATTCTTACAAAACATATTTCACATAAACAATTTATTCGTAAAGATACAGTACAGTGAAATACACAAGAATATATTAAAACAAACGCAGATACAGAATTACACAACCGATGGAATTCCATAAGAGTCAGCTACACGACTTTAATAATGGTGTGGCCTAATTTAAACGCTAAGCCCTGATTAATGTCGTCACGAAATCCATATATTCCCCATACATCATTATAACGGTAACACTCGTTGATGCACCGAATATTCCAAGTTTGACCTTTTTGTCATGACATTTAGATGCGTTGTTGCGTACGAAAATGTCAATTCCGTGCTCAGATAAATGCGCACGGACTTATTAACTAACGAACGCGTTTAAAAAACAATTTGTTTGGGTCCTTGATATAATGGTCGGCAAATAGGTAGACTAAACAATTGGTCTTTAGAAAATGTCAATGTGAAGTTTTATCGGTAATGTTTTGTTGACCCGCTGCAGCAAACTATTTTTTTTTGATGTCTCCTTTCGAATTTCGAATGAGACAAGCATGGCTATTTGGCGATACGGTACTCTCGCATTTGTTACGCAAAATTAAGTCATGTTAATTTTACTGCTGGATTCTTTGCATTTTTTTGCTGATAATCCGTTATGTCCGTTAGCTGGTGCACTTTCAGATACTACTAGGCCGCCATAAAACAGCTCCCTGCATTTTATTTGTCAGCATGGAGATAGCGGGTAGTTATTTCGCACTTGATCTTACATGAAATCAAATTATCATTCTATAGAGGTATGAGGAACAGGGTGTAAAGCTCACTCATTCTCTATAGAAAAGAGAGGATCCTCCGAACAGGCGGGTGTCGTGTCTGGTGGGTAACTGCCCGACGATTGATGTTGGGACGTTGAATATAATATACTCGTCGCGCGGTAAACTCTGCTTGCGCGATGCAGGATTTTGCGTAACGTCCGTCTGATGCGTAGTTCACATGTGGCGTTGTAGATGCCGCCACTATTCTCTGCCAAGCTATATTTTCTTTATTGACGTTTCATAAGTGCCCATGTAGGTTTATGTGAAATAAAATATTTTGAATTTTATCTAACGTAAATCTTGGTTGTTCCAGGGCAAATCAGTGATCCGTCCGATAGCGTTCAAGCCGCTCGGTGGGCGCCTGTCTGCAGGAGGGGAGAGGTATGGCTCCACTCCGGTGCTGGCCAGCAGACCACCATCCCACCTGACGCTCTATGGCAGTGAGTATATCAGCAACACCATACTTTCACTTCATGAAATGGTTGGTATATTGGCGTGTGCTAGCTGACGTATAGTAAAGTCCAACCTGGATAAGCGAGAATTCAAGCGACCGAGATCTCCTTTTTGCTTATAGAGGCTTCTCACTAACACGAGTTTCCATCTTATAGAGGTACAGATGTGGCCTTTCTCACTTATAGAGGTTGAGCCTGGTTGGGAAAGGTGGAGAGGAGCAAAAACAATGTTAGTTCCACGAAATTTAAGGATGAGTCATAAATAGCAGATTTTAAATTACGCTCGAGTGTCGCTTCTAGAGGTACAGGCAAGTAGCAGTCTTAGTTGTATAGGTCCACGAGTGAAAGACGACTCTCTTATAGAGGTTTCTATTTCTCACTTATAGAGGTTTAGGAGGGTTAAAATGACGAGACTGGGCAATTACTCTCATTTATAGAGTTTTCTTGCTTGCCCAGTTCTTACTTAGTCAGGATTGACTGTAATTTAATTAAATGTTGCGTAATGTAAATTGTTTTGCATAGAATCAAGTCTTTCTAACAGCAGTGCTGCTGGGGAGTTTGTTGCGCCACTTCTTCCCAGCTAAGTTTTGGGGGACTGTCTTATGTAATTTCGACGTTCGAAAATACAGCTTCTTCTCCGGCACACAATAATAACTCATGCAGTTATATATCGAAACCTTTTAATATAGGTATCCCCAATAGATAGGTTTTCAACGAATGGTCACATGGGAATATAACCCTAGTTAATTTAACGATAAATGGATTGCTGATCGATATTGATGCCGGTTATGCATCAGCAGCTGACAGTACTGCTGTGCTCTGATTTTAAGGGTTCTGGTGAAAACAGAAGCATTTCATGAGGCATTTTTATCTTTGTCGCTAAAGTTACTCATTCAAGATCAAATTTGAACGACGTAAAACCATTAGTAAGTCATTGCAATGGAACTCTTATCTGGGTAAGGTTAGGTGAAAATTAGAATGATGGTCGAGAGTTTTATGAAAATCACGGTAATCATTCTAATTTAATCGCAAATGAGTAGCTTTAAGGCCCCCCACAGACAGGCGCGACACGACACCGATACTACAATTTCCGTGAAGTTTTCATAGAAATTGTTCCACGAGAGTCGCGTCGCGCCTGTCTGCGGGAGCAGGAGCAGGTTTCAAGTTCTGACTTTCTGAGTACCTATCCCATTTTATTAGACATGTCTACAGATAGTGCAATCCACGACGACGCACTCCACTCCGCGATTACTGTACTGTAAGCTGTACTTTAGTACGGAGCGGAGCGGAGTGGAGCGCGCCGTCATGGATTGCACTATCTATATATGAGGCAGTAACAGGCTGTGGCATCGTATCACCTTTTGAAAAAATGGTGGCCTTTTTCCCAAAACACAGGCCATTAACTTACCACATCTGTCTTATTGGCAGGCTCATCAGACGTGCGCGAGGGTCGGTGGTGCGGCTCTCCGCAGCCCGCCTCCTTATCGGCTCTGCCGCCCGCCACGCCATCCGCACCGCTACATCAGAGGCATCACTCTGCTATTGTGTGAGTTTACTATGACTTTATTTTTCATATAATCAAGATGGAGATTGTCAACACCTTAGAACAGTCAGTCGTCAGTAATTTTATCGTGGTGGTTAGTACTTCTGGGCGATAATTGAAAAGCAGAAAGGATTAACATGACCCAGCGAGGAAAAGGAGGCTTACCTCTGAATCGCAATAAGGAATTCTATACGAACTAAGGTATATGATTTTCTCGTGTGGTTAGTGACTAAACAGGTGTCAGAGACTTGGCTCCACATTCCGTCGAGAGAAATATCTCTCAGGCATGCCGGTTTCCTCAAGTTTTCCTTCAACGTTTTTAAAGCAAGTGGTGGCAATGTACTTGTATCAGATGCGAATTTACTGTGACCGAGTGGCGTCTAAACGTAGAAGTTGGCAATCCGGGCGATGAAATGGACCGGTGACATTGTTGCCATCGGAAGTAGAACCTGTATGAGGCTGGGATAAGAGCTTGGAGATTAAATAGGCACAAACAAAGAGATAAAGGCCCCGCATTGAGAGACGTCAGGCTGTCTATGATGATGAAGTCTTATGACATAGTTTAGTATCCATAACAACTTACATAGCTCTAGAGATGAAAACAATCGCACATCCCATGCAATAATCTCATCATTATCTGGTAATGGAACACTAATAACGGATTGTGTCGTTTCCGCTAAGCTCAACCAATGACATCACTCCATTGTAAGTTCAATTGTTGGAACTAGGTCCAATTGTATCATACTAGTTTTAGACATTAGGCGTGGATTGTACCTACCGTATTTAGGTACGTAAATTTGATCGTATCGAACTGCCGCAGCTACATTACATAGTAACTATAAAATGTGTTCCATTGTGTCACTGTATACATTGTGTTCCTAAACCGCACACCGGAACGTTGTATTTGTGCCAATACCATAATTGCCAAAAAAAATTGCACAGATAAATGCAGATAGGACACTCAATATAAATAATTATAATATATAATTATTTCGCGGAGTGTCTCATCTGTAGGTGCTAATCTGTGACAATAGTAGGTATTATTATTATATAGAAGATTGTGTGAGTAACCTTAATCGTTGGTATTACGAAAGAAATTATTATGCTGTCATTGTCACAACATTTTACTGACAATTAGCTGTAGCAGCACAAATAATTCAGCCTTCCTTGGATCAAATAGATAAACAATACCTTGCAGACCCAAAAATGTTTGTTGATGGCAGCCATAGATATCCGATGTGCATAGACAAGTGAGCCAGCGCTAAACGATTTAAGAAAAAAATAATTGAGAACCTCCTTTTTGTAGTCGGTTAAAAATACATAATTAACGTTGCGTAAGGTTTGTCTATTACCAGAATACCCGCGAAATTTGGCGGATATTATACATATATCTTTAAAAAAAAAAAACATATTCTTTATGGCACCTCTTCAAGTCATAAGCTATCCGAATATCAAAAAAAAAAAAGGCCTAGGTCTTATGGGGACGCGTGAAAATTGATTTCGCTGTTACAATGTAAGTACTTATAATAGCTTAATGTTCGTAATAAACAGATAAAGTTAGATCGTCATCAAAAGTAATGAAGTTAATTTTACTTCTCTGACAGAAAGTTGTTGTAAGATCACGCTTTTCGTGTAGGTAATCGTTTTCGTGAAATGAAATCTGTTTTAATACACTATTTACTTTCCAGTAAAAGTGAAACAATATGTTTGAGTACTTTGTTGTAGCATTGTTAAGACATGAATAAACCTCAGTGGTTACAGATAGTGCGATCCACGACGACGCGCCCCACTCCGCGATTACTGTACTGTAAGCTGTACTTTAGTACTAAGCGGAGCGGAGTGGGGCGCGTCGTCGTGGATTGCACTATCTATAACATGTTTCAGGATTTAATTAAGCGTGTGGCATGTCTAGACTCACTGTGAAAATTACAATACCTACGACACAACTTAGATGTAGCATCGGCAAAATTCGTAAAACCGATCACCAACCGAACTGATTTCGCCTTCAAAATCACCAATCTATGTTACTGCTTTTGGTGAAAATGATCTTTACGAAAACGCAATCACTTCGTCATATTATAACCAAATGTATTCGTGAAATTGAAATGAATGAATGAAAATACTCAAATTAATGGCTACATCTAAGTTGTGTTGTACTGTACCAAGTTTATTAATCTAGATACAATTAAAAATATAAACTGTGACTATGAGAAAATTAAAGCTTGTCTCATTTTAAGGGGTGAAATTTTACCCCCTAGAAGCATGTCATTAATTTCATATTTCACCCAGTATAGTCAAGAGTTTATTAATACTGTTCAAATTTCAAAATGTGTATCAGTTCTTTAGCTACACGCTCTAAAATCACATGTATTTAACCATACCTAAATGCATCTCTCCCCAGCAACATACACTACATATTCACAATATACTAAACACTTATCCAAGGTTCGCACGCGCGATTTATTCCCGCGGCGATATTTTTTCGTGCATTGTATTTTCAACTTGTTGAAAATCCAACAGTGAGTTTTTTCAACGCGCTGGGATGACAGTGCGTGCCAGCGGATTGGATTCTCAACGCTCGGCATAAAATCGAGAGTTGAAAATCCAGTGCGCGATAAAATCACGCCGCGATATTTTTACGTCCGTGCTAACTGGGCTCACACTTCTAAAACTTACTCCACGCTCCGGACAGAAATAGACTCAATAACTACTAATACAGGAGATGACTTCACTCCATGCACCCTCCTAATAAAGAATGAACAGTTACGAGAATAAATCACAAGTTAGCATGAAGTACAGTCATGGAAATAAATTATTAAACAAATTGACACCCTACGTCAATTTACCATTGCCTACACATGTCAAAGAATTACAGTTTTGATTTGAACATAAAGAATGTTCAGATTGATAGTCAATTTGCTTAAAAAATAACTTCCCTGACTACCCCTACAATCTACAATTGACACGTCAATGACACACAAGACGATGCATCTGTTCATTAAACTGAATAATTGAGTCTTAGCATAACTGTGGTGTGATGTGCATGTCGTAGAGAGATAGATGAAAGTGGGAATTACTCAAACTGTCTATCTACTATAGTCGGCGCGCGACTGCTAGTCACCACCTGAGGTATGTGAGCGGTGAGACGGGGAGGTAGATAAAGACCAAGCTAGGGTAAGTAAGGGTAATAGTGTAATTGTTTTAATGTAGAATCATAATAGGTACTTTATTAGCTACTTAGTAGGTACTATGGAATACTTAGGCTGGAATCGATAAATCGCTCAGTGCGCAATGGCCAGCGTTATTTTTACCTGACGGGACCAATACCTCAAGCGGTGACTAGCAGTCGCGCGCGGACTATACCATAGTTATGCGGCTACGCTGCGTAGCGTAACGAAAAACTATTACAAGTTTTTAGTTTTTACTAAGTTCACGGTTCGTTGTCTTTTCATGTTAAGAATGCATAAGCATGTTTTTAAAACCATCAAAACCACAGCAGTATATTAAATACTGCTGTGGTTTTGATGCCTTAAAAATATCTGTTGCCCGCGACTTCGTCTACGATCCAGGATGAAAAGTATTCTATGTCCTAACCCAGGTCATGGTTTATTCATGTGCCAAATGTCATTCAAATACATTCAGCCGTTTTAGCGTGAAAGCGTAACAAACAAACATACAAAAATCAAATATTTTATCTTTATAATATTAGTTTAGTTAAGAGAATGACAAGCCGTAGGACCGAAATGATTTTAAAAATGACGAACTGAATACAAACTTTCATCCCATATTTAAATAAGGGATACATTTAAATAAGGTATACATTTTCAATCGTTGTTTTATAAAGTACTTAGGTATAAAAAATATTAGGTACAAAATTCTAATAGGATAAAGTCAGACCTATCTCTTTCTGGAAAATCTCTAGTAGAACTATGTAAAAAAATAATGTAAAATAACATAGCATCACGCCTAGTTTTCCCAAAGCGCACGACAGAGGTGCAACTATAGTACACCCATGGTAAAAAAAAATATAAATATATATTCCGTTTAGAAATAGAAATTTACTGTAGTGGCAGCTTCGGCTATGTAACTGCGACATGAACATGGTTTATGCTAGTGAATGAGTTAAGAGTTTAGGAGCCGTAAAATGTTACTGAATCATTCCGAGCCGTGTTCATTCACCAGAAAGAACAACGTATAATTTAATAAACAGTAAATAAATACACGTTACGCGTCCGGGTTTTTTAGGAAAGTTTTTTACTTCGAAGAGTAAAAGTTATATACACTGCGTTTAGAAAACTTTATAATACCTGTGTGTATTTTAGGTGCCTGCTTATACACATAACCTTACCAGAAGTATACTAGTCAGCTATGTTTTAAGTAGGTAGATAATTTTTTATTGAAGATTCATATTCGAAAAACATCCGTTTACTTGAAGAAATCCAAATAGCCAAGGAAAAAGTAACACACAATTTCAAAGAAACTTGCGCGCAAAATGGCGCGCAACTTTTTCTTTCAGATACAATCGCCGCGCAAAAACTGACATACCAACATTACACTTGCATTCATATTCACCTTTCTTTTAAGCCATCTCGTTTAGCATTCATTAATAAAGCAAAAACATCATCGTAATACAGTATTTACTAATTTGTGCGGTTTATTCAGTAATTATTATTGAAGCAGCAACTTAGCGGCGCGGTCGGCACGCGCGCGCGCAGACATTCGTGCGTTGAACAGAGTAGCGGCTAGCCGGTGCGCGTACGCAATATACAGTGTTTATTTATCAAATGTTGATTTTATACGTGATACGTATTCCAGTAAATAAAATGGTGTAGTTTATTGAAAAGTGAGAGTTTTTTGACATGTTTAGGTGAGTTTAGAGGGTGAAAAAGAAGTCTTTTTTTTTATTACGTCTTTGAGTGTAGTCCTGTTGTGACCTTTGTATATGTGCTATGCAAATCAAGTAACCAATGATTTAAATTAGATAATATTATTATACAGTAGGTATTTCTTACTTAACCTGATTTTTTTTAGGATGTTATAATGAGGTTTCTAAATCCATATCTTGAGTAATCATAGGCAATAAAGTATGCTTGAATATAAAAAATATGGTCATTATTTTCTTGGTTAGTGAGTTCTTCGTTAGAAGCATTGTCTTAGTATCTTGGTGAATTTGAATTTGAAGTAGTTTTCAGTTCTTATCAAACGTTAGTTCGTTCTTTCTCCAACTGATGACCTGTCAAAAAATTTAATTATCTCTGTAACTCTAAGACGATTTCTGTCACCTTTTTTATTTTATTATTATTAAGTTACGTTGTCTCATATTTGCACAATAAAGGTTATGATTATGATTATATTTATTTTTAATCTAGGTAGGTATTTCTATTTTTTTGCCTTTTCATAGTCACGGTAGACTGTTTCTCATTGACTGTAAGCTAAAAAAGACTATTTCACACAAAAAGCTTTGCAACGATCGTTAGACCTAAAATGTTCCTAGCAATGAATCTAGGAACATTTTTACAAAATAGTATTACAGACGATTTCTTTACCGTCTGGCTGTCATTTATTCGATGGACATATTAATTGGTCTTCTAATTACTTCGGTTATTAGTGTTACTACAATCAACGTATTTTTTTTTAAATACGGCATTGGTGCCGATTCTGTTGTTCACAAACTAAACTAAATTTAAGTTCAGTGCATCTTTTTCTTTCTATTTCATTAAGAAAAGGACAGAAGATACATTTTAGTTTAGTCCTGTCAAATTAATCAGCGCCTGACGTAAATTGACGTAATTTTAGTGGGCAAGTTTTTAATCATGTCAAAACTTGTATGGATTAGTGTCAGGGGCTGATTAATTTGACAGGACTAAACTAAAATGTATCTTCTGTCCTTTTCTTAATGAAATAGAAAGAAAAAGATGCACTGAACTTAAATTTAGTTTAGTTTGTGAACAACAGAATCGGCACCATTGCCAATCTTTCTAAACCTACATTGCTTAACGAAAACTCAAGTTATGAAAATTTATAAAATCCTCTTTTTTCACAATTGAAGACTTCTTGATTTTCGTCTTATTTTCGAACCGATATTGCATTTTGGTGTCAAAGTCGAAGTCAAATAATTTATTGTAGGCACATAAAAGGCACTTTAGAATGTCAAATTATTTGTCACATTAGGTCTCGGACGGGTCTGTTATCCCCCATTTTGCCAAGCCCTTCAGCACCTTTCATGCTGTAGGTAGGTCAAATATTTGCACTGAACTGTTTTGTTTATCAATCTTCCATACCTAAGTATATTCTTTCCATAATCAATCGGTATTTACTCACGAACATAATTCTTGACTTTCTTGAGTAAATACCGAATGATTATGAAATAGAATACCATCATCATTATCTCTTGTAGAACAATCCTTTTAGAATAATAATCAGTAATTATAATTACGATGGTTAAAGGTCAATAGATTGAAAATTACTAAATGATATCAGCAGTATTGGATCAAGGAGTAGATATTCATTAATAGGGACCCATTCTGCTCATGTTTTGTTTAGTCGCCTCTACGATACGTTGGTATGATTTAGGGAGGCCTTCCTCCTAATGATAAGGTGACGATAGCCGATTTTTAATGATTTTATACTGAAGATCATGTCTAAACGAGTAGTTTTAATGATTTGGAAAAAATATATGTTCAATTAGAGCACTTTCTTAATAACTTAATTTAGGAATATTTTAGATTATGTTTATAATCCATAGTGAAATTAATTTGTAAAGTTATGTCTAACGCGGATAAAAAACTGAGAATGACGTAAAATCTATCAAGCGTATTTTTTTGAAACCTTTACCATTTTAAAGATAAAAAATTATTGATCTTTTAGTATACGTGTTTTATGAAAATACCTTTTATTTTATGTATAGTAAATTAATAATGCATCTAATTTGGTACAGCGCTCCTTGATGGGCGAGTCCTATTACTGGCTGGACGTACGACGCGTTGCGTGAGCTCAGTACAGAACACGTAAGCTAACCACTCAAGGTCACTGGCACATATCTGCGTCTTAAATACTGTAAAGAGAATGATTACTATTAAATTAAAAGACAGATTACTTTAATACAGATAACAAATATTTTTTAGGTGCGACCTAAAACTAAACCAGTGAAACAAACCCGAAATAAACACGTGAATTAACCACAAACATTTATAAACAATAGATTACGCCCGCGACACCTTCCATGTGATTTTTTTTATATCTGACACTCAGCAATACACTCCCATTTGTCAGAATTTTCGGAATCGTATCAGTAGTTCTGAAGATTACCCCTACATAAAAGAAACACAAATTTTACCTCTTTCTAAAATAGTAAAATAAATATAATAAAGAAAACATTGTATTATCCGTAATCACCCCTCAAAATATGAACGATATTTTTTGTAACCCTGTATATTTTTTTCAGAAGGGCTATAAAGGTGAAAAAATTATATAGGATAATTTTTTCACCCTGTATAGCCCTTCTGTAACAAAATCCGTTGACCTACAACATTGTATTGGCAGCTTCCCTTCGCGCAAACTACTACTGTAATACAGCGTGTATCAGAAATGTGCAGTGAAAATATAATCAGCTGTCCCATACATTTGGGTCGAGTAGGTAAGTCTTGCTTGAAGTTTTGTTTGGGCCAACTTATTATTTTTTCGCGATTACGATGTTGGTTCTAACGAAAAAGTTGTAAGTTGGATGGTCCGTTGTCGCGGGCACGTAACTTGGCAAGGTTTTGGCGTATTGAGAGTAAGATTGCGAATGTACATTAAGAGGGAACAGGGGGCTGCGAGGAATTTGAAAAATAGGTATTTGAAGAAACTATTGCCGTCGCGCTGCGCCTGAAAAACCGAGTTAAACCCCGTAAAGTGCGATAGGGACAACTGCAGCTCATACCGATTATATCACAAATTTTTTGACGAAAACGACGTTTGGCATTCTCCTTTTTTCTCCTCGAAAACTTAGCCGATTTAATAATTTTTTACTTTAAAATTTTAAGAAAGAGTATATCTAGGTTCCTATTATTTTCTTTTATGCTAAAAACTTTTCCGAATTAGTCTGGTAGTCCTCTAATCACGGCGGTAAAAATGGGGCATTTTTGTAATTTTTGGAGGGTCATAGTTTCCTTACTTATTAATTGCTGAAAAAAGGAAATGACAGGGACATGCCTATAGAGACCTTGATTTTATAAAAAAAAAATGACAGCTCTAGAGGCATTATTCAGGAAGAAAAACGGGGAATACGTTTGTATGGAGAATCGCGGGCCCTGTTCCCTCTTAAGTGCAACAAAAAGATTACACTTTTATTGCATGTCATTCTATGGTTATTGCCATAATTTATTTTTGAACATGTCTGTTAAGAAAAACAAGCGAAAAAGAATTCAGCGATTCTTGCTAAGATACGTGCCGGCGACCCTTAAATTATGACCTCGCATTTTTGATACACGGTGTATACAAGTGGGTTACCTACAGCTGCACAGTACCTACAGTACTAGTGAATGAATAGGAGAATGGGCCATAGTGTAGTGCTATTGTTCAAAGCACTATGCACAGTATGCACGGTCCAATCAATAAAAGCGAAAGTTTTGTTATTTAGTATTTTAGTAGGGTTTGTGAGAAGCTGCGTTGTGTTAGAATTGTATTGTTTCTAAGGGCATTATCAGAATGAGGATCGTACAGGGAAACTAGTTCTATTAGGGTTACAAGTAGGGTTAATTACCGGGAATTCCCGGGAAATTCGTGTTTCTCGTTTCCGAGAAATTCAGATCGAGAAAAGTCGAGAACTCGAAAAATCATTTGTCTAAAGATGCCACCCCCGACAAAGTCGTTTGTTCGATACTACTGACAAACGACTTTTTAAGACTTTTAGGCATTTATTTATTTCGTTATATACATGCAGTCTGTGGGTCAGCTACACGCAGAGGGCATACAGCGCCCAGCGCGCACAATACAATAAAGGCTCGTGCAGACCAGCGCGACGCGACTCGAACAATACAATTTCTAAAAAACTTCACGGTATAACAATAGCCGCTGTCGCTTCGCGCTAGTCTGCACGAAGCTTTATTGTACACCATAAATTTAGAAATTTTACATAGGGTGACACAATAGGCGAATTTATCGCTTAACTAACTTTTGGATGGATTAAAGGTAACAGGAGAGACAATACTGCAGGTAGTCAGCGGTGTACCTTAAACAATAAATACATACATACATAAAGCATAAACTTATTCATATATAAATATATATATATATATACATAGATATACTTATATAAAATTATAAACATGAAACAAGAGCAAGGAACTATATTATGTAATGATGATGTTTAAGGAGAGAGGAAGTGTATTTTACGTAATCAAAAGATCACGGCAATACATTGAATTAAAATTTAGCATGACGTCACTCTACGGTAGATTTTATACCGACTTGTGACGTAGTGAGCCATTCATAAAGCTAAAAATACGTGTCTAATATATCTTTAATAATCTGACTGACGCCATGACGGACTAAATATTTTTTTTTGTTTTCTCCCTCTCAACATCCCTATTCTTTTCACTTCGATCCAAGAGATCAAGGGATTACCCTGTTTTTTACATAACCTCTTTTAAGCAGTCAGGCATGCGAAAGGCCTCGTTGGTTTAGTGGTCGCAAGCACTACTGCTGAGCATGTGGTCCTGGATTCGATTCGAAGTTCGGACAAATTGTATTTTCTTTTCCATTAGGAATTTCTCAATAGCAGCCCGTAGTATGGATTTGTGCCCGGTTGAAGGCAAGGCTCGCCCCCTATTACATAGGACTTAAACATAACTGGCGAAATGTGGGTGTACTCAAGATACACCTGTGCTTAACCCTTCGGGGATTACAAGTGTGTTGTTATGAATGCGAAAAGTGCTTGAGTGATGTTTAAAGTGTATTACAAAAACAATAAACACGAATGAGAAATATATGAATCTCGTTATTCATATTAGGTATTTGATTATAAAATATTGCTTTATAAACATATAGTCACAATCACTTTGCTATTTCCTACGAATACTATTAGCCTTATATTTATGATTAAACTTCCTCTCCAGTCATCGGCTTTTTGATAAGAGATGTGGGGCATTTAATTAATTGTAATTTAGTATCTATTATTCATCATAATTTACCATTTTGATATCTCGATTTGAATAGGTAGTTACTAAGATAGATTAGAAATTGACCATGTTAACAGAAAGGCCTAACCTAAGTAAGTACCTATGTTATTAGTTACTCATCCATACAAATAAATAAAATTGAAGTGTTTGTTTGTAATGTCAAAATAACAGCTTTAACTTAATTCATATTCAAGTATTTAAATACCGTATTTAAAAAAAAAAAGATTTTTTGTCTTTCTGTTTGGTTGTTCCGGCTAATCTCCGAAACAGATGGACCGACCACGCGGGCAGCAGCTAGTATTGAACATGACAATATTATAAATGTTTAATTTCGAGCAAATATTTGTAAATTTGAATGCTTAGCAAGTCTTTACCTACTTCTTGTTCCACTTGGCCATTTTTGTATATTATCTATCACTATCACCCAACATGGGTATTGACAAGAAAGCCCGTGCACTAGAATTTCCAGTAAGTACCTATAATAAATGGTAACGGAAAATAGTGTATATTTCTGTAATCTTCATAGTTTTCGTCATAAACTACATTCACAAAAATGTCTATTGTATACTAAACGTATTTTCATTTCAACTATAAACAAATTACGAACATATTCCTTCAGCTGCACTTGCTACAGTTACGTTGCTTGTTAGGCCGCGCGCACTTTGGACACGAATTTGTATCGTACGTAATCGTACGGCCATGGTCGTACGAATTGAGTGCGCACACTAAATAGGTAGTTTTCCGGTGATATCGCATTGAACGCACGAAAAATCCTCCACGCTCCCATTCCTGTCTAAAGTGATCGAAGCCTGCGTACACAAGCAGTTTACAAGGTTTGTTCACCGGAACAACCTTGTTAGCTCTTTTCAGTCTGGCTTCAGGCCCGGGCACAGTACAGCCTCCGCTCTCCTTAAAGTGACTGGTGACGTTAGAGAAGCGATGGAGGATATTAAGGTTACCGTTTTGGTATTAATTGATTTCTCCAATGCCTTTAACGCTGTCAGTCACGATATTCTCCTTTCTATCCTCCCTCATCTTATGGTTTCGCCCGAGGCTCTGGAGTGGTTCTCTTCTTATCTCCGGGGACGTCAGCAGTCGGTTCGCGTTGATGAGCGCTCTTCGAGTTGGCGTGACCTGGATGCTGGTGTTCCACAAGGCGGTATTCTCTCTCCATTGTTATTTTCCATCTTCATTAATTTTATAATTCATTGTCTTCGGTGTTCGTATCATCTTTATGCCGATGATCTTCAATTATATACAGCTGGGCGGGTTGAAGATTTGTCGGAAGCTATAGCAGATGTAAACCGAGATTTTGATGCCATCAAAACGTGGTCTTATAGTTTTGGGGTGTCAGTAAACCCCTCAAAGTGTCAGGCCATTGTAATTGGGAGCTCACGCATGATAGGTAGGGTGACGCTTAGCTCTCTTCCTCCTCTTATTTTCAATGGTAACGTCATACCCTTTACCTCTACTGTGAAAGATCTCGGTTTGCATCTTGACTTGACGCTTGGCTGGCAACGCCAGGTCTCTAGTGTTAGTCAAAGGGTCAACGGTACTCTGCGATCCCTGTATCGTCTGAGAAACTTTTTACCTACTAAGACGAAAACTATGCTTGTGCAGACTTTGATTTTCCCTATAATCGACTATGGTGACGTATGCTACTTTGACCTGAATTCGGTTTTGTTAGATAAGCTCGACAGACTGCTCAACAATTGTATCCGGTTCATATTCAACCTCAGAAAATATGATCATGTGTCGAGCTATAGGTCTGAGCTCAAATGGATGTCCATTCGCCAAAGAAGAAGTTTGCGCGCTTTGACCACGCTTTTCTCCCTTCTTAACTATCCCACTCCTCCTTCTTATCTCATGTCTCACTTCCAATATCTATGTTCGTCACACACTAAGAATCTGCGTTCTTCTAACAATCTTCTCCTACTTCGTCCTTCTCATACTTCTGACTTTGTTCATTCTTCCTTTCATATTCAGTCCATTCTTCTATGGAATGCGCTTCCTCTTGATATCAGGACGGCGACCAGTCTGTATGCATTAAAGCGGAAACTGCAGAGTTTTTTATCAAAATAAATAGAGTAGAGTCATCTCAATACCTCTCCCTTGAATTTGTATATATTATGATATATAACATAGGTATATATTTTATTAAATATGTGTGTAATATAATTATTTATAATGATATATTTTAATTAAAAAATGCTTTTTCTTTGTTTCTCTCAAACAGAGCACCTTTTTTTTTTTTTTGGGTGGGAAATCATCAAAAGCCTCCTCCCGCTCTGGGTGGAGCGGGAGGGCGTGTCAGACTCTTACTGACTAAAACCCACCCGTGTTCCTTCTCTTGCCTGTGCAATGCCAGGGGGCCACGGTATCCCTTTCGGACTTTCCCGCAACCCCGGCAGGCAATGGTCTCATCGGACCCCTTCATTCGCTGACATCTCTTTGAGGCGCGCGTGGAACACAACGCGCCGTCGACCCGGGCTTGGTCCTTACCGGACGGCAAGCTATCCATTGCTCACCGCCCGCAAGCCCGCGCCTACGGTGGCCGGGAATCGGCAATCGATTCCCGACGCCCAGGGCGTCTCCTCCTGCGGCGGCTAGGGGCGTGAGGGCGCGAAATTTGCCTCTCCCTCACGCGCTCCGCCTCCTCCCTCGCGAGCATTACTGCTTCGCAGAAGGAGGTGACGGCCTCCCATGCCCTCTCGCTCCGTACCATGGCCTGGACCAGGGCCGGACGCGAGAGATCCCCGCCACCGATCGCCTCCACGAGGACACGGCGGTGCTCTGCCCAAGCCGGGCATACCTCCACCGTATGCTCCACCGTGTCCTCCGGGCGATCCACGCAGTGATGACACCCGGGCGTTTCCTCCCGCCTTATCCGAAACAGGTACCTCCCGACACAGCCGTGTCCGGTGAGGACCTGCGTCAGGCGGAAGGTGAGGACGCCGTGGCGCCTCTCCAGCCACTCCTCAAAGAGGGGACTTATCGCCGCAATAGTGGCGTGCCCAGCACTGGGTTGCGACAATCGCACTCTCCATGCCGCCATGAGATCCCGTCGGAGCTCTGTCCGCTGTGCCGCGATTTCTCGCGGCATCGGAGTCAAGCCCCGGCGTTTCGCCTCCTCGCGCCACTCCCAAATATGCGCGAGGACTTTTGCCTCCAGATCCCATGGCGGCAATCCGGCAAGGAGGCTCGCCGCCTCACCGGAGACCGTGCGGCATCCCCGGACCAGCCGGGTGGCCATGACCCTCTGGGACGCGTTCAACCTGCGGGCAGGCCGCCGCCTCAACGATGCGCCCACACCGGTGCCCCGTACAGGGCCATGGACCGCACGATCCCCGCGTATAGCCTCCGGCAGGAGGCGTTTAGACCCCCTAGATTGGGCAGGAGCCGCTTCAAGGCAGCCCCGGCCCGCTCCAGTCTGGGAGCCAAACGTCGGAAATGCTCCACGAAGTTCCACCGACTGTCGAGGACGAGTCCCAGGTACTTCATCGTCGACTCGACGCTGATGTGAACCCCTCCTACCGTTATTTGGGAACCCGACGGTGGCGCGTTCCGAGGACCATGAAAACACATGGCCTCGGACTTGTGCAAGGCCACCTCGAGTCCCAACTGCCGGATTCTGCCCACGCTTGTCGCAACCCCGTGTGTCGCTAGTTCGGCCGCCGCCTGGTGCGACCTCCCCTGCGCCAGGACCAACGTGTCGTCAGCGTAACAAACGACGCTGACGCCATTGGGGAGGTCTGCGCGCAGCACCCAGTCGTATCCGATGTCCCACAGATGCGGCCCCAGGACCGATCCCTGTGGGACACCGCACGACATCTCTCGCCGGTTCCACTCTCCCTGGTGACCGGGGTAGATGATGGCCCTGTCCGTCAAATAGGCCTCGACCACACGACAGAGGTAGGTCGGCATCCGGTGATACCGGAGTGCCTCCCTAATGCAACTCCAGGGCAGGGTATTGAAGGCGTTGGCGATGTCTAGAGACACCGCCAAGACGACCCCACCCCGAGCCACCGCATCCCCCGTCGTGAGGGCTCGCACGCGCATGATGGCGCCCACCGTGGAGCGCCCCCTGCGGAAACCAAACTGGCTCTCCGCCAAATCCGGCCCCACCCGCACCAGCCGCCCGACAAGGCGGTCTGCAATTACTCTTTCAAAGAGCTTGCCCACCTCGTCGAGCAGCACGATGGGCCGGTAAGCGGACGGAGAGTCCGCAGGGCGCCCCGGCTTCTTGATTAGGACCAGTTTCCCCGTCTTCCAACGAAGTGGAACAGAGCACCTGCCATCTAATCTCTTCACCACCCTTGGTTGACTGGTAGAGAATGCCTAAGGCATTAAGTCCGCCTTTGTACTTTTTATAGTGTGAAAAGTTTAAATAAATAAATAAAAATCCCAACAAGTTCGGATTGTTTTCGGACGTCGGAACTATACGTACTACGTACGTATACGTACGACTAACTCGCACCCATTCTGCGCTCTGCCTTTGCACTTGCAAGGTCGGGATCGTTCGTGCGTGCTCGTAAGTGTTCGCACGAGTGAAATTCGTACGAAAACGCGTCCAAAGTGCACGACGCGGTCTTACGTTTGGTAACCGCGTATCAGTATCATCTAATCTAGCTAGATCCGTGACAAATAACCTGCCGTAACTACCCTCGCAACTGTTAGTTAATCTCTTACACTGGATAATTACTTACGTGGCAATTATGTTGTGCTTGGAACAGTACGTACAGACGACGCGACGTAACTTTGACAAGAATAATAATTAATAGTCTCCAAGTAGTTTAGATGAAACATTTAAGCTGGTGTTGCAGTATGTTGTTCAACCAGTTTTGTGTGTCAGAATCGGTTTTTCTACTATCAACAGACTAAGCGTAATATTCTGATCCCTATTCTTTCTATCTGCAGGTTGATTGCATCTTCTACAACGGTTACCATGAGCTGTAATTTGACATTACTGTTTGCATTGATTCTAACCGTAGATGCTAATGCAAGCTGGCATAAAACAAACAAGTAGTCATGCATTTACGTGTGTAGCAGTCATAACTAAGTTTTCCTTAATGGCGAGTTTCCGTGGTTGTCTTGAAATAAACGACCTTAGATTTTCCTGATAAGGAAGATGGAGAGCTGTTATGAAACGTTAATTGTTGGTAGGTAGGACCTACTATCGCGGACACTGGCGCCTGAACAATTTCCGATATTATATAAACACATTTTTGATAGTACATAAGCGCGTTATTATTGTTGCAATTAAGATGAGCTAACACTTTGTTAGTAATGATTGTTTCAACCTTCAGTGTAAAACCTTAATGTCTTGCTATATTACTTTGCGTAACTTACCGTGCGTATGTACAGTGGACAGGAAAATGCGTTTTTTAGTCCCCGTATAAACTGGATCAAGGGATCTCACGCACTAGACGTCCACGACTCCGGCCAGTCGTGGTCCATGGTTCGTGGCTCGGTCTGCGGCTAGTTGGCTATTGCGACCAAGTGTGTGATTCGATTCGGTTTATATAGTTTACCTACTCGCTGCGACGTCATGTCGCTGCAGTCATGATTCCCAACCCGACCGCAGGCGGCAGCGGCGGTGGGCGTTTGAGCGTTGTTGGCGGCACTACTGATCTGCGGTCGGGCTGCACGTGTCGCCTATCACTCGCCCGTAGCTGCCAACGACGTGTCGCTAGCTACGGAAGGTATTTCATAGAAATTCATAGAAACCAGTCGTGTCACGGCGACACGTCGCCTGCAGTTGCCTCCTACTGTCGGGTACGGAATGGTACCTTTAGCTGTCGGTATCTTCGGAAAACTGCGACGGACTGAGTTGGATGATGACTGTGGGAAAAATGGACTATCTTAACTGGACCAGAAAATCAGATAAAAAAGTCCTTTTAAATGATTAATTTTGTTCCTAAAAGCTATTCTTTCTAGACAGTACAAAGTCTGCTTAAAACTCCTCTCCCTCTATGAACAAAGATAACATCTACAGACCGTTCACTATAACTTGTCCCTTGCCGTCATGTTGGCACCATTCGTATTGCTTGTCAAGCTTAGTTTTAATAATAATAGAATTCAAAATGGCGACAAGTTGTAGTGAACGCACTGTACAAGAGTTAAGTAATTTCATTCATGACCGACTGATGAATGACATCACAACTCGCAAGCATTAGCTTAGCCTTCATTCAAAGATTATTTAGACTCCCATTTGATTCACAATAGATGCTATAAAAACAAGAACATCGGTTCACTGGTTTTTAATAGTTTTGTTAATAAAAGCGACCTTGTTATGTTAGTTTGTGCGTGTTAGCATAACCTCTGTAACGATTGAACCGATTTAGATGAAGCCCCATAATCGACGCTGAGTCGTCATTGACCTGAATGGGATTTTTTACGGAACGCTGACCTTATTATTTTTTCAGTAGAGCTTCAGTTAGGTACTTAACCTTTTGTCTGGTTAAGTTTATTTAAATTTAAGGTAAATTGACACGAGCATTGGTCGCCACGCTTGCTCAAGGCGGATTGGCGATTTTTGACAATAAATAGTATTACCAACCATCCGTGTACCAACCTATCATCGTCCCAATACAGTGCAAAGGCCTCCTTAGAGAAGACACGAGCATTGATCACAGAGCTTGCTCAAGACGGGTCAATTGACGATTTCCTATACTTACCTGACTTTGTTAACTATAAGTCAAAGTTATAGGTATGCCTTTTTCAATATATTCCTTTGAGTAAGAGTCCTTAATAATTGAAAAATTTACGAGCGTTCCTCCAAAAAGTTGGCAACATCGGAAATAGCTGTCAAATATTTACCTGATTTGATTAATTAGACAATATTACTGTATGGAAATAGGAAGTGTGGCTAACTAGTGTACTAGAATATTAATAATGAATTGCAATCATAACACTGAATTTGATTTTGTAACTGTTTTAGGTGTTAAAAAGGCATTTGGAAAGTTTTTAAATACTTTTTTTACATCTAAAACTAATTATACGGTATTACGATATTAGTTATCGTAAACCCTTAATCAATATTTTAGTTCACTAGTTAGCCACATTTCATATTTCCATACGGTATCTAATAGGTATTACCAAATTAATCAAATCAGGTAAATATTTTGACAGCTATTTGTGACGTTGCCTACTTTTAGACAAATCTCTTCTTGTAGTCGCAGCAATAAAAAATCGATTAATATCTAAACCCAAATGCGTGAATAATTTCATCACTAACATAACTATAAAACCTTCATAAATCCCTAACAATAGGCTTGCAGAGATGAAGCCAGGAACTACGCTCCGTCGCGTACACATCCATCTCATTTACATGTATTTAGGTAGGTATGTACACTACACTAATGCAGTCAGGGAAGTTAACTGTTAAGCAATTTGACAGTCTACCTACATCAATTTGCCATCTTATAGCCATTCATACATTGATATTATAAGTAATAAAGAGGTAGATGGGTTTATACACGCTCCGCAATTGGCACATCAAAATTTGGCTAATTAGCCACATTTTCTTCGTCTTGTCTCTTTTTTGCTCCCGATAATTACGACTTGCCGTCTTCTTCCACGGAGTTCCATGTGTCATCTAATAGACATTGTGCCGTTTTTGAAGATCGAATGTTAAGTAGGTGACCTATCCACGTTTTACTTATAATGTACGTGTGTGTACTTATGTGTATGTATGTGTGTTTTTGTTGTGCATTCATACAACTGTCAAAGAATGGCAGTTGAGATTTGAATATACGGACAATTTAAGTTGGAAGTAAATTTCCTTAATATATATTTCCCTGACTTTATATGGCTCGGTGTGCGTGATAGCTATATTTCGCCAAAGTAACATTTACTTCGTGGTACGGAAACTGGTGAGAAACAGTATGGGGAAGAGTTAGCTTTAGTTGGAAATCCTGCTATTTATGGGTGAACGGGCTCTTGGATATGCCTTCTATGGAGGATGATTCAAACTGAACTCGGGATAAGTCTTGGTACGACATCTCTGTATGAATTGAGAATAATATCCCTTGATATTATTATGAAGTTGATACATAACATCACGCCTATATTCCCCAAAGGGTTAGGCAGAGGTTTAGTACCTACACCCACACATAGCCAATTATGCTTAAGTCTCATATAATAGGGGGCGAGCCTATTGCCATGAATAGGGCACAAATCCAGACTCCGCGCTGCTACTAAGATATTCCAGATGGAAAAACCCTAATTACACTTTTTCCGACCCGGGAATCGAACCCAGAACCTCATGTTCATCAGTAGCACTTGTGACCTACCAACTAGGCAGTCGATATGAAGTTGAGAGGCAGCAGTATCCAATCATTCTGAAAGGATTGATGATTCCACATCTCAAAACAAAAATATAGCCAAGATCTACCAATTATGATGATTCATTCATGAAAATGGCTGGAGCCCCTGGCTGGAGGCTTTGAGTGTAGTAGCTTAAGACAGCCACTGGAACCTTGGCCCCTGGCATTGCACAGGCAACTGAAGGAACACGGGTGGGTTTTAGGTAAGTCTGGCACGCCCTCCCGCTCCGCCCAGAGCGGGAGAAGTAATTTGATGATTTCCCACCCAAAAAAAAAAAAAAACGGCTGCCAAAGGAAAGTTCGGTTAAGTAGTCATGACCTCAGAGGTCAGCTACAAGATGCCCTACATAAAAAAAAAACACCTGGGCAATTGCCCGCCAGACACAACACCCGTCTGGTCGGAGGATCCTCCCTTTTCTATGTTGGATGATTGAGCTTTACACCCTGTTCCTCATGCCTCTAAAGCTCTAACCCCCTTTAGTGACTAGGTATTCAAAATCCACTCTTTTTGCACCGGTCATCCGTTTGATAATATTATGGTTGCTTTGAAATGTTTATCAATAGTAGGATTTGTAACTTTTAATTCTTTAATTGCTTCATATGCAGGCCTTAATAATCCGATAAAAATATTTAAACCTTTCGAAATAATGTATACCTACTTAATTGCTCTGCGTGGTGTGTCAAAACTTTTGTAGTAACTGTGAAATTTGACGCTCCGTTTCCTCTTCTTGTTGTTTATTGTTCCAACAATAATATCCACACATTGGTTATTTATACCTACTGCAGTTTCCGGTGTAAAGATGGCGATAGACGCATTGACAACACATAGTTGTGGTCTATGGCACATTTCAATGTTCTCTATACTTAGCTTCCTACCCATAATTCGCTTTCCCGTCTATAAGCCGCACCATAAAATATAGCCCACAGCTTTCATCATCCACTTTCTATTCTTCCACTTGTCTGCCAACACAAGTGGTATTCAGTTATTATAAAGCATTGTTATGTTATTACGGATTTGCTGCGCTATCTATTATAATATTCCTAGGAATCTAAGTAGGAACATGGGAACTTATAAAATAATAGGTGGAAAATTATGTGTGTTGTGTTGTCATGAAAAGGGAGGAGGAGCTCGTGGCTAAGTAATAACTGCCGCACGGGTCGATCCATCAGGTTAAGCTACGCTTGTCGGGGTTGGTCTGTGGATGGGTGACCATCTTTACAAACCGAGACTCCTCCGTGTCTCGGAAAGCACGTTAAGCCGTTGTTCCCGGCTGTCATTCGTGGATCTTTGACAGTCGTTACGGGTCGTCAGAAGCCCGAAAGTCTGACAACCAGTCTTACCAAGGGGTATCGTATTACCCAGTTACTGGGTTGTGGAGGTCAGATAGGCAGTCGCTTCATGTAAAATACTGGTATTCAGCTGCATCCGGTTAGACTGGAAGCCGACCCCAATATAGTTGGGAAAAGGCTAAGCAGATTGTGTTGTCATGAAAAGTAGTGTCTATTCCCATTGCTTGATGAAACAGCTTTTTGTCGACTTTTATTTAAAGCGCCTGTTCGCTGAACCGCACTAATATTCATTTTTGTCAACATTTATTAATTCAACTACCCATACACTTTTCTCAATAATTTCTTCTATATGTCGTGACTTCAGTGTTCAGTTAAGTAATAAGGTCGTGTTGTTTGTCACATGCCTGATCCATCTTTTCATTAGTCTACTCTGATAGAGGAATGCCAATTCAATACATCCAATAGTGATGATTATTTTATTTTATTTATTTGGTCAGTTTTTACTGCTCACAAAATTCATTCATCGTAAGCGTAACGCTCTACTTGCAAGGGATTTTCTGTAATACTATATTAAACTTAGGTAATTGTCCATAATTCATTCACATTAGCAACATATAGAACATAACGTATCTTGTTATTAATGGGAAAAGAAAAGGTATTGAAGGCCTCCACATTATTTTGACAGGACCGTCAATCTTGCATGAACATTTTGGCATTCATAGTCAATGTGTTTGGACACTCTTGTATTGTACTCTCGCTATACTAATAATAAAAGTACTTACCCCTAAAAAATCCTAAGTTGCATTGTTCTGTCTCGAGAAAAACCTCTGTGACATCCGGACAAGAAAGTGATCTTATAAGAGTTTCCTTCTTCCTCTCAGGTCGGAACCTCAAATCGAATTCATAACTTTTAATAATATCTACCTTTTTTTAAGTCGGTTAAAACTGTGGCCGTACCTGAAGGTGCTGATAGACTTGAGCAGTCACTTTTAATGAGCATTCTATTAGCGAATGGTACATTACAGAAAAATAAACGGGAGGGGGTAAATGGTTTAATTGAAATAAATGGTTTGACTTTGCCTTTGAGTATCGATTAACAATAGCAAACATTAGCCTTTAAATATTTATACACAGATGTATACGTAATTTTTCAATTATTGACTAATGAGTCTACCACAAAGTTGATTATGTTTACCTTGGTAATAATATACCATCAGAATAGATTTAAGCTAATAGCACGCCTATGCATATTTGTCATCTCATATAATCTGACCTTAGATGCTAGAGTTTTTTTGAAGTCTAATTTATTTAATTTAAATAGACCAGGTCTATTATTGCTCACATTTTCTGGGGTCTTCTGTATTCGAACAAAAACTTTGTATAAAGGGGTATTTGTCTTCATGTCACGCGGAGGCGTCTCTTACCTCCCTCCACTTATTTCCATCTGGTGCTCTTAGAAAAAAGTTTAGTTCGTTCCACCATCTTCTTCTAGGCCTGCCCCTATCTCATTTCCTGCTGATTTTTGACCTGCTGACCATTACCGCACAGTATGGTTAGTTTCTATAATGACGAACACAGGAACTGCTTTTCTGCTGCCCATACTCTTGACAGACCTCAGTGTCAGTTCCATTTTTGAAACACAAAAAAAACTACGATTAATTTGTTACCTCAATATATGGTTGGTTTCTCTTGATTTCTAGTTAGTTAACAAACGAAACCACAATGACTTTTACTTAATCACACTTGCAGTCACCTCAGAACGCTAATTCCATATACCTCTCGGCCCATAACGAATCACTCCTGACATTGGCAGTTACATCCATAATTAACAGAGGCACAATAGATTCATAAGCCGCGCAGACGCAGTCATAGTAACGCTCGGGCAGTGATGCAAGACGCGCCACGGAGCGCGACCTGCCTTTCATATTATGAACATCGTTAGTGCACTTGTTCTGAGGTAAAGTGGTTGAGGAGTTATGGTTATAGTAAATCGCCCTTTAGGAATATTGTTTGCTGTAGGACTGCTGTACCTGAAACTTGACCTACAATGTTCACCTAGCACGAACGAATGTTTATTTTTCCGGTTCTTCCTACTTAGATGTTCGTGCACTCGAAATTCAAATTTACTGACGTTTTTTTGCAATTTGCAAGGCAGTGCCAGGTTCAATGTTGATCAAAATATGATTCGCGACCGTACCAAATATGTATTTACAGAATTATAATCATTAATACATCTTTCTAAGTTACATTTGTTCGAATGAATGACATTTTCATGAAATAATGACATTTGAGAACAATTATTTATTTATTTAAACTTTTCACACTAATTAAAAGTACAAAGGCGGACTTAATGCAATTCTAACTTAGAGAGTTGTATTGATGATTCTAATTATTATAATTCTGTAAAAACATATTTACACACTGACACTGACCAAAAATCGTCTGAAAATTTGAATTTCGCAGGCTACTTCTACTTTAGCGCATCCTTCTTTAGGGGCATGAGGAACAGGCTGTAAAGTTCACTCATCCACCATCGAAAAGGGAGGATCCTCCGACCAGACGGGTGTTGTGTCTGGCGGGCCGACTGCCCAACTGTTGATTTCGGATAGTCTTATCTATATCGCTCGCGCGGTAAACTCTAATTGCGCGATGCAGGATTTGTGTGACGTCATGTCTTTGATGCGTAGTTAGTAACGTTTTCCAAAAGCTGTTTTTAGTGAACTCTAGTCTGTAATCCACCTGCTTGCTCAAAGTCGTATGTCCAACATCAAAAAGGGAAAGCACACAGAAAAGAAAGTTACAGTTTGTTATTGTCCGAACACGTATCTCCATAATACATAGTTGACTACATAATATCAATCAAAGACGCACTGACATAAAAAATCAACAAAAGTAATAATCGAAATTCATCAATCTTCGTTAGTAGGTACAACATCATTCACACAATAGTAACAACAAATGATTGTTACATAAAACGTAGCGGCATTTACTTTGAAAGGTGTTAAAAGGCATTATGCATCAATACGATATACTCAATAGGCAAACGAACTGTAATCTACCACGCGGCCCCAGTGCAGGTTCGGCTTTTAAGCATGGTGAAGGAAAACATCGTGAAACCGGCATGTCCTAGAACCAGACATTCGAAGACAGACCGTAGTGTCCACCACCCCACACTGCCCACTTCCTTTCATAGTGAGGAGGCCTGAGCGGCAGCGGCAGTAGAAACATTACAGGCTGATAATGTGTTTATGTTTAAACTACCAAGAAGTAAACAAGCTATATTAAATCACCCCTTTTACGAAGAGCTACCACAGTCCGGTTCTAATAGACCAGATTACGAAACTAGGTATTCAGGCAACGGCGAGATCGAACAGGTTGTAAACAAAGTAATAAAATATCAAAACGCCTTTACGGCTTTACCGTTCGATGCCAATTGCTGTATCTGCGCAGAATCAAAGATACAGTACGACGAAACTGAGAAGTTGATGACTACGCAACTAACTAATGCGACTTGACTTGAACTGACAGAGCCTAGACGTGTGACTCGAGAATGGAGTGATAACCAATAAGTTTGTTTTGCAATTCGATTGGCAACATCGATGGATTCTCTCAATTTTGCCACACTGCACGCAGTTTAATACTGAATGCTGTTTGCACTTTGAAGTCTAATTGTACTAATAGAGGAGTTATTATGCCATTTGTGGAACCTTAGTCCGAGATAATAATATACATAAAATCATAAATGCATGGTATATATGTGTTAAATTATGATGCAGTCTACAAAATCTGGGGTTTAATGATGTGGATTTGCGATTTGAATGTTTAATTGTATAAATGTATGGAATATTATAATCGTGTAGGTATCATTTTGTTTCTCGTTTAATAGAAATCATAATAAAACTACGTTTTAAATGTTTAGAGGTGTGAGGAACAGGGTTTGTCTCAACCTCCACCAGACCAGACGGGGGTCGTGTCTGGCGGGCAACTGCCCAACGATTGATGTCGTGGAAGTTATATATATGCTGTTCGCGCGGTATACTCTAATTGCGCGATGCAGGATTTGTGTGACGTCGCCCCTTTGAAGCTTAGTTCGCCTGTAGATGCCGCCAGAAATGTAAATCATGCACCTGTTATTATCGTGCTGTGTAAATACTTTAATATGCGAGGAACACAAAGCAACACAACGACTCAAGTATCACTCGTCGGAAGAATCATATTGCCCGTGCATTCCAATCTCTGGCAATGCGTCGTCCCAAAACGTGTAGCATGGCCCAGGTCTTCTGTATAGCAAGACCTGTCCTATTATCAGGTATATGTTACTTACTTGGAGCGGAATCCCGTCAGTGGAGCAACGAATTTGGTTAGAGCTCAAGGTCTCCCGATACACCGCTTAGAATGTTTTGTTATCCTGTGTAGCTACATGACACTAATGCTCTTTCAACATGTTCAGACCTTCACCGTTCTACACCTAACTACAGTGTGAACGTTTTTCTTTTCCAGCACAAAGTCGAGTTCAGTCCTAAGTGGCGCGGACAAGGAGCCTGTGCCAGCGCCCTCACCTGCAGACTCCGGAGTCGCTGAGCTGGAGAGAGATCATCATGACTATAGGTAAGCACTGATCCGTTATTTACATACTGCATGTTTCGTAGACAGTTGCGAAAATTTAGGGTAGGTATAGGCTTGGCAACAATCTATATGTTAAAGACTCATATCAGAGAACTGAAAGACTCATACATATAAGAGGCTGAGCTACCTTGATTGATAAATGAATCATCCGGATTTATACATATAGTACCTAACTCTTTAACGTATAGAATCAAAGGGAACTTTTAGGCCCTTATCGGAACCTCACTCAAAACTCGAGCATTACTTAGAACTAGTTTAAAGCCATTTGATTGGTTGACACTAGTTTTAAGTAGGTAATTCTTGAATCTTAACAGAGGTTCTGTAACACCGGCCTAACTAAAATAAATTAGCGGCAATCGGGAGTAAATCGCCCAAAGGAGTTACGGAAGCTTCTTATTTATGATCAATGAGCGTCTGAACTATCTTACCACAAGAACCTGACTTCCATAAAGGTTGCGGCTCTTTCTAGGGCAATCGTTTAGATTATGCACAGTTAGGCTCAACTAGCCGTAGCCAGTAGCAACAACCGTAGGATTGTCGTCAGGTCTCTCCCATTTTATACCAGCTTGTATCTGAAAAGCTACAATAGGATTTTACAGTTTCCTAAATGAATATCTAAGATTTATTTTCATAGGTGTACTTTCTAACAAATCACTTTTAGCAGAAGAACACATATCGCCAGACATTTTCAATATTGTCAGCATCAATTAGGCCACCCATCAATGTTTTACCTATTCTTCATATAACAGAATTCTTGTGGCTATAAATATTCAACTCTCGACTATTTTAGTAGGTTGGGTCAGGAGGTTTTACGGTGGACCGCTATAAAATTGTACAGATCCGTACATCTGAGAAAGGAATATATTATACTTTCTAATATTATCGCAAGGTTTATGCCTAGAGGTAAAACCAAGCACGCAGGAGTGTATTCACAAAGTTTTTATGAAACTCATTCATATAATGGGAACTTGACATCGAAATGGTCAGTTCCTTGATAATACCAACCTATTATTGTCTTACTGCAGGGCCAATGCCTCTTCTCATATAGAGAAGGCATTGGTCACCATTCACTTGGCTTGGTCCAGGTGCATTGGTGATTTTACACTTATATCCTGATTTTGCATCCGTCTGTCGTCAAATCTAATTGAAATCTCTTTGCACATTCCAGCACAACAGAAAGAGTTCGCAGTCACGAGGTACGCGTTCGTGCCGCCCGAGGGCTGATGATGCAGAGCTTCGGACGCTCCCGAGACGAGCGGGATGCAGAGTTGGCGAGAGTGAGGCGCGACAGGGCGTTGTTGCGGCAGAGGCTGGAGGATACAGAGTGGAGTCTGTGCCAGAGAGCCGGTGAGATCGCGCTGTTGAAGACGCAGCTTAAAGATGCTCAGGTTAGTTGAGAACTTTTTGAGACTAATTGTGGTATAAAATGGTCCAACGAGCAGAGACATTTTCCAGCTTTAAAACTTTATGCAAGCTTAATGCCTTACGCATTTTCTACCAGTCTACCTTAAGGTGATGCAGACAAAACATAGCATGAAATTCGTGTTCGTGTTTAGACGTTGTTAGGTAAATCCAGAATACAATCGAGCAAGATGTGCTCAGAGTTGAAAAGACTCAAGATTGAAATGACTTACTTATCATGAAGCGGATTTACATTTCATGTGTGGGTAACATTTATAATCTTCCATAAACCGCCACATCCAACACATTTTTAACAAATTTATTTGTATCATTTCAGAATGAACAAACAGCAAAGGGGCACGAATACTTGACACTGAAGGCTGATTGCCGCCAACTGAGAGAAGTCCTCGACAAGAAAGAAAAGGATATTATGAGGCTCCGAGCAGAAACGGACGAAAAAGAAAAAACCATCAACCGACTGCAAACAGAAGTCGACAGGCTCACCAACGACCTCATGGAGAGCGTCTCAGACCTCACCAAGACCAAGGAGTCCAGCAAAAATGAAATCGAAAGACTAAAAACTGAACTGAAGGAGTTACGACAAGAACTGTCGGATATCTCCCTCAGTGGGTACGAAGGCATCGAATGCGGGCGGACCATGAGAGGCATCTACGACGTCTGCAAAACAAACGAATACCACTGGAACTCCAGTGATAGTGCCCTTGAAGATGCTGAAGTTCAAAGACTGAATGGAGAGCTCCCAGACTCTTGCAACGAACCTTGTGCCGCCACCGCTATCGTTGACAGACTCAAATGCGAGCTCGAAGCTAAAGAAACCCAGTTCAACAGCGAAAGGAGAAAATGGTCCGAAGAAAAGGACAAAGTACTCCGGTACCAGAAACAGTTACAGCTTAACTATGTCCAAATGTTCAAGAGATCTCGTACTTTAGAGGCGGAAGTTGACGGCCTCAGGTTAGAACTAGAATTATGCAACAAGAATACGAAAAACCTGAACAAACATGGCAAGACTATCGAGCTATAAACATTACCAAATTAAATAATTTAATATTTATATTTAAATGGCTATTTTTCTAATGTAAATATAAATTAAGAGAAAAGGCGAGATGGCTTGTTAGATAATAATATTAACAAAGTCACAAAGAAAGGTGAACCGAGAATATTCGAAGAGGAACAAAGTGTGGCAGATCGTGGTTTGAGGAAGTAAACTATGACGATTTCTTGCCTTATAGTTGACAATATGATACTGTAGTTGAGTTTATCAAAGTTATGTTAGATTATTGCCGTCATAATACTCAACTAGCAGAATTAGGAAAGGGACGAGTGTGTGAACCAATTGTAGACAAAATTTGTATGCAAACTCGAAACTGCTTGAGACTAGTGGTTTGATTGAAGAAGCTGCATTATGAGATACCGTGGATAGTTTTAATCAATTAATTGAAGAATATAAGTCCTGATTAAGAGTACTTGTCAAGTAAATATCAAATAATATCGCTAGTTCCATCATCCACCTATCCTCAAAAATATCACCTGCGTCCGCAGTCCAAGACATTCGAGGAGAAATAAGAAAAGTCAAGATGATATAAAATTTTCTTTGGCATCGTAAAAACACAAAAAAACAATTGTATTCGGTGGTTATTGTGGGCCAGTTTCTCGAATGAAAATTATAGCTGCGACGTCAAGCGCGCGTAAATCACTGTGATTGGTTGAATTATTTATCAAAACCCAATCACAGCAGTTTACGAGGCGAAAGCGTCAGGCTAGCCCGCGAAATTCAAATATTCTTACGTTTTTTGCTATTTGCAGTATCATGTTGTATGCTTATCTAAATATGATTGGTGGCCCTATCAAATGTTTATTTATAGAATCATAAAAATCACCTATACAACTCTCTTAGTTCATGTAATCCTATTAAATGACTACCTATTTCAGAAAATCATGCTATGCTAACTAAAGGAGTTGTATTGCTGATTCTAATGCTTATGATTCTGCAAATCCATATTTGTTACGGTCGCGAATCATATTTGAATCAAGATACAACCTGATGCAGGCCTGCAAATTGCAAAAAACGCGGGCTACCTTGGCGCATCCCCCTTTTCGTTCGAGAAACTGGCCCTGTATGTCACCAAAATTAAAACTTAATTTCTATATACCACCAACAGATGTCACTAACCTAATTTAACTCTCATAGCAATGATCACTTATTCGTAATTTACCTCATCATCTTAGTCGTTGTCATGTGCGTCATCGACATAATAGCTTATTAAACGTATTTATATAGTATTGTAGACAATTGGTTCACACTCCCACGTCCATTGTACATTGTATTAGAGTTATGTTGATCGTACTTTTGTAACGTAGCGCGTAAAGTTATTGTAATAAACTTCTTTGAAATATTATGCTTTTTGTTTTGTTTTTATGAAAATTTTCGTAGATACTTATTTCTATCTTCAAGATCATCAATGTTTTGGCCCCATGGGACAAACCTACACTCAGTATCTTTTACTCGGTTTTTTCGTGATGGCAACATTTTTGAGATGCAATTTGGTTATTCACAGCATTGCAGTTAAAAATAGAGCAAGTATTTCTTTTTAAAAATATTAAAATGTATTTCTTCAAAAGATCTAGCTAGTCGAAATAGTCGAATACGATATAATTATATAACTCTTCATAATATTAAAAGATACTGGCAACGCCATCTATCGGATTTTTCCGAACAACATTTTACCTTGATATTTTCTAGGAGTTTTATTATCATTCGCCATGCAGATTGAAGGCCCTTCATGTTAGAAATACCTACTTCGTGTACCTATTATTTGTCGTGCATATCTACGTTAATAAAGCAACTTATATAGACATTTACAGTAAACGACATTGCGCAGTAATATTTGAAGGCATGAAATAACAAAAGAGTCAAAACCGTACCCAGTATTATAAATTTTGTTTTGATGCAAACAAATATGGTGACACTCACTCAGTTTTCACCGTTGCGTCCATAATTATTATATTGCGAGATGAAGTAGTTAAATTACACCGTTAATTGTATTATAAGATTTATACCGTGGTATTAGAGATGTTTTTTCATTGATGTAGGGTTTATTTTAGTTCTAACTGTGAACACTTAAATAGCTCTAATCATTCTTTTGCTACATTTTAATGCTTTTGTAATGCAATTAACATCTTCATCATCAATAATATTGCTAGTATAATGCTTCTGTAAAGTGATTGGCAACTTCATTGACCATAATAATGCTTCTTTAATGCGATTGATATCTTCTTTGACCACAATAATGCTAATATAATGCACCTGTAATGCAATTAAACAACTATTGTGAACCTATTTAGGATCTAAAGCCGTATAATTTGTGCCCAAATAAGCATTACAGTAGCCGTATAAACGTTTGTAATGCTACTATAGAACTAACTCAAAATGCGAAAACGATACTGAAATGCTGTAAGTCGGCCATTGTACTGCTTTGATGTGTTACTTGGGAAATACTTACTGTTCTACAAAAGCGTGGTGATTTCACGCAACCGCTGTGACGAATTGAACACGGAAAGGGAAATAACTGACTGAGGAATCAAGATGATATCTACCAAATCTCCAATTCTTAAGGCGACGATAACTGACTTAATGATTGTATTCTGAAGATCACGTCTAAACGAGTAGTGTTAATGATATGGACTCGATTAAATCGGCCCCGACTCACGAGTTGTAGGCGGTGAATCCGAACCCAGGCACTTTACTTTGTGTATTTAATTTCATCACCACTGCTCTGAAAACGGTGAAGGAAAACATCGTGAGGAAACCGACTGTCCTAGAACCAAAAATTCGAAGACATGTGACATCCACCAACCCGCACTGGGCCCGCGTGGTGGATTATGACTCACTCCCTCTCACGTAGTCCTCTACGTGACACTGCTACACTGCTCACAGGCCTCCAGTGGTAACATAGGCTGATTATGCTATATTATTTTAAGTCAAAACAAGAAATTTAACAAAAAAAAAACACTTAGGTGCCACGTGTTTATTGCAGACACACTTGCAGACATTGGGGCAGAACTATACAAATACTCTTAATAAAAAATGAGATCAATGAACACATGGAAAATACCAGAATACCTAAAGATAATTCAGAAGGAACATTATTATTTTAAAACTTGGGCTTAAAGCTAAGACCTAAGGCTCTTCCTCTAAAGTTAAAACCGTCGCCCTGTTTGTCAACGTTGTTTCTTGAAGACTTCGCTGGTTCCACCTGTAAGGAATATTGAAATATCAGTTATTTGTATCAAGCTACGTTTTCACTTAGCGTTTGTTCGCGCGGCAACATCTTTGTTCAGTGATGATTGGTTGGGCTCGGCGAACAAATGCTCGCTTGCTCTTTCAGTGAAAACGAAGTCACGGCGAGCGAGCATTCGTTTTCTCGCTGCAGTGAAAACAAAATGTCTGTTTTGAGCGAACATCGGCAGAACAGCAAACATTTGCTCTGAACAAAATGTTCGCTCGGCAGGGTAGTGAAAACGCATGTAAAAACTTAAATGATGCTGATCATGTGCCTAATTAAAAACACATAGATAGATGATTCTAGTCTGCGTAGTCATAATACGTGTTGAGAAGAGTCAGTCAAATATAATGATCAGCTTGACCTATAGGTACTGGAACCGTAAGACATACTTACTCAAGAATCGTCACCGTCACTCAATCAACTCAGTCTATCGCAGTCCGCTGCTGGACTGCTGCCTCTCCCAGGCTGCGCCACAACACCCTGACCTCCGCCTCCCTTATCCAGTCTGTCTGCGCCACCTTTTCGAGGTCGTCGGTCTATCTAGCTGGGGGGCGTCCCACACTACGCTTGCCGATACGCGGTCCCCACTTCAGGACTTATCTGCTCCACCGGCCCTATGTCCGGTGGAGCAGACGCGTCCTGGAGTCCTACGACAAACATCGCCAGCCCACTGCTACTTCAGTTTGCTTACTCTGCAGGCTATGTTGGTAACTCCGGTTCTTTTATTAAATTAGTATTTGTACAAAAACGTTTTAAAAGAGTAGGTATAACGATAAGCAACGATACAGTCGAATGTGGTCCTAGATCATCTTGTTTACTGCAGACTAACTAACTCTTAACTCAGCATGAGCTACATAGCTGTAGAAAAATAAAACGAAAATCTACCATTTTTACCATACCTGAGTAACATGAACAACATCGCCAACAACGGGGCGTTTCCTCCACTTATACCACCAGTACTCCACCCCCAGGGTGACGCACGCCAGTCCGATGCCCATGAAGATGACGATGAACACCCCTCCAATGTTCTGGATCGAGATCCCGTCAGATTGGTCGTCCTGTTTCTCGCATTTCATCGCTTCTGGATTGTTGTTCCACCAGATCTCTTTAAGCTTCTCTAGTTTGCGTTTGTTTAGGAGTTGGAGGATTCTGCAATGTGATTTGAAGTTTGTTTCATTTTTAATTTACAAAACATCTTACTATAAACTCTTGGGTGTAAGAAAATGTTTGTACACTTTCCGATGAGTTCTGGTTAACTTATCTGTCAGTCAATTTCATACCAACAAATACAAACTCATTTCCATTCTATCTTCAATGCAGACATTAACCAATTATACAACTTCCATGACTTGGCAGAAATTGATCAGGCTTTTAAGTTTTAAAATAACCAAAGCTAGGTAAGTACCTTTCTACGCTTGTATGAATTTCGCAGCTAAATGGGCCGCCTTCATATGACCTTATCTTGCAAGAATCATGAGTGACTACGTATTCTACTATAAATTGCTATCAGTTCAAACCGGAATAAATTGAAACACATTAGTACACACATAGGTACTTAGTAGTAATTTATAATCTTAAGGCCAAGGGTAGGTACATTAAGGCACACGCCTTAAATACCTACATTTAAAGTTTTCTACCGTGTTTTCTCGTTTTCCCTGACATCTAGCCGCGGCGCGGATACAGAGGGGCGTGAGGCGGTGCGGGTAAAGGGGGGGGGGGGGGATACAGGCCTCCCACTTCGACCAAGCTGAGTCTAAAACTCTAAATTAGACATAAACATACCTAGTTTTATAATCTGTATGTACTCGTAAGTATATTGATAGTAGATATTTTAAGCTGCGCTTGCCGCGGTCAGTCCGTGGATGGGTGACCAACTTAACATACCGAGACCCCTCCGTAACTCAGAAAGCATGGGCGTTGGTCCCGGCTGTCATTCTTGGATCATTGAAAGTCGTTACAGGTGGTCAGAAG